>CM046667.1:141010702-141610702 GCA_025594165.1 Tamias sibiricus | reverse complement strand
AGTGCAACACAGTGGTAGAGCACTTCCATAACATCTACAAGGCCTTGGGTTCAATCCTCAGTAACACACACACACACACACACAAATCATAACATTTCTATTCATTTTTTTTTACTGGAGATTCTTGTTAGTGCAAGAAAATAAATAATAAATAAAAACATCCATATTAAAAATAGTCAAAATTTTCATTTTTTCAGATGACATTCTGATCTATGTAGACAATTCTATAATTCCCATAAAGAATAGTGGAACTATTACGTGAGTTTGTCAAGGTTGCACAATACAAGTATATAAAAATCACCTGAATGTGTATATACTATTAATGAGCAATTGGAAGTTGAAAACAATTCTTATTATAATATAAAATATGAAAAATGTAGTGATAAATGACAAATGCTATTGATGATCCATGCAATAAAAACAAATAAACATTTTTGAGAAAAATTAAAGAAGACCTAAATAAGTGGAGATATATGTCATATTCATAGACTGAAACACTCAATATTATTAAGATATTAGTTTTTCCCACATTGTTCTATAGATTCAATGCAATCCCAATCAAAATCCTAGCAGGCATACTTGTAAAAAAAAATCCAACTTGAAATCTAATTTTCAAATTTCTGTGGAAATGCAAATTGACCCAGAATAACCAAAAGAACTTTGAAAAACAACACATTTGGAAGGCATACTCTACTGATTTCAAGAGGTACTATAAAGCCACAGTAGTCAGGACAGAACAGAGTCCTGAAACAGACCCATATGTGTGTTGTCAATTGATTTTTTTTTTTAATTTTTTTTTATTTATTTACTTATTCATCATGCACAAGTATAGTATCTTTTTACATACAACTGCTTGTATACAAAGTATATAAGTACCATTCAGATCTTCAATCATGCATTTAGGATAATGATATCCATCTCATTCAATCACCAATTTTTTTCCAACCCCCCCCTTACTCCCTCCCTCCCCTCCCTTTCCGTTGACCATTCTAGTGTTCCTCTGATCCTATGTACCCCCTTCCAACAACTCTGTGAACCAGCCTCCTTATATCAGAGAAAACATTCGGTACTTGGATTTTTGAGATTGACTAATTTCACTTAGCATTATATTCTCCAACTTCATCCATTTACCTGCAAATGCCATTATTTTATTCTCTCTTATTGCTGAGTAAAATTCCATTTTGTATATATACCATATTTTCTTTATCCACTCATCTACTGAGGGGCATCTAGGTTGGTTCCATAACCTAGCTATTGTGAATTGTGCTGCTATAAACATTGAAGTGGCTGTGTCACTGTAATATGCTGTTTTTAAGTCTTTTGGGAATAGACCCAGGAGTGGGATGGCTGGGTCATAGGGTGGTTCCATTCCCATTTTCCCAAGAAATCTCCATACTGCTTTCCATAGCGGTTGCACCATTTTGCAGTCCCACCAGCAATGTATGAGTGTGCCTTTTTCCCCACATCCTCTCCAACATTTATTGTTGTTTGTGTTCTTGATAGCTGCCATTCTGACTGGAGTGAAATGAAATCTTAGAGTAGTTTTGATTTGCATTTCTCTAATTGCCAGTGATGTTGAGCATTTTTTCATGTATTTGTTGATTAATCGTGTATCTTCTTCTGAGAAGTGTCTTTTCAATTCCTTAGCCCATTTATTGATTGGGTTATTTGCTTTTTTTGGTGTTAAGTTTTTTTAGTTCTATATACATTCTAGAAATTAGTGCTCTATCTGATGTGCATGTATTAAATATTTGTTCCCAATTAGTTGGCTCTCTATTCACCTCACTGATTGTTTCTTTTGCTGAGAAGAAGCTTTTCAGTTTAAATCTATCCCATTCATTAATTCTTGGTAATAGTTCTTGTGCTACAGGATTCTTATTAAGGAACTTGGGGCCTAATCCGACATGTTGGAAATTGTAGCTTACTTTTTCTTCTATTAGGTGTATTGTCTCTGGTCTAATTCCTAGGTCCTTGATCCACTTTGAATTGAATTTTGTGCATGGTGAGAGACAAGGGTTTAATTTCATTTTGTTGCATATGGATTTCCAGTTTTCCCAGCACCATTTATTGAAGAGGCTATCCTTTCTCCACTGTACATTTTTGGCACCTTTGTCTAATATAAGATAGCTGAAATTATATGTATTAGTCTCTGTGTCCTCAATTCTGTACCATTGGTCCACCAGTCTGTTTTGGTGCCAATACCATGCTGTTTTTGTTACTATTGCTCTATAGTATAATTTAAAGTCCGGTATGGTGATGCCCCCTGCTTCACTTTTCTTGCTCAGGATTGCTTTGGCTATTCTGGGTCTCTTATTTCACCAGATGAATTTCATGACTGCTTTTTCTATTTCTTTGAAGAATGACATTGGGATTTTGATTGGAATTGCATTAAATCTGTATAATGTTTTTGGTAGTATGGACATTTTGACAATATTGATTCTACCTATCCAAGAGCAAGGTAGGTCTTTCCATCTTCTGAGTTCTTCTATGATTTCTTTCTTTAGTGTTCTATAATTTTCCTTATAGAGCTCTTTCACCTCTTTCGTTAAGTTGATTCCCAGGTATTTTATTTTTTTTGATGCTATTGTAAATGGGGTAGTTTTCATCATTTCCCTTTCAGAGGCTTTGTCACTGATGTACAAAAATGCCTTTGACTTATGGGTATTGATTTTGTATCCTGCTACTTTGCCAAATTCATTTACTAGTTGTAAAAGTTTTCTGGTAGAGTTTTTTTGGGTCTTCTAGGTAAATTATCATGTCATCAGCAAATAGTGCTAATTTGAGCTCTTCTTTTCCTATCTTGATCCCTTTAATTTCTTTCGTCTGTCTAATTGCTCTTGCCAGAGTTTCCAGTACTATGTTAAATAGCAGTGGTGAGAGGGGGCATCCCTGTCTTGTTCCAGTTTTTAGAGGGAATGCTTTCAATTTTTCTCCATTTAAGATAATGTTAGCTCTGGGCCTTGCATAAATAGCTTTTATAATGTTGAGATATGTCCCTGATATTCCTAGTTTTTCCAGTGTTTTGAACATAAAGGGGTGCTGTATTTTGTCAAATGCTTTTTCTGCATCTATTGAGATAATCATATGATTTTTATCTTTAAGTCTATTGATGTGATGTATTATGTTTATTGATTTCCGAATGTTGAACCAGCCTTGCATCCCTGGAATAAACCCCACTTGATCGTGGTGCACTATCTTTTTGATATGTTTTTGTATCCGATTTGCCAGAATTTTGTTGAGGATTTTTGCATCTATGTTCATTAAAGATATTGGCCTAAAGTTTTCTTTTTTGGATGTGTCTTTGCCTGGCTTTGGAATTAATGTAATATTGGCCTCATAGAAAGAGTCTGGAAGAGCTCCCTCTTTTTCTATTTCTTGAAATAGTTTGAAGAGCATTGGTATTAGTTCTTCTTTGAAAGTCTTGTAGAACTCTGCTGTAAACCCATCAGGTCCTGGACTTTTCCTTGTTGGTAGCTTTTTGATGACATCTTCTATTTCTTTGCTTGTAATCGATCTGTTTAAATTGTGTATTGCCTCCAGATCCAGTTTAGGCAAATCATATGACTCTAGAAATCTGTCAATGCATTCAGCATTTTCTGTTTTATTAGAGTACAAGTTTTCAAAGTAATTTCTAATTATTTTCTGTATATCTGAGGTGTTTGTTGTGATATTCCCTTTTTCATCACAAATGTTAGTGATTTGAGTTTTTTCTCTTCTTCTTTTCGTTAGCATTGCTAAGGGTCTGTCAATTTTGTTTATTTTTTCAAAGAACCAACTTTTAGTTTTGTCAATTCTTTGAATTGTTTCCTTAGTCTCAATTTCATTAATTTCTGCTCTGATTTTAATTATTTCCTGTCTTCTGCTGCTCTTGGTGTTGATCTGTTCTTCTTTTTTCTAGTGCTTGGAGGTGTGATGTTAAGTCCTTTATTTGTTGGTTTTTTTTTCCTTTTAAAGAATGAACTCAGTGCAATGAATTTTCCTCTTACTACTGCCTTCATAGTGTCCCAGAGATTTCTATACGATGTATCTGTGTTCTCATTTACCTCTAGGAATTTTTTAATCTCCTCTTTGATGTCTTCTTCAACCCCTTGTTCATTCAGTAGCATGTTGCTTAGCTTCCAGTTGTTGGAGTAGTTTTTCTTATTCCTTGTTTTGTCGTTGATTTCCAATTTCATCCCTTTATGGTCTGATAGCATGCAGGGTAGTATTTCTATTTTTTTATATTTGCTGAGATTTGCCTTGTGACATAGTATATGATCTATTTTGGAGAAGGAGCCATGTGCTGCTGAGAAAAAAGTGTATTCATTTACTGAGGGATGAAATATTCTATATATGTCCGTTAGATCTAAGTTATTAATTGTTTTAAGGAGGCCTAAGATTTCTTTGTTTAGTTTTTGTTTGGATGATCTATCCATTGGTGAGAGAGGTGTGTTGAAATCCCCTAGAATAACTGTGTTGTGGTCAATTTTACTCTTGAACTTGAGAAGTGTTTGTTTGATGAATGTAGGTGCTCCATTATTTGGGGCATATAGATTTATGATTGTTATATCCTCTTGATGAATGGTTCCCTTAAGTAGTAAGAAATATCCATCTTTGTCCCTTTTGATTAACTTTGGCTTGAAGTCTACCTTATTTGAAATGAGAATGGAAACCCCTGCTTGCTTCCGCAGGCCATGTGAGTGATAAGACTTTTCCCAGCCTTTTACCTTCAGTCTATTGATGTCTTTTTCTATGAGGTGTGTTTCTTGGAGACAGCAGATTGTTGGGTCATTTCTTTTAATCCATTCAGATAATCTGTGTCTTTTGAATGGCGAGTTTTTAGGCCATTAACATTCAGGGTTATTATTGAGATGTGATTTTTATTCCCATCCATTTTTATTTGTATGATGATCTTTAGCTTGATTTGGTTTCTCTTCTGGTTGGTATTTCCCTTAGTTTAATATCTCCCTTTGTTGATTTTCATTGTTATTTTTCTCTTCTTCTTCATGAAAAATTTTGCCCAGGATGTTCAGAAGTGCTGGCTTTCGAGATGTGAAATCTTTTAACTTTTGCTTGTCGTGGAAGGTTTTTATTTCATCTTCAAATCTAAAGCTCAATTTTGCTGGATATAAGATTCTTGGTTGACATCCCTTTTCCTTCAGAGCTTGAAATATGCTATTCCAGGATCTTCTTGCTTTTAAGGTCTGGGTAGAAAAATCTGAACATAGTCTGATTGGTTTCCCCCTATATGTAATCTGCTTCCTTTCTCTTGTGGCTTTTAATATTCTCTCCTTGCTCAGCATATTAGGCATTTTCATTATAATGTGTCTTGGTGTGGATCTGTTGTGATTTTGTATGTTTGGTGTTCGGTAGGCCTCTTGAACTTGGTTTTCCCCTTCATTCCTCAAGTTTGGAAAATTTTCTGTAATTATTTCATTAAATAAATTACTCATTCCTTTGGCTTGAAACTCTGCCCCCTCCTCTACCCCAATCACTCTTATGTTTGGTCTTTTTATGTTGTCCCATAATTCTTGAATGTTCTGTTCTTGGTTTCTTACCATTTTTGCTGTGTAATCTAGATTTTTCTCTAGGATATATATTTTGTCTTCATTGTCTGAGGTTCTTTCTTCCAAGTGATCTACTCTGTTGGTGATACTTTCGATTGAGCTTTTATTTTGATTTATTGCTTCTTTCATTTCTGGAATTTCTGTTTGGTTTCTCTTTAGAGCCTCTATCTCCCTATTGAAGTAATCTTTTACTTCCTGTATTTGTTTATGGAGTTCTTTGTCAAAATGATCTTTCACCTCCTATATTTGCTCCCTCATCTCATTTTTGAGTTCATTCTTAAGTTCCGCTAACATTTGGAATATGTAATTTCTGAATTCCATCTCTGGCATTGCACCAACTGTGGATGGTATGGAATCTACTGAGGAGGTATATTGATTTGTTTGTGTCACTTTCTTCCCTTGTTTCTTCATATTGCTTGTGCGTCTATTCTACCTGCACTGTGGGACCTTGTCTACTTTGATTTTACCTTAAAACCTTATGTTGCTCCTGTAGTACAATGCTATCAGATCCCCTTATATTTCCTTTACACTTTAAAATCAAACACTTACTATTCAGAGAATCCCAGTTTGATCACAATGTACAGATTTAGTTAACCCAGATGTTGTTTCCAATTTACTCTGTATGCTTCTGATGGGGTTTTAAAGTTTCAAGTAATGGACAGAGAGGTAATATGTTTAGGAAGAAGGAAGTGAGTGTATTGACTTGTTCTTTCTTAGAAAGTATGAAAAGAGAGTTCTATGGAAGTGGTTTAGTATCAGCCGACGAGAGAGGAAAGAGAATGGAGTGAATGAATAGATGGAAAGACTGATTTACATATAAACCTAACTTATGCGGTGGTTGAGAGGAGAAATAAAGAAAGATGGAAAAGAAAAAAAAAAAAAGAAGAGAAAAAAAAAATAACCAAGGAGTAGTAATTAGTGTAAGAGAGAGGAGAGAGAGAATAAGTCTAGAAAATAGAGAATAAACCATATATAACACCACTTTGCTATATATTTCAATTGTACACGTTCTAGAAATCTCAATTTGTGCGTATAACTTGTTTTTGCCTCTGTTGAGAATGCAATGGCAGGGTGTAAATAGGGAAGATGAAGGAAGAAAAAAAAATATAAAAGTGAGAAGGAAGAAAAGAAAGAAAAGAGGAGCAGAAGCACACAAACACACTGTCAATCAAAACAAAAACAAAAAACTCCCAAGAAACAACAAAACAAACAAACAAGCAAATAAAAACAAAAACGTTGAACCCAAGAACAAGTCTCAAACAAAATGGACCCTTGGAAGCCCTTCTTTTTTCCCTTCCAGTTTAAGCCACCTGACCCAGATCATGTACAGTCAGCAACCCTGTTAGTGGAGTCAAGGCTGCACCTTTGGTCCTTGCAGAGTGGCACAGTGGAATAGTGGAAGGGGCTTATCCTCAGGCTGGGCCCTGCTTACAGCAGCAGGGAGATGCTACTATGGGCCTTGGAAGCCAGGCAAACTGGCGGCGGGTTCTCTCCTTCCAGCGGGCAGGTGCCTACCTCTTGCTCTGGTTGCAGCTGGGCAGGTCGCACTCCCCCAGGGAGTGGAGGAAGCACTTCGCCAGGTCTGGCCCCGCATGCAGCAGCCGGGAGATGCTGTTCTGGGCCCTGAAGACCAGGCAAACTGGTGGCTGGGTTTCTCCTTCCAGCGGGCGGGAGTCTACCTCTTGCTCTGGTCGCAAATGGGCAGGTCGCACTCTTCCCGATAATGGAGGAAGCCCTTCCCCAGGTCTGGCCCTGCGTGCAGCAGCAGGGAGCTGCTACTCTGGGCCCAGGCGGCCAGGGACACTGGCGGCTGGGTCTCTCCTCAATTGATTTTTGACAAAGGTGCAAAGATGATTCAGTGCAGAAAGTATGATCTTTTCAAAAACTAATACTGCTAGCACAATTGCTTAGTCAGATGCAAAAACAACACCAAGCAAAAGCCAGAATCAAACAAAACTCCAACTTAGACACTTACTTTGCAGCATATAAAAATTAAGGAAAATGAATTATAGACCTAAATGTGGAAACTAAAACTATGATTTCTACCAAAAATCAAAGGAGAAAATCTTTGAGATCTTGGTTAAGCAAGGTCTTCTTTGATAGAGCATTAAAGAGCATGATCCATAAGAGAAATATTTTATAAATTGGACATCATCAAATTTCAAAACTTTTAGTCTTTAGGAGACAAAATTAAGGAAAAGATGATCCATTCACTTGAGGAAAATATTCACAATCATGTATTTGATAGTGGACTTATATTCAGAATATATAAAGTAAACTTATAATTAAATGGTAAAAGACAATCCAATGAATAAAGTGGAAAAAGGATTCGAATATACACTTCACCAAAGAAAATATATTGGTGGCCATATGACCCAGCTCTCTCTCTCTTTGGTATTTATCCAAAAGAACTAAAATCAGCTTACTACAGTGATACATGCATGCTAATGTTTATAACAACACAATTCAGAATAGCCAAGTTATGGAACCAGCCCAAGTGCCCACCAACAGAGAAATGGATAAAGAAAATGTGGTATATGTACAAAATGGAAAAATGAAATTATTCCATTTGCTAGTAAATGGATAGAACTGGAGAATATCACTCTAAGTGAAATAAGTCAAGGATCATATATGCAGTAGACAAAAAGAGAGAGAGAGAGAGGAAATAAAGAAAGGGGATTTCATAAAAATGGGAGGGAATCCAATATAGTAGAGGAAGGGGTTTGAGATAGAGGGTGGGGAAGAGGCATTGGGAAGTCCTGGGGAACTAAATGTACCAAATTATGTTATGTCCATGTACAAATATACCACAATGAATACTTTATTTACAATGATAATAAAATAATAACAATAGAAGGTGGATTAGTAGAGTAAAGCAAACTGATGGGGGGAAGAGGAGGAGAGGGAAAAGGAAAGTAATGTGGAAGAGATGGATCAAATTATGTCATTTGCACGTAAGAATATGCAAAATGAAACCCACTATTACATATAATCATAATGCACCAATAAAACAAGAATTTTTGAAAAAAATATATTGGTGGCAAATAAATACATGTTCAAATATAGTTGTTAATAAAATGTACATTAGAACTTCAATGAGGTGAAACTACCTCCTCACTAGAATGGCTAAAATTCAAAACACCAACTTGAACAAGCATTGGCAAGGATGTAACAACTAGAATACTTATATACTGCTGTAGGGAAGGTAAAATGGTATGTCTTTCTTTTTTTGGAAAATACTTTGTAAATTTCATTAAAAAGTAAAACATGCATCTACCATGTGAACCAGCCAGCAATACCACTCTTAGGTGTTTCCCTGAGTAAAGAAATCATATGTTCATCCAAAGACTTGTAACAATTGTTTATAGTAACCTTATTTAAAAAAAATTGATATCTTTATTTTGTTTGTTTATTTTTATGTGGTGCTGAGGATCGAACCCAGTGCCTCACATGTGTGAGGCAAACACTCTGCCACTGAGCCACAACCCTAATCCTAGTAACCTTATTTTTAATAGCTCCAAACTGGAAACAACCTAAATGTTCATCAACAGATTAATGAATAAACAAATCAAGATATGCAAATACAATGGAATATTACTCAGCAATAAAAATGAACTATTTCTACATGTTATGGCATGGATGAATCTCAAGAAAATTATGCTGAATGAAAAAAAAACTAAGCAAGAATTTGTATATTTGTACATATTGTACGATTCCATTTATATAAAATTCTATAAAATGTAAACTAGAATATAGTGACAGAGAACAGATCAATGTTTGGGAATTTGGGCATGGGGAAGGATGGAAAAATGGTTACAGAAGATTGAGGAAATTTTGCAGGGTGATAGATATGTTTGCTATCCTCTTTGGGGTGATAGTATGTACAAAACTTAAAACAAATTGTATACATTAAATTGTATACATCAGTTAATTGTCAGTTATACCTCAGATACATTAAACAGTTGATTAAAAATGATTACATGTTAAAAAAATAACAAAGGTCCAACCAACTAGCTACCTGAAACAGAAAGTTAACAAATTTGTAGCAATCTTCATTTGCTAAAAAAGCAATCACTTTATCTTGCTTTTCCAAATTTAGTCAAACTTCTACATAATCTCCGATTTATAGAATCCCAGCAATTCTTCCAATTTTTGCTTTTTTTTCTCTATAAATCTAGTATGATTTAAGAAGTTTGGGAGTGATTTTAATATTTCTATAGAACAACATTTTAAAAAATCAAGTGAATTACAATACAGGATATGGGTGCTGGAATAAACTGTAGCATCTTTTGTTTTGCAATGACAATAACAGAATCACAGTAAAACTGGTTTAGTCCTGTAAATAAAATGATCAGAGATGCATAAATTGGATGACTCCCTTTATGGACACAATCTTAAAAAATGACCTATTTTACTCTTAGAAACTCACTCTCATTTGATCTATTTTAATCCTCCCAATTTATCTTAAAGCTGACATCATTTCTACTCTACTCTAAGTATTATAATGGCTTTTGGCCAAAAGCAATACAATCCTGATGTGATCAGAATATCAGAAAAGTGTTCCAATAAGCAGTCAAACAGCAGATTTGTCATAGATGCTCAGTAAGAGTTGATTGAACAATAAAATTATTTCTGCCCTGAGTCTTGAGGATTTTATGACATGTTATATATACTCCATGAGTTCTTAACCTAGAGTATCTTCATCCCTTGAAAATATGTGTATATGTGAATTTTCTGGAGAGATAATTTGGACTTTTCATTACTCCTTTTCTTTGCTCCCTTACTTTGTTATACTGGTCATGCCCTCTCTCAATTTAATTCACTCATAAAGTTATCTTTCTATGAGTTCAGGGGACAGTGTGGGATTCCTATTTGAAGACACAACCATAGAAATGAACTTGAAATCAGCTATTATAGATCTGGTTCTGATTCTGCCATATTCTGTGTGTGACTTTAGTCAAGTCCCCTTCACTGTGTCTTCAAGTTAAGAGGTTAAATTAAATGGACACTAAGATTCAACTCTTCCAGATCCAACTTCCCAAGCTCTTTAGTGTTTTCTTGTTTGACCAAGGCTCTTCATCAGGGTGATATATTTCTCCATCTGTTTTGGTTTTCTAGCCTCAATCAGTACAGTTTCCCTGCAATGTCAAAAAGGCTTTAACAATGACAAGGACTGTTGCCTTTCCTCTGTTGCCCCAGAGGTTCTGGGGCATTTTATCTCCTTCACATTCTCTGACAGACACTGAAACTGAAATTCCATGATGGAATGCCCTAGAGCATTTCCTCATTGTTTTCCCCAATACAGACTAGGATTAAAATCTAGGGATTCTGGCCTTACCTCCAGTTCTTTTTCCACAGAACATTTCTTTTTTTTTTTTAAATTTATGTGTTCTTTTTAGATATACATGACAGTAGAGTGTATTTTGACATATTATACATACATAGAGTATTACCTAGTCTAATTAGGATCCTATTCTTGTGGTTGTGTATGTGATGTGGGGAAAGTTATGTCCAGGGCATTGTACTGTCTTTCCCATTCCCATCCCCCTCCTCTTCATTCACAGAAACAATGGGTGAATTAATGGCCAGATAAAATAAAGTGTTACACTTAGCAATTTATTTAACAAGAAAGCAGAGCAGAAAGATCTGCCAATTCCTGAGATGCCCTCAAGCCATCTTTCTTATTGCTTCTGCGCAAAGTCTTTAGCATTTCTTTAGTGGTATTAATGTATTTAACAACTGAAAATTCCTTAGCCTCAGTTTTAATCTTACCCTTCCGTCCATCTCCACACACTTACCCACATGTATTTAGCTAACTAATATCCAAAATGCTTTAAAACAGAAGCAAGGCAGCATTGAATGCAATTTTGTTGATTTGACTAGAATGCACAAACATTCATGAGCACCTGCTGATTCAATCCTAAGAAAAATGGAATTAATCACCGAAAGGGAAAGATCAGGTTCCCACAGAGTAGTTCTGTGATTATTCACTATGAAATGCAATCCTATATTAACCATAAGCATCCCTTCCAATGGCCATCTGCATAATGCATTTGTCTCTCACAAGTATCTAAACTAGGAGGGCAGGAATTTTTATCTACATTGTACTGAGGTTCCAAGTGCCTAAGATGTGTTTGAGATGAATATCTTGACTTCTACTACCTTATAATTATCTGTGCATTTTTGATGAAACGATCACCTAGAGCTGTTTATTTTCATCTATAACAAGGGAAATATGAAAATCAACATAATTAACCAACACAGTTTTCTGACTTGTGAAAGAAGAGGCTTTCAGAAAGGCAGCTATTTTGGGAAGGAGATTAAAAGGAGAGGGTGATACACAAGGTAACAGATACAAATAAGGACCAAAATCAGGAGGTTGAAGAGGTAGAAGGCACCTGAAAAAGTCACCTGTTTTTGGTATGCATCAGGCTAAAGCCAGGCATGGAAAACAAGAGGAGCAAGCCAGTGCTAGAGAGTCAGGGGGAATTGCAAATTCTAAAAAAGAAGTAAAGGTGGGAAGAAGCAGGAAAGTGTCATAAGCCTTGGTCAGCGAAAAGCCAGGCTAGCAACAAATGGATAGAGAAGTCACAACTTCTAGGAATTTAACTTGCACAATTTGAATATGGCTCCTGACAAATGACATGGGTGGTGGAGGACGGAGGGTGATTGATGCTGTTTGTAGATGAATTTCTGGCCTAGGGTAGTCATGTGAGGCAGAAATGTGATCCAGATGCTGCCACAGTTAGTCTCATTCCCCACATCCTTGAGTCTTGAAAGAAACTGTCCAAGTGTCAAGTGATTTTGTTTAGAACATATTACCCATTTATTGATTGGTTATTTGTTTATTAGCATCAAAGTTTTTGAATTCTTTATATATTATGGATATTAATTCCCTGTTGAAAGAGTAGCTGGCAAATATTTTCTCCCCTTCTGTGGGCTCTTTTAATTTTTTTTCACTTTTATTTTTTTTTATTTATTTTTTGGTACCAGGGATTGAACTCAGGGACACTCGACCACTGAGCCACATCCCCAGCCCTATTTTGTATTTTATTTAGAGACAGGGTCTCACTGAGTTGCTTAGTGCCTCGCCCTTGCTGAGGCTGGCTTTGAACTCGTGATCCTCCTGCCTCAGCCTCCCAAAGTGCTGGGATTGCAGGTGTGCGCCACCGCACCTGGGATGGAATTCTTAATCGGGCAGGAGAAATTTCTAGGCAGCATAGCATTCAGGGGTGGCATGGATATTGCTGGTGACTTTTAGCCAAGTTTCTTTTGATATTCAGGAGCAGAAAGCAGAGCAGAAAGATCTGAAAAAAATCTTGGACGGAAGGGTAAGATTAAAACTGAGGCTAAGGAATTTTCAGTTGTTAAATACATTAATACCACTAAAGAAATGCTAAAGACTTTGCGCAGAAGCAATAAGAAAGATGGCTTGAGGGCATCTCAGGAATTGGCAAGACCACACCCATCTCAGGCTCAAGAGAGTAGGTATAAAAATTCTCTTGAGAAGATACCCGTAGGGCACCTGCTTGCACAGGGCAGCCTAGAATTTTTTTTTTTTTTTTTTTTTTTGTACCGGGGATTGAACTCAGGGGCACTCGACCACGGGGCCACATCCCCAGCCCTTTTTTGTATTTTATTGGAGACAGGGTCTCACTGAGTTGCCAAGTGCCTCGCCATTGCTGAGGCTGGCTTTGAACTCGCGATCCTCCTGCCTCAGCCTCCCAAAGTGCTGGGATTACAGGCGTGCGCCACCGCGCCCGGCTAGAATTTTTTTTTTCAACGTGCTCAGCCACCTACGCACTCAGAGACTGCTGCAGCCAGGGTCCCTGGAGGTGGGGCTACTGTTGGAAATGGCGGCAGATTTTGACATCAACCACGTGGTGGTACTGGTCGTGCTGGAATACAGGATGCTGGAATGCAGCATGCTGGAGTTAGGGGGCCATGGAGGCTTCCACCAAGATTTCAAAGGAGGATCTGGGAGGACAGAGAAAGTGCAGCAGGGTCGGAGTCCCTGCAGGCATGCCTTGAGGAGTCAGTGTGGAGGAGTCAGTGTGGAGAAAGCTGAAGCTGTAGTGAGACCCCTGAGATTAAGAAATGCCAGTAAAGTAGGACATTATCCTTCGAAGCTGCAGGGGTTGAGCAGAGACAAGCCAACAGAAAGGCCACTTGGGCTGCGACCAACAGGGCCACAGAGGTGGAGCTACACAAGCCTTTTGGAGAGAACATCTGGGCACAGATGCTGGACATGGAGCTACAGGACTTGTTTGCCCAGCTGGATTTCAGTCTTGCTTTGGTCCCATCCCTTCTTTCTATACCCCTAATTTTGCAAATGGAAATATTTACTTTTTACCATTATATATTGGATACTTTAAAATTGTTTTTAATTTTATAGGAGCTCACAATGTGACATTTCCTTGAGCCTCAGAAAAGACTCTGGATTTGAACCCTGAGCAATCTTGGAACTGTTGAAACTACGGGGACTCTTCAGAATGGACTAAATGTATTTTGCATTGTGAGATGGTTATGAGGTCTTGGGGGCCAGGGGTGGAATCTTATGGTTTGGATGTGAGGTGTCCCTCAAAATCTCATGTTTGAGACAATGTAAGTATGTTTAGAGGAGAAATGCTAGGTTTATGAGAGCCTTAACTCAATCAGTGAACTGATTCTCTGATGGGATTAACTAAGTGATAACTGAAGGTGGGTGGGGTGTGAGTGGAGTATGTGGGTCAATGTGCTTTTTGGGTATACATTTTGTATCTGCTAGGTGGTCATCATGTGAGCCGCTACCCTCCACCACACTCTTCCATCATAACGTTCTCCCTCATGTTGAGTTCTGAGGAACGGAGCCTGCTGTCCATGCACTGAGACATCTGAAACCATGAGCTCCCAAATAAACTTCTTCTCCCCCAAATTGTTCTTGTCATGGTCTTTATTCACAGCAGTGAAAAAGCTGACTAAAGCATCCCTTCTCCAATTTCTCTTCTTGGGCCACTCCATGTATTTAGTAGATATTCCAAAACACTAGTTCGAAAACTCATAGCATTGTTATGTAGATCTACCCTTTAGTTGAACATAAGCCTGATTCCTTGTTTCTAACTATTGTGTACTACTTCACCTTCTTTTAATATTTATTTATTTTTAGTTGTAGTTGGACACAATACCTTTATTTTATTCAATTATTTATATGTGGTGCTAAGGATCGAACCCAGGGCCTCACTCGTGCTAGGCAAGTGCTCTACCATTGAGCCACAACCCCAGCCCCTACTCCACCTTCTTAATAATGGATATTGAGACATTCCAGTTTTTGCTCCCCAAAATACTACTTCAGTAAACACATATTTATGTGTCTCCATTGGAATTTAAGTGAGTTTTTATTGGCATATAATCCCAGGCATAGGGTGCTCTATCATCTTTTGCTTATCATCACAGTGGAATTTCTGTCTCTTACTTGCTATGTAGAAGGGGTTTCTTGCTTATCCTAGATATTAATCCTTTGCTAATTTTTAAAATGTTTATTTATTTGTTTTAGTTGTACACAATGCCTTTATTCTTTTCTTTTTTTAATTAGTAGAATGCATTACAATTCATAATACACACATAGAGCCTCTTTTCACATAACACTGTTTGTATACAAAGTGTATTCGTACTATTCAAGTCTTCAATCATGCATTTAGGATAATGATATCCATCTTATTATACCACCTTTTCTCTCCCCCCCATACCCCCCAACTCTCTCCCTTCTCCTCCCCCCCTTTGACTACTCTAGTGATCCTCTAATCTTCCTATGTACCCCAACACCCAACACCCAACACCACTGTGACTCTGCCTCCTTATATCAGAGAAAACATTTGGTACTTGGATTTTTGAGACTGACTAACTTCACTTACCTTTGCTAATTATTGACATTGCAAATATCTTTCTTGTCCTCCTGTTAAATTTGTTGTGGTGCCACTATTGAAAATAATGCTTTAACTTTAGTATAGTCAAATCCATTGCTTTTTCACCTTATTTTTGTGCCATCAAAGGTTTAAGAATGCTTTTTGTATCATGAAGTCTCAAAAATATTATTCTTAGTTTGCTTTTATTAACTTGATAGTTTTTTATCTTTGGATCTTTAATCCATTTGAAGTTTATTTTTATACATAAGTAGATATCCAAAGTCTTATTCCTCCATGCACTAAGCCAACTTTGTCAATAATATTTACTAAATGATTTATCTTCCCAATACTAGTTTATAATATCAGCTCTATCTATACTTGGATCATTTGAATACATGGATGTTTTTCCAGGCTATTTTGTTCAATAGAATTAATTTTTAGCTACTGTGTCACTACTTCACAACTTTTGTTACTAAGATTTTATAATAATTCTTTTTAATTTTTTCAGTGCATTATAATTATACATAATATTGGGGTTCATTGTGACATTCACATATGCACATAGCATGATTTGCTTCAATTAATTCCCAGTACTTCCCCTTTCCCTTCCTTCCATCTTCCCCCAGTTCCTCTTCTTTTCCTCTTCTCATTTTTGTTCTATTTATTTACTTTCTTTTAGTTGTCAGTGGATCTTTGTTTTATTTATTTATTTCTATGTGGTGCTGAGAATCGAACCCAGTGCCTCACACATTCTAGGGAAGCGCTCTACCACTGAGCCACAACTCCAGCCTTTGTTTAAATATCTTGTATAAGCATATGATAAAATATTTCCCCAAACCCTTTTACATCATGCAGATTTATGTCCTACCTTCCTCCTGAGGACATGGAATTCTGTTACTTATGGAATTTTCTAACCATATCTAAACCATCATGTCAGAATATTAGTCTTTCCATCATAAACAAACTATTCGTACATTTAGAACCTTTACAAGGTACTTGGCAAATTTTCCTCTTTAAATCCATTCAGGCCATGTGTCTTTCGAGGAAAAGTCGTATTTGAGAATTGTTCATGTCTAGAAAAGATCGTGAAATTAATGAAAAGTGGATCATAAATTTAAGTAACTAGTGTATCCCAAATTAAACTAGAGTAGAGTAACGCCCTAATCTTTATTACTCTGTTTCATGTGATTATATCGAGCATTTGAGAAACACAGGAAGCCTCAGGGGACAAAAGCCTTGAGCAAACGAAGAAGTTCACTTGTAGAAAAGATTCGCAAGGCAGTCCAGGTTGTAAAGGTAGTGATAGGTATCTGAAGTGGGGGAAATAAAAAATAAAAACTACCAGATTAGCGAGGAGGTTATTGAGTTTACATTTAGTTTATAGTGAAAAACTACAAGAGTGTCACATAATCATCATTTTTTCAAGTTTTGTAGCATATCTGCCAACATTGACATCACAATAGGAAGCAGCAAGTTGTTTTGATTATGGAGTCAGTAGCTGAAAGAATGGTTTAAGTATTGACTTCTTTTGGGGGAGTAGAAATAGAGAGGGTGACCCTGGTTTTTGTTAGTTTATTTCAGGGTGTAATGGTTCTTTTACCCTGACTATGAGATGTAAGGTGTACACCTATGAGTAATAGTTTCAGAGAAAGGCCTGGAATTTCTATAGTCACATGACTAAGAGAAATTCCAAAAAGTAAGAACAGGAAAAAATGGAAGAAATCACCAAAATAATAATATAAGAAAATTTTCTTAAAAGAAAAACTTTCAAAGAGTCTACCAAGTACCCAGAATAGCAAATGAAAATATAGAACCCATCCAAAGCTTATTAACATAAAATTCCAAAACACCAGTGATAAATGGTAGATTCTAAATACATCTGAAAACAGACATAAAAACAGTGAACTGGTATATGAAAAAATGCTCAATGTCTCTAATCATTAGGGAAGTGCAAATCAAAACTGCAATGACATATCTGGTTAAAATGACTATTATCATTCTAACTGGATCTATGCACACAAACTTTGTGTAATGACCAAATCATGGTAATTATCATATCTGTCACCTGAAACATTTATCATTTCTTTGTGGTGAAATATTCAGATGTTTTCTTAGGATGTTCCTTGAGATTTAAACTTAGGAAGAGGAGATCCGTAAAAGCTATCCCTGGGATGATGGCTCATGAGTGGGGGAGGACAAAAAATTTCAGAAGGGAGCATCTGGGAGTAAAGGAGATTCCAGAGATTTATTGGGATTCTTAAAAATATGAGTCATGCTAAGGAGAAGAAGACAAAGGAAGGGCACAAGAGGTGCAAATAGAGTCTCCTGGAAAGCAAAAATGTTGTTATTATGTGAAAAAATAACAATACATTACTGAGCTGTGCAGTAAGCAACGTTTAATAGCTGGACTAATATAAAAACTGTACACTGATTTCCAGCTTTTATAACCACCTTTAGAAAAAGTTCCTATAGAAGGGAATATAAATGCTATCAACTCTGACAAAAGAGAAAATATAAAAACAGAGGCAGCAGAAAAGAGTGTTAAAGAAACAAATTATGACACTTGTTAAAGTTGGCAAGGGAGACTTTATTCAAGGGGATAAATGGTGAGAAGTATGGGGACTATAGGAACAGAATTTTTCAGTAAAAGGGAGATAGAACTCAGACTCCAATAAGGACAAGTGGGGATTTATAACCGAAGAGCAGGGTGTGGGGGTCAGTAAATGGAAAATTATAGTCATTTGTTACATGAAGGCATTTTCAATCAATGACAAACTGTGTATATCACAGTGATCCTATGAGATTATCATAGAGTTGAAAAAAATTCTGTCACTATATTATAGCCCAATGCATGATGAGTGTTTGCAGTGATGCTGGTAGAAACCAACCCACTGCCAGTTGTATAAGCATAGCACAAACAATTGTATGCAGTACATAATACTTGGTAATGTTAATAAACAATTACGTTACTTGTTTATATATTTACTACTTCTTTTTTTTTTGTTAGCATATATTAATTCTACAGAATCATGGCTTTCATTGTGGCATACTTGTATATATAAATAACATACTTTGATCATTTCTACTTTTCCTATTACCCCCTAGTTCTCCCTTCCCCCTCTCCCAGATCCCATTCTTCTTCTCTAATTGTCTCCCTTCCAATTCCATCTCCCCACCCCCAGATTCCACATATGAAAGAAAACATGTGATACTTGTATTTCTGAGGTTGGTATATTTCACTTAACATAATGTTCTCCAGTTCTATTCACTTCCTGCAAATGACATGATTTTGTTATCCTTTATGGCTAAATAATACTCCATTGTGTATATACACCATATTTTTAAAAATCTGTTTCTTGGGCACGTAAGCTGATTCCATAATGTGGCTATTGTTAATTGTGCTACTATACACATGGATATGTAGGTATCTCTAAAGTATGCTGATTTTAAATACTTTGGGTATATACTGAGGAATAAGTGACATAAATGGATCATATGGTAGTTCTGTTTTTATTTTATTTATTTTTTGAGGAACCTCCATACTGATTTCCGTAGTGGCTACTTTTTGTCCTTGTTTTAGAGTGTACTCCTTTTGCTTCTTAAAAAAAAAAAAAAAAGTTTCCTTTGAGACCATCTGCTATGCTGCATTGGCAACAGTCTCATATATGTCATGTTTACCATGACTCTTGATTTCATTAAGAGGCCGTGTTGAGTGACTGACCTGAATTATCTAGGTTGATGTAAATATGTTCCACGATGTTTACACAATGAAGGAATCGCCTAATAAAACATTTCTCAGAACATGTCCCCATTGTCTAAGCAAAGTATGACTGCACCAAGAATAAGAGGTTTCTGACAAAATCAGCTTGATACAATTATTGCTGAAGGAAGTTTCAGCTGTCTAAAGTTTTGATTAAAGGATAGAGTCTTTGTGGAGTGGATGGAGAGATAAAAGGAAGAGTAAGAGAGTGTTATAGCTTCATTCAACCTAGAGAGTCAAGGAATTTTATCTATTGGTTAGGAACAAGAAATGGAAGTGTAAGTACAGGAACTCCTCATTATCTGAATCTAATCCATTCCTGAAAACATCTTGGAAAGCAAATATTCAGATAGCAGCAGAGTAATTTCTATGATTTAAATGGAAATAAAAACACTGCATTTGCAGCCCATTAAAAAAATCCATTTTCTTAAATATTTCTAAAACACTGAAACAACAACCAACCAAAGATTTCTGCATAATATAAAACATGTTAAACACCAATTATCTAATTAGTTAAGAGTTACAGAACTCATTGGTGGGTATATTTGTGTGCAATAGGCAATAATACTGTAGAGTACTGGATATACACTTGATTTCACCTGTGCCCTTCAATGACATGAACTGCAATGTAAATAAGCAATGTAATGGGACATTACATATAGTAATTCAGATGCAGGTTTGATAATTCTCTTAGGAACCTGGCAAAAGCAAACACTACTACCCATTAAGGACCAAACCCAGCTGGGTGTGGTGGTGCACACCTGTAATCCCAGCAACTCAGGAGGCTAAGGAAGGATTACAAGTTTAAAGCCAGGCTCAGCAACTTAGTGAGACCCTAAGCAGTTCAGCAAGAACCTGTCTCTAAATAAAAAAGGTCTGGTGCTGTGGCTCAGTGATTAAGCACCCCTGGGTTCAATCCCCAGTACCAAAAAACAAAACAAAACAAACAAAAACAAAGAAAGAAAGAAAAAAAAAGGACCGAATCCTCAGGGCAAGGTTGGGACAGTGAGAGCAATAGTACCTGGCTTATTTAAAGAAGGCTGTACACTCTTGCATTGTGTTATGTTTTTGATGTGAGGTGTTCCCCAAAAGCTCACATGTGAGACAATGCAAGATAGTTCAAAAGAGAAATGATTGGGTTATAAGAGTCTTAACCCAATCAGTGAATTAATCCCCAGATAGGGATTAACTGGGTGGTAACTGGAGGCAGGTGGGGTGTGGCTGGAGGAGGTGAGAATTGGGGCTTGGCTTTGGGGTATATATTTGTAACTGGTGATGGAGTCTCTCTCTGCTACCTGATCATGGTATGAGCTGCTTCCCTCTGCCACAGTCTTCCACCATGATGTTCTGCCTTGCCTCTAGCCCTGAGGGATGGAGGTGGCCTTGTATGGACTAAGCCTTCTGAAATCGTGAGCCCCCCAATAAACCTTTCCTCATCTACAATTGTTCTGGTCAGGTCTTTTAGTCACAGTGGTGAAAAAGCTGCCTAAATCACAGGGTCATTCACAGCTTAAACATTTTGGCTGACAATGCATGAAGATTCACTAGAGCAAATTCCCACTTCCGAGAGTGAGTTTTCGATAGACTCTTTTCTGAATGGCTCAGAAATCTAGATAAAGGCAACCTAGAAAGGAAGTACACAAGGTCTACAGCTGTATGGGGCCAGTGGAGGGGGGGAATTTTTGTGGTGGGTAATGCCAGTGAGTCAAAGCCTCACTTTCTAGAGTTGTTGATAAATATACCATACAAATGATGAAGCACTAAATACCAGCATAAGATGATGACTTATAGATGTGGTATGAGACACCAGAAGATAAAAAGTGAAATTAGCTAAGAGTTCCAAGCAGTCCTTGTGTGAATCAGGACTGGGGTCTATAGAGAACTATTGCTTTGCCTTATTACTCTTTACTATGATTCTAAAATCCCCAGTGTTTATATTTTTGCTAAAAAGTAACCTTTAGTATTTGTCTTTTAAAAATCATTCCAAAGCTAAAATACCCTTGAAGGTTACCCTACTCCACCACTTTCTTCCCTTCATTAAAAACATTCACCCTTCTTAAATCGTCATGGTCTGGCTCTATATTCTCTCTCCAGTGTCAATGTCTGTCTTGCCCATAGAATTGCTTGTGGTTATTTGAGTATACCACGCTCATTCATGTCTCTGTGCTCTGCACTGGCTTCTCCTTATTCCTAGACCACTTTATCCCCTCCTTCATCTCTCTGACTACTATACACCCATAAAAGCCAAGTGTGGCACTCTTCACTTGTGTTCCCATAGAATTCTGCACACAACTCTATCCTAAAACCATCCCTATTTTGCATTCTTGGCTCCTTTGTCAAAGATCCATTGACTGTAAATATGTGACTTTATTTCTGGGCTGTCTTTGCTGTTCCATTAGTCTAAGTTTGTTTTGATGCCAATAAGATACTCTTTTATAGTACATTTTGAAATTAGGGGGTGTGATGCCTTCAGATTTGTTCTTCTTACTCAAGATTGTTTTGGCTATTCAGGGCTCTTTATAAGGTTCCATATAAATTTTAGTTTTTTTTTTTTTTAATTTCTGTGAAAAAAGCCATTGATAGGGCGTGCATTGAATCCATACGTTGTTTTGAGTAGCTGGACAGTTCAAAGTATTAATTTTTAAATTTTTTCCTGGATTCTCCTTACCTCTCTGGATGCTGTTTCTGAGCATCCTTTGCTAGCTCTTTCTCCTTGACCTAATATTTAAGTGTGAAAGTTTGTCAAGGAGTGAGAGCAAAGATCCAATTGGCCAGAAAACTCCAAATCATTGGTCTCAGTTGGAGTACAGAATAGGAAAAGAGGGTGAACGGCTCATATATTCAGATTTGTTCTGTCATTCTACTGATTAAAGTTTTCTAAGGCTCCCCATTGCCCTAAACATGAAATTTTACCAGTCTCTGAAATAAAAACTATCTCTGTTTAGTTTCCCAAAGATGAGTAGTTCCTGAGGAATAAGCACATATTCTTCCATTTAATGTGGATCTCTCTCTCTCTCTCTCTCTCTCTCTCTCTCTCTCTCACACACACACACACACACACACACACACACACATAATGCTACTTCTTAAAAGGCATCTTCCCTGCATTTCACTTTTAGTTAGATTTGGATCTTCCTGTGAACCCTCAGCAACCCTGTATCATCTATTGTAAGCATTATCCATAATTGGTAATCATACATTCACATACATATTATTTGAGAAATCACGTGATTTTGCATAATGATATATGACTTTAAACTCCCTGAAGAAAGAAAAGTGTCTGTGGTGCTCACCATTCTCTGTCAAATATCCAGTAGAAGGGACTACAGCTAGGAGGAAGTCAATACATATTTGTATGTGGATGAATAAATGAAATTCTTAGGCTCAGTATCTCTACCTGTAAAATGGAGACAAGATGATCTCCCATTGAAGAATAATTATACCAGTTCTGCATAGTTTACATGGTATTTGTAGAATAAACAAAGTATTGTATGTTTAATTCCATGGAGACATCAAGGCAGATAGTTTCCCGGGTAAAATCCTTTGATTCATTAATTACAAGGTCATTGGTGAACCTAGAGAATTGTATTGAAGCCAGAGTGCAACTTCTTAGAAAGCAAGTGGTCAAGTAAAAGGGAGGGACAAGTCTATAATTGGAGGAGTGACATGATTGAGGCATTTAAAAAAATTCTGAGATGAAGACAGGTGTGCCTGTTTGTATACTAATAGAAAAATCTAGTGGAATGGCAGTGTGTAAAAACCAATCAGACATTACAATGAATGAAAGAGTTGGTCACAAAAGGACATGGTCCCGCCGGGCATGGTGACGCACGCCTGTAATCCTAGCACTTGGGAGGCTGAGGTAGGAGGATTGCAAGTTCAAAGCCAGCCTCAGCAATGGTGATGCACTTAGCAACTCAGTGAGACCCTGTCTCTTATAAAATACAAAAAAAGTGCTGGGGATGTGGCCCAGTGGTCGAGTACCCCTGAGTTCAATCCCCGGTACCACAAAAAAAAAAAAAAAAAGAAAAAAAAAAAAGAAAAAAGAAAAAAAGGAATTGGTCCCTAGTATAGTCCAACTCATTAATCTTGAAAGTACTATGGCATTTGCCTTGGAATGAGAGAAGGGAAGGGGAAATATGGAGTTAGTGTTTCATGGGTACAGAGTTTCAGTTTCATAAGGTAAAACCAGTTTTGATAATGGATGATGGTGATGGTTGCACAACAGTGTGCATTTAATGCTGCTGAACAGTAGATTTGTAAAGGAATTGTATGCTATGCATTAGGAAAGTTAGGTGTGAAACCTAAAATGGATTTAATTACAGGTTTGATAATGTATCATTATTGAAAGTTTGAAAATATGACTTTCCTACAAATACAGAATAATCATGCATCAAAACCTTAAAAATCCAAAGAGATGGCTTCCTAACTCCTTAGAAATGGCTTTGACACATTAAGGACAAACCCTTCTGCCTTGTGACCACATACTGTGGTGGATGTGACCCTGCTCCCTTAGTCTTAGCTGATTGATTTAAGTGTAGACACTTGACACAATAAGTGACCTTTCAAACTTGATATAAAATGTGTCTCTTTAGTGGGCTCAGAAAGGAACATGAGACTCAGTAGGAGCATACAACACAAAGGGGAGAAGGACAGTCTCCTCTACCTTTCAAAGAGTAACGTTTAGTTCTATCCTTGTGAGCGCTCACAGAGGCAACAAATGGACCCTGCCTATGCCCAGAAGAAAAACATGAAAGGTAACAAATCCGGACAAAATAATAGTCCTGTCAGGGTACTCTGTGTCTGGCAGAGCAGTGCTTAGTCATCATTGAATAGGTTTGCTATTCAGAGATGTATAAAACTATATCTTCTTTATCTAATAGTGGCTGTAGCATAGGCTCTGGTGGAGGAGTGGCAGACTGTGCAGTGGTAGTCCTAGAGGAAACGAATTGTGAACCCACAAGACATACCTAAAAATGATTGAGGTGGACTTTACAGGTAACCGTTAGTGAAATTTGAATTATGACTTCAATGTGACTTCATTTGTCCTCATAAATAAGAGAGGCCTACAGATGCCTACTATATGGTACTGTAGCCAGCACAGTGGTCTGTGACCCTGGTAACTCAATATGGAGTGCTGGACAGCTAATTAGCTAGGATAAGCCCTTTCATTCTTCCAGAGGGGACACTATTGAAATTCAGCCTCTAATGGGACTAGTGGTTACTTTCCTAGGGGACTGACAACACCCCACAGTCCTCAAGATCTCCCACAGCTGAGCTGTTATCATTCCAAAACAAGTCCCAGAAACAGTTGGCACCACATCAAATTCTGACTTCCAGGCACCAAGAAGCCTGTTTTTCCTCCCAATAGAGGACAAAAAGCAAGACCCAGGCAGTGGAGACCTCCCTCCACTGCAATGCAGTACCACTCTCTGTGTCCAATGGCACTGTGGTCTGAGCACACCTCTCTGTGGGAAGATGGGCAGAACAGGAAGTTAGGGCTAAATTGTGTCCCCCTAAAATTCATATGTTGAAGTCATAACACCTAGTACTTTGGAATGTGACTATATTTGATGATACGGTATTTCAAAGGTAAGGTAAAATGAGCCCATGACTGTGGGCTATACTTCCATATGGCTTGTATCCTTATAAGAAGAGATGAGGACACAGACAGATAGGGGGATGACATATGAAGACAAAGGGAAAAGAAAGCTATCTGTAAGCCAAGCAGTGATGACTCAAGAGAAACCAAGCCTGCTGATACTTTGATATTGAACCTTCAGCCTTCAGAACTATAAGGAAATAAATTTCTGCTTAAGCCACCAAGAGTGTAGTATTTGTTATCATAGCCCTAGAAAACTAACACACCAGAGAGTCTGTATTTCCTCTTCTCATACTGCTCCTTGGCTATTTGAGTTCTCCCTTCTATATACTCAATATTGAGTATGCATCAGCATGGCATCAGGAGTGCTCATTAAAACATAGCTACTAGCCAGGCATGGTGGCATAGGCCTGTAATCCCAGTGATTTAGGAGGAGGTTGAGGCAGGAGGATTACAGATTTCAGGTCAATCTCAGGAACTTAGCATAACACTGTCTCTAAATAGAAATACAAAAGACTGGGGATATATTTCAGTGGCAAAATGCTCCTAGGTTCAATTTGTTAGAACAAACAAGCAAATACTCTCCAAAAAACAATAAAAAATAAGCAAATACCACTACCAACAACAACATCATCAAAACCACCACACATACAGACTTATCCCAGAGTTTCTGATTCAGTAGATCTGGGATGGGGCCAGAGAATCTACATTTTAAAAAAATAAATTTATTTATTTATTTTAATTAGGCATATATGACAGAAGAATGCATTTTGATTCATTGTACACAATTGTAGCACAACTTTCCATTTCTTTGGTTGTACACGATGTAGCGTCACACCATATGTGCAGTCATACATGTACTTAGGGTAATGATGTCCATCTCATTCCACCATCTCTCCTGCCCTCATATCCCTTCCCCCCCTTACCCTATCCAAATTTTTCTCTATTTTTCCCATGCCCGCCCCCCGTTATGGATCAGCATCCACTTATCAGAGAGAACATTTGGCCTTTGGTTTTGTGGGATTGGCTTACTTGGCTTAGCATGATATTCTCCAACTCCATCCATTTACCTGCACATGCCATAATTTTATAGAATCTACATTTTTAAAAAACTCGCACAGGATATTCATGTTGCTGGTCGAGGGACCACACATGTAATATTGTGGGATTGGTACCAAGGCTTGGTGCACAAACAGCTGACAACTCATATGTGACACACCTGGCAAGATAGTGGTGATCATAAAAAATGATGACTACACAAAAAGAACACAATAACCACTCTTGGCACTTTGGGTCCCTCCTCAGACTGATTGATGATACTATAAGCAGAAACCTATAAGTTGCCATGCTGGCTACTTTCTAGGAGGTGAGTTGATGTCGGATGGGGTGGCGTTGGTCAAACACACTCAAAGGTGACCTTCAATGGTTCATGCCTTCATCTCATCCTTTCCCCTCAAGTATGGGGAATGTTTGAAATGAACTTCTAAACAATAGAATGTGGCAAGGGTAATGGGATGTCTCTCCCACAGTGATGTTACATTTTTAAGACTCCTTTCTAGCAGGCTGGAGAGGTCCACTGCCCTGAGGAAGCAAACAGCCATGTCATTAGCTGCCTCTGGGACTTAAAGGAAGCCAGCACAAAGTCAGAGCCCTCAGTCATACAGTGCAAGGAAAAGAATTTTGACAGCAATTTGGAAAGCTTGGAAGAGGATCCCAGGCTCCTGGTGAGAATGTAGCCTGACAATCACCTGCAGAGCAGCTTTGTGAGACCCAGAGCAGAGGACCCAGCTAAGCTGTCCTCAGACCTCTGACCCATGGGAAGTGAGGAAATAAAGATGTGCTATTGACAGCTACTAAATCTGTGACAATTTGTATGCAGCAATAGAAAACTAATTGGGGAGAGGAGGATAGAGGATAAATATAGTCAGTTGCTGTCCAACAAATAGGCTGGTAACTTTGCTGTACATGATTGCTTGCTTTGTTTTCAAGCCTGAAGCAAATGGTTGCTTCTGAGGAGGCTCCAGGATGGCAGAAGCTTGAGAACATCAGGCTGGGCCTGAAGTGGAGGCTGATGTAAACACCTTTTTGCACAGAATTAATTGGCAACTTTGAGCATTCTAACTTTAGCAGCACCACCTCAGCATCTCACCACACCTGACATTCAGTGACTCAGGAACCCAGGAGTCAGCTCATGTGCTTGCAATAGGGACAGGGCTTGTGATATGTAATGGGCTAAAAGCTACTGATTTAAACTAAAGGAATAACAGACTGGGATGTTAATTTAGTTGCCCTCATGCTTGTTGCAGTTCTTTCTGCTACTTGGGGAGGGTTCTTGGCTAGAACTAGTGGGCACTGTGATATGGACTATATTTGGTCGCACAGGCTTGTCCACTCACAATTTTAATATAAAATCCAGTACCTAGAGTCAGAATTCATCATTTGGATCTCCAAATTTAGTGAAAGGAAACTCATGGGAAATCCTTTAACAAACTGATGAAGGAGAGTGTGTAGCAGCAGCTCTGCATTGCATTGCATTTGCTATTCAGGATGCCTGATGCATGTGCCTGACACCACTGAGCAGGATCTGAACATTTCTCGCAGCCTCTCTAGGGATTTTTTTTTTAAAATATTAATTTATTTGCTTTTTTAGTTGTACACAATGCGTTTTACATGGTGCTGAGGATCGAACCCGGGCTGCACACGTGCTAGGCGAGCGCTCTACGGCTAAGCCACAACCCCAGCCCCTCTTTAGGAATCTTAATGAAGTTGTTGTTCTTTCCTAAGACTGTTCCCCCATGAGGGCTGCTGTTTAAATTTGCTGGGACTGCCATAGTAAGTATACAAATGACAGAGTGTCATTGTCTCAGTGTCCTAGAGGCTAAGTCTGAGATCAAGGTATGGGCAGGGTTGTTTCTTCTGAGGCCTCTCTCTTTGTTTTTTAGATGCCATCTTTTTCCTGTGTCCTCACATTATTTTCCTTTGTACCCATCTGTGTCCTAATCTCCTCTTCTTATAAGATTATCAGTTTTCATATGGCATCTTACCACTTACAATGATATCAATTTTCTTGGACTGCTATAACAAAGAACCACAAATGGGGTGGCTTAATCAACAGGAGTATTTTGTCCCACATTTGTAGAGGCAAAAAGTGTGAGATCAAGGTGTCATCTGGGTTTGTTTCTTTTGAGGGTTGTGAAGGAAGGATCAGTTCCAGGCCTCACTTTGGCTGATAGATGCATCACCCCAATCTTTGCTTTTGTCTTCACATAGTGTTCACCCTGCGTGATTGTCTGTGTCCACATTCCCCCTTCTTATAAGGATAGTGGTCATATTGAATTAGGGACCCAACCCATTCCACTATGATCTCATTCTAACTCAACTAAATGTAACTTCAGTGAGTCTATTTCAAAATAAGGTCACTTTCTAGGGTATTGGGGGTTAGGATTTCAGCAAATGAATTTGGGGGGACAAAGTTCAGTTTATTACAGATGGTATTATTGGCAAGAAGCTAGCGTTGGGATAAACTGTAAGGCCAACCACTGCTCCTCTGATGGGAGAGTGTTTTGTCCCATGTTTGCTACGGTCAGCTTGATATGGTCATTGACCCTAATGGGACTTATAATCTTTTCTGTGTACCAGATGGGGTCTCTTTTAGTCACGATTACTCTTATGACAACCACAGTCTATGATGTGTCTGAAATGTCTACAAGCAGTGTCCCCTCCCATCAAATTCATACATTGATACCCTAACCCTTAATATTTCTTGCACGTAACACAGACTGATGACAGTTTGGTGGATCTCTTGAGTTTTGTGGTTAATCAGAGATCTAGCTCCACTGTAACCAGGACCTTTGGGAATCCTCTACTGGACTCTCTTAATCTGACTGGCTGATAAGCATAGTGGGGTTGGAGAGTGAGCAAGAGAGAGATCACATTAGCTCTTAATTGCCTTGGATTTGTCAGATCCTGGGAAAGGGAGATGAAGATTCCTTGTGTAAGACAGCCTCATTGCCTTAGTTTAACAAATGTGCTACCACTTGCCTTGAAGAACAGTTGGAAGTGTACAGAGTATTATAAAGAACCTGTTAATTAATACCTGTTTCTTTTCTCCTTGGCATACAACTTGGCTACCCTTCCCAGCTCCTTTGCAGTTAGATGGGCCAAATGAGTAAGTTTGTGCATGTGGAGGTACCTCCATGTCTGCCTAAAGTTCCAACCCCAGAGGGACCTGAATTCCATTTCTAGCTCATCTGTTCTTTGATGCTGGTGTGACCTTAGACAAGTCTGTTTCATCTTCTCTTGAACAGTTTCTTGCCCCAAGTGTCCAATGACAACATTGGAATAGGCAACTGCCTCAAGAGGGAATGAGTTCTTGATCTAAGAAGAGGTGGGATTAAGGAGAATATTGTCATGTGTTTGAATCAAATCATAGGATAACAAGGGTGAGAAACTGACCCTTGATACACTACCAGGAGGAAGGTTGGTGAGGAAATTGCATGGTAGATACCATTTACTATCTGTACAGTAGGTCATACCCTCCTCTAGTTACCATGTTTCATAGCATACATTTTAAGAGAAAAATAAAGAAGAATATTTCCTATAACCAATTACCCATTTTTTTATTTGTACTAATCAGTTATACATGATGGTAGAATATATTTTGATATATCATACATAAATGGAATATAACTTCTCATTCTTCTGGTTCTACACGACATAGAGTTATATGTTCATGTAACCATATATGCACATAGGGTCCAATTATCCATTTCTATCATATTTTTATTAAAATGATTTTATTTTCTGTATATAACTTATATTACCTGCTGGGATATCATTGACATAAAGTAAAGCTGAAGCCAGTTGCTTTCCACTGGATTGGACAAGGAGGTGAGGATAAATCTCTGGTTGAGCTTCTCTACTGAGCCTGTTAGGTTCTGTGTCTCTGCCTCTATCTGTCTCTCCTTTGTGCTATTCTATCTCTTTTCTCTTGTCTGGGAGTGCAGAAGTGTCAATTCCCAGCTGGGTGCAGCGGCACACGCCTATAAATCCAGGGACTTGTGGAGTTTGGGAGCTGAGGCAGAAGAATCACTAGTTTAAGGTCAGCCTCAGTAATTTAGTGAGACTCTAAGCAACTTAGAAAAAATACTGCTACCACAAAATGTTCAGAAATGTTGTATGAAATACAATAAATTTCTTAAATGAGTTGAAGGGAAAGTAGCAAGCTAGTACCAAGTATCCTGAATGGAGGTGAGCATATGAATGCACAGAAGATAGACTTTGTCCTTCAGAGACCTGTTCAGGTCTAGCATTGAATTCTCTTTCAACTCCACTGCCAGCGCCACAGATGTACTGTCAGGCCAGTACATTCATCCTGGAGACCAGTGCCAGGAAGTGATACTGGAGCTCTCCTTTCAATAGACCTGTGTTGAGATTAGCTTCCTGACGTTGATCAGCCCCTTTAAAGTCTTTCAGAAAATGGCCTTAGACATTTTCAGCTCTGAGGATTGTGTTAGAAAACTGGGGTGAGAGTTAATTTCTAGCTTAAAGAAAAATTTGAGCCATGGTGCTCCAGCCTCAGTAAGTGCTTTGTTTGTAGCCCAGTCTTGTTTAAATGGGAGTATTTATGTACTTTTTAAAAATAAGGGTTAGGGTTTTTAATCTTTGAAAAATTGCTGGATTTTCTTACCCTGAATGTCATTCCAGGTAAGGGTATCTTTCCAGTCCCTTTTCCAAACACTACTAGTACTCCAATCTCCTAGATAGAATTTTTTTATGATGTATGCAATTAATGCCACTGATTCTCAACTGGCTATGTTTAGATGTAAAAGAAGTAATGGATGGAATTTTTTTTTTAATCATTTATTTACTGCTTTAGTTGTACACAAAGTGTTTATTTTTACGTGGTACTGAGAATTGAACCCGGGCCGCGCACGTGCGAGGCGAGCGCTTTGCCGCTGAGCCACAACCCCAGCCCCTAATGGATGGAATTTGTTCAAATTACTCATCCATTTGTTTCCTCCCCTCCCCTGATATCCTTCCCATCCCCTCCATTTGAAAAGGACTAATCTATGCAACAATTATCACTCTTCTCATTCATAATTCCATTGGTTTAGGGGCCTTCACACTTAGTTTTGAAGTTCTTTCATTTGGAACATTCTCATGGGCTTGAACTTGAATTGGATTTCAGGAATAGTGGTTGCAGGCATTGAACTCAATATTTAAAGTCATTCAAGAATCACAAAATGGCCGGGTGCGGTGGCACACACCTATAATCCCAGCACTTGGGAGGCTGAGGCAGGAGGATTGCGAGTTCAAAGCCAGCCTCAGCATTGGCGAGGCACTTAGCAACTCAGTGAGACCCTGTCTCTAATAAAATACAAAAAAAGGGGGTGCTGGGAATGTGGCCCAGTGGTCGAGTGCCCCTCAGTTCAATCCCTGGTACCAAAAAAAAAAAAAAAAAACACAATATGTTCAATACACATTTAAGAGGTTTACTAACTCATACCTGTAGGTCATTCTAGAGTTGAAACTTACTATTCTGTGAGGAGAACTAGCCCTTCAGAGGCACAGTGAAGCTGGATATATTGACTTAATTGTCAACAGTAGTAGCTTGAAATGTATTAAAGGTAGGGCAATTGCTAAATGAACAACCCTTAAACTTAAGCCTGTGGCTAGAGCTTAGTATGTGCTAGTGAAACCACCTGATGCTAATTGCTTACTTTGTTGGAATGCAAGCCTTTACCTACACTTTAAAGTTCCTATCATTGTATTTGGGTTACCTGTTGGGAGACTCAGTACCTATCCAGGCTTAGAACCTTGTCATCCCACTTCTCTAAGCTTTAATACTCACTATAGTGCATGTTTGTTTTTGTTTTATTTAGTTTGTGTCCCTGCGACCAAAATGACTTAGAGGGGGAAAGGTTCATTTTGGCTCACAGTTTCAGAGGTTCAGTCCATGGTCAGCTGACTTCATCACGCTGAGCCCAAAGTGAGGCAAATACTCATGGCATCAGGGCATGGTGGAGGAAAGCCACTTAGCTCATGGAAACCAGGTCAAACTGTATGTCAATACCTATAGAAAGGCTGTCTTCTCGGTATCTTCCTTGCTCCACTGATCCAGCAATTTTCAGGTCTCGGTCCCATCCAGTCTCTTTTGTCTTGTAGTGAACAAAGCCTCAATCAGCCCCATCCTCAGCTAGAATGGAAGTAACCACAAACATGGAAGGATTGAGTGAGCTGAAACCATAATTCTGCTTTTAGTTCTTTAGAGTCACAATTGGGTTACATTTATTTACTCACACATCTGTTTTTCACATTAGACAGTAAACTCTGTGAGAGCAATTATTCTGCCTATAGGACCTTGGTGTAGTGTAAGCCCTCTGTATGTTGGTTGAAATAAAAAATGAAAAATGGGGGTGGGGTTGTACCTCAGTGGTTGAGCACTTGCCTTGCATGTATGAGGCACTGGGTTTGATCCTCAGTACCACATAAAAATAAATAAATAAATAAATAAATAGATAAATAAATAAATAAAACAAAAATATTGTGTTCATCTACAATTAAAGAAATATTTAAAAAATGAAAAATGTCTAATTGGGAAAATGATTTCTCAGAAACTGAGAGTACCCTGAAGGCCTCTCCAGTAGTGTTGTCACTGACTTTGGAGGCCCATGAAACTGTGAGGGACTGAAGGTCCTCTGAAGGTAGGTAAGGAATGGGTGGGGATTTGCACCCATGAGATATTTCCTCCAAATTCCTCTCTCCTGTTGAATGTGAACTTATTTCCAGGATTTGCAAGAGATTATGTTAAAGAGGAGAAATGACAACTTGGGAAAAGCTGTTTCATTTTTAAAATGAGAAAATACTCATTTTTAGACAATGATTTTGAAGTCCATTACTGAAAAACTAGCCAAGTGATAATACAACTTTTGTGGGCACTTGTGGAATGAGGTGACCATCAGCTGAAGAGAGCAGGGAGTTGTGGAACACAGATACTCAAAACAATCTTATTTTCTTCTTCTCTTCCTTTTTAATTGTTGAATTGGACCCTTAATATCCTTGTAGATCAGGAAAATGTTGAAGATAGTGTGCTTGGATTTCAGCGAGGCATCTGGCAAAAGTCCCTCATGATGTCTTCAATGGACAGCACACAGAGAAGGGGCTGATGAGAAAATGATTAAGTCAATTTCTAATTGGTTGAATGACTATATCACAAATGGTCTGATTGTATCACCAATATTATCACCATTTTACAGAATAAGAAATAAACACAGGGAAGTGCAATAAAAACCATGCTCTTATAACTAGTATTGGGATATTTAAAAAATACTTTATATAAATCCAAGGTATTCTTATTGATATTTTTTTTTCTTTATGGGACATGCCAAAATAATCTAACGATCAGGCCTTTCTTCACTTTGCCTCACAATGAAATCAGTGACCACCTAGGGCCTGTGTGCCTGTGAAGATCAATTTGAAGGAGAAAGTGAAAGAAAGATAAGGAAAACTCGGAGGCTGTTATATAAATGGATCACAATCTAAGTGACTGGATAACTGCCTATTGACAGATGCTTTAACATGATTTAGTTCTGCCTGAATTCACATTAAAATAGAAACAGAACATGTGAAATCAGTGGAGCATCTCATTGGGTAAAATAAGCCTTGGGTGAGCAAGTTAACAAGGCATCCTAGATTGCAAGACTTTCTTTCCCACAGACCACCTCATCCTTTCATCATGTGACATGATAGGTGTAAAAAGGAGGATGAAGACCTCACTGTGGGGTGTGTGTGTGTGTATGTGTGTGTGTGTGTGTGTGTGTGTGTGTGTGTTTATGTAATCTTATGCATACACACAGGCCTATGCTGAGTGCAATTAAGGGATTACTGCCAATATGACTTATGCAACATGACACAAAGTAATCCAGCAATCAGATTCCTCTCATTTTTGCCTCCTGAAGAGGCAGTCAAGTCACGTTTAACTATAATGATCAGTTTGAAGTAGAAACTGTGAAAAAGATAAAGAACATCAGAGGCTGCTGGATGATTATATCACAGGTATATTTTGTATGATAATACTGGGTTATGAAGAATGTGGAATTAAGAGACATGAAGATGAGATAATTTGCAGAACATTTTACACAGGTCATTTTATTTGATCTTATGTCACTGACATGAAGTAAAAATTATGGATGGAAAAAATGTATCTCCATTTTATAAATGAGGAAACTGAGCACTGAAGAGTGGTGGAACTTTGCCCTCAGTTACTCCATGACAAAGCTAAGACACTCCCAAGGACTCTAGAGGGTTCTTTATACATTTCCATCTACTTTTGGAGGCTTTTCACATGTTCCCTGTCCTTGTTCTTTCCATTTTTTCATTTTCCTTACCTTCTTATTTTTTCATTCTCTTGCCTTTGTCTCACACCTTCTTCCACTACTGATTTGGAAAAAACCCAAAGCAGAAAATAGATGTGTGAGCTGGTGCAGAAAAGCCATTTACATTTCCCAACTTAAACCCTAGGTGGAGAGCATGGATATGTGACTAATGTGTGTATCACATGTATGTGTGAGTGTAGGGCATGGGGAATGCAAAAGTGAGGTTCAGGATAAGGTTGACATCCATAAGGTAGGGGGGCAAGCCAAGAGCAGAACTTTAATCTCAGTCATGGTTCCCTGTATGAGTTTTTTTTTTTTTAATTGGTTCTTTTTGGTTATCTATGACAATAGGATTCATTTTGACATAATTATAAAAGCATGGGATATAATTTGTTCTATTTCAGTCCCCAGTATTTACCCTTTCCCTTCCCTCATCCCTCCCCTTGTTCCCTTCCCTCTCTCTACTGATTTGTCTGCTATTTATAGTTGTTTTTTTTCCCCTTTCTTTATCAGGGATTGAACCCAGGGGCACTTAACCACTGAGCCACATCTCGAGTCCTTTTATTTAAAGTCTTTTCATTTTGAGACAAGGTCTTGCTAAGTTGCTTAGGGCCTCACTAAGTTGCTGAGGTTGGCTTAGAACTTGTGATCCTTCTGCCTCAGCCCTCCAAGCTGCTGGGATTATAGGCATGAGCCACTGTGCTTGTCTTATTTATAGTTTTTTTTTTTTTGTTTTTAAGTTAGTGTCTCATGGATGTACACAACCACAGTGTATGAGTTTTTATAATAGAAAATCAGCTGTACAATCTCTTGACTGCTTTTCAAAGCATATAGATAGATACCTGTTCTCAGTCAGTAATATAAACCATCACATTGATCACTGTTTAATAGTAAAACTTTAAGCCATCTGATCAAAAGATATTTCCTTTACTCTGCATAGTAATTATGGAAAAAATACACACATTACTTGCCAAGTGATCCTATCTCAAAGGAGTAATTGTTGCTAGCCATGTTGGCAATTCTTCAGCAGCTATGGTACTTGTAATCTCTTCATACCCTTTGCTATATAAGACTTACACTCCAGAAACTGTTCATTTTACCCTTGTTTTCTCTGCAATTTGAATAAGCTTCCTATAAGTATAACGTGTGCTTTGGTTATCGTATCATGTCATGAAGAGCTCAGCATGATAAATAAGATTAACGAGAATTATCATGATTTCCTACTAATTTACATGTTTTCCATAGAGAGTGAACATTTTACTAAATCAACTATGCATAAACAGTAACTAGTATTAGCATAAATATTAAATATAAATAAGATATAATATAGAGCAAAATTTAGGGAGCTACAAACACCTGGGTACAATTAGACACCTTACTAATCTTTTTTTTTTTTTTTTTTTTTTTTTTTTTTTGGTACCAGGGATTGAACTCAGGGGCACTCAATGACTGAGCCACATCCCCAGCCCCTTTTTGTATTTTATTAGAGACAGGGTTTCACTGAGTTGCTAAGTGCCTCACCATTGCTGAGGCTGGCTTTGAACGTGTGATCCTCCTGCCTCAGCCTCCCAAGTGCTGGGATTATAGGTGTGCGCCACCACACCTGGCTCCTTACTAATCTTTGTTACAAATTTTAATTCTTTCTCTTGTTTTGCTTTAAGCTTTAGTGATAAAAATATTTAACTTTTTCTTTTACCTATCTGCAGCATGAGGACTGGCCTTGTGTTTAGCATTCTAGCTGTTGGAGTGGAAGATCAAGATAATTATTCTCTTTGATTCTGTGAATACTTCATAGTGTACTATTAATTTCCCCAAGTTTCTCTTTTTACAGAGACCTTCCTCTTTGTAAGCTATTTGACAAGAAATTAAGTATGCTGGAGTGTCCATAGTTGAGGCCTCAGATTCTGAAATCTTGATTACTCCACCACCATCTCAATCTTCCCCAGTCTTTTATATTTCAGCAAATGGTACCACTATGGACTCAGATGTTTAAACCTAAAACTTGAGTCATCCTTGAGTCCTGCATTCCTGCTATTTCTCATTCTCCATACTCAGTGTGTAGCATGTCTTATCAGATCTTCCTGTAAAATATCTCTCCAGCTCACCTAATTTATCTATATTCAGTGCCATCATCTTGGTTCCAAGCCACCAGACTGTTGTTCAGATTATGACAACAGTTTATGACCTAACCTCCTTGCCTTCTTCCTGGCTCCTTTAAATTCTGTTCTCCATGGCATAGCAGAATTATCTTTAAGCAAATGTAAGTAGTCCATTTTATCCCCTTATCAAAATCCTTTAAATTCTTTTGGTAGTGTTTGAAATAAAACTTAAATTTCTCCTTATGACCTGTAAGATTCTACACAATCTCTTTTCTGCCTATTTTGTCAAACATCTATCTTCTTCATGGAACTAAGCCTATCTGGGTCTTCTTTCCGTTTGTTAACACAAGTTTATTCCTGTCTCAGGATTATGTAAGCTGCCTGTCACGGCCAGCCACGGCGCCGCCACGGGAGGAAAATTCTCGGAGGCAGAGTTAAGCTTTTACTACTTTTACTTCTACTTTCTTAGAGAGAGAGGGAAAGAAAGATTTTAGCTTAGAGAAAGATTTCTTCTTGTCTTCTTAGCTTAGAGTCTTAGAAAGAAAGATAAAGAAAGATAGAGCTTCTTAGAGAAAGATTTCTTCTTGTCTTCTTAGCTTAGAGTTAGAGTTCTTGTCTTCTTAGCTTAGAGTTAGAGTTAGAAAGATAGAGCTTCTTTAGAAAGATAGAGCTTAGCTTAGAGAAAGATTAGAGCTTCTTTCTTCTCTCTTCTGTCTTCTGTCTTCTTTCTTCTGTCTTCTTCAGGAGCCTCGGCCTAACTCTGACCAGTCATTTCTCTTCTGTCTTCTATCTGGTTTCTGTAACCGCTCTGCCTACGTTCTGGCCGCTCTGATTCTTCTGACCGACCGAGTGACTGCCCGATGGACCGAATGAATTCGTTCTCCTAACTCGGACCGCTTTCACCCGGTTATATACCTTCAGGTTTGCGGGTGCCTACAGGTGCGTCACATACATATCAGGTGGAACCCATGGCTTCCAGCTAGCTACAACAGCCCTTCCCAATTAGGGCTCCTTCAGGATTACCTTATAATTGACATTCTCTGCCTAAAATTTTCCCCCAGGTCTTTTGAATGTCTGGCTCCTTATTGTGCTTCATATTTTTGCTTAAATATCCTTCCTCAGAGTATTCTTCTCTGACAACTCTGAAGTAGTGTCATGTTCCACTTAACTCTCTATCATACATCCAGCTTTATTTCTTTCATATAACTTATTAAAATTGTAATTATTTTATTTACTTATTTATTTCTGGCATGTCTAATCCTTGCTAGATGATAAGGTCTTTGAGGACAGGTACCTCATCCATATTAACATCTTTTGTCTTCAGAATCTTAGAGCTCCATTAGGAACTTAATAAATGACTTAATAGTTATTAAAGTTCATGGGAAGGAATAGAACATGTCTACCAACTTTATTATGGATGCAAGATTTTTCTTGAAAGACCACATGGTATCATTGTGGCCTTTCAAAAGAGTAGAACTTCTTCATCCCTTTAAGCATTTCTTTGGATATTTAAATCAAATTATGCATAAGACCTTTCTTGCTTTATTGCTCCTGTGGCTTAGAGGACTCCCTCTGTCAATGATAGCTTCTGAACAGTGTCATGCTTTAATCAGGGCCACCGAGGAGATCTTTGCACACACTTCACAGGACTTTCTAATTAACTATTGCACACTTGAGTAGCATGGGAGACCCAGAGTAGGGAGGGGGTAGTTGTCAGAGAGTAACCCTCTTTTTCATTGCAAGTTGTACTGGGAGAAGCCTGGCTGGCACTTGCTGAGGAGGGAAGCTCTGAGATTAAAATCTGCAATTGATTGAATTATCTTGCAGTGGGTTTTTCTTGTTGCAAGTGACCTAAGTGCTGTGAGAGATACTTGAGACATCATTAGAAGACAAAGACATAGTTGAAGACAGTCATGGGGGAATGGAGGAAAGAATTTCATGTTTGTAACCCACTAACTGATGGTTTGTTAATAAAGAGATTATAAGTTATAAAGCTAACATTCTCTTGGCACTAAAATTCTAAAACCTGTACAATTTTTACTGACTTCTTAAAAATATCAATTTCCAGTTACACAATGCATACTCTTTCAGAATATGACCAGACAAATAATAGAGATAGAATCAAAATGGTGTCAAGGTACATGTCCTTTTCTGTTCAAAATTCCTTAACATGCTAGAATGATATTTTAAAATTTAATAAAAAAATACAAAGTGGAGACAACACATACAAAATCCACTTTAAATATCTAAGGAAAAACTTAAATTGACCATGGTTAAGGTACCAAATATTTCTAACACTTTACTAATTAGAATTGGCTAGATTGTGCTGCCCTCACAAATACACCTGGAAATTTCAGGGACTGCACAAAGTAAAGGAATATAAAACATAGCCACAAATCCCAGCAGCTCAGGAGGCTGAGGCAGGAGGATCAAGGGTCAAAGCCAGTCTTGGCAACAGCAAGGTGCTAAACAAATCAGTAAGACCCTGTCTCTAAATAAAATATAAAAAGGGATGGGGAGGTGATTTAGTGGTTGAGTGCCCCTGAGTTCAATCCCCAGTACCAAAAAAACTAACTAACTAACTAACTAACTAACTAACAAAAACATAGCCTGAAATAATAATACCCCTAATTGAAAACATACCCCATAAAACAATAATAGGCCCAAGTAATTTCATCATATATTCAATGAATGAATCATCCTTATGTTATATAAACAGTTTTAGAAGATAGAGAAATATATTAATGCCATTCCACTTAATTTTACAAGCCTGGCAGAATAATGATTCCAAAAACAAAGATAACATACAACAAAGGAACTATGGGCTTATTTCGTGTTCTATAATAGCATAAACTTATTGAGTACATTCTGTGGTGCCACTCACAGCATTGGTAGAATATCTTGTTTCATAGTGAGCCTCTTGCTGAAAGCAGCTAGATAAGTTGGATCAGAATGTTAAAAAACAATTTTTGAAGTCATTAGGGAACTAAGAAGGCAGGAATGATCTGCAGGATCAAGAATACAGCAAGAACAGAAGTCCAGGAATGAGAGTTTGGCATTTGGTGCTACTTTAACCTCCTCCTTTTTTTTTTTTTTTTTTTTTTTTTTTTTTTTTTTTTTTTTTTTTTTTAGGGGGGGTGGAACCAGGGAGTGAACCCATTGATGCTTAACCACTGAGCCACATCCCCAGTCCTTTTTATTTCTTATGTTGAGGCAGGGCCTCACTAAATTGCTGAGGCTGGCTTTGAACTTGTGATCCTTCTGCCTCAGCCTCTCGAGTTGCTGGGATTATATACTCTGAAAAGTAGTGGACAAGAGGCTAAGCAGCTGATTTGAGATTTTGGGGAGTCATGGAAATCAATAAATTAAGTGCTTAATGGATAGGTTTAGGTGCAGATTAAAAATAAGTGAGAAAATGAACAGGAAAATAATTGTGAAGAAAAATTTTCCAGACTTGCAGGAGCCCTAATTAAGGAGATAGCTAAGATTGCGGTTAGCTGTGAGCCATAAGCATTACCATCTTCCATGGTCTCGTGAGAGTTGGCCAGGGACACTGTGGATCAGGTCGGCACCATTTGCATGATTTTGTGAGACTTGGCCCCGGGGGATTGTGGATCGGGTCGGTACCATTTTGTGGTGGTTGGAGGAGTGTGGATTGTGTGTTGGGGTGTTGTTGGAGCTGGAGAGAGAAGCTGGCAGAATAAAGAGCCTGTTCGTTTCCAGTCTGCCTCTGAACTTATTCCCACAGCGTCGTTGCTCCAAACGGCCATCGCTTCAGGCAGCAACACAGACTAAAGCACTAAGGAAAAAGAATGGAAAGCACAGAAATGAAGGTGTTTTAGTTTATCTTTTTCACTGCTGTGACTAAAAGGATCTGACCAGCACAATTATAGAGGAGGAAGAGTTTATTTGAGGGCTCATGGTTTCAGAGGTCTCAATCCATAGAAGTCCAGCACTATTCCTTGGGGGCTCCAGGTGAGTCTTGGGGAAGTACATCATACCATGGTGATCCAGAAGTAGAAACAGTAGCTCCACACTCCAGATACAAATATATACCCACACCCACAGCCCAATTCCTACCTCCTCCAGCCACACCTTACCACTTCAGTTCATTCAATCAGAGATTAACTCACTGATTAGGCTAAGGTTATAATCCAATCATTTCTCCTCCAAACCTTCTTGCATTGTCTCACATGTGAGTTTTCAGGAGATACCACATCTAAACAATAACAGAAAGTAAAAGAGTAGCATGGTATGAAAGAATCTCACATATGATATATGGGTTTGGAGTCCCAGATGGATAGAAGAGAGAATCAATATTTAAGGAGATAATGGTTGAGAATTTTCTAAAAGTGATGGAAGGCAATGAGCCAAATATTTAGGAAGTCCTTAAAATTTAAGCAGTATTTATCATATACACATCATAGCCAAACTTCTGAAAAGCAATGAAAATCTTAAAAATAGCCAGAAGAAAAAAAAATGACAAGATTGGTGTTGACTTGTCAATGAAAAACAGAAGCCAGAAGCAAACAAAATGACATAGTTCAAATGAAGTAACATTGTTTTAGGGTCTATATATGGCCCTGTGTTAATTTATATCACACTATGAAAATTCAAGCATGTATGTTACAATCTCTAATCACTAAAGGAGTAAACATATAAAAAACCAGTTAATGTGCTAAACACGATAACATGGTTAATACACTTGCCTTAATTGACATTTATAGAAGCAAGCATTCAACCATCCAGGACAAACTTTTGTTCAGTTTTACATGGAATATTTACCCAAATAATCTATATGTTTGACCATAAAACAGGACACTAATTAAAATAATAATCATTATTATAATAATTAAAAGGAGATCAGTAGAGTACAGCAAGCAGATCAGGGTGAGGGAAGAGGGGAAAGAAAGGGAAGGTACTAGAGAATGAGATTGATTAAATTATATGCATGCATGACTATGGCATAATGAATCCCACTACCATCTGTAACTAAAATGCACCAATTAAAAACGAAAAAAAAAAAAAAAGAAAGAAAAAGAAAATGTCATGGTAAAAGTATTGCACACCATACTAGCAAGAAATACTAAAAATATCTACAAAGAAATCTGACAAGAAATGTGCCAGACCAAATGAAGAAATGTTTTCCTTTATTAATGGATATAAAGGCATGAGAAAATGGGGAAACATACATGGAACTAGAATTAAAAATACTGACTCTGGCCCCCAGGAATCTGGACCCCAGTCTGGATTTTTCAAATTCTGCCTTTGTTACTTCCTAGCAGTGTGACCTTGGCAAACTACTTAATCTCTTCTTGCTTCAGTTTCCTTTCTTTGCAAAGTGGCAATGACCACAATAGTCTGTATCTCATACAAATTTCAAGAGAATTAAGTGAGTTACTATGACCTACACCCTGCTGTCCTGGTCCTGTTTCCCACTATACCCCTTGTTTGCTTTTCTATATCACTTAGTACCCTGTAACAGAAGAGACCACTTATTATTGGTTACTTGGCTACCTCTGCTCAAATATTAACTCCTTGAGGGCAAAAATCTCTGTTTTTCCAACTTTCAGGGGGTAAATGTCTAGATTTTATAAATATATCCCAAATGCCTAGAAACTTACTGTGCACATGACAGGGCACAAAAATAATACCTGACATGTAGTCAGCACTATTGTTATAGTAAAAATGTCAATTCTCTAGAATCCTTAAATGTAATACAATACCGATCAATATTCCAGTGAGTTGTTACAGAACTTGGGGTACTGATCCTTAAATTCACTGGAAAGTGAAAGTGTAACAACAGCAAAGAAAATTTTATAGAGTACATGGACGGTGGGGCTTGTCTTACCATTAATTAGTACAATGAGGTATTGACACAGGAATAGACCAATATATCTATGAGATGGAGAAAGAGAGGGAGAGAAAGAATACAGAATTCACAAACACAAGGGAGAGAATAAACTACTCCATAGTTAGTGTAGGGATAATTGTTAGTTGTCTATCTAAAAAGATCTCTCCCACAAACTCCAAGATTAAAATCAGTTCCCAATGAATTAAATAGCTTCTGTTTTTATCACCTACTAACATGGCTTTTAACTCAAAATTTTCTCATTCATGCTTGCAACAATTTGAAGGTATTTATATGTGAGCTCTATTGATATATTAAATTGTGTCCCAAATAAAAAGGAGCCCTGGTTTCAATTCTTGCCTCTGCTACTGATTTTCTTGGAGTCCTTAAACAAATCACTTTCCCATTTAGTGCTTAGTTCCATCAAAGTGACATGGTTTTATTAGATTTAGACTATTCTTTGGAGTTCTTAAAATTGTTTGCTGATTTTAATTAACACAATTTCACTGTTTCTTGTTGAATAGTTGGAGAAACTAAAATTCAGAAGAACAATGGTTTGTCCAGGATTTGACAGCCAATAAGTGCTTATTTCAGTTCAAGTTTGGCTGTTAATGAAAACACCCAGTGGAACAGAGCCAGGTTTACTTTTCTCCAGCACAGTGTGGAGAAACTAACATTGACTCAACAACTATCATTTCTGTTGCAGTGCTAAAGCCTATCATCCAGGTTTACTGACGCATGTACCATGCTCTTTTCATTAAATCAATAGGCCTGATTCCCAGATTTGAATAGAAAATTTGGAGAGATCAGGGTAGATTTCATGCAGGTGGCTTTGGGCTGTGCCTGCATTGATGATTAGAAGGTGGACTGTAGAAACCAGGATTTAAGGAGTGCATTGCAGTGGTAGGAAAAGGAGGTTACAAACTGGCAGGAGAATGGGTAAATAAGTGAGAGGACATGGTATAGATAGGGGCCTGGGATGGGTAATGGGAGGCTATAGGCACCAGGTTGTTGGCAGGTGGGTTTTTAAGGTTTCTTATAGTCCCTACATTAGAAACATTTTTATAGAGTGGGGGGTCTGGCATTCTCCCACCCCAATCCCAGACAATTTGGGAACAGTAGGGATGGAACTAGTAGGAGGATGGAAGAGAGAGCATGTTATTTGGAAAGTTAATTCAGCTCCAAAAGTTATCTCTTGTTTGCCTGTGTGGATTTGCCAGTGTGTCTCTTTTGGGTTCAGGTAGTGGGTGTCAAACTTTGCTATACATTGACATCACCTAGAATCATCTTTAACAAACACTGTCCACTGGCTCCCACACTTGGTTGAATTGGGGTGTTTCTTGAGCATTGAGATTAGGAAACCCTCCTGAGAAGACTGGGATGTTTAGTCAAATATGGGACCAACTGGGTTAAGGCACTGAAGGCCAAATGTTAACAAAATTAATATTTGATGCCATTTATTATGATTAGATATAACATAATGGGCTGGAAGACAGGATCACAGGGTGCTCACAGTCATCTTGCCTGCAGAGCTGCATAACCCAAAGGAAAAGTTTTCACACAGTGAGGAGGTCGCTCCTTTTCTGCTGGAGGGAACCTTATTTGGCAGTGTCTGACTTTGAGGTGATGCGTCCCCCATTAGCACTTTCACAAGATGCTTTAGCACACATCTGAGGCCTTCTGGGTTGAAAAGACAACATAAGCAATTGTAAAGATGGATTTCCTGGGATTTAAAAAGTACTTAAAGTACTTATAATTAAATCTCTCCACTGCCCTCTCTGTCCTCCCCCAACTGGTGAGTTGGGTTGGCCTCATTTCAGTTCTGTGTAGGATTCAAGCAGTGCAAGGGGTCAGAAGTTCAGGGATAGAGTTGGTAAAATCAGTGGGCAAGGCTGGAACTTCTCTGAGAGTAGTGGGGAGCTGAGCTCAAAGTGGCAGCTGGAGTGGAGCTCAGGAACAGGACATAGGGGGAGGGCCTCACTCAGACAGGGACCCTGCCTTCTTGGGATCCATGGGACCCACACACGCAATCAGCTTCCTCACTTTTCCAGGAGAGGCTGGAGAGCTGGCAGAGAAGTGACACCATCTGTATAAACTAACTCATTACCAGTAAAATTTGCAACACATGGTGTAAATTTCCATAGGGTCACACTTTGTAGTGGATAAAGATACAATTAGGCTTGGAACCTGCCTACTGGTGCCTGGGTAAGGAGGAACATGAGCAAGGGCTTGCAGAGGCTGTGGTTGGGCTCAGTTTGCAACTGGGAGGGAAAACTGGGAGTTAATGTCCTGCTGGCCTTGTCAGTGTTTAACTAAAATTGCCCCTCCTGTCAATAGAGATGGACAATTTGAAGAGCTGAAAGTGCCTTGTCGGCTGATTTAATTTATTTATAAGCCACATATTTTCAAACATGAGCAGAAGTGGCTTATCAAAAAGACATGACATAATGCATAAACTATTTGTTTAGTTTAGCAAAAGCTGAAGTAAATATCATTTGTTATTTCAGTATCTCTTCATCAAATTCTCAAAGGAACAATAATGCTGGAGCTCATCCAGAATGTGATGGCCTAGCCCAATTATTAAACTATTGAAAGAGATGGCTGAACAAAGGAGATTTGCTGGTGTTAGCAGTTCCCCTTTCCTGCAGCATTTCCCCTTCAACCCAAGGGGGAAAAAAGTGAAGAATAGAGTGCAGAAAAGGAGAAAGGGCAATTGTTGGTTTGTAGCTGGCGGCTTTTATCACCCCAATGAGGGCCAGGTTTGCAAAGAAAAAGTTCTATCTATAAAGGTTTTGGTGTAAAGGTTAATAGGAGTGCTTCAACCAAAGCTTTATGAAGCATACTTTCATCAAAAATAGATAATTCAGAAAAAGAAAAAAGGAAGGCAGTTGGGAAAGATATGATTTCAAGGAGAGATCTGTTTGATTTTTTTTAAAGATTTCAGTTTGAACTTCACAGATAAAGAAATACAAATGGCCAAAAATAAATGAAAAAATGTTCATCATCTCTAGCAATTAGAGAAATGAAAATAAAAACTACACTGAGAGTCTATCTCACTCCAGTCAGAATGGCAGTTATCAAGAATACATGTAACAATAAACGTTGGTGAGGATGTGGGGGGAAAGGCACACTCATACATTGCTGGTGGGACTGCAAATTGGTGCAACCGCTATGGAAAGCAGTATGGAGATTCGTGTAAAAAAAAAAAGTAGGAATGGAACCACTTTGACCCAGCTATCCCACTCCTTGGTCTATACCTAAAGGACTTAAAAACAGCATAATAAGGTGACACAGCCATATCTATGTCAACTCACAATAGCCAAACTATGGAAACAACCTAGCTGTCCTTCAATGGATGGATGGATAAAGAAAATATGGTATATATACACAATGGAATATTATTCCACCATAAATAAGAATGAAATAATGGCATTTGCCTGTAAATGGATGGAACTGGAGACTATCAGCTAACTGAAATAAGCCAATTGCCAAAACCCCAAAGCTGGAAGTTCTCTCTGATTTATGGATGCTAACCCAAAACAAGGGAGGTTGGGGAGGTAAATAATAGAAATATTTTGGACTAGACAAGGGTAATGAAGGGGGGGGGGGGGAATAGGAAAGACAGTAGAATTAATTGGTCGTATGTTTTCTTGCCTTGTATATACACGACCAGGGTAACTCCACATCATGTACGATCACAAGAGTGGGAACCTAATACAATAAGTTATACTTTATGTATGTATATTCTACCAAAATACATTCTACTGTAATATATGAGTAAAAATAAGAAAATAAAAAACCCCAAAAGATTATAGGTTGATTAGACAGCAAAGTAACAATATTTACTAGTTCTATGTACCAGGTACTTTAATAAGCAGTTTATATGTGTTAACTCACCCTCACAATTAATTTGTGTGATAGTTACTGGTATTAGTATCCCCATTTTATAGTTGAAGACATTAAGGCAAAGAGAAGTTAAATAATTTGTTTAGGGTCAAATATGAGAAGGTGGAAGAACCAAAACTTGATTCTAGGAGTTCTGATTCTCAGCACGGTTTCTGGATCAGCAGAATCAACCTCTTCTGGAAACTTGTTAGAAATGCAAACTCTGAAGCCTCACACTAGACCTGCTGAATCAGATACTTTTGGGGTGGGAACAGAAATCTGATTTAACTGATCTCATTTCTCTCTTTCTTTCCATGATATCCTGCTGGCTGAGTTTATATACAGAAGTTTTGTATTGCTTCTGTAATAAATCAGCACAAATTTCATAAATCTACGATCATATAGTTCAAGAGGTCTTAAGTCTGCTGCAGGTCTCCTCAGGGTAAAGTCACATTGTAGGCAGTTATGTGTTCCTTTTTGAAGGCTCTAGGGGGAGAATTTTATTCCAATCCTATTCAGGTGTTGGTAGAATTCATGTCCTTGCAATTGGAGGACTGACTTCCTCCATTCATTGCTGGTCATCTTCTGGGATCTGCCCTAACTCCTCAAAGCTTCTCTGTGATATTTTCAGGCAGCCTCCTGCATCTCAAACATGTCCTATCTACCTGAGGCTTCATAATTTTTGACCATCATTCCCCCATTTTACCTCCTCCTAGCTTCTGGTAACTACTATCCGGTTGTCTTTTTCTATGAGTGTGATTGCTTTGGAGTCCACATATAGGTGAGAATATGTAGTATTTGTTTTTCTGTGTCTGACTTACTTCACTTAGCTTAACGTTCCCCAGTTTTATCCATGTTGTTGCAAATGACAGAATTTTGTTCATTTTTAGGACTGAATATATGGTGTGTGACACTGAAGCAATTCTCTGGATAATTAGGGGAAGAATTATTTCCTACCAGGAGGACACTCTGCATTTGGCTTTGAAACAAATGTACTTTAATGCAAGGAGCTTGATTTGGGCAAGAAGATTGCACTAGGAGGTTGAAGACCTGGCCTAGTTGCCACTAGATCTGGAATCCACAGTTCAACTGATTATATGACATACAACTGGGATACAAAACAAACATGGGAACATTTATAGAAAATTGTTGGAAAAGTTCAGATGAAGGAGAGAAAAATTTAAGCTGCTGGGATTAAGGGAAGTTTCAAGGAGTGGGTGGCATCTGACATAGAACTTGGTGATTCTTGGATTCTGTACATTGGAGATGGAGAAACAATCTGAGTAAACATATAATCAAGAGAGGATGGAGTGTCTATAGGGAGCACTGGGCAAATTTTTTTCCTGAAGTGTGCACTGTATTGGAAGTAGAATGTGAGATGAAGCTAGAAGGGGATTTGGACAAGATATTAAGAATGAACGATGTCCCATTTTCAAACTCCAGCCTCACATAAACATATTCCTTTCTTTCCTTGGCATCTTTTTGCTTTGTTGAATCATGCTCCTTTCAAAACTAATTTGGGTAACTACTAAGAGAAGCAAGTAAAGAAATAGCCACAATCTAAATGAGTACATGGAAAGGTCTTCAACCTCATTAACCATTAGGGAAATGAAAATTAAAACCACAATTATCTATCACACTTATCAGAATGACACAAATACAAAATAGTGACAATATCAAATTCTGGTGAGGATATAGGTAGACTGCATTATCCTACATTATTTGTGGGAGGTAAAACGGTACAGCTACTCTATAAAATTTTTGGCAATTTGTTTAAAATCTAAACATGTGACTATAACACAGTGCAGTAATTACAACTCTGACCATTTATCCCAGATTGATGAAAACTTATGTTCATACAAAACTCTGTACAAGAATGTTTTTAGCCTAAAATGGGGGGAGGCAGGGAAAGCTCCAGTATCTTTCAATGGGTAAATGGTTAAACCATCTTTACCATATCTGTACCACAGCAGCAATAAAAAGAAATAGTCTGTTGATAGATGCAACTACTTGGATGTATCTCAAAGTCTTTATGCTGAGTGAAATGGGAAATCTCAAACGGTTTCATAATGGATGATTCAATGTACATAACATTTTTGAAAGGATAAATTTTGGGAGATGAAGAAACGGACTGATTGTTGCCAGGATATAGAAATGTGGGATGGAAGTGGGTGAGGTTATAGAAGGGCAACATGAGGTATCCTTGTGATGATCAAGAAATTTAGGTTCAGCATCTGAACTATGATGTTGGAGTCATCTCTCTCTCTCTCTCTCTCTCTCTCTCTCTCTTTCTCTCTCACACACACACACAAATAGGTTCAGGCAAGACTGGGAAAATCTGAATGAGATGTATGGATTGTATCAATGTCAATATCCTGGTTGTGTATTATGCTATTGTTTTGCAAAATGTTACCATTTGGGGAAACTGGATAAAGTGCACATAGAAACTTTCTTATATCCTGTAACTGCAAGTTAATGTTCAATTATCTCAATGAAATTTTCAATTAAAAATCTATAGCACAAGATTATCAGATCCCCTTCTGAGAAGTGTCTTTTCAAATACATGAAAAAATATTCAACATTGCTGGCAATTAGAGAAATGCAAATCAGAACTACTCTAAGATTTCATTTTACTTCAGTCAAAATAGCAGCTATTAAGGGCACAAACAACAATAAATGTTGGAGAGGTTGTGGGGAAAAAGACACACTCATACTTTGCTGGTGGGACTACAAAATGGTGCAGCCATTATGGAAAGCAGTATGGAGATTCCTGGGAAAACTGGGAATGGAACCAGAGTATGACCCAGCCATCCCACTCCTGAGTCTATTCCCAAAAGACTTAAAAGCAGCATACTACAGCGACTTTAATGTTTATAGCAGCATACTACAGCCACTTTAATGTTTATAGCAGCACAATTCACAATAGGTAGGTTGTGGAACCAACCTAGATGCCCCTCAGTAGATGAGTGGATAAAGAAAATGTGGTATATATACACAATGGAATTTTACTCAGCAATAAAAGAGAATAGAATAATGGCATTTGCAGGTAAGTGAAATTGGAGAATATAATGCTAAGCGAAGTTAGTCAATCTCAAAAATCCAAATGCTGAATGTCTTCTCTGATATAAGGAGGCTGATTCACAGTGGTGTTGGGTCGGGTACATAGGAGGATTAGAGGAACACTAGAAAGGTCAAAGGGGAGGGAGGGGAGGGAGGGGAAGGAGCCTATAATCAAGGGATAGCTAAAGATTGCGGTTAGCTGAGAGCCATAAAAGATGTTCTAGTTTCCACCTGATGTTGATACATTATTCAAAGAATCTTTGATGCCCGTGAACACTGCGTGACGGGGGGGGTGAAGTGTGTGTGGGGAAGAAGAAGATGGATAGATCATTTTATCCTGGAGAGATGAGAAGAATAAAAGACCTTTTTTCATTTTCATCCTGCCTCCGAATTTTCCTGTGGCGTATGGAGGGGGGGAAAGGTGGTAGAATAAGATGGATATCATTATCCTAAATGCATGATTGAAGACTTGAATAGTATGAATATACTTTGTATACAGTGTTATGTAAAAATCTGCTCTATATGTGTATTATGACTTGTAATACATGCTACTGTTATAAATACAACAATTTTGAATAAAAAAAAGAACCCAAAAGTAAAAGATTATCAGATCGCATTTTCTGAACTACATTAACATCAGCCTTGAAAGAGAGCATGTTTTCACAGTTCCTTGGCCTATTCTCTGCACCTCTAATGAATTCTAATGTGGTTAGAGTCATCTTGTTTTCCACCTTTGAGAAACTGGTTGGTGTGTACTCCTTGTGAACAGGTACAATGTTCTAACACCACAACCACCTATCTAGGATTCTCTCATTCAGCTCTGGTTTCTAACTTGGGGGATTTACTTCATTGATAGCTGATTGAAACAAGGAACAGCTCAGGTGACATCCAATTCCCAGGTGTGGCAGTCTTGAAGGAGAGGTGAACTCCTCAAATACTCCTTCAAGAAAGAACTTGCTGTTCATCTGCTGAGAGAGACGTGAGCTAGCATCCTCTAGTTGTGTTACTTTTAGGATCTTCCTCAGTGTTTGTGGGGAGGCCACACTCTTCCTAGATGGCCTCCAGTCAATGATTGAGCATGGTGTGCTTTGTCTGTGCTTGGCCTTTTCTATAAAGTGTGTGCTCTAATGGTTAGTCTTTACTCCAGAGTTCTTCCTTTGGTTTCTAAGACTTTTTCAGATCTTTACGTTAAACTGAAGCTCATCTCTTGAAATCTTGTTTCCTGTCCACTTTACTTTTCATAGGTGTTATATCTGCAAGACAGTCTAAAGGCTTACTCTGCTTACCAAAATTCATTCTATTTTTTAAACTTCACAAGCATTCTTCCCTAAGAAAACAAATCTCTTGCTTTTCTAACTCCTTCACACTATCTGCTTTCTGGAAAACTTAACTGATGTCTAAAAAAATCCCTTTAAAAGTTCTCTAGTTATAGACCTATAATATAGCAACACTTTGTCTGGATGTTCAGTATGCATGATATTCATACTGAAAGAACATTCAGTAACAGGAGAGTTGCTCTCTCTTGTTGGTGGTTATAGTCAATACGTTAACATGTTGTTCTTTCACAGAGTAGTAGGTGACTGTATTAGTCAGCTGTTCATTGCTGTGACCAAAATACCTAACAATAACAACTTGGAAGAGGAAAAGTTTATCTTGACTCATGGTCGCAGAGGTTCAGTTCATGGCTGACCAACACCATTGTTCTTGACCCAGCTGAGGCAGAACATCACGGCGGAAGAGTGTGGGAGATAAAAGCTATGTAGTTCATGGTGGCTGTGAAGGAAAGATAGAGATAGGGATAGAGATAGAGGTAGAAATGGAGGGGGAAAGCGAGAAAGGGAGATAGACAGAGAGGAGCCAGGGACATAATATAGAATCCTCAAGAAATGTCCCTACTGATGTACTTCCTCCAGCCATGCTCCAGCTGCCTACAGTTACTACACAGAACATTCCTGCATTAACAGAAGAGCTTTTGGGGCATGTTTTATATCCAAACCATAACAGTGACTGCAGGAAATAAAGATAAAACAAGGAGGCAGGATTGAAGAATGGAGAGGAACTTGACAATTGGTGCATTCATAGGAAATTTCATATAGAAGTCTAACTATCATATATTATGCCTTACATCTACTTATTCAATTGGTTACATTTTATTTTTCTTGGAATTTAAGCTATTATCTCATTAAGGTCAAGGGTCACAATCAACAAAAGGATTGGCCAAGTTCCCCCTTCACTGCTTTAAAGAAATAACTTGATTTAAGCTAGTTGTCTAATAATTGTCCATAAGATCTATGATGTTTTAAAATTACTGCAAGAATATTGCATTCTCTTGATTTAAAAAGTCCAGGGAGCCAGACACACACACACACACACACACACACACACACACACACACACACACACACTCAGGGTTGAAAGTCTAGAGTTTCTGGACAGCATATACATATTAAAGCACAAAATCACACTCTATATTGTGGAAAAGGCACCCCTCCTCCAGTACCATGCCTCTGTGGGAAAATGCTTAATTTCTGTTATTCCTCTTGCCACATTTTCTGGCATGAAGGATCATGATCATGACCTTACTGATGATAATCAGAATTCATGTTCACAGGCTCTCTGGCCATGGTGGGTCAACTGGAGAAGTAAAATAACTGTACTTGCTTAAGATGTTTTCTTATTTGTTCTGTTCAAAAGCAAATTAGAACTAGTTTATTTTGTGACTGAAGCTCTTTTTTCCTTTGGCTATTTTTTTTTACCTTTGGCTATTTATTTGAGTTTTAAATTTATGATAATTTTAATCATTCAAGATTTATTTTTGATGAACCAATGTGAAATTCAATTTAATTTTCCAAATTAAGTGTCTCCAGAAGGATTCAGAAAGTGGAAGATTGTGCAACCTATTTCTTAGCAGCAATATATCTGTACTCACTACTTTTGTTTTCTTTATCATGTGAAAAGAATCGAGAATTCTTAAACCTCAGGGACATTGACCTGACACATAACTCTCAGGCCTGCATCATTAGTTGATTTGTTTGCTCTTACAACAAAGTTTTGCATACCTGCTACATGTCAGACATTATTTGGGAGCTGGAATTGCAATGGTGAGTAAGAAAATATCCATACCCTAATTGAAGCTTGCACATTTGTGGGCAATGCAGACAAACTATGAGATTTACTGTCAGGTATTGGTAAGTGCAATGAAAAAAAATAGAGCAGGGTAAAAGGGTAGAGAGATTCAAGGCATTCTGTTTCAGAAATAGCACTCAGAAAAGTTTTCTCCAAAGAGATGTCATTTGGACAGAGACCTGAATGAAGTGAGAGGAATCCATGAAGGGGAAGTGTGGTTCAGGGAGAAGGAATAGCAAAGGTAAGGACCCTGAGGTAGCAGTTACTTGGCATGTTTGAAGTATAGCAAGAAAATAATCATGTTTGGTGCATGGTGAGGTTGCAGAAGTCAGGACAGGCATATACAATGGAGTTCCAGGTGATGCTATGGATAAGAATTGTTTCTAAGTATGCAACTTTCATCATCTTTGTGACCTTTATCAGTCAATCATCACATTAACAGCACCATCAATTAGTGTCTGACTCCTCACTCTAAATTCCCTTTGCATTATTTAATACACATTTACCAGGAATCTACTTTGAGTTATGCAGTGTGTTCATTGTGCTGGCTGTGAAAAAATATAAATAACCTTTAGTTTCTGCCCTCTGATCACTAGCAAATAAGGGAATGAAAACATTTTTGGTATCTCCATTTGCCTTTGGGAGAAGTATAAACTTTGTGGGGATGCTTTCTGCTAATTTTATCATTGTAAAGGAAGGAGTGCAGCATTAATCGCCCACAAAATAATATTCTGCATTTTATAATGTATATTCTCTACAAAAATGTTATATTACAGCCATAATCCTGACCAAAAAATGATAACTTATGAACACCTAACACAGTGATTGGCGCCTAGAAGACATGCAATAAATCATGATTCATCTTTTTATCAGGTTGCCATGTATGCTTAGTGATGAAGTAGTGAGTTAATTGCCAAATAACCAATAAATGACAGTGAAAGGGTATTGAGTCAGCCTTTTATTACAAGGACAGAGAATTCTGTCTTTGAATTTTGTTCAGGTTACCAGACAAAATAGAAGGAAACATCTGTGGGGTTTCATCATAAACTTGCAGCTGGTTGCTTCCTCTTTTCATTGGGTAGCTGCCAATTTACCTGGTTGACTATAATTGAGACACATGGGCACTGGCAGTGGAGGGAGAACTCAAGACCCCCCCCCAATAGCATTGTTTATTTTGGATTTGCATGTCAGCTCACCCCTGAGGAACTTGGTTAGGATAAATGTAAGTAGTTCAGTATATATGGCCATTTGGTGCTTGCATTGACATTTATGTCAGTTACTAAGAGCAATAGCTTAAAGCATTGCCAGGAGGAATTCTTAAATCTGCAATGTATCTTTAAATAGGCATTACACTTCCAGTGCTGCTCTAGAATCACCCACTCCATATCATGCCTAAAAAATCATAGGTAGTCCAAGGGACCAGGGAAAGTCACTGAGCAAAGCTGCTAGCAATTATTTCTTCTATATTCCATTTATTTCTGGAAACCTCCAAGACCATTGGATTCAGAGCTCTCCTATTCTATCTGGAGCCTCCATTCCCTCATGGAAAGTCCTTCCTCTTCTTTCATATTTACTGAACACTTGCTGTGAACCAACCATTTTTCCTCAACCTCTAACCCACAAACCGTACATGGGCTGATTCAGCATAGATAAGCTCAGCTCTCTCTCTCTCTCTCTCTCTCTCTCTCTCTCTCTCTCTCTCTCTCTAATCAGGGATTGAACACAGGGGCACTTAACCACTGAGCCACATACCAGCCCTTTATTTTTATTTTTTTTTAGAGAAAGGGTCTTGCTAAGTTGCTAAGGGTCTGACTTAGTTGCTGAGGCTGGCTTTGAACTCATGATTCTCCTGCCTTAGCCTCCCAAGCCTCTGGGATTACAGGCTTGCACTACCATGCCTGGCTTCAGCTTGGTTTTATGTCACTTGACTGCTCAAAAACCCTAGAGTATCTCTTAAAAAAAGAAAAAGAAAAAAATAGCTTGATGTCTGCTCTGGGTTGCTTTCTTAATCTTAGAGGCTATCTGAGACTGAGACCTCTTCTTCTTTGGAACTTCTGTGATCCTAGGCTAAAGTTCCCCGTTTAGGTTCTGATATAGTCTGTTTTGTTTTGTTCTTCCATGTCCCTTAATAGTGCATAATCCTTAATAGACACTAAATAATAACTGGTTGAATCAGTGGAGACAGAAGACTAAAAGAAATTGCTTGTCTAATCTACTATGTCACAGCTCCCTGGATGTATCCAATTTTATCTATAGTCTTTAGTCATTAACCATAAGAAAAAATGCTAACCAAATTTAAATGAGAAAAGTGCAAATTAAAACTGCACTAAGATATCATTTTCAATTATAAGACTGAGAAGGGTGAGAATAATTCTAGCATAATGTATTGGCAAAGTCTTGGAGGAACAGGCATTTTCACATGTGGGCATGTGAACTAATATAACCTTAGAGGGTAATTTGATAATATGTAATAAAATTAAGATTCTATACATCCTTTGATTCACCAATTTAATGACTGTGAAGTTTTTGAACAAATATGCTCTTATGTTACTCTAGTATTTTCACTCTCAAAATCTCCTGAAAAGTGTTTTGATTCTTCTCTCTTTGAATGTCAAACATATCCTTCCATATCTCACTCTCAGCTGATAATGACCTTGCTTCCCTCTTTAGTAAGAAAAAAAATGAGTCAAAAAGGGCTTTTGATTTGGGGTGTCCCCCAAAAGCTCATATATTGAAGGCATGGTTCCTAATGCAGCAATGTTCAGAGGTGGGACTTTTAGGCAATGGTTGGATCATGAATACTCTGACCTCATCATCTTCCATTGATAGCTGGGAGGACTACTGGGAATTGGAAACTACTTGGAGGAAATAGTAGTTGGGAGCATGCTCTGGAGGGATTGATATTGATCCCCTCTCTCTCCTTCCTGGCTGCCGTGAGCTGAGCAGCTTTCCTCCACCAATGCCTTTCCACCATGATGTTCTATCTCACTTTAGGCTCTGAGCAATGGAGCTAGCCGACCATGGACTGAACCTATGAGCTTAAATAAATATTTCCTCCTTTAAGTTGCTATTTTCAGGTATTTTTGTCACAGTGACAAAAATCTGATTGATCAAAAGAGAACTTCCACATTATACTGACATCTTTCCTGCATACCTGCATTTGTATCCAGGGACTTTGTTCTGATTGGTTATAATTTCTCCAGTCTTTAAAGCAGGCTTATACCTCACACCACCCTTTTTTTCTATTTATCTGAAAATGTTCCCCATACTGGCTGTATTCAGTCCCTCTTTCTGCATTTCTTCTTCAACTGCCTCCTATCAAGCTTTCTCTTGCATCGCTCCACACAACAGTTCTTGTCAAATTTTCAGTCAATTATTTGCTATGCAAATAATTTCTCTTTATTGAAGAGTATAGGAAAATGTGTCAATTATATATTAACTTAGAAAAACTTCCCAGTCAGTATGATCCATTTTCCATAAACAAAGTGTTTGTGTATTTGTATATATTTTAAAGAAAATGTTATCATTAGAATTAGGAAATGGATAATTTTTATTTTATTTTTTTATGTTTGCATTGGGGTCCCCAGCACCATCCTCAGTTTTTAAAAATTAACTAATTTACTTATTTTACAGTAGAATGCATTTTAACATACACAAATTAAGTACAACTTCTCATTCCTCTGGCTATACATGGTGCAGAGTCATTCCAATAGTGTAATGATACATATATATAAGGTGATAATGTCTGTCTCTTTCTACTGTCCTTTCCATTCCCACCGCCCTACCCCTCTCCTTACTCCTCTCTGCACAATCCAAAGTCCCTTCATTCTTCCCTATACTCCAGCCCACTATGGATCAGCACTTGCTTATCAGAGAAAACATTTGGCTTTTGGTTTTGGGGGGGATTGGCTTATTTCACTTAGCATGATGTTCCATCCATTTACATGCAAATGCCATAATTTCATTCTTCTTCAAGGCTGAGTAATATTGTATTGTACCACATTTTATTTATTTATATATATGTACCACATTTTATTTATCCACACATCTGTTGAAGGGCATTTAGGTTGGTTCCATAGTTTAGCTATTGTGAGTTGAGCTGCTATAAACATTGATATTGCCGTATCACTGTAGTATGCTGATTTTAAGTTCTTTGGGTATAAAGTGAAGAGTGGTATAGCTGGGTCAAATTGTAGATCCATTCCAAGTTTTCTGAGGTAACTCCACACTGCTTTCCATAGTGGTTGCACCAATTTGCAGTTCCACCAAAAATGTGTGAGTGTGCCTTTCCCCCCACATCCTCACCAACACTTATTATTGCTTTTATTCTTGATAATTGCCATTCTAACTGGAGTGAGATGAAATCAGACTTTCTCTCTCATCACTCCACCACAACACTTTTTGTCAAACTTTTCAGTCACCTCTGGGTAACCAGATCTTAAGAAAAATTTCTAGTCCTTTTAGGACTTGATCTGTCTACTTTATTTGAACTATCTGCTTTATTTGAGAGGGTTGACTGTTCTCTCCTCCTCAAAAACTTTCTTCTCTTGGCTTCTGGGAGAGCCAAATCTCCTGATTGTCTTCCAATCTCAGAACTCTTTTATGATTCATTATCTTCCTGATAGCTAAAGTTTGGACTGTTCCTTGACATTGTCTATATTTATGTTTGCCACCTAGGTAGTCTTATCTAGATGTTTGGCTTTCAATAATGTATATGTTGTTGACTCTAAAATTAAATTTAGCTGATAATTTTACCACAAACTCTACACTTATATGTTCAACTTGCCGACTTGAAATGTCCATTTTAATGTATAACATTCAGGTCATGCTCCTGCTTTGAAAAGAGGAGCTTGTACCAACATGGTCGATACATCAGGGGACAATTTGATAATAATAAAAATTTTGCTTATGCATGATTTTGTTCAAGAAAAACACTAGAACACAGAAAACTCTAGCTGGATTGAGAACCTAGGAATATCTAAAATACACATATGCACACAACTCAGACACCTACTACCAACCTCAGTTCACCAGTGGTTCTTAGGAGCCATTCCCATCCATATGTGCCTTATAACATTTCCTCCTTTGTACCTCTTCTAGTAACTCATGAATTGTAGCCATTTCAGTGCCAACCTCTACAAGCAAACTTCCTGACCTTTTCAAGGTAATGTGACATATCTATTTGGTGGTATTCATGTGTTTCTTAAACACTTGACATGTATAAACTGCTACTTTAAAAATCCTGTTTCTCATTTTTTGTGTTACTGGGAAAATTTTTGAATGTTGTGTCCCTAACCCTTTTTTCCTCTAAGCCTTGGGGTTTTATTACATGTCTGTATGTTATACCAGAGCTGTTTCAAAAACTGATACACAATCCTCCCTTATTAGGATATGACAACTCCAACATTCTAGTTGCTCAATTCTGAAACTTTGTTGTCATTTTTGGTTTTTCTGTTTCATGTAGTACATTTACTCAATTTTTTTTTTCAGTACTGGAGATTGGACCAAGGTGTAATTTACCCATTGATCTCCAGCCCCAGCTCTTTTCATTCTTTGAGACAGAGTCTCACTAAGTTGCTGAGGGTGGCCTTGAACTTGAAAGCTTCCTTCCTAAACTTTCCAAGTGACTTGGATAACAGGTGTGTACCACTACATCCAGCCATATTCACTCAATTATCAAACTGATATATAGCATATTACCATTTTTTTGGTCTTATCCACTGTTTCCATCTGGGTTCAAACCACCATCAACTCTTATTCCACATATAGTGATATCCTTGCTTCTGCTATTACTCCACTATAGTGTATTCTCCACACTTCAGGGAGAGTGGTCTTTTAAGTCTTGTTATATTATTCCACTTCTCAAAACACACTAATCCACATTCCTTACAATGATATGTGAGGCTATATGGCCTCACATATTGTTTGTTTTAGTCAGCTTTTTCCTGCTGGGACTAAAGGATCTGACCAGTACAACTATAGAGGAGGAAGAGTTTATTTGAGGGCTCAAGGTTTCAGAGGTCTTAGTCCATAGAAGGCCAGCTCCATCCTCAGGGCTTGAGGTGAGGCAGAACATCATGGTGGGAGAGTGTGGCAGAGGGAAGCAGCTCCCATCATGGTGATCAGGAAGCACACAGAGACTCTACTCTCCAGATACAAATATATACCCCAAAGCCACATCCTAATCCCACCTCCTCCAGCCACACCCTACTACTTCAGTTACCACACAGTTAATCCTATCAGGGGATTAAGTCACTGATTGGATTAACACTCTCACAACCCAATCATTTCATTTTCCCTCTGAACCATCTTGCACTGTCTCACACGTGAGATTTGGGGGGGACACCTCACATCCAAACCATAACAGTGATATCATACCATAATCCTCATTAGTTGCTTTGATCAGTCACATGCTTCCTTGTTTTTCCTCCAACATGTCAAGAACACTCCTGCTCATGGCCATTTCACTTGATGTACCTCTGTGTGGACTCATTTCTCCAGATATTAGCATGAGTTTACTCCCTTCTTTCGTGTCCTTGTCTCAGATGTTAACTCTTTATTAAGGGACATTTTTATATATATATGTATGTAGTTAAGCATGAGTTTACTCCCTTTTTCCATGTCCTTGGCTCAAATATTAACTTTTCATTAATAGGTATACACACACACACACACAAATAGATATGAATACCTATATGTGCACACACATATGTACGTAGATAAATAGATAAACTCTAGGCTAACAAATACATACATATATGTTTTTATCTACTTTTTTACAGCAACAAAAGTTGACTAAAACTGGTACCAGAAGTAGGTCCATTGCTTGGAGTAGCCTCACCATGCGGCTCACCAGCCTTTGAGACTAGTTTCTAACAGAAATTTGGGTAAGTTTGGAGATATAGGCTAGAGAAGCCTTAGATGATGTAAGCAGAACTTAATTGGTTATTCTGGTGGGAGATCATAAGACCAGAACGTTAATAAGAATTTTGACTGCTCATGGGATTTCAGATGGAATGAGGTCTCTAGTGTAAATCAAACTAGAAGCTGTCTGCATTACATTTTGGCAATGAATTTATCTACATTTTGCCCATGTCCCAAGACTTTGTGGGAGGCTGAGTTTAAAGGTGATGGAGTAATTAATCTGGTAGAGAAAATGTTAAGGCAGCACAGCATTCAGGCAGTGGCATGGGTATTGCTGGTGGCTTTTAGCTAGGTATACATTGAGAAACAAGAGAAAAAAACAGAGCAGAAACATTTGAAAAGCTTGTAGTTTGGCCAGAAAACACATGTGAAATTGGAGCAAAGGAAGATGGGGTTGCTGAAGAGAATAGCAGCACTGAGGAAGGTAAGTACTTTACACAAAGACAACTGTAAATGCCTTGATGTCATCCCAGGAATTGGTCAGACCCCACACATTATCTTACTGCTGGTTCAAGGTGTAAAAGTGTAAACTCATTTGAAAATTTCATTCTCAGAAGAGATCTCTAGGATACCTTTCTCCCATAGGGTTGCTTAGGAAATTTTTTTCCCAGAATTAATTTTATTGTGATCAGCCATCCAGGTACTCAGAGGCCACTACAGATATAGTCCAAGTGGGTCTAGATTCTAATCATGCTGATGGCAGGCCTTGGAGCCATCCAAATGGTGCTGATTTTGCAGGAATGCAGAATGCAAGAGTTATCAGTTCATGGAGGATTCCACTGAGATTTCAAAGGAAGGCCAGAGAGGACAGGTATTGTGTGGCAGGCACTAAGAAGGCAACACATAAAAGTTTGAGAATGAATCTGAAGCTGCAGTGGAGATCCCAGGAAGTTAGAGATTCCAGAAATGTAGAAAATCTGCCATGAATGTCATAGGAATCAAGAAGAGCTAGTCCAGGAAGTGAGTCCATAGGGGTTGGGCTTCCCAAGTCCTTTGAAGATCACAACTTTCCACCATGTGCCGTAGTTGCCAGATATGGTGCTATATAATTTAATGTTTGTCCTGCTGGGTATTATTAGTCTTTGCTTGGTCCCATCCCTACTTTCTGTGTTCATTACTTTCTTTTGAAACAAGATTGTTTACCCTGTACCTGAATCGCCATTGTATGTTAGAAATATGCAAGTTGATTTTAATCTTTTTAACAGGTGCTGTCAAATGTGAGAGTTGCAGGGTGCGGTGGTGCACGCCTGTAATCCCAGCACTTGGGAGGCTGAGGCAAGGAGGATCGCGAGTTCAAAGGCAGCCTCAGCAATGGCAAGGCACTCAGCAACTCAGTGAGACCCTGTCTCTAATAAAATACAAAAAAGGGCTGGGGATGTGGCCCAGTGGTCGAGTGCCCCTGAGTTCAATCCCTGGTACCAAAAAAAAAAAAAAAAAAAAAAAAGTGAGAGTTGCCTGGAGTCTCAGAGGAGACTAAGTACTTGGACTTTTGAGCTATACTGGAACTGTGAAGAATATGGGGGACTCTTACAGATGGATGATATGCATTTTGCACTATGAGATTGGCATGAGTCTTTGGGGGCCAGGGGCGGAATGTAATGACTTATATCTGGAATGCCCCATAAAGCCTCATGTGTTGAAAGCTTGGTCCCCATTGCAGCAATGTTCAGTGGTGGGACTTTTGGGAAGTAATTGGATCATGATTACTTTAACCTCCTTGTGTATATTAATCCATTTTAGGATCAAGTTTTGATGGCATTATTGGGAGGTAGTGGAAACTAAGAGGTGGGGCCTAATGGGAGAATGTGGGTCACTGGGGATATGCCTTGGAAGATTATACCTTGTCTGTGGCCTCTTCCTTGCTCTTTCTGCTCCTGGATAACATTAAGTGAGAAGCTTTCTTCTGCCACACCCTTCCTTAATGATTTTCTTTGTCACCTCAGTCCCAAAGCAATGGACCGGACCATGTACTGAAACCTTTGAATCATGAATCAAATAATAATAATAATAATAATAATAATAATAATAATAATAATAAATTTCTCCTTTAAGTTTTATCAAGCATTTTGTCACAGTGTGTTTTAGTCAACAGTTTTTTTTCTCTGCTGTGACTAAATGACCTGACCAGAACAATTGTAGAGGAGGAAAGGTTTATTTAGGGGCTAACATTTTTAAAGGTCTCAATCCATAGACAGCAGGCTTCATTCTTTGGGGCTCAAGGTGAGGCTGAACATTATGACAGAAGAGTGTGGCAGAGGGAAGCAGCTCACCTGGTGATCAGGAAGCAGAGAGAGACTCCATTCTCCAGATACAAAATACATACCCCATAGCCATGCCCCAATTCCCACCTCCTCCAGCCACACCCTACCACTTCAGTTACCACTCATTTAATCCCTATCAGGGGATTCATTCACGGATTGGGTTAAGGCTCTCACAACCCAATCATTTCTCCTTTGAACCTTCTTGCACTGTCTCACATGTGAGCTTTGGGGGGACACTTCACATCCAAACCATAACACAGTGTTGGAAAGCTGACTAACACAGTATGCTTATTTATTGTATATATTTTCTGATTAGAATGTGAGCTATATGACCACAGATGTGTTTCCCCTGCTTTATCTCCAGTCCCTGGACAAGTTCATGACACATAAGAACTCAGTGAATATCTGTGGAATTAATGATAAAAAGCACCATGAATATATTCCCCTTAACTTTTCTCAGCCAGATATTTAATGTTTCTATGTCTAAAGCCTAATCTCCATTTTCTGGCCTAGACTTGAGGCTTAACAGTTGGGACCTGGGATTAAGGTCACAGAACAAGGTTTTGTGGACAGCCTTAAAGCATTAGATCTTATGTTCTTTTTTCCTTACATGTTCAATAGTGTTAGCTTGACTTATGCTTTGAGATCAGTTCCTTTTAAAATTAGATTCTGCTGGTTTGTTTCTGTTAATTAATGCTAATGGGCTTTATCACAAATTACAAGCTGCCAGACATTTTCATTTATTCCATGAGTTCAAAAACTTTACTAAGTATGGCAAAATATGAATCCTCATGGGACTCTGCTAGAAAGCAAGAATATGCCATAAATGCTCATACGTTGAAGGCTTCATCTCCAGTGCAGCAATGTTCATAAGTGGGGCATTTGTGAAGTGATTGGATCATGAAAACTTTAATTTCATCAGTGGATTAATCCATTGATAGATTCATATTTTAATGGCACTATTCGGAGGTAGCAGAAACTGAAGGAGGTGGTATACATTGAGGTCCAGATACTTCAACTATGATATAAAGAGTTTAGATTTTAAAACATCTAGTTTTGAACTGTGGTCCGTAAATCCATAAAGAGAGGGTTGAAGTTCAATGCCTAGTCTTTAATAGGTTCTTTTTTGTGGCTTAATTTGTATTTTTAAAAAATTGTTATTTTTAGTTATACATGACAGTAGACTGTATTTTGACATATTATCCATACATAGAATATATACACACATGGAATATAAGTTCCCATTCTTGTGGTTGTACATGATGTGAAGTTACACTGGTCCTGTACTCATATATGAACATAGCAAAGTTATGATAGACTCATTCTGTCTTTCCCATTCTCATCCTCCTCCCTTCCTTTCATTACCCTTTGTGTAATCCAATGGACTTCTATTCTTCCGCTCCCTACCCTCCCTTCTTGTGGGTTAGCATCTGTATATCAGAGAACATTCAACCTTTGTTCTTTTGTTGTGGGGGGGATTGACTTATTTCAATTAGCATGATAACCTCCAGTTCCATCCATTTATTGCCAAATGCCATAATTATATTTTTAATGGCTGAGTAATGTTCCATTGTGTATTATATATACCACATTTTCATTATCCATTCATCTGTTGAAGGGCACCTAGGTTGGTTCCATAGCTTAGCTATTGCAAATTAAGCTTCTATACACACGCATGTGGCTGTGTCACTGTATTATGCTGATTTTAAGTGATACTACAAGTTTATATGCAAAAATAAACAAGTGTTACATGTGCACACTTGGGAAAGAAATCAGTATGAGAACATAATAAAGTAACTATGAAAAGAGGATTACACATAATTTTAGAGTAGGGAAAGCATTTCTTTTTCTTCTTTTTGTACCAGGAATTGACCCCAGGGTTGTTTAGACATTGAGCCACATCCACAGCGCCCCCCCCCTTTTTTTTTGTAATTTTAGAGACAGGGTGTCACTGAGTAGCTTAGCTGCTTAGGGCCTCACTAAGTTGCTGAGGCTGACTTTGAACTCTCGATCCTCCTGCCTGATTCTTCCAAGCTGCTGGGATTCCGTGTGTGCACCACCATACCCAGCTAGGAAAAGCATTTCTGACAGAGCAATATGTATTTTATCTTGCTGACTGCTGAAAGACTAAAGAAAGTATTAGATTGCAAGGAAGTGAGGGTACTAACAGTAATGCTAGCTAATAGTTAATGAAATCATTCCAAACAGATTTTAGGCACTGTTTTTCTTTTGTCATTGGTTTAAGCACTTTTAGAAATATTAAACATGTAGTCCTAAAGATGAGGGAACAGACTCAGGAAAATGAAGTTTTCATAACTATTAAGTAATGGAGCTGGACCTTGAACCTGTTGGTCTTAATCCAGATCCCATGTTGTACTATATTATGTCATTGGTTAATATAGAAATATCCCCACTGGTTTGAGACTCAGAAAACCTGGGTTCTAGTTCCAAATCTACTCTTTATTTGCTGTGTGACCTAGGGTAAGTCTTCTCACCCTCTCAGAACTTGGTTTTTACATTTGTAGAATGAACACATTAAGATGAAAGCAGAGATTCTCACCGAGAAGTGAAATGCATAAAAGGATCTCTCTCTTTTGAGACTTACCATATGTTGGGAGTATGCCATCCTTGTGCATGGCATGGAGGAGATTATAATTGAGATTACAATTGAGAACTGTTTGCTCAATCTCTTAATAGCCTTTCTAGCTCTATGCTTATAAAGAGCCATACACAATGAAAATTGTGATGTAGCTTTTTAAAAACAAGTTTTATATAAAGCAATATTCAAAATACAATCCATGCTCAAGAAACAGCTTTTAATTATTTTATTTTTTTTAGTTGCCAATGGATCTTCTATTTTATTTATTTATTTATATGTGGTGCTGAGAATTGAACACAGTGCCTCACACATGCTAGGCAAGTGTTCTACCACTGAGCTACAACCCCAACCCCCAGCTTTTAATTCTTTATTCCTCCAATCTCACTGAGGTACAGAAAATCTCAGAAGATTTAACCAAATGTGAAAACATCTCACATGGATTACTATGCCTGTGGTTCTCTTCCTTAACTTCCTTCACATCCTATTGGTCTTTTCATTTCTTATTTATCACCTATATCTCAAAACAAATATCAATTTCTGGGTCCACTTTCTAGAATATAATACATGAACAAATATACCCTGTAAATAATACCATTCATGAGGACTCCATCCTCATGACTCAATTATATTTCAATGGCCCATCTCTAAATATCATAACATTGGAGTTTAGGATTTTAACATATGAACATTTTTTGGGGGAAAAATCATTCAGTCCATGGGAATTTCTATTTTACAGATGAGAGAAATGAGGCTAAGGAGTATAAGTGATTGTATTCAGCAAGGAATTTTAGGGACCAGAATGAAATTCTTGTCTTCCTGAGTCCAGATAGCTTGCTCTTGCTATGGTCTTTAGCCTCCTTTATTGATATAAAGAACTTTACCACAACTTCTGTGGAGGTTTTCTCATGGAATAGTTAGAGAATAAGTTTTTGAGAATGTTATAACTTCTCTTCTGTTTTTTGTTAGGAGTTACTGGGAATTATGACATCCCAAGATCTAGTTTTTCTCAATTTTAAAAGGTCATTTTACTGTCTCTTTCAATTGCCTTCCCTTTTCAGACCTGTCTCCAAACAGAAATGCAGGAAAACTTACTACCACCTGACTCAGTGTGCATGTTGGTGACTTACAAGTGTGCACAAAGAAAAGGCTCTGAAATTAATTACTTATTAGGTTCCATTGAAATTTATGACCAAAAAATTTTAGTATAGAAACAGGAAACAATTAGAAGATAAAATGCAATAGGTTAAGACAGGAAACAGGGCAATGCATCAGGGATGCCCAACTTGAAGTGTAAAGTACATATTGATATTATCCTGTGCAATAGTTCCTCAAAGCATTTTTCTATGAGAATTATTCTGGGGAGCTAGGGAAAATATCATTGATAGTTTGGCTAAACAGCTCTTTTTCATGATAAGCGTTGTCACTAAGGAGCAGGAGAATGACAACATAGGTATTAGAATAAGTGAGAGAAATACAATTGAAAACAGAGTAGAGGTGGATGCTGTGGTACATGCCTGTAATCCTAGCGGCTCAGGAGTCTGAGGCAGGAGGATCGTAAATTCAAAGCCAGCCTCAGCAACTTAGCGAGGCCTTAAGCAACTCAGTGAGGCCCTGTCTCTAAATAAAATATAAAAGTATTGGGGATGTGGCTCAGTGGTTAAGCACCCCCGAGTTCAATCCCTGGCACAAAATAAATAAATATATAAAAATTTTAAAAAATGAAAGAAAGGAAAGGAGAGCAGAGGAACAGAGGATGAAAAGGAGAAATGTGAGTAAAGTTTGATTGTGTGGTCTAAAAGAAATATACTAATTCCTTATTTTAAAATAAATATAATAACTTTTTATCAGTCCTCCATACATATATTGCACTAGAAACTTGGTATTTTCTAGATGGAGAATGTTCAGGGTGCTGTCCAGGGTACTGAAGCAACTTCCCTATGTTTGGCTTCTAGTTTTAGCCCTAATTTTGTTGTATTTCATCAAACTCATTAATATTACAAGCGAAAGAAGTCAATGGGTAGATAAAATCAAAGTTTATGTGTTATATTTTAATTGTTTTAACAGTATTTACACAGAATGTTTCCCCATGATTTTGCATAGTTTTCCCATAGAGTAGAGAGACTGGCATATTTTGAGGAGATTCGATGGTGTTAGATGCCAGTAAGAATTTTCCATCTTGCTATATTGATTATAATTGGAAACACTACATGGCCAGAGAAGAAATTCAGAGACATGGAAGGTCTCCAAGTTTTAAACAACTTTCCTAGTATGGGAAACATCAACTTTTATTTCTTAGAGAAGAGGCTTAAAATAGAAAGGATCTCAGGAGTTTCAGGTAACACTGTTGGATTCAGAGAAAACTTATTGAAATTCGTACTTAAGACTCCTACATTAAGATGTGGAGGGACCCAGAGGCCAGACATAGTATAAAAAGATTTGGGACAAGAAGTTTGTTACAATATTGTGAAGATATTGGAGTTAGCCTTTCTTGCCGATTTAATAGAGCTGAGCAGGACTAAATAGAAGAGAGAAAGCACAGTGATTCATTTCACAAAGAGCTTCCTATTATCAAAACCAGGCCCTTTCCACACAGTGGCATCTGACATATGACAAGAATTAAAGGCAACAAAGCCCTAGATGTTTAAGAAATTTAATAACAAAATACTTCAAACACACTCTAAAGTACAAAAAAATGTGACAAATCACCCAGATACAACAGATGTTAACTTACTGCAAATATACTTGAAAGCTCAGTTCTTCCTGACCTTCCGTACACTTGACAAATAAAGATAGAACTCCACATCCTCATCTCTTTCCTCTCTCTTCCTCAGGCTAAATATTCTCCTAAAATTGGTATGTATAGTTTCCATAACATTAAAATTTTAACTATACATGTATGCATCCATAAGGTATACCTTGTATAATATCATACAAAATATTTTAAATGTGTCTGAAATGTAACAAACTATTATAAAATTTTATTCAACTATCATTTTGTTTTAAAAATATTTATCCACATTGATATGTGATAGCTCCAATTCATCAACTTTAGCTACTAAACAGTGTTTGTTTTATGAAAGTTTACAAATTATTTATTATTCTACTAAAGGATTGTTATGACACTTTCTCTTTTTTTCCCTACTTGCTAATACATACAAGCTCTGATTATCATCCTTGTATATAGCTCCTTGGACCACTTTTGAAGGATTTCTCTAAGACCTTGCTACACAAATTGTGTTCACACAAACCACAGTTTCACAATCACCTAGTAGCTTGTTAGAATGAAGAATATAAGGCTCTATTCCTGACATACTGAATCAGAATTTACTTTATAACAATCAAGATCCCCAGATGAATTTAAAACACATTGAAGTTTGAGAATCACTCTTCTATTGTTCTTAATCCTGGCTCTATCCATAGAACTTTAGAAACATATGGATTCCCAAGTTGTGATCCACACCTTTATTACTTACTTGATATGCCATTCCTTACTCTACATTCCTTGTTCAATCATTTCATCTTCGTCAAAATTATTAGATTTTATTTTGGTAGAAACCAGTTAAAATTAGACAAAATAACTTCATTTAAACAGTAAGAGACCCAAGAAATAAAGTAAAATACAACTATAATGATAGATTTCAGGGTTATCACTCTGCTTTTACTCTCTATAATCATGTTTACAGTCAGGTTTCTGATGTTGGGGCTGATGTCACAATTAGAAAACAGAGAACATGTGTCCAGTAGACAGGATATGCTTATAGTAGTCCCAATGAGAAACAAATGAAGGTAGATACTACTTTAAAATTGCTGAAAATTATTTTCCTACATGACTCATCTCACTTTCAAGAAGCAAAATGAGGCCTATTCTGTGACAAAACACCTCAGAATTTCTTGTTAATTATTTAAAAGGCAAGGCATATGGGATACCATGAATGTGAAAGTGATTTTAAAAACTGTTAAATATTGGGTGTGATGATTATTATCTCACTCAGAGTTTAGGCCATAGTTGGTCCCGAATGACAGTTGAGGATAGGGTGAAAGTAGGTCTGGGTGGATGAATAAATGAGTGAGTGAAACTTGGACACATCCAAGGCTTAGTTACAACCTGTATTCTTCAAGACTCCTCAGAGAAACAAAACCTGTAGGAGATAGATAAAAAAGGATATGATATAGGGATTGGCACACATAACTATGGAGGACAAGAAATCCCAAAATATGCTGTCTGTAACTTGGAGAACCAGGAAATCAAGTGACATAATTAAATCTGAGGTCAAAGGCCTGAGAAATGGAATGGGGTAGGAGAAGTCAAATCTGATTCCAGAATTGAGAGAAAATTTGACCTTCTTTTATTTATTTTTCCTATTCTTACTCTTATCAGACAAGATGTTGCCTGTTCACATTGGTGAAAGTGGATCTTCTGTACTCAGTCTATCAATTTAAATACTACTCTCTTTCAGAATATTATCCCAGACACACTGAGAACTAATGTTTTGTCAGCTGTCTGAGCACCTCTTAAATCAGTCAAATTGCTACATGAAGTTAACCGTCACAAGCCCAATCGTTGTAAATTTGGCACCCACCTGTATCTCCTTAAATCATATTTAATCTCCAAATAAAGACTATAGCAAGACCATAATTGTGCTTAGAGTAATGCAAATTTTCTTCATATCACCCAAACTACACTAATCCATAACCCAGAAGAGTTATATCCTATAGATTAAAAAGTATGATATAAAATTAGAAATACTTAAATACTGATATAAAGTTAATACATGTTATGTTACATAATAATACAAGAGGAAAATGACAAAGACACTTGCTTAATACATGTATGCACACAAATTCTTAACAAAATTGGGAGGAAATGCTCATGGTTGTAATAGTCCTTGTTTCTGTATCTGGACATGTGCTATATTGTGGAGTAGTAGTCCAATTCATGTGCTTTTTGTTTTCTGTTTCTATTTCCTCTATTTTCCTTTTGTTGCCTTTCTATAGGTTATTTGAATGTTTTAGGACTACATCTAGAATTATTTTTGCACATATGACTTTGCATATTTTTCCCAGCAGTTGTTCTAGGTATTACTTACAAACATGACATATATGGTCCACAGCATTGGTCTCCATGTTATTAATAGTCCGGATTTCCTACGTTTAGTGAAAAATCAGATCTAGCAACCTAGGATCTGGATTCCAGCATAGCTACAATCCACTAGAGCTGAATCATGACTACTGCCTTTTAGATTGAGGATATGGTTTTCAGTTCACCATAATTTCCATTATCATATTGACTCCCAAACTGAAGTCAGTTTCACTTGATATCTTGTTACATGCTGCTTCTAGTTTAGGTAGGCTCTATGTATCACATCTATGGAGGGTTTTTAACTTCACTCTGTTGCTGTCAACTTGTATATATTCTTGCTTTATTATCAAATGTCTTATTGTTTTTATTTGCACTCACTTTCTCTAATTATTTATTTACCCTTTTACTTTTTATATAGGATATTTTGTCCATAGCATTCCACTGAAAGAGAACATGATATCTAGGAAGTTACTATGGCTACAAGTGAATACTTTTATTTTGTCTCCAACTATATCAAGGTATTATTGATAACTAAAATTTAAATTTAAGGCATGTAGCAGGGTATTTTAATGTACATATACACTGTGAAATGATAACCACAATCAACATCCACCACCTCACATAGATAACATTGTTTCCTTGTGTGAGGACACTTAGTATCTACTCTCATGGCAAAATTCAAACATACAATACAGTATTAGTAACAATCGTTACTGTGCTGTACAATAGATAGTTAGAACTTATTCATGCTGCATCTGAAAGATTTTACCCTTTGCCCCATTTCACCCTACTTAATCAGCAGTGTGCTGAGACCCCTCTTTTGAACATCTAGGCTTATGAAAAATTTCAAATGCTTAGCAAGATGAAGAAACTGGAAAGCGCGATTCTTTCTTATTTTTTGTGGGTCCAAAGTTATTAAAATTCCACATGTGGGTGAGATCATGTGGCATTTATCTTTCTGTATCTGGCTTATTTCACTCAATATTGTGTCTTCCTGGTTGATCCCTGTTGTTGCACATGATACATTCTCTTTAACCCATCTTTCAAATGTTTTCTTATGTTCTCACAAATATTCAGATTGCTTTTATTGCTTTCAAAGAAACCCAATGTGTAGTGAAACTCTGTCTCCAAACAAAAATAAAAAGGGCTGGGGCTGTGGCTCAGTGGTAGAGCACCCCTGGGTCCAATCCCTTGTACCAAAAAGCAAAAAAACAAAACAAAACAAAGCAGTATTCTTCAGTGCACTATAAATAATTTAGCAATATATCTTAGACATCTTTCTGTGTATAAATATGTATAAATCTTAGTGTTTTAATAACTTCATATTATTTCATAATATGAATTTAACATATTTTCCACTGATATATGTTTTGTAATATTACTATGAGTTTTTCATTAGTAATATCATAGATCTTTGCAAACATATAAATATATCTGCAGGATAGATTCCTTAAAGTGAAAGTACTGTGCAAATGAATACACATTTTGACAGATACTGCTGAATTGTTGTCCAAAATGCTTTTCTGGTTCACATTCTTGACAAAAGCAAAGTGGGTAAGGGTAGGGTTAGGGATAGGGTGTGTGCTCACTTTGATCTACATCATTACCGTTTTTGGATATTCTGAATCTTTTAAATTTTCTCCAATTGAATGTGTTTTAGTTTCTCATTTCCTGTTTATGAATAAGGTTATTTCAATAAGTTCATTGTGCATGTGGATTCTTTTTATAAATTTTGCTATTATTCATCACTATTTTAGTGATGAAGTGGTTTGTGAGATATATTCCTGTCAGTCTGTTTAATAATTTGTGATGTTTTTGCTATACGTAATTTTACCTCTTACATAAATATGTCAGTTATATACTTTTCATTATGTATTTAAGCCATCAGGAATTTATTTTGGGGTCTGGGATGAGGTAGAAAGCTGACTTTAACTTGATTCAAATTGATAGTCAATTTTAACTCATTTATTAATTAGTTAATCTTTTCTCAACTAATTGAAAGTTCCACTTTCTTTATACATTAAATTAAATCTGCCCGTTTTTAATTGGGTTGTTTTTCATTTTGTTGTTTATTTGCAATTTTAAACTCCTTAAGGAACTGCTAAAATGTTTTCCACATTAACTGAATTACTTTTCATCCCCAGAAGTTATGTATGAGAGGTTCTAATTTCTCCACACTTTTGTCAACACTTGTTATTGTCTGACATTTTGATTATGTCCATCCTACTGGGTGTGAGCTGGTATATTTCACTATGGTTTTTAATTGCATTTCTCTAATGACTAATGACATTCTTCATACTTTCAGGTGCTTGTTGGTCATTTAGATACTTTTTATAAAAATAGGTGGGCACAATACCTTTATTTATTTTTATGTGGTGCTGAGGATCGAACCCACGGCCTCATACATGCAAGACAAATGCTCTACCCATGAGCCATAGCCCCAGCCCCCCAGATACTTTCTTTGAATAAATATTTATCCAAACACTCTGCCCAGTTTTTAATTTGGTTGTCTTATCATTTTGTTGTTTATTTGCAATTTTAAAAATTTGGTAATGTATAAAGGGTGATAATCTGAGTTTGATATATGCTTTTCAAACATTTGTTTCCATTCTGTGGATTATCTTCACTTTTTTGATGGTTTTTGAAACACAAAAGTTTTTAATTTTGATGAAACTTAATTTCTCAATTTTTTTCTTGCTCAGTTTTGTTTGGGAATTTATATTGGTTCTTTTTAGTTATATATAACATTAGAGTTCATCTGGACATAATTATAAAAACATAGAAATGTTTTTTTTTTTCTAATTCAGTTCCCAGTACGTCTCACCTTGCATTCCTGGGATAAATCCAACTTCATCATGGGGCTGATTTTATTTTCTAGTAGTTCATTCAGAGTTTATGCACTTTTATTCATAAAGGATATTAATTTAGTTTTTTGTGATGTGTTTATTGGGCTTTGGTATTAGAGTAATGCTGGTCTCCATATAATGTTTAGGGAATATAATTTCCTCTTTTATATTTTTTGAAGAGTTATAGAAAGGTTGGTATTAATTCTTCTTTAAAATATTCATTATAATTCAACAGTGAATCCATCTTGTACTGTTACATTTTAAGGATGTTTTTGATAACTTATTTAATCTCCTTACTTAAAAGGTTTGTTTTAGTTGGTTTCAGCAGTTGTATATTTCTTAGAATTTACCCACTACATCTAGGTTATTTAATTTGTTCATCATAGTATACTCTTTAAGAGTATACTCTCATAGTATACTCTTTAATTTTGTAAGGTTTTTAGTAAAGCCTCTGTTTTCACTTCTGATTTTAGTAATTTAAATGTTCTCTATTTTTTTCTTAATCTAGCTAAGTGTGAATTTTTTGATAGTTTTGAAGAACCAATTTTTAGCATCATTGTTTCTTCCTATTACTTCTTCCTCTATTTAGCTTACCTATTCTATAATATTTATCTCCTTGTTATACTTTTCTCTCAAAACATCTTCTAATTTCACTTGTAATATCTTCTTTGATCCATTGGTCTTTTGTGTGTTAATAGTTATAATCTTTTCTTATTTACTATTTTCCTTCTTTACTATTTACTATTTTTATTTCACTGTAGTCAGAGAAAACATATTTTATATTTTCAATCAAAATGTATTTTTGGGTTACTTTGTTGTTGTTTTTTTTTTTTTTTGATCTCTTAGGTGAAAAAAAATTTGCAACCGCTAGAATAAAACATAGGCTCAATACTCCAAACTATTGGCACAGTCACCAACTTCCTTATTAGACCCTTAAAGCTCAAGAAATAAGACCAAGAATCAATAAATGAGATGGCATCAAATTTAAATGGTTCTGCACAGCAACGGAAACAATTAACAGAGTGAAGAGAGAGACTACTGAATTGGAGAAGATATTTGCCAACTACTCTTTCAACAGGGGATTAATAACTAGAATAATATAAAGATTTAAAAAGCTTTACAGTAAGAAAAGCAAATAACTCAAGAAAAAATGGGCAAAAGAATTAAACAGACATTTCTGAAAAGAAGAATTATGAATGGTCAACAAATACATGAAGAAATGTTTAATATCCCCAGTAATCAGGGAAATGCAAATCAAAACTACACTGACATTTCATCTTACTCCAGTCAGAATAACAATTATCAAGATTACAAGTAAAAATACATGTTGGTGAGGGGGACTGAACATTAGTACAACCACTCTGGTAGGCAGTATGAAGATTTCTCAAAAGACTAGGAATGGAATATGACCCAGCTATCCCACTCCTTGTACTTATTCCAAAGAACTAAAATGAGTATACTATAGTGATACAGGCATATCAATATTACAGCAGTGCAAATCACAATAGCCAAGTTATGAAACCAGCCCATACGCCCATTAAAAAATGAATGGATAAAGATAACATTATATATATATATATATATATATATATATATATATAATATATATATCTCCTCAGAATAGAGTTTTACTTGGTCATAAAGAAGAATGAAATTATGGCATTTGCTGGTAAATGAATGGATCTACAGAATATCATATTTAGTGAAATAATTCAGACTCTGAAAATCAAGGATTGAATGTGTTCTTTCATATGTGGAAACTAGAACAAAATAAAGGGGAAAGGAGGGACAGAATGGAAACGAATGGGAGAACATTGTAGTGGAAGAGGGGTGTTGAGGAAGAGTGGGGAGGGATGAGAAAAGGGAAGAACAACAGCAGAATGAGGTTGAACAAGTTATGCTGTGTGCACATGTGAATGTACCATGGTGAATTCCACCCTTATGTGTAATTATAAATCACCAATTTATAAAAGGAATAAATACATGGGGGAAAGGCCAGTGAAGTAGAGGAGGGGGAATGGGGAGAAGAACTGGTAGAGGGGAAGGGAGGAGATACTGGGGACTGAAATGGAACAAATTATATTCTAAGCATGTATGATTATGTCAAAATGAACTCTATTATTATGTATTGCTAAAATGCAAAAATAAACTCATAAAATGCATTGGGATTTATTTGTGGTCTAACATATCATTTATCCTGGAAATGTTCCACGTACACTTAAGAAAAATTGTATGTTCTGATATTGTTGGGCAGAGTGTTCTCTTGATGACTATTGAGTTAGTTGATAGCATTCAATTTCTTTATTTCATTACTGATACTCTCTCTAGTTGTTCTATCTATTATTGAAAGTAGGATACTGTTTTAATCATCCTTTTCACTGCTATGATGAAAATACCTGACAAGAACAATTTTAGAGGAGGAAAAATTTATTTTGGGGCTCAGAGTTTCAGATGCCTGAGTCCATAGACAGCCAGCCCCATTCATAAGGGTCTGAGATGAGGTAGAAAATCATGGCAGAAGGGTATGGCAGAGGAAAGCATCTGGGAACATGACACCAGAAAAGCAGAAAGAGAAAGAGCTCTGCTCACAAGGGACAAAATATAAACCCATGGAATTACCTCTTCTAGCCATACCCTACCTGCCTTCAGTTTGCTGCTCAATTTATCCTTATCAGGAGATTAAAGCATTGATTAGGATAAGGCTCTCAAAATCTAACCATTTCACCTTGAAACCTTCTTGCATTGTCCCAAACATGAGCTTTTGGGGGACATCTCACATCCAAACCATAACAAGTACTGAGTATCCAATTACTTTTATAGGACTATTTTTCATTTTCAGTTTTGTCAGCTATAACTTCATATATTTTGGGGCTTTGTTATTATATTTGTGTGTATTTATAACTGTTATATATTCCTGTCAGATTGACTGCTTTAACAATATGTAAAATCCTTATTTTCTATGGAAAATTTATGTCTTCAAACCTTTTTTGTTTGATACTAATATAGGTATCCTAACCTTTTGTTGCTTACTATTTGCTAGGAATATATTTTTCATTCTCTCACTTTTAATGTATTCTGCCTTTGCATGTAAAGTGAGTCTCTTATAAACCACATACAGTTTGAATCTGCTTTTTAAAATTTTTTATGCCCATCTTTAAATTGAGGATTTTAATCAATGTTCATTTAAAGTTGTAACTTATAAAAGGACTTGTTTCTGCCACTTTGCTCTTGGTTTTCTATACATCTTACCTCCCTCCCCCAATTTCTTCATTACTGACATAATTTGTAATTAATTAATTCCTTTTTGTGTACCATTTTGTTTCCTTCTTAATTTCCTGGGGGTTACAATTAACATCTTAACTTTATAACTAAATTTGAATTAATACCAAATCAGTTTCAATGGTGCACAAACCTCTGCTCCTTTACATCTCTGCCTTCCACCCCATATTATTTTGGTCACATGGAACTTTCACAATTCAGAGTATCTGCAGTAACTGGGTGGAAGTCTGACAATATGTTCATAGAGAAGTGTAGGATCTGTTACAAAGCTGCTGAGAAATTTAAGCAGTGGGGAGTGTGGACTGTGGAGGGCACAATGGTCAGTGGCCCTTATACTCTGTGATGAGTGAGACTGGTTACATGTGGTTTAGCACGGGGGGCCAAGTCGGAGAGGCATGAGACTAAAGCTGGTGAATCAGTTGGTTCCCATGCCCCATGACCATCCAGTGAAGAACTCAATGATCTATTTTCTTTCGCCCACACTGGAAGGAATATGCCATGTCTTGGACATTGGCCATGTTCCTGGGTGTATAGACTGTGGGCCTCCAGAGCAAATGGGTCCATTTTTATAGATTTATAATTATTGTTTTAAGCATTTGTATTTTATGTAATCCAGAGGAAAAGAGGAATTTAAAACCAAAAAGGAATAATGCTGATTTTTATATTTACCAGTGTGTATAACATTATGTTGCTTTTTATTTCTCACATAAGGTTTTTTTTTCTGTAAAATAGTTTATTACAATTATTTATGCATATTAATTGTATGTATTAATGGACTTCACTGTTACATTTCCATACATGAGTATGTTGTGTTTCAATCATATCTATTCTACCAAGTACCCTCTCTTATCCTGCCCTCTCTTCCCAATTGCTTCAATCCCCTTACCCTTCCCTAGTAGTCCCTCTACTACTTTCTGGACTTTTCTGAGAATACATCTACCACTGGGTATATGTGTAGCCTTCTGGAGTCCCAGTTATGTGCTTGAGTTTTATAAGTCCTTGTACTCCTCCTTTATTTCCTGATTTCCTCCTTCTCATGACTTTCAGTTTTCTACTGCTAGTACCAATTCTTTGCTCCTTATTTCTTCATACTTTTGCCATTAATTCCTTTCGGTAAATGCCTCCTAAGAAGCCTCCCCATCCCTGGGAATGCTGCAAGTCAAATAAACAAACGCAAGCCCTCGTGCAGGTACTTTGGAATACTTCCAGACTAGTTGAAACACAAACACAATCATTTATCATTCCCTTCATAGGGACCTGTACCAGGAATGCAGGATGCCATTTTCATGGCCACTACTGATCTGGGGTGTGCATTACTGTAGGTGAGAAATTTCAAATGACCAAGCATTCGCCAACAGATTCTCCAATGAAAGTTTTCCTCATTATCATAATTTCTGACTAGTTTCCACAATCCTGCAAAGTCAAATCTGACATTCCGCGCCTACCCCCCACAATTTCTTTGTTCCATTCATAGATGAAGAGGTCTGTGGGATTCTCTATTCTGCCATTCTCTGTAACAACTCTGTTTTTTTATATATTTATTAAGGTTTCTTTATTCCTTTTTTATATCTAGTCACTGGTAATTTTGGCTTTTTATTTTTATGTTACTTAAATTTTTCTTTTCATCAATTTTATAAAAAGTGAACACCTGTGTTTATGAAGTGAACACCTGTGCAAGGATGATTCAGCTTAAGAAATAGAACATTAGTAGCATACCAAGGACAACTGTCTGCCCCTTGGAAAACACTGTGCCCTAATTCACTTTTAGAAGAAACAGATATCCTAATTTTTGTGATTATATGGTCTTAGTTTCATTATAGTTTTATGACCCATACGTGTATCACTACACATTATTGTGTAGGTTTGCCTGTTTTTAAACATCACATAAGTATAATCACAGTGTATATGTTTTATTTTATTTGATTTTCCTTCTTTGACTCAGTATGACTTTAGTGAGTTTCTTTTGTGCTTGAAAAAGCTATAGGTCAAGTAGTTTACCCATTTAAAAATTACTCTTTGCCTTTTTGTTATTGAAGTGTGGATGCCTGATATAGCCTCTCTATAATTCTTTAGTCAGAAATATATTTGTAAACATTTTCTCTAATAAGTCTGTGGTATGCCTTTTAATTTTTTGTAACAGCATTTTTAGAAGAGCAAAACCTTTTAATTTTAATGGAGTAAAATTTATCACTTTCTCTTTTGTATATTGTGGTTCTTTTATTTTGTTTTTTTAAAGAGTTTTCCTATTCCAAAAGCACTCAAGTTCTCTTACAGGTTTTGTTCTAGAACATTATAGTTTTCCTTTCATAAATTTAGATTCCTTGAATTTCCATACGAACTTAAAACCTGCTTGTAAACTTCTACAAAATAGCCTTCTAGAATTTCATTGGCATTATACTGAGTCAGCATATTAATATTAATTGTAATAAAACTTCAACTTGTGAATTAACACATCTCCATTTACTTAAGTCTTTTTTCATTTCTCCCAACAATGATTTATAAAATTCTCTTTTTCATATCACTCATACCTTTTGAAAATTTCTGCCTTAAAATATAATATTTCGTTTAACTATTCTGAATTTATTTCATTTTTGGATGCTATACTAAACTTTAAAATTTTTATTTCACTGAACTTCTATTAGTATCTGAGTATTGATATCTAGAATATAGAAATGCAACTATTTTAATTTGCATTTCTCTAATTGCTAGAGAGTTGAACTTTTTTTCATATATTTTTGACCATTTGCATTTCTTCTGTGAAGTGCGTATTCAGTTCCTTTGCCCATTTATTGATTGGGTTATTTACTTTTCTGGTGTTAAGTTCTTTGAGTTCTTTATATATCCTGGAAATTAATGTTCTATCTGAGATACAGTTGGTAAATATTTTCTCCCAATCTGTAGGCTCTCTGTTCATGTTCTTGATTGTTTCCTTTGCTGTGAAGAAGCTTTTTAGCTTGATACCATCCTATTTATTGATTCTTGATTTTACTTCTTGTGCTTTAGGAGTCTTGTTGAGTAAGTCAGTTCCTAAGCTGATATCATGGAGAGTTGGACCCACTTTTTCTCCTAGTAAGTTCAGTGTCTCTGGTCTAGGTCAGTGCCTAGGTCCTTGATCCACTTTGAATTGAGTTTTGTGCAGGGTGAGTGATAGGGGTTCAATTTCATCCTATTACATAGAAGAAGAAATAAAAATTGTCAAAAATATGAAAAAAGTTCAACATTTTTAGCAATTAGAGAAATGCAAATTAAAACTATAGTAAGATTCTATCTCACTCTAGTCAGAATGGCAATTATCAAGAATACAATGACAATAAATGTTGGTGAGGACGTGGGGAGAAAGGTACTCTCATACATTGTTGGTGGGACTGAAAATTGGTGCAATCACTATGCAAAGCAATGTGGAGCTTCCTCAGAAAACTTGCAATGAAACCACCATTTCACCCAGTTATCCCACTATTCGGTCTATATCCAAAGGACTTAAAAACAGTGTACTACAGTGACACAGCTACATCAACATTTATAGGAGCTCAACTCACAATAGCCAAGCTATAGAAACAATGTAGGTGTCCTTCAACAGATGAATGGATTAAAAAAATGTGGTATACACACAATGGAATATTACTCAGCCATAAAAAGGAATGAAATAGTGGCATTTGCTGGTAAATGGATGGAACTGGAGACTATCATGCTAAATGAAATAAACCAGTCCCAAAAAATCAAAGGCCAAATGTTCTCTCTGATTTGTGGATGCTAACCCAAAACAAGGGAGGTTGGGGAAGTGAATAATAGAAATTCGTTGTATTAGATAAAGAGAAACAAAGGGAAGAGACTGGGGAGGGGAATAGTAAAGACAGTAGAATTAATTGGACATAATTTTCCTAGTTTTGTATTTGAATACAGGACCAGGGTAACTCTGCTTCATGTACAACCTTAAGAGTGGGATCCTTAATAGAATAAGTTATACTCTATGTCTGTGTAATTTGCCAAAATATATTCTACTGTCATGTATAAGTAAAAGAAACAACAACAAAAAAGAAATGCAATAATTTTTGTTTACTTATCTTATATATGTTCTAAATCTTTCAAAATGCATATATTAATTCTAGTAGCTTATTTGTGGATTCTCAAAGATTTTCTATACAAACTATGATGTCTCCTATGAATATATAAAATTTTATTCCTTCTTTTCTGAGCTCTATACTTGTTTCCCTGTATTTTCCTTATTCTACTGAATAGTACCTACTCTACAATGTTGAATAGAAGTCTTCAAATAATATGTAATTATGTAATAGTCTTACAACAGTGTGCTTCCATTTCTCTCCTCATACTTTGTGATATTTTTATTGTACATTTTACTCCTACATATGTTATTAGCCCCACACTATGTTGTTATTGTTTTTAACTTATGCAATTATCTTCCCCCTCTTTTGCTTTTAACTTTATTTGGCAAAGTAGTACTGCATAAGCTGTTTAATAACTAGGACACAGCTTACACAGCAGGTTAAATTCGTATACATTATCAACAGCAAATTAGAAACAGAAAAAAAAAGAGTCCTGAGTTACAAGCTCCCTATAAATTTTTAAAAGAGAAAGGAAAAACTCTTAGGTCTCATCTGAATAGCTAAGTGTTTTAATGGCTATCTTCTGCCATATTCTTAAGTTTTAGTAGTTATAAATGCCTACTTTTAAGATAACAAAGCGTCTGGTTGTGTCTGCAATATGTTATAACAGGCCATATCAGAGAGATTTCAGAAAAGAACCTCATCCCTATTTTCTTAGTACCACCTAACACATATTCAAATAACAAAAATCTTAACTTGTAAAGGGTGGTATGAACTGATATCCTAAAACAATCTGACAAATTAGCATCAGAACAGAGTTAAGTCTCCATGAAAAGGAAAATAACTCCTCAATATTAGAAATTATAGGCTAAGCTTTACATTTTTCAGAAATCCTTTTAATATTTTAAAATATGGACATGTTAAAGTAATAATGCAAATTTATGTTATGCATCCTTCATCTATCAATTTGGTTCAGTGCCTCTTTAATTGGAAACCATACAAAACCAAAATTCCATGATAAAAATAATAGTGCAATGAAGTCCAAAAGAATGTTGGATTTTGTTGATTTTCAAAAGGCTTTGAGGCCTGAGATGAATAATTTTATAATGTGAATCAAGCTGATATTGCTTTTACAATTCATCCCTGTTGGTTGATTCCATAAGGCAGATTTATTAACTGTAAAAGAAATCAAAGATCTTTTTAAGCGATTAAAGATTAAGATAAAGTATATTTTATATTTACCTACATACATAACATTTCTGGTGCTTTTTATTCTTGTAGATCCAAATTTCCATCTGTTACTTTCCTCCTGCCTGAAGAACTTCCTTTAACATTTTCTGTAATGTTGGAATGCTAATGATGTATTCCCTTAACTGTTTTGTGTGTGGTAAAGTTCATATTTCACTTTTGATTTTGAAAGATATTTTCTTTGGGAGTTTGTTATCTCAGGTATTTTGTTGTATTAACAGAAATCTGATTAAAACATTAATGGTGTGTTATTCTGCATGTTTCTTTTGCTTGAAATTCATTTAATTTGAGTTTGTGAGTTTATAGTTCCAAAATGTTTTGTAAATTATGCCCATTCTTATAATTATTATTTGTAGCACCGTTGATTGAAGCCAGGAGAAGAGTTCTAACACCACTGAGCTAAGTGCCTAGTCCTTTTTATTTTACTTTGAGACAGTGTCTCATTATGTTGCCCAGACTGGCTTCAAAATGATCCTCCTGTCTCAACCTGTTGAGTAGCTGAGAATACAGTCATGGGCCACCATCTCTGGCTTGCATGTTATTTTTTCAAATAGTCTCATTCACTTGCAGTCTCCAGTTACACTTATGCTAAGCCATTTGAGGTTGTCCAGCACTACATTGATACTCTTCATTTTCAATGTCTTCTTTCTCTCCGTTTCATTTTGAATAGTTTTATTGCTATGCTTAATTGCTCAGCAATGTTTTTCTTATAATGTCTAATGTGTTATTAATTAAACTCAGTGAATTTCTCGTCTCAGATATATTTTTCTCTAGAATTTTAAGTTTTTTTTTTTTTTTATATATTTTCTCTTTCTTTCCTCACCCACCTTTATATTATATTTTTCTTGGCCTTCTTGTATATATGGAATTGTAATGACTTGTTTTATCACTCATGTCAACTAATTTGATCATCTGTGTTACTTATATTTCTTTTACTATTGATTGATTTTTTTCTCCTCAGTCATATTTCCTAATTTTTTTCATGCCTGATTATTTATTAGTTGGATACCAGGCATTATGTCGTGTATCTTTTTGTGTTGGATTTTTTTGTTATTCTTTCAAATATTTTTGCACTTTTTTCCTGTGACAAAGATAAGTTACTTAGCAAAATTGATCATTCAAGTCTTCTTTTAAACTTTTCTAGGCAGATTCAGAACAGCTTTTATTCCAGAGCTATCTTTCCCCCTATTAAATAGTATCAAGAATAACTTCCAATAGATAATTCCAAGCTGCTTTACTTTTATGCTATTGTAAATAGTATTGTTATTCCAGTTATAATTCTTCATGCCTGATACATAGGAATACAAGGACTATGCCACATTTGTTAATTATTCTAATAATTTGTAGACTTTTTAAAGATTTTATATATTCATACTTATACTGTCTGAAAATGACAATTTTATTTCTTTCTTTCCAATTATACTCTTTTGTTCTCAATCTTTTTATTTGTTAGTACTTTTAGTACAATGCTGATTGAAAGTTGAGATAGTTGTTATCTATAGCTTATCCCTGATCTGAGAGGGAAAACTAGGATTATATAATTATGATGTTTTTTGTAGATTTGTTTCTAGCAATTCTTTGTAAAATTAAGAGCATTCTTAGTTTTTAAGACTTTTTATCATCAATGAAATCTTTTTGCTTCAACTATTAAAACAGTTATAAGTCTTTTCTACTTGATTTTGTTATTATGATAAATTACACTGATTTACTATTTCCATTTCTGAAATAAACCCAATTTGTTCATGATATTTTATTATTTATATGTACTTATTTGCTTATATTGCTAATCTTTTCATTTTAATTTTACATCTATCTTTATGAATGAGAACTGCCTTTGATTCTTTTTTTTTCCTGTGCCAGGGATTGCATACAGGGCCTCACATATGCTAGCAAAGCACACTAACACTAAGATAAAGCTGCAATCCTAATTGTCTATTCTCTACTATTTTAAAGCAAGTTTTGGCATTAAAGTTGGTTGGACTTATAATGTGATTTAAATATTCTCTTGCTTTCTATTTGTGGGAAGAAACTGTATATTGTTGGGCCTTATTTTTTCTTTACATATTTTTTTGATTTGACCAAAAAGTTCTGGGCCTGAGGTTTTGTTTATGGAAAGGTGTTCAATTAGAGAGTAATTAGAGAGTAATTTATTGTTTTTGTCTAGGTTGTTATATGATTTTACTTTCTTAGAGATTTATGGGAGAATACCCTACTTAGTTAGGTCCTCCAAATCAGTGATTTATTTTTTAACCAACTTTTTCCTCAATTTGAATTTGTTTTGTTTTTATTGGTTTTTTATAGTTATACATAACATCAGGATTCATTTTGACATAATCATAAATTCATAGAATATGATTTGCTCCAATTCAGTCCCCAGTACTTCCCTTTTCCCTCTCCTTTTCTTTCCCTCTTCTCTACTGGTCTTTCTGCTATTTACTTATAGTTTTTTTTTTATATTAGTGTCTTGAGGATATACATAATGATGAGATTCAGATTTTATTTTGAATTTAAAAAATTCTAAGGAAAATTTTATAATTTCTCTGATGTCAGATTGAAACATTTTCATAGTAATGTGTTTTTATTTTATTGAATTAAAGTGTTGTTGACTTTCTCTGCTGTTACTAAATGAAGTTATTTTAAAGTCCTTTTAAGAAATTACTTCTTTGTGTTTGGAAAAGGGTTTGATGTTTGATTTGCTCATCTTGTTTCTTCTCTTTTATTACCATGGTTTTCTTCAAATATCTGTGATTCATTCTTGCTTATTCATATTTACCAAAGAATGCTTTGGTTTATCATTAGTATCTAATATGATTTGACTTAATAGTTATGAAGGTACATTCTAACAAAATCTCTTCCCTAAATGGAAGATTGGGTAATTTTTCCTGTGTACAAGTTCATCAATGTGCTGACAAGCTTCTTTTAAAAAAGCATGAAACTGCCAGGCAAGTTAAAGATTGGCAAAGTAAGGAAATCCTCACCCTGGAGTTGAATGTTTTAGTGTATTTAAATCCTATAGTGAGCTGAATTCTCCCTATTTCCCTGTATATTTTCTCATATTCATTTTTATTAGTTAATTATTTAATTGACAAATACAAATTGTATATTCTTTTTTTTTTTTTTTTTTTTTTTTTTTGTGTGTGTGTGTGTGTGTGGTACCGGGGATTGAACTCAGGGGCACTCGACCACTGGGCCACATCCCCAGCCCTTTTTTTGTATTTTATTTAGAGACAGGGTCTCACTGAGTTGCTAAGTGTCTCACCATTGCTGAGGCTGGCTTTGAACTCGCGATTCTCCTGTCTCAGCCTTCCAAAGTGCTGGGATTACAGGCGTGTGCCACCGCGCCCGGCTACAAATTGTATATTCTTATATGTATGTGATATGATGCTTTGAAGTATGTATACATTTTAGAGTGGCTAATCATACTAATTAACATGTATAGTAACTAACATACTCATCTTTTTTGTGATAATAACATTTAAAATCTATTTTCTCAACAATTTTCTAACATACAGTATACATTGTTATTCACTATAGTCACCATGTTGTATAATAGATCTCTTGAACTGATTCTTTTAAACTGAAGTTTTGTATCATATGAATGATATCTCCCCATTTTTTTTGAGATTCAAAAAATCACGTTAGTCCCAACTAGTCTCAATACATATAATACATACTTAGCATAAAACAAACTCCATGATTAAAAATCAGCTGTTTGAGCAAAAATTCTTCATGCACATACTCCTTTTTCTCCTTCTCCTCTTCCTTCTTTGTTTTTCAGTGATGTAAATAAAACCTAGGATCTCAGGCATGCGGGACAAGCCTTTTATCTCTGGGCTATCCAGGTATTTTGTGTTATCTTTCTGCCACAGAAGATTCAGATTAAAAGAGGAAAGGTTTACTTTGTCTCATGGTTTCGGAGGTTATAATTCATGATCATTTGGCTGCATTGTTTTTGGGTCTGTGGTGAAGCAAGTATGCGTCAGAGGAAAGCTTCTCATTTTGACACAGCCAGATAGGAAAGAGAGAGAGAAAGAGAGAGAGAGAGAGAGAGAGAGAGAGAGAGAGAGAGAGAGAGACTATGTGATAGTGAGCAAGTGCTAGGAAGGGAACCAGGTCCTGATATTCAAGGACATGCCTGTAGTGACCTGCTTCTTACTCGGCCTCATCTCCTTGTTTCTCCCACCATCTGAGGACCAAGCCTTCAACACACAAGTGTTTGGGGGATATTCCACATCCAAACTATAACATACTATTAATACACAATTTGGTATGGCGGTAGGAAGTATAGATGATTGTTTGACCTGTTCTACAATATTTTATCAGGAAGACAATTACTCCTCAACGTGCTTATTCTTCTTGCTTTGGCTTACCTGGAGCATTGAGTTTCATCTTTTGGTATACCATTGTAAAGCATGTTTCTTTTGTTAACACTTACTCTCTCTCCTTTCTATTTCACATTATGTAATCTGGGCTCTTATTTCACCATCAATATTATAGATGTTTACCTTCCAGAAATTCTTCAGTGTTTTTGGTCTAAAGATGGTTCCTCTTTATGTATTTTTCCTTGTAATATATTATTTTTTTTCATTTTTCCTAGCATTTCAGTAGGATTTTGGGCATTCAAGGATTTTGATCTAATTTCAGTCTCAGAACTGAAGTCTACATTATCTTTCTAATAATGGCTTGGTTTTCCTCCTTTCTTGTTTGTACCTGTACATAAATTTATGTCATATATAGTCAAAGTGTAATAGGTCAGATGCTTCCAGTTATATCATGTTAAAACAAGATGGGCCTTTAAACTCTGTACATTATAACTTTCTCATTATATTTATGCAGGGTAAACAGTTCAGTGAATTGTTCCAGTTTACACAGTTATTTAGGGACAGAACCAAGAGTACATCTTAATTCATTTGTGTCTTACACTATTACATTATGCTTCTCATCATAAAAATACAATGACAAGCCAGGTGCAGTGACTCACACCTGTAATCTCAGTGGCTCAGGAGGTAAAGGCAGGAGGATTGCAAGTTCAAATCCAGCCTCGGCAACTTAGCGAGGCCCTCAGTAACTCAGCAAGACTCTGTCTCTAATAAAATATTAAAAAGGCTGGGCATGTGGCTTGGTGGTTAAGCTTCCCTAGGTTCAATCCCTGGTACCCAAAAAAAAAAAAAAAAAAAAAAAGACAAAATGAACAGCTTTTAAATCTTTTAATAATGTGACCCATCTACTTTTTATCACCTTATCAGGTACATTTGTTTATTTACTCAACAAGCTGGATTTTCGATAACTTAACAAACATGTCTTTCTGTATAATTTTCCCTTCTTTTATGAGTATCTTTTCCCCTTCATAAATTGTTTAATTCTTATGCACGATTCACAGATATCTTTCCCATAAAACCTTCTCAACGTTTCCTAGTTATCAGTGATAGTTCCCATATTTATGTTCCTGCGGTATTTTTCCTAAATGTTTCATGATTCTTGTGAAGACATGCAAGCTGTAACATAGATTAGAACGTTTTATTATAATGGTCCCTTTGGAATGACAATAAGTCGCTTTCATCAGCAACCTGTGGCAATGGGTAAGAAGAACTAAATAATAAGAGAAATACTATACAGAAATATTACTTTCAGAGCTTTAAGCTATGTCAGGTACTACTTGGGCACACAAAGATAGTGGAATATACTTATGAAATTTTGAGAGACCAGAGAGCATTGAAGAGATTTTGACAGACTGGGAGAAATTTGGTCCTAATTGTTTGGTGTTAGTTTCTTTCAAATCAAATCTCTTTCTACTGTGCCTGACTATCCAGTGGTGAATTTTTAGCATTCCAAGCAGGGGTTCTGCCAAATAAAGAGTGATAAATCTCCCAGTACAGAAGTCATGCTTTTCATCTTAAATGAGTTCTTCTTATACTTGTGTTATTTCCCCTGCTAGAATCTAAGCACAGATGGAGCTGATACATCAGGGAATAAGTTGCATTTGTCAGGGTGTTCCATTCCTGGCCTCTGTTATCTACTTTTAAGCCTGTGGCCTGGCAGAAATCTTGGTTCATGGAGGTGTTTTTGACTGATTTAATGCATATTTGTAGTTTTATTTTGTGCAAAATATTTTTAGAGTCATGGCCACACCAGGGAAAAGGTTGATTTCTAAACATTTTCTTAAACACTGACTTAATAAGCACATTACACTTTCTGTCAAAACCCAGGTCAGGTCCTTCACTTCAGTCCCATAAAATGATGAATAAAGGCTCAGAGGTCAAATGAAACACTGCTGGATATCAATGATCTTTTCTCAAAGCTGTGGATCGACAAGCTATTGTGAAGTTTATATTTTACTTAGTGATGGTTGTTATAAAAATTAAACAAGAAGAGGTAGTTTGATATTTTAATTTCCTGCTGATGAAGAAAAAAAAAACTTTCTTATGTCTTTAGCCAAGTTCCCTTTCCATTCACTCTATCCTTTCTTAGAAAACTGATGCAAACAGTTACCTCTTTTCAAATTTCCAATACCTCCTCCATTCCTACTTTTTCCTGGAAAAATAAAAGAAATCAGAAGGCAACTTTCTGCTCTTACCACATCATCTATCTTCCCCTCATTATCTGTACTCATATTATCTACCTTGCCTCCTATTATTCTAAACTGTGTGAACTACTAATTCATACTAATCCCTCCAATTCTATCTTGGAACTTACTCAAGGGCAGGACTCCAGCAAATCTCACCTCTTTCTCCTGCTTCGCCAACTTTTCTTTGATACGGAATCATTTCCATCTGTTGAAAAATATGCTGTAATATCTCCTATATTAAAAATACTCAAAACAACTTCGTTGACCTCCTATGCTCCTTCTGCTTCCTGAAGTATGTTTCTGTTTCATTTTATAGCAAAATTTCTTGGAAGAGTTTTCTATATTCACTGTTTCCCTTTTCTCCTCCCATTCTCTCATGAATCTATTGCACTTAGTGTTACATTTCATCACTCCACTGAAACTTCTCATTGAATTTACCAAAGATCTCCACTTTATCTAGTTCAATGGTTAAATATTATTTCTCATCATATCTGATATTTCAACAGCATATGAAACTCATCGTTTTCCTTTTGTTCTTGAAACTTTCCATCCCTTGTCCTCTGTCACCCATTCTCTCTTAATTGTCCTCTACTTACCTGGCAACTCACAACTTCCTTCACTTATTTCCTTACTGCCTCCAAAATGTTGGCTTATCCCTAAGGTCTCTTATTCATTCTCCTTTTCCCTAGGTGATCTCCTCAAGGACTTTTAATATGATCTATTTTGTGAGAACTCTCATATCTCTAGCATTTTTTTCTTCAAAATGTTCATTCATTGATATTTCATACTTTCATCTCATTTTAAGTATTTTTCAATTCATTAGTTAAATTGTCTTTCCCTCATTTTCATTCATCTATTTTTTCCTTTGTATTATTGTATGCTCTTCTTTCTTATCACTCCACATTTTGTTTTATTTTTATTCTTTTCCACCTTCTTTTCCTTTTCTATAAAGTATAATATTAATTTTGTTTGTTACCCAAATTTTCAGCCCATTCTATATCATCACAACACCTTTTGTCTCTTTGGTTAATAGAGTCGTAGAGAAAACTTTCAATAAGTTTTAACTATAGTGGGTATATGGTTTGTGTTCAAGCTATAGCTGTTGCTGATGGCTATTCTTTTTCCTTGGAGTGGTGCTGGGTGAGGATTGAACATGTCACTGCAACTATATTGAGTGGGTGATTTGAGGCTAAGATAAAATATGGCCTGTGGCACATCATAAAGAAAAAGCAATTCACTAAAAAGATCCTCACATAACAATAGTGGAGATATTCATCCCAAGAGAAGAGCAAATTTCAACAGAGAATAACAGACAACATGAGAAAAAGCAATGAGATCCCTCCAAAAGTTCAAAATTCTCTAACAACTGAATGAATAGATATTTAAGTGGAGGAAATATCAGACAGAATTAAAAAAAACAGATGGTTAACTGATTAATGAATTAAAAGAAGAACTAAGTTAAGGAAGACAATACAATATGTGAAATAACATTTCAATAAACAGAAATTCTGAAAATGAACCAAAATAAAATCTTGAAAATTAAATACACAATAAGTCAAGTAAAAATTTCTGTGGAAAGTCTCCACAATAGACTAGATCAGACAGAAGAAAGAATAATAGGGCTCAAAGACAAGGCAGATGAACTAAAACATTCTTATAGCAATAAAGAAAAAAATTATGAAACTATGAACATTATACCAGAGCTCTTGGAGAACATTAAAAGACTGAATATAGGTCTTTTGGGTCTCAAAGAAGGAGTTAAAATATAGGCTAAAGGCATAAAAATAAATAGCAGTGAAAAGAATAGCCATTGGTAACAGCTATAGCTTGAGTAGGAAAATTCCCTAATCTTGGGAATGAGATGGACATGCAGGTACTGGAAGCATTTAAAACTATAAATACACATAATCAGAAAAGAATGTCTCTAAAATGCCAAAAATGCAGAATATTGAAAGGATTTTAACAGCTGCAAGAGAGAAGCACCAAGTTACTTAGGATGCAAAAAGTGACAGAATAACATCATATTTCTCAGAAGAAAATCTAAAGACCAAGAGGGCAAAGAATGATTAATTTCAAACCCTGAAATAAAATAACTGCCACCATAGATTATAATATCTATCAAAGCTATTCTTCAGAATTAAGAGAGAAATAAAAATAAAAATAAAAATCTTCCAAGATAAGCATACACTAATGAAATTTATGACCACTAATTCAGCAATGCCAAATTGAAGAAATCCTACACACTGAAGAAGATAAAAAAAATCAAGAAAGCACAGAAAATAAAAAAAAAATTAATTAGAAAAGTAGAAAAGGAAATGAAAATTAGGAATGAATCAACCATTAGAAATTAAAAAATGATAGGAATTAGTATATACTCCTCTATAATAATACTGAAGATAAATGGTCCTAATTCTCCATTAAAATACATAGACACAATCGGGCATGGTGGCGCACACCTGTAATCCCAGCACTTGGGAGGCTGAGGCAGGAGGATTGCGAGTTCAAAGCCAGCCTCAGCAATAGTGAGGCACTTAGCAACTCAGTGAGACCCTGTCTCCAAGTAAAATACAAAAAAGGGCTGAGGATGTGGCCCAGTGGTCGAGTGCCCCTGAGTTCAATCCCTGGTACCAAAAAAAAAAAAAAAAAAAAAAAAAAAAAAAAAAAAATAAAATACATAGACCTTCAAATTGGATTAAAAAAAGACCTAACTGTATTTTGTCTGCAAGAAATGCACCTCACCAGCATGGGCATCCACAGACTGAAAATGACATCACGGAAAACAATATTCCATACAAATGGAAACCAAAAGCAAGAAGAAGTACCTATTCTAAAGCTTAAAAAAACAGACTTCAAGCCAAAATTAGCCAGAAGAGATAAAGAAGTTACTATATATTACTAAGGGACCAATCAAACAAGAAGACATAACAATTGTAAACATTTATTTCCTGAATGTCAGTGCATCCAATTTCATAGAATAAACACTATTCAACATAAAGGAACAGATAAGCCCCAATACAATAATAATGGGTGACTTTAGTAAACCACTCTCACTAATAGATGAGTTATCCAGGGATAAACTCATCATACATACTACAGAGTTAAATTATACTTTGGATCAATGGACTTAACAAATGTCTACATAATTTTTCATCCACCAACAATTAAATACACTTTCTTTTCAGGTGTTTGTGGAACTTTTGCAAAATAGATTTTATATTATGTCACAAGGAAAGTATTAGCAAATACAAAAAAGGAGATTATTCCTTTCATTTTATCAAATCAAAATAGAATAAAATTAGTTGCCAACAGCAAGAAATAGTACAGTAACTACACAAACACATAGAGATCGAGCAATACACTTTTGAATGATGAGTGCATCATTGAAGAAACCAGAGGAGAAATTGAAAACTTCTTAGAATGAAAACACAACAAATCAGAATCTATATGGTATAACAAAGGTTGTTATAAAAGGAAAATTTATAGCTATTCTGGATCTCTTGTTCTTTCTGTATGAATTTTAGGATATGTTTTCTAGTTATGTGAAAAATATCATTGGAATTTTGATAGGGATTGCATTGAATTTATGGATCTCTGTTAATAATATGGTATTTTAGCAATATTAATTTTCCATATCCATGATCTTTGGAGGTCTTTCCATCTTCTAGAGTTATTCCCTTTTCCAGCATTAAATTTTTCCTTAAAATGGTCTTTTATTTCCTTGGTTAAATTTATTCTTATTTTACATTTTGAGGCTATTGTGAATGAAATTATTTTCCTAATTTATTGCTCAGAAAGTTCATTATTGTTATATAGAAAATATATTGCTTTTTTATATATTAATTTTGTATTCTGCTACTTTGCTGAATTTGTTTATCAGATCTAGAAGTCTTGTGGTGTAGCCTTTAGGGTCTTTTAAGTATAAAATCATAACATTTTAATATACAGTTAATTTAACTTCTTTTTTCTCTATTTTTATCCCTTTTATTTATTCCTTTTGTTCAATTGCTTTGGCTAAATTTTTCAGTATTATATTGAATAACAGTGGTGAGAATGGATATTCTTGTTTCATTCCTGATTTTAAAGGAAGTGCTTTAATCTCTCCACATTTGGTATGACCCTGTCTTTAGATTTGTCATATATAGCTTTTATTATGTTGAGTAAATTTACTTATGTTCCTAGTTTCTTCAGGACTTTTATCATGAAGTGGTGTGGGATTTTGTCAAAGGCTTTTTCTGTATCAGTTGAAATGATTATCTGATTGTTGTCCTTGGTTCTGTTTATGTGGTATGTTACATTTGTATAGAATCATCTCTTCATCTATGGGATGAAACCAACTTGATCATTGTATATAATATTTTGATATGTTTTTTGAATATAGTTTGCAAGCATTTTATTAGAAATTTTTTCATCTCTGTTCATCAAGTATGTTGGTGTGCAATTTTCTTTCCTTTATGTGTCACTATCTATATTTAGGATCAAGGTGATTTTGGTAGCATGCCCTCCCTTTCTATTTCATGGAGTAATTTGAAGAAGATTGGAATTAATTTGTTTTTGAAGGTATGATAAAATTCAGCTGTGAACACATTTGCATTTCTAGGATAAATCCAACTTGATATGGTGTACAATCTCTTTGCTTTTTTTTGGTCTTTGTAGGTTTTCTGTATCCTGTTGGTTAAATTTTGGTAGTTTGTATATGTCTGGAAATTTGACCGTTTCTTCTAGATTTTCCAATATATTGGAGAATTAGTCTTTGGAATTATCTCTCGAGATACTCTGGATTTCAGTGGTATATATGTCATCTCTAATTTTTTATTTTGTTTTTCTGTATTTCTTTTGGTTATTTTGGCTGAATGTTTATGAATCATTTTTAGTTTTTCAAAGAACCATGTCTTTGTTTCATTGATCATTTGTATTGTTCTTTTAGTCTCCATTTCATTAATTTCACATCTAATCTTCATCATTCCTTTCATTCTCCTAGTTTGAGACTGTTTGTTTTTGTTTATCTAAGACCTGATAATTTATCATTAGTTTATTTATTTGAGCTCTTTCTGAATATCCAATTTCAAATTATACAACAGAGCCATAATAATAAAAACAGCATGGTACTGGCATTATATTAGCCATGTAGACCAATGGAACACAATAGTAGACAGACAAATCCACATCGCTACAGTAATCTGATTCTTGATAAAACTGCCAAAAATATATTGGAGAAAACATAGCCTTTTCAACAAATGGTGCTTGGAAAACTGGTTATCCATATGTAAAAGAATGAGACTAGGCACTTATCTCTCATTCTGCACAAACTGCTTGTGTACATAAAGAAGAATGAAACCAGATCCCTATTTCTACCCTTTATGAAAGTCAACTCAAAATGGATCCAAGACTTAGATAAAAGTCCAAAAACTTTGCAACTGATAGAACAAATCATAAGGTAAATATTTTATCATATAGGCATGGGCAATGACTTCCTGAATAGGACTCCTATAGCTCATAAAATCATACCAATAATTGATAAATGGGATGACAGCAAAAAAAAAAAAAATTAACAGAGTGAAGACATCACCTTAAAATGGAAGAAACCCTCTGCCAGCTATTCTTCTGACCAAAGATTAATATGCAGAATATGAAGGACTCAGAAAACTCAAAACAAGCTGGGAAGGGTGGTGCACACCTGTAATCCCAGCACTTGGGAGCCTGAGGCAGGAGGATCGTGAATTCAAAGCCAGCCTCAGCAATAGTGAGGCACTTAGCAACTCAGTGAGATCTTGTCTCTAATAAAATACATAAAAAGGCTGGGGTTGTGGCCAGTGGTCGAGTGCTCCTGCGTTCAATCCCCAGTACCAAAAAAGAAAAAAAAAAAAAAAGAAACCTCAAAACAAACAAAAAAATCAATCAATCAATCAATAAATGAAAACAACAAAAACAAAACCAAGCCGGGCGCGGTGGCGCACGCCTGTAATCCCAGCACTTTGGGAGGCTGAGGCAGGAGGATCGCGAGTTCAAAGCCAGCCTCAGCAATGGCGAGGCACTTAGCAACTCAGTGAGACCCTGTCTCTAATAAAATACAAAAAAGGGCTGGGGATGTGGCCCAGTGGTCTAGTGCCGCTGAGTTCAATCCCTGGTACCAAAAAAAAAAAAAAAAAAAAAAAAAACAAAACCAAAATATCCCCAACCTATTCAACATAATGGGGTAAATGAACTTGACAGACATTTCTCAAAAAAAAGTACAGATGGCCAAAAATTATGTGAAAATTTGTTCAACATTTTTAGCCATTAGGGAAATGCCAATTGAAACTATACTGAGATTCCATCTTACTAGAGTCAGAATGATGCTTGTCAAGAATACAAATAATAATAAACACTGCTGGTGAGACTGTAAATTAGTATAGTATAGTTTGCTTTAGTTTTGTGGAGAAAATAGGCACTGCCTTACCTGGCCAGTCTGTATCTTTACCTACCCATGGTTCATAGTACCAGCTTATGCTAATAGGAAGGAGAAGTGTAGAGCAATGGTTTTTTATCTTGGGCCATTCTCCAACAGTCCTTTTCACAGGTGGGGAAGAAAAGAATGAATTTACAATTTAATTTTCCTTGTGAGGCACTTTTCCTTTTCCTATCTACCTGTTGTGTGGCTGCTTGCTAATAAGTTATTTCTATTAGGCAATCTTATCATTCTACAAAGTAAAACTACTTTGTAGTGATGCCCAGAGTGCCAAGGTCTGCTGCTGCTTTTAGTAAACAAATGTGTTTTAGTTATGGGGAAAATGGCTATCATAAAGGTATAGGGAAAATCGGTGGAGTAGAAAAAGGAGATTTAGAGGGAGGGAGGAAGAATGGGAAAGGGGAAGAAATGCAGAACGAATTTGACAAAAATCATGTCATGTGCAGATGTAAGTATACCAGGTGGAATTTCATCTTCATATACATGTAGAAAGCACCCATCAAAAATCAATCAATTAATGAGGAAAAGAAAAATAAGTACAGTAGAGGAAGTAATAATTGGGAAGGGTGAAGCAGAGGAAAGAGGGGGGAACAGGGACTGAAGTAGAGTAAATGAAATTCCATGCATGTGTGATTTTGTCAAAATGAACCCAACCAGTATGTATAACTATAATGCTGTAATAAAAATTAAAAAAATAAGCATGGGGCAAATTTTTTTTTCTCTAAAAATCTTTCAATTCATATCAGCTACCAAACTGAGAGGGCTTAATTTGCTAAAGTTACATTGCATCCATTAGTAAATTGTGGGAAAATGTAGAATTAGTTCTTTTTGACCAGCTGTACTCTTTCTCAATTTGATTTTCACTGTTTAGTACTAACCTTTGCCTGTGCTTGATTTCATGATGGAAGTTGCATCAGCCAACTTAATCCTACTACAAAGATGTTTGAAACAGCATCCATTTATAGTTGTCTCCAGGGCCAGAGCAGGCATGGATAGCACAGTTTAAGTCTGATGATATAGTTAGCAAATGCTAAGTTCTTCCAGTAGCCCTTTGTGTAAACTTTCATATCCCAGCGCTAGGGACAGATCTTTATCCATCTTTATGACAAATCCATTATAAATCCAAGATAATATGGATTTGACCAAATTTATTACTAATGAATATGCATTTTCATCCTTCAATTCTTTGCTAGGGGCATTAAATATTTTTTCGATATAGGATATACTTCAGCTAAAACTGTGGAAAGATATTTTAATATAAAAAACAGAAAAGTACATGAACAATGTTTTCAAATGTTTGAAGTTTAAATGGTGAACAAATTATGAGTTATCTAACTGTAATAATCTTATACAAAAGTAAAATTTAATACCCAGCTTTGAAGGTCTGAGATCATTCTGCTTGTGGTAGAGGATGTGTCTTTTGCTTATTTTAACCCAGTTCTCTTGAGTCATTCACTCCCTCAGAGCATGCCTGTCCATAACAGCATTGACTTGATTCTTCTTATGTAATATCCAGGTGAGTACATTTGTACCTGCCTATTAGATTATGAACTTATTGAGGAAAGGGAACCTATCTTTCAACCTGAATTGTCTCCCATAATATACTCTAAGTTGAAAAAGAGAAAAGGAAAACAAACAGCTGTATTAAATGTACAAAATTAATTATAGGCCTACAGTCATATTAATTTATACCATTTGAAATTAGACTGGGCTCTAAACAGACCTGAGCATCTGGTCTTGGGAGGAGATAAGTTCCGGCCACACATTACTTTTTCCAAGGAGATGAGCATGACTAGCTACCTGATTCATTTCTCTTAGAATAAATGGCCCTCCAGTTGGATTTCTTCCCCCTTTCTTCAGACAGACACTATATATGTCTTACTTGGTAATAAAGAATAAATTCAGTTTAAGATGCTTACAAAAGGATTAAAAAATGTTCATCAGTGAAGTTGTATTAGTCAGGCTTGGCTATAAAATGCTGTGGTAACGTGTTTCCTCCTACCCTGATCTTAATGTATAAACAAAACTAAGAGTCATCTCTCCCTTCTGGTACATTACCCTAGCTGGTTCGCTTGGGGATCTCTGCTCCAGTCCCTTAGAGACAAGGTTAAGGGCATCTTATAGCTGAATCATTTGATACATTGTCCTCCATGATTCACATGGTAGAATAAAGGACTGGGGAATCATAGAGTAGCTTTGCACTGCCTCAACCTAGAATTGACACATGGCTTTTCCACACACATTGGATTAGCCAGAACTAGTCACGGATGCTGGTCAACATTGAGGCGATTGAAAAATATAAGGAAGCAAATTAAATATTTGCTGAGCTTTCTCTTTCTCCCACAGATAAGATAAACCATATGGGAAGTTGGATGGATGGTGGTGAATTCTTGCTTTAGAAGAGGCGACGAGATGACTGAAGGTTGGTAGGTAGTGGCAGATATGAAGAATTGACAGACATATTTTATTATGGATTACTTTGAATCTTACATCAGTATAACAGCAGAACCTCTTTTCTTCCTTCTTATAAACTAAATTTGTCCAGTGAAAACACAGACTCCTAGAAGTTTTGATCTGAAAAATATCCTCTTAGTTACCTAATTTCCATTTTATATACTATTCCCCTGTGAAATAAATCTTGATAAACAAATTGTTACAATGGAAACATTAGTAGTAACTAATAGTGTTGTTTGTGAGAATTTAATAAGATTCTGTGTATAAAATATTTTAAATGATAGCCTGGTGCATGGTAAGCATTATATAAATGTTACTTATTGTTTTTCTACCTTGTGGTTGTTTGAATGATGTTGCTTCTAAGATGTCCATGTCTTAATCCAATCTGAATATTTTTCCTTGCACATCAAAAGGGATTTTGCAGATTCGATCAAGTTAAGGACCATGAAATGGGGAGATTATCTTTAATTATCTGAGGGGGAATGTAATCACAAGGGATCCTTGTAAAAAGGAGGCAAGAAGGCCATAGTTAGGAAAAGGGACATTACAGTGGAACCTGAGTGGGGGGAGAGAGAGAGAGAGAGAGAGAGAGAGAGAGAGAGAAAGAGAAAGGGAGACTTAAAGGTGCTATGCTGCTGTTTAAACATGGAGGAAGGGGCCATGAGGCCAGAAAATGAAAAGAACAGGTTCTTCTCTTAGGGCCTCTAAAGAAGGGTACAACTACCAACCAATTTTAAGATTCTGATTTCTATAATTAATTTGGGTTGCTTTAAGCTATTAGGTTTGTGGCTATTTTTAATAGTAGCAATAGAAAAAAAAATTAATACATTCCTGAATTGCATATGTCATCAAAATTGCTTTAGAAAACAAGGTAAACAAATGACCTCTTCTTTTCAGTCTTTTTTTACTGTTTTTTATTATAAAACTTTATTTTTATTTTTATGGTAATAGTAATATAGATATAAATTTAATTTGTTCATTCATTGTTTCAATGAGTATTTATTGGGAACTTTTTGTATGCCAAGAACTATTTTATTTGGTAGGGAAAACAGTATGAAATCATGCAAACCATTTTTTAGACTGATGTGACATTTTAAAGTGATGTGATATGGTATTGGAGAAGTTTTAACTAATGTGTGACATCATATTACCTATGTTTTAAAAGACTAATTCTGGTTTTATGGTGAAAAAAAGACAATAGAAATAGAGGCTCAAAGATGGAAGCAGGAATCTATGAGGCTATGGTAATAGAACAGACTTAGGATGATAGAAGTCACTTAGACTAGTAGTAGTGGAATTGAATATGATCAGATGTGGTTAGAATATGAATTTTATTTGAGAATGGAACCAGCATGATTTGCAGATGGATTGGATGTAAGGTGTGTAAGCTACCTGGTACCGAAACCCGGGAAAAAATCTCGGAGGCAGAGTAAAGCTTTTACTACTTTTACTTCTACTTTCTTAGAGCTTAGAGAGGGAAAGAAAGATTTTTAGAGAGTAAGATTAAAGCGAGCTTTTCTTCTTGTCTTCTTAGCTTAGAGTCTTAGAGAGAAAGATAGAGTAGAGCTTAGCTTAGAGAAAGATTAGAGCTTCTTTCTTCTCTCTTCTTTCTTCCTTCTTCTTTCTTCTGTCTTCTGTCTTCCTCAGGAGCCTCGGCCTAACTCTGACCAGTCATTACTTCTTCTATCTGGTTTCTCTTCTGTCTTCTATCTGGTTTCTCTTCTGTAACCGCTCTGCCTACGTTCTGGCCGCTCTGATTCTTCTGACCGACCGAGTGACTGCCCCGCTGACTGAATTCTCCGTTCTCCTAACTCGGACCGCTTTCACCCGGTTATATACCTTCAGCTTTGCGGGTGCCTACAGGTGCGTCACATACATATCAGGTGGAACTTGTGGCCTCCAGCTAGCCACAATAGCCCTTCCTAATTAGGGCTCCTTCAAGGTGTGAGAAAAAAAAGTAAAGTTAAGACAATTCTCAAGTTCTTTGTGATATCCATAATGAGAAGGTTGCAACTTCCGTTTAATTAGATTACAAAATGTGTAGAAAGGATAGTTTTAGAGCTGGAAATCTGGATTTTTGTTTTGAATATGTTAAATTTGAGGTGCCCATTATGGGTAAGATCTGGTCTAGAAATATAAATTCTGGAGTCATCAGTAAATAAAACAATTAAAATGAAGAGGCTAGAAGTAATCACTTAATAGAGGCAGAGATACGAGAGGTGGCCAGGAAAGATGACAGAATAAGCTGGTCAAGGAATGCAGAAAGTTCATGACTGTGTGAGGACCTCGAAGCATCCCCATGGCTTGGCCAAATAGGGAAGAGTATGGTATTCTGGAGACTAAAGAAAATCTTTCAAGAAGTGAATGATTGCTTATGTTAAATGTGTCACAAGAATTGTCCATATGATTTAGATTTGGCAAAAGATCTGGCAAAGGTGGAGTTAAAGTGGAAGGCTATATCGCATTATCCATAAAACTGATTCAAGATAGAATAGTAGAGAAGAAACAAAACAAATTCTGAGCTGAGAAATACAATAAAACTGAAAAACTCAACAGAGAGCTTTAATAGCAGACTCTATCATATGATTCAGCAATCTGCGTTTTGGGTATAGACTCAAAGGAAATATCAGCACTCTCATGTTTATTTCAGCATTATTCACAGTAGCCAAGATATGAAAGAAGTCTAAATATCCATTGACAGATGAATGGTAAAGAAAGTGTATATGATACATATGACATAAAATATGTCCACGAATTTTCAGAAATTCTTGAAAATTGTGAGTAAACACCAGCCACATAAACACAACATTACCAGTACTCTATTAAAAACCCATCTTCTCCTTTCCAGTCAGTAATCCTTATTCATGTGTAGCCACTATCCCAATTTCAAATCCAATTATTTGTTTTTGAATTTTTAAAAGTGATTTTATTAGTGCATTATGGCTGTCTTTTGAATTTTTTAAAACCATATTCTCTGTTCCTTATTGTATATATGCTAAAATAAAAGTGTGATCACCATGTATCAAACTTTAGCATGCTCAGAATTACTAGAATATCAAGTGAAAGCACTCATTGTTTTAACATTTTGATTCACTGTTGAAGGAGCCCTAATTAGGAAGGGCTGTTGTAGCTAGCTGGAAGCCATGGGTTCCACCTGATATGTATGTGACGCACCTGTAGGCACCCGCAAACCTGTCAGTTAGCCGGGCATACCAGATAGAAGACAGAAGAGGAAAAAAAAAAAAAAAAGCCGAAAAAAGCCGAAGCGAGCCGGCCAAAAGCCATAAAAAATATAGAGAAAAAGCCTTGAGCTTTGTTATAAAGAAAAAAGCCATTAAAAGAAAATAGAGAATTAAATATAAAAACCATGCAGAAAAAAGCCATTGAGCTTTGGCAAGAAAGCCATAAAGAAAAAAATAAAGAAGAGGAAAAAAAAAAAAAAAAAAAAAAAAAAAAGTCAAAGCCGCTTATGCAATTGTGCTTAACTAGGTGCGTTAGCTGCTCCTCAGCATTAGGCTTCCTTAAAGCCACAGCACCTTCTCAAAAAGGGCTCAAATATCCACCCTTTCAAAAATAAAAGGTGAAAAGCTAGGTAGGGAAAGCACCTTTTTAAACTAAAGGGAAGGAATATGAAGGAGCCCTAATTAGGAAGGGCTGTTGTAGCTAGCTGGAAGCCATGGGTTCCACCTGATATGTATGTGACGCACCTGTAGGCACCCGCAAACCTGAAGGTATATAACCGGGGTGAAAGCGGTCCGAGTTAGGAGAACGGAGAATTCAGTTAGCCGGGCAGTCACTCGGTCGGTCAGAAGAATCAGAGCGGCCAGAACGTAGACAGAGCGGTTACAGAAGAGAAACCAGATAGAAGAAGTAATGACTGGCCAGAGTTAGGCCGAGGCTCCAGAGGACTGGTCAGAGTAAGGCCGAGGCTCCCGAGGAAGACAGAAGACAGAAGAAAGAAGAAGGAAGAAAGAAGAGAGAAGAAAGAAGCTCTAGTCTTTCTCTAAGCTAAGCTCTATCTTTCTTTAAGCTACTCTACTCTAAGCTAAGAAGAAGCTAAGAAGAAAAATCTTTCTTTCCCTCTCTAAGAAAAATCTTTCTTTCCCTCTCTAAGCTCTAAGAAAGTAGAAGTAAAAGTAGTAAAAGCTATACTCTGCCTCCGAGAATTTTCCTCCCGTGGCGGCGCCGTGGCTGGCCGTGACAGGCAGCTTACAAATGGTGGTCCGTCCGGGGCTCGGCAGGCAGAGAAGAAAAGCTAAGAAATAAGGAGAGCAACGAAAAAGTATAGCCTCAGACTCAGTTGAGACCAGCAAAAAGAGTAGTAAACAAGAGAGCATAGCCTCTGACTCAGTTGAAGCCAGTTAAGAATTAAGCTGAAGCAGAGTAGCTGGCCAAAAGCCGAAGCCGAGTAGCCAGCCAAAAGCCATAAAAAATATAGAGAAAAAGCCTTGAGCTTTAGTATAAAGAAAAAAGCCATGAGCTTAAAAGAAAATAGAGAATTAAATAGCATGGTAAAAACCATGCAGAAAAAAAAAAAAAAAAAAGCCATTGAGCTTTGGCAAGAAAGCCATAAAGAAAAATAAAGAAGAGGAGAAAAAAAAAAAAAAAAAAAAAAAAGTCAAAGCCGCTTATGCAATTGTGCTTAACTAGGTGCGTTAGCTGCTCCTCAGCATTAGGCTTCCTTAAAGCCACAGCACCTTCTCAAAAAGGGCTCAAATATCCACCCTTTCAAAAATAAAAGGTGAAAAGCTAGGTAGGGAAAGCACCTTTTTAAACTAAAGGGAAGGAATATGAAGGAGCCCTAATTAGGAAGGGCTGTTGTAGCTAGCTGGAAGCCATGGGTTCCACCTGATATGTATGTGACGCACCTGTAGGCACCTGCAAAGCTGAAGGTATATAACCGGGTGAAAGCGGTCCGAGTTAGGAGAACGGAGAATTCAGTCAGCCGGGCAGTCACTCGGTCGGTCAGAAGAAGCAGAGCGGCCAGAACGTAGGCAGAGCGGTTACAGAAGAGAAACCAGACAGAAGAGAAATGACTGGTCAGAGTTAGGCCGAGGCTCCTGAGGAAGACAGAAGACAGAAGACAGAAGAAAGAAGAAGGAAGAAAGAAGAGAGAAGAAAGAAGCTCTAATCTTTCTCTAAGCTAAGCTCTATCTTTCTAACTCTAACTCTAAGCTAAAGCTCTCTAAGCTTTCTCTAAGCTAAGCTCTATCTTTCTTTACTCTAAGCTACTCTACTCTAAGCTAAGAAGAAAAATCTTTCTTTCCCTCTCTAAGCTCTAAGAAGAAAGAAGAAGGAAGAAAGAAGAGAGAAGAAAGAAGCTCTAATCTTTCTCTAAGCTAAGCTCTATCTTTCTTTACTCTAATACTCTAAGCTAAGAAGACAAGAAGAAAAGCTAAGAAGACAAGAAGAAAAGCTCGCTTTAATCTTTCTTCTAAAAATCTTTATCTAAGAAAAGCTCGCTCTAATCTTTCTCTCTAAAAAATCTTTCTTTCCCTCTCTAAGCTCTAAGAAAGTAGAAGTAAAAGTAGTAAAATCCCGGGTTACGGTACCAGGCAGCTTACACACTGTATCTATGGAGCCTAGGGATTTGCATTTCTAAAAAGTTTCCAGAGGCCATAATTTAGGATCACTGTTGTAGAACATTCACTTTCATTGACTTATAGAAGGGGTTAACAAAGTTTTCCTTAAAGAGCAAATAAAAAACATCTTAATCTTTGTAGGCCAAGAAGAAAACCTGATATTATGGCAGTAATTGTGTAACCATTAACCATTTAAAGATACAATAAACATTCTTCACTTAGGGCTGTAAATAAAATAGGAAATTGACTAGATATATCCTGTGGGCCATAGTTTGTTAAATGCAAATATTCAACACTTCATTAGGTTACTATATTATAATTTGTTTATTCTTGGAACAATTGATGGGGATTTGTGTAGTATTCACATTTTGGCTCTTACATATTACAATTCTATGAAGTTCTCAAATCTGTCTTTTGGTGAACATATGCATGCATTTCTGTTGGGTATATACTCCAGAGTAGAATTTCTTTTTCTTTTTTGTAGATGGAAATTATACCATTTATGTATTTATTTATTTATTTTTATGTGATGCTGAGGATAGAACTCAGTGCCTCACATGTGAAGGGCAAGAAGCTCTACCACTGAGCTACAACACCAGCCTGACCCTCTAGAGTAGAATTTTTGTGTAATAAGGGTATGCATATCTTCAACTTTAGAAGACATTGTTTCTTTTTCAATCTGATTGTATTAATTTACAATCCCATCAGCACAATGTGAGAATTATTGTTGCTGGATCAGTGGTGTTCTGGAACTGGGTCATACTGGCTTTCAGGAGCCAGTCATTAACTCTTTCCAACTCTGCACTTGGTGATTCCCAGATGGCTACTCAAATTTGGTTGTAGGGGTAATATTTACATTACAAAGACTGAGAAAAGTCTACAAATCCTTTTAAAATTTTATTTTAAAAGATTACTGGTTGTTAAACATTTACTAGCATACCACTTCAACACATCTTTGCCAACATTTGGTATTAAATATTTTCTGTGTACAATTCAGCCATCTGGGTGGGGGTGTATTGGTATCTCTTTGTGGTTTTAATTTGCTTCTTTGCATTTCTGATAAGAATGAAGTTGCACAACTTTTCAAATATTATTGGATATTTGAATATACTGTTTTTGCAAAGTTCTGTTCCAGTCATTTGTCTATTTTTTCTAGGTAGATTCTCTTTTATTATTATTTTCTAAGAGTTATTTATATTTTTGTGAGTTCTTTGCCTGATCTGTATTTCAAATGTCATCTCCTGTCCTGTGGATTGCTTTTGATTTTTTAATATCAGGGATTGATTCCAGGACACTTAACCACTGAGCCACATCACCAGCCCTTTTCATTTTTTAATTTTGAGTCAGGTCTCCTTAGCTTGCTTAGGGCTTCTTTGAGTTGCTGAGGCTGACTTTAAACTTGTGATCCTCCTGCCTCAGCCTCCTGAGCCACTGTGACTACAGGAGTATTTCACTACACCTGGCTTAATTGGTATTTTTAATGTGGTCTAAGTCACCTTTGTTTTCAGTGCTTTATTGTCCTGTTTAAGAAAATTTTTTCCTGTATCAAAGTCATAAAGGAATTATCCTTAGAGATAAATTTTTCTATAAAAGTTTTTTTTTTTTATTTTTAACTTTTAACATAAAGTTTCACAACTCATTAACAAACTATACAGTATACATTTGGGATATAATTGCAGTTTTTCTTATGTAAATATTAATTTATTTTAAAGATTATGTTTTCAACCCTGCACTGAAATGTAACTTTCAAAAATAAATTTCAAGTAATAGTTTATGCCTGAATTCTTTATTTTATTCCATTGTATTTATAACCATTGCAGTTAATACATCTTTGTACCAAAAGCAGTTTTCACTTACTATGACTTGATGTATGTTACTGAAAGTCCTCCAGATGCATTTTTTTAGATTGCCTTTGGCTGTTTTAACTCCTTGCATTTCCATATAAATTTTAGAATCAGCTTGATTTATGAAAAAATCTCCACTCGTGTCTTGATTGGGATTTGAGGTAGATTAACAATGTCCACGTATTCTTTAAAACATACATAGAAGACTATAATATCTTTCTAGTCAATTTATCCCTTTATAATTATGAAATAGTCCTCTATCTGTAGTAATACTTCTTAGATTTTCTGATATCAACATGATATTACCATCTATATTTTTAGGTTAATATTTTTTATTCCATTTGCATTCAACTTTTTTTTTGCATCTGAAAATTGGACATGTATCCTTGTAACTAGCATATATTTAGGTTTTTAAAAGTTTATTGTAAAATTTTTAGTCTTTTATTTGGGAATAGTTGATTTATTGATATTTACTTTAATTACAGATATAATTTTGTTTAGAATATAACTACCATTCTGTTATGCATTTTCTATTCAAATCATTCATTTTACATCCCTTTTCACTTTCATTCTTGCCTTTTTAAAGATTAGTTAATATTTTTATATTTATATTCACCCACACATTTATTCTCTCTGGTGTTTATGCCCTTTTGCATTTTCATGTTTCCATCTGGGACCATTTTCCTTTGCCTAAAGAATTTTCTGTTCTTTTCTTTTAATGTTGGTCAGCCAGCTGGTGAGGAATTCTTCCAGTCTTTGTTCATCTGAAAGTCTTTTTATTTCACCCACATGTTGAAGAATGTTTTCCTTGGGTGAAAAATTCTATGTCTAGTTCTGTTTGTTTATTTTTATTTTAGCCTTTTAAAAATGTCATAACATTGCCTTCTGGTTTATGTTGTTTCTTTTGCGAAGTCTGCCTTCAGTTTTACCATTGCTCCTTTAACTATACAAACTTTTATTCCTTTGGCTATTTTAAACATTTTCTTTGTATCTTTGTTTTTTTTTTAGCAGCTTGACTATGATGTGCTTATGTATGATTTTCTTTTTGCCTATCCTGTTTGTGGTCCAATGAATTTCTTAATTATGTGAGTTTGTGCCTTTCATTGGTTTTGTGATCTTCTTGGATTTTCTCTCTTTTAGTATTGCTCCTCCTCCATTCCATTTTTCTCCCATTATAGCTGTGTTAGAGTTTAGACCATATCTTACATATTTCTTATGTTCTATTCCATCTTTACCCTAATTCTTTTTGTTCAGATGTTTCAGTTTAGGTGTTTTCTATTATTCTGACATCATATAATCCTTCTCTTTTATAAGCAATATCTGATTAAATTTGTGCACTGAGTTCTTAGTTTTTTCCATTGTAGAATATCCAATTGATCCTTCTTTCATGAATTCAAATTCTTTTATACAGTTCCTGATTCTTCTGTCTCTTTTATTTTACATTTCCTCTATTTCTTTTAAAATATCACTAATAGTTAATTTAAAGTATTTTTTTCATTATTTCAATATTCAGACCATCTATGGTTCTTCAGATCTTTTATATCTTTTCCTTTGATTTATGTTATATTTTCTTATCTCTTCTGATATCTAGTAATTTTTTATTGCATGTCATGCATCATGTAGAAGAGAATTTTAGAGGTGCTAGATGATATCTTCTGGTAAGTGCCTCATTTCCCAATTTAGGCACATAATGTAAGGGGATACTCTAATTCAGTCAGAAATTGATCCGAGTGAGGACTGGATTGCAGTTTCAGTAAAATTTGCTTTATCAGTTTGTTTCTCTGAAAGACAATGGAAGATCCAAATCTGCTATTCATGGTTTGCAGTTTCTCAAAGCTTCAAATTCTAGCACATGTGTGCTTTCAAAGAATTAGATTGTTGATGGAGATTTCACTTTAATTTAGAAATATTCAACCTAGTTCCCCATATTCTTGTGCAGAGGCAGAAGTTGGTAAATGTCCAGTGGAGAAACTTGCTGAGCATTTGAGTCTCATCAATTTTTTAATTTTTCATACAAACCCTATCAAACTGCTAAAAGCTTTGCTAGTTTTTCTTTTTCCCAGCAGAGGCTCTTTGCTTAAGTAAGCCTGATCCTCAGCCTGTTCTCAGAGTTGGCACATTTTCTAGAGGAGAGAAAGAGTTAGGTATTGCAAACTCACCTTGGAAAAGTTTTCTGCTTCTTGGAATTTTAATTTACCTAATCTTTGTTTCCACCACTATGTGATACCTTTACTGCTATGCTTTTTGTAGATTATCCAGTTTCTTTAGTTGTAGAAGATTGTTGCCTCTCAAAATTTTATTCAGAAGCTTATCTGAATAGATGCTATTATAACTGGGACTTAAATATTTCTTGCTCATTTATAGAACTAAAAATTGATTTTTGCATATTATTTTGTATCTGGAAAATTGCTATTTACAATCTCTTTGTAAAAGTAATAGTTTCTCAACAGATTTTAAAAAATATTTTCCTGTATACTCAATAATGTAATCCATGAATAATGAACTTTCTTTATTCTATAGCCATTTTGGCCTAGATTTTCTCTATGGGAAGAGCTTAGTTATGGTTTCTTTAAGAGTTATGGAAATATTTAGGTGATCCTTTTGATTTTCACAGCATGTTTTATTGAGATATATTATTCAAATAATGGAAAACCTGAATCTTAAACAAAATTTCAACAAATGAATACATTCATATGAATATCATTAAGGTAAAAAAAAATCATGATGCCAGAAAGTTCCCTTATGCCCTTTCCGGTCACTCTTCACCACTTATGGGACCATTGTTCTCATTACCCTTGTATAGATTCGCTTGGCTTGTTCCTACACTTCATATGAATGAAACCATAGAGTATGTATCCCTTTTTGTCTTGATTCTTTTTTTTAATGTCCCTTTATTTTTTTATTCTTCTAATTTGTTATACACGTTTGCAGAGTACATTTCATTCCATATTACATATAAAGAGCACAATTTTTCAAGTTGCTGGTTTAATATAAAGTATTTTTACAACAATTGTGTCTTCATACATGTATTTAGGGTAATCATGGATAACTAAGTCTGCCATTATTCCTATCCCCTTTTCCCCTCCTCTCCCTCCCGCCTCTTTGTTCTATTTAAAGCTCTTTCATTCCTCACATTCCCTCTCTCTTGCCTTTATAAGTTAGTATCTTCATATCAAAGAGATCATTTGACCTTTGGATTTTTGGGATTGGCTAACTTCACTTAGCATTATTTTCTCCAGCTCCATCCATTTACCTGCAAATGCCATGATTTTATTCTCTTTTAGTGCTGAGTCGTGTTTCATTGTGTATATATACCAAAGTTTCCCTATCCGTTCATCTGCTGATGGGCATCGGGGTTGGTTCCACAATCTAGATATTTGAATTGTGCTGCTATAAACATTGATGTGGCTGTGTCCTTGTAGTAATCTGCTTTTAAGTCTTTTGGGAATAGGCCAAGGAGTGGGATAGCTGGGTCAAATGGTGGTTCCATTCCCGGTTTTCCTAGGAATCTCCATACTACTTTCCAGATTGGATTCACCAGTTTGCAGTTCCACCAGCAATGTGAGAGTGTGCCTTTTCCCCCACATCCTCGCCAGCATTTATTGTTGTTTGGGGTTTTTTTTTTTTTTTTTTTTTTTGATAGTTGCCATTCTGACTGGAGTAAGATGAAATCTTCAAGTTGTTTTGATTTGCATTTCTTTAATTGCTAGAGATGTTGAACTTTTTTTTTCATATATTTGTTGATTCTTTCACCATGCATCATGTTTTGGAGATCCATATATGTTTGTGTATGTACCAGAAGTTTGTTCATGTTAGTACTGAATAGAACTTGTACAACTTTATACCACATTTGGTTTATTCAACTTATTTCTATGGGCTTTATCTATTCCCCTGAATTTTACTATTATGAGTAATGTGGATGTGACTTTCTTGTACAAGTCCTTTTGTGAACATGCAATTTCCTTTCTTTGGTTAATATAGCCATAAGTAGGATTGTTGTAGGTATAGCTATATATTAAATTTTGTGAGAAGCTGCCAAAGCCTTTCAAACTGGTTTACTTTTTTTTTTTTTTTTTTTGTTACCAGGGATTGAACTCAGGGGCATTCGACCACTGGGCCACATCCCCAGCCCTTTTTTGTATTTTATTAGAGACAGGGTCTCACTGAGTTGCTAAGTGCCTTGCCATTGCTGAGGTTGGCTTTGAACTCACAATCCTTCTGCCTCAGTCTCCTAAGTGCTGGGATTACAGGTGTGCACCACTGCGCCTGGCTTGGTTTACTATTTTAAACTTCAGCTTTCATGTATGAGAGTTCCAGTTGCCATACATCTTTGACAACACTTTGTTCTGGCAATCATGAATATAATTTAAAAATTTATCCATTCTAGTGAAAGCTAGCAAAATTTATTATACTTTTAATTAGACTTTCTATGAGAAGCTTTAAATCAAGACAAAAGTGACATCTTAGTAATATTAAGACTTATAACCCCATTTTATAAACCATTTTTGTCAATAATTTTATGTAGTTTTCCATGTAAAGGTGTTGTGCATCATTTGTTAAATATATTCATAGGCCATTGACTCTTTGATGCTATTGTTATTAGTCTGTTTTTTTAAAATCATTTTTCACTTGTTGCTAATAAAATACAATTGATTTTTGTATGTATATTTGTATGCTATAATACTTGCTAGGACTAATAACATTTGTATATTTATTTGTGTTTTCATGAATGTACAATTATAGATTTAATGTACAGCTATATGTATAATTACAGATTTTTAAAAGGACTTTAGCATCTGTTTAGTTTTTAGTAAAATAACATTTTTAGCTTTAAGTATTTTCCCATATATTTATTTTCTTTATTACTTACTTCTTCATTTGTATTGACAAATAAAAATTGTATATATTTAGAGGACATAATGTGATGTTTTGAGACATGTACACATTGCAGAAAGATCAGATTAAGCTAAATAACACACACACACATATATATATATATATATATATATATATATAAAACTAAAAACTCACTTGTAATTTTATGTAGTAAGAACATTTAAAATATACCCTTTAAAATATAAATGTACAATGCATTAACTTTGTTTACCATGCTTGGTATACAATAGAACAAATTCCATTTATATACACACATAAACACATTTTCTTTATCTGCTCATCCACCAATGGACATTTAGTCTGATTTCATATATTTTTTATTGTGAACAATGCTGAAATGAACAGGGGCATGGAGATATTTTTTGGTATGCTAATTTCATGTCCTTTGAATATATGCCAAGAAGTGGGAAGGTAGGGTCATATAGTACTCCTATTTTTAATTTTTAAGGTATTTTAATACTGCATTCCATAATGACTCTACCAATTCACATTCCCACCAACAGAGTACACACTGGCCTATAGTTACATCTTGCCATTTTGACAATGGCCATCCTAGCTGGTGTGATGTGCTACCTCATTTTAGTTTTGCTTCCAATTCCCTGATGAGTAGTGGTGTTGAGCATTTATTCATATACATCTTGGCCATTTGTATGTCTTCCTTGGAGAAATGTCTGTTTTGATCCTTTAACCAGTTTTAAAATTTGGTATTTATTTTTCATTAATTTTTAAGTTCCTTGTATATTTTGGATATTAATCCCTTACCAGATATATGATTTGCAAATATTTTTCCCATTCTCATTCTGTAGGTTGTGTCTTTACTATGTTTATTATTTCATTTGCTGTGCAGAAATTTTTTTTAAGTTTGTTGTAGTCCCATCTGTTTATTTTTGCTTTTGTTGTGATATGCATGAAATTATTGCCATAAGCCAATGTCAAAAAATTTCCCCTTTGTTTTCTTCTAGGATTCTTAGAGTTTCAGGTGTTATGAATATTGAATTTTTAGATGCTTTTGTGCATATGATTGTTCCATTAGTTTCCTTTAAGAATAATTTGTTGAAGATATACAGAAATACAACTAATTTTTGTCTGTTGATTTTGATCCTGTGTATGTAGTGAATTTGTTTGTTGGTTCTGAAATTTTTACTTTGATAGAATCTTTAATATTTTCTGTCTATAAAACTACACTAAGTGCATGAATAAATACACCACAGTGATTTTCACCTTTATGCATAGCTATAAAATACCATTTAAAAATATATAAATAAAAGGAAGATCAGTAGAGGAAAGAAAGGGGAATAGGGGGAAGCAAGTGAGAGGGAGAGAGGAGGCACCAGGGAGTGAAATAGAGAAAATTAAATTCCATGCATGTATGATTATGCCAAAGTGAACCTAACTATTATGCACTAACAAGAGCATTTAAAATATAAAATTATGTTATAAGCAGAGACAATTTTTGCTCTTTATTTCAGATTTGTATGTGTGTTATTTCTTTTTCTTGCCTAATAGCTCTAGGTAGAACTTCCAGTCCTATGATGAATAGAAGTGACAGGAGCTGGGCGTGGTAGCACATCCCTATAATCCCAGTGTCTCAGGAGGCTGAGGCGGGTGTGGGGGTGGGAATGTGGGGGGTGGATAGTAGGTTCAAAATCAGCCTCAGCAACACAGTGAGTTTGCAAGCAACGTAGTAAAACCCTGTCTCAAAAAATAAAGCGAGCTGGAGGTGTGGTCAGTGGTTAAAAACCCTTGGGTTCAATCCCCGTTTAAAAAAAAAAAAGTGACAGGGGTTGTCATCCTTATATTGTTCCTAATCTTGGAGGGAAATATTTCATTATTTTAACCCTTGATTATAATGTGAGATGTGGGATTTTCATATACAGCCTTAATTATTTTGAAGTATGTTCCTTCTACACCTAGTTTGTCAAGAGTTTTTTTAATCTTGAAAGTATTTTAAATTTTGTCAAATACTTTTTTATTGCATCAGTTGTGATGATCGTGTAATTTTTATATTTCATTCTGTTAATGTGTTATATTACATTTATTGATTTGCATATGTCAAACTATCTTTTTATCACACGGATAAATCCTACTTGGTAAAGATGTATGATGTTTTTAATGTGCTGTTGAATTCAGTTTCTAATATTTTGTTAAGGGTGTATATGTTAATCAGGGATATTGGCTTATCATTTTTTTTTCATTATACTTGTCTGGCTTTGATGTCAGCATAAAACTATCCTTGTAATATCAGTTTAGAAATATTCCCTGCACTTCAATTTTTTGGGGAACATTTTAAGGATTGGTATCAATTAATCTTTAAATGTTCTGTAGAATTCACAATTGAAGCCATCAAGTCCTGGGCTTTTCCTTTGTTGGGAAGTTTTGATTACTAGTTCATTCTCCTTACTTACTGATCTGTTCTTGTTTTCTATTTCTTCATGATTCAGTTTTGGTAGGTGGTATTTTTTCAGGAATTTAGCCATTTCTTCTTGGTTATTCTATTCATTGGCATAGAATTCTTCAGAGTAGTACTTTATGATCTTTTGTATTTCTGTGGTATATCATTGACAGTCCCATCTTTCCTTTCTCATTTTGTTTATTTGAATCTTCTTTTTTTCTAAGCTATTCCAGCTAATATTTTGTCAATTTTGTTTATCTTTAATAAAAAATGACTTTTAAAATATTTTTTTTAGTTGTTGATGGACCTTTGTTTTTTTTAATTTATATGTGGTGCCAAGAATTGAACCTAATGCTTTACACATACAAGGAAAGGGCTCTACCACTGAGCTACAAAACCAGCCCCCCAAAATGAGTTTTTGTCATAAAGATTTTCCATTCTTTTTATATTCTCCATTTTATTTATTTCTGTTCTAACCTTTATTATTTCCAAAACAAGATTGTTTTTGCTTGATCTTTGTTCTTTTTAAATGTAGGCATTACCGCTATAATCTTTCCTCTTAGTGCTGCTTTTGTTGCATTCCAATAGTTTTTATATGTTGTGTTTTCATTTTCATTAGTTTTAACATAGTTTTGGTTTTCTTTATGTTTTATTTTCTTCTTTCTTTTCCTTCTCCTCCTCCCCCTTTCCCTCCTTCTCTTTCATTGTTGTGCAGAGGATCAAACCCAGGGCCTTGCACCAGCTAGGCAAGTACACTACCACTGAACTTTACTTCCAGTCCTCCATTTTTCTGTTTTTCCCTTTTTACCATTGGTTGCCTAGGAGTGTTTAAATTCCCGTATATTTGCATATTTTCCAATTTCTCATTTGTTATTCATTTCTAGTTGTGTTACTGACTTCATTTCATTGTAGTCTTCTTAAATTTCTAAAACCTGTTTTATAAATGTAATGTGGTTTATCCTGGAGAATGATGTGTGTTGTATGAAAAATCTTTTCCTATCTCTTCACTTTCAGCTTATGTGCATCCTTATAGTCAAAGTCACTTTCTTCTAGAAAGCATATAGTTGGGTTTCATTTGTTTGTTTGTTTGTTTTATCCATTAATCTACTTCAAGGCCTTTGGGAATTTAATCTTTTTTTAAAGAAATTACTGAGTGGCTGGCATGGTGGTGCATGCCTCTAATCCCAGTGGCCCAGGAGGCCAAGGCAGGAGGATCAGGAGTTCAGAGCCAGCCTCAGCAAAAGTGAAGTGCTCTGTAACTCAGTGAGACCCTGTCTCTAAATAAAATACAAAATAGGGCTGAGGATGTGGCTCAGTGGTTGAGTGCCCCGGACATCAATCCCTGGTACCAAAAAAAAAAAAAAAAAAAAAAAGAAAGAAAGAAAGAAAGAAAGAAATTACTGAGTGGCAAGGACTCATTATTGTCACTTTGTTAAATTTCCTCTTAATCTTGTAGTTTTTCTCACTTTTGTTCTGTCTTTCTGTCTTGCATTATTTTTGTTGATTTTTAATAGTTATATCATTTGATTCCTTTCTCTTTTACTTATGTGTATTTTTTTTTTTTTTTTTTTTTTTTGTGGTACCGGGGATTGAACTCAGGGGCACTCGACCACTGGGTCACATCCCCAGCCCTTTTTTGTATTTTATTAGAGACAGGGTCTCACTGAGTTGCTAAGTGCCTCGCCATTGCTGAGGCTGGCTTTGAACTCGCGATCCTCCTGCCTCAGCCTCCCAAAGTGCTGGGATTACAGGCGTGCGCCACCGCGCCCGGCTTACTTATGTGTATCTTCATTAAGCATTTTCTTTGAGTGTACCATGAGACTTATAATTATACCATATTATAACATCTTATAATTATATCAGCATATTTTATACTGATAACAATTTAACTTCAATTGCATACAAAAACTATACACTTTTAATCCTCCCCAACCCTATACACTTTTTGTCTTTGGTGTTACAATTAATATCTTTTATACTGTGCATTAATTAACAGTATTTTGTGGCTATAATTATTATGAATACTTTATATTTTTACTTTTCACTAAAAGTAAATGTGATATATACTGTTATTAGCATCTTATGATATTCTGTATTTATCTATATATTTGACTTTACCAGTGAATTTTTTTTTTTGAACTGGGGATTGAATTCAGGGGCACTCGACCACTGGGCCACATCCCCAGCCCTTTTTTGCATTTTATTAGAGACAGGGTCTCACTGAGTTGCTAAGTACCTTGCCATTGCTGAGGCTGGCTTGGAACTCGCGATCCTCCTGCCTCAGCCTCCCAAGTGCTGGGATTACAGGTGTGTGCCACCATGCCTGACTACCAGTGAATTTTATATGCCTTTGTGTTGTTGTTTCCCATCCTTTATTTCAACTTGTGTTCCCTTTAGCATTTTCTGTTAAGACAGGTCTAATAGTGATGAATTCTCTCTGTTTTTGTTTGTCTGTGAAAGCATTTATCTCTCCTTCAACTTTTTCTCTTTTATTGTAATAAAATATACATGTCATAAAATTCACATCTTAACCATTTTTAATTATACAGTTCAGTGGTATTGCATATGTTTACAGAATTGTGCAACCATTACCACCATGAAACTCCAAAAGTCATTTTATTTTGTAAAATGAAACTCTCTATGTAGTAAACAATAATTCCCCATTCCTACCTACCCCCAGCCACTGGCAGCTACCTAAGGAACTAGTCCTTACAATAGTGCACTGAAAGGCCTAGGACTTTAGATGGCATGCTCCATTCTTTCTCCTTAGGGAGAAACTCTGGGTCAAGGTGATAGTTCTCTGTGCTGAGATGGGCCTACCTAAGGGAGGGGGTAACATAGTCAAAGTGAAATTGTCCTTATTACCCATTGCAGAAATGGATCTTGTGTGTGTTTTTGTGTGTATTGTCAACCTCTTAACTAGATTCTGAATATTTAAAGGTATTTCGGTTCATATATTTTCGTTAATTATGTATTTTTGTGGGGAGATGATGATTGGGACTTACTATTTTATCATCTTACTGATATTACTCCTCTTTGCATGCTTAACTGTTCAGAATGTACTTAGATTTAATGTTGTGTTGCCTCACATAAAATTTAAAGTCCTTGTCAATGTCTAGTCTGGTTTGTCCCTACCCCCTCTATAGTTGTCAAATATGTTATATCTATGTACATTGCATACTGCACATTACAATGTTATGATTTTACATGAAATTCTCAAATATACCTCAACATTAAAAAATATTATTTTATATTTATCCATATATTTTCATTTCTGATGCTCTTCATTCATTTTTGAAGATCATTTCATCTAGAATTATTCCCATTCAGATTTTTAAAAATGTCTTTAAATTGTAGATGAACACAATACCTTTGTTTTGTTTATTTATTTTTATGTGGTGCTGAGGATCGTACCCAGGGCCTCAAGCGTGCAAAGAAATGCTCTACTACTGAGCCACAATCCCCACCCTCCATTCAGATTTAAAAATTTTCCTTAGTAGTTCTTATAGTATAATAAGTTGATGACAAATTGTACTATCATTAATTCATCTGAAAATCTTAATATTTGCTTCTATTCATGAAGGATTTGGGGGTGAGTGTAAAATTTTCTATTGGTAGATCTTTAAGTATATCCACACTTTATTTTATTTATTATTATTACTTCTGAATGTGCCAGGGATGGAACCCAAGACCTCACACATGCAAGGCACGTGCTCTACACTGAGCTACACCTCCTGCCCAATGTCAGCATATTCAAGATCATTTTTTTTCTCATGAGAAGTTAATAGTCAATTTTACTGTTGTTCCTGAGTATGCAATTTTTTCCCTCAATGCTTTCACAAATTTCCTCTTTGTGTTTGCTTTCAGAAGTCTGACTATAATGTACCTGAATGTGATATTCTGCTTGGAATTTACTGACCTCACTGAATCTGTAAATGTTTGTGTTTTATTGTATTTGGTTTTTAAAACAGATTGAGATGTAATTCATATCTACAAATCTTGAACATATTTAATATATTTAATTTCATGTATTTTCATTATAATTGGAAATATTTATAGACAATATTTTTTCTTGTTTGCCTTCTGGGATTCCAGTTACATGTTTGTTACAGCTTTGTACATTGTTGACACTCAGTTCATCTTTTCCAACCTTTCCTCTCTATATACTTCAAATTGGATAGTGTTTATTGATTTATTTTCCAGTTATTTCTGTCATTTCCAATCTGCTGTTAAGCCTATCTAGGGAACTTTATTTCAGATATGTTAATTTTTAGTTCCAAAATTTGCATCTGGTTTTTAGAAATTTTCTTCATCTCTGTTATGATTCCCCACTTGTTCATTTATTAAAAGTGTATTTTTCTTTATTTTCATTAGTGTAGTTGTAAAAGATTATTTAGTATCTTTTTTGCTAATTTCAGCATCTGCTTGATTGCAGGGTTGGTCTCTACTGAGGGTGTTTTCTCTTGAGGGTAGGTAATATAATCCTGCTTCTTTGTTATTGTAGTAATTTTGGAGTGTACATTGAACATTGTAAATGATATATTATAGGGTATCTTGATTCTTTTTCATTTCTTTGCAAAGTTTTGATTTTTGTTTTTTTCAGTAGATAAGTGGCTGAAGTGAAAGTCCAAATTCTCCCTTGTTGTGGCCAGCACTTAAAACTCTGTTTAATCTTTTCAACTTTGTCTAAACTGTTTGTAGTCTATCCCCACATACATATCTCATAATTTTACGAGAACGAGAGTCAGTTTGTACATAGACTGTAGGGCTCACACTCTGTAATTTTTTTCTCTAACTTTGGATTTTTCACATCAATTTCCAGCTGTGGTGGTAATCCTGAACTCTATCTTCTGATTCTTCAAGCCACTTGGATTGTGTGGGAGCTGGCTTGCACTGGACTGTCAGAGCCTAATGTACACATCTCATCTCAATTCTATGTTCATGGATTTGTCCATGGTGGGTATATTTACACCATGGAAATTGGCAAATGCTATGAATCAAGCTTGTACTTCTTACCTTAAAATTCAGTTGTTAAATGTTTAGCAGGTTCTACACTGATTTTAGTTTTTCTATATTTATATTTATATTTACAGCTTCATTCTGGGGGCTGTTAATCAGACAGAAATTCCAAGAAAAAGGGAAACTTGCGTAGTATTGTTCCTTTTTTAATGTATCAACTCCCTTCCAATTTCTGCCTGCTTATAGTTATTTTTCAGTGTATTTAGATTGTTGTATTATGGATTTTGCCCAGAAATATTATTGTCATCTATATCTTGGTTGGCCTGATAGAAACTTCTTCACTATTACTCGAGGTGGTCCTAGTGAAGTTTTTCTTCATTTTCAATGAAATGAGAGAAATTATAAAAATGCATTATTTTTTATACAGGTAAAATTGTATGATTTAAAGAAGAGTTTTTGTTCTAAGGGTATCTTTATTTAAATAATTTGTGCCAAGATATCTTCTTAAAAATACTAATACCTCAGTTGGCCTATTTTTGTTTTGTTTAGCATCTTTATTTGACACAAAAAGAAAGGTTGGCAACAATAGTAGATTAAATAGCTTACCCCCAAATCCATGCCCGTCCACAACTTCAGGATGTGACCTTAGATGGTACAGTCTTTCCAGAATAATACATTAAAGATCTCAAGATGAAATAACCTTGGATTTGGGTCTCTTTATAAAAGAGAAAGCTCAGAGAAGATAAGACAGTTTGAAGACTGAAGCAGAGATTGGGGTGATGCTTCTGTAAGACAAAGAATACCAGGAACCACCAGAAGCTGAGAGAAGTAAGGAAGAATCCTCTCCTAGACACTTGGGAGGGAGTGTGCTTCTTCCAAACCTTAGTTTTAGACCATGGACTCTGGAACTGTGACCGAATAAATTTCTGTTGCTTTAAGCTACCAAACTTATGGTTATTTGTTGCAGCAGTCATAGGAAACCAATATGACAATCTTCTGCTAATTTAGAACATTTCTTTTGACTAGTTTACTAATCATTTAAATCCAATGAATATTTATGCAAACATATACTCATAAAAGTGTATGTATGCAGAAAGGAGTGTTCATAACTATGTACCCATATTCACATTTGTTTTATGCACATCTTATATGTTGCTTTAGTAGACAAACATACTGTAGTGATGACCAGCATTCTGGGTGTTGGTCCTAATTCTGCTGCCTACTCGGCATGACCTAGTGTGAATTTTATTGTTTTCTTCAATCCTATTTGTCTTTTTGTACAATACCATGGTTATCTTATGGAAACTTTCAGCTCAGTAACTCTATGCTTGTGACTCTCCTTGTCTTCACACACTCAAAGTATCGATACGTGCTTTTGAAGAAGTATGTATTTTTACCACATGTATCTCACTAGGCAGGAGAAGTGAGTATTAGGAATTTAGGGGGAAAATCAGAATGATAGTTTAAGAAGAAATTAGCACATTGTTGGAAAAAAATTTAAATGCCTACCATGTCTCAATTTCTGTATGTTTATTGAGGCCAATATACTTAAAATACACATTGTAAGTCCATTTGTTTCTCTGACTAAATGGCTTGCAAATCACTATAGGAGGGAACAATGAAGACAAAAACTATGCTAATCATTACATATAGGTAGAAGTTGAATTGTTTCATAAGAGAATTTATCAAATTCTCTTTATATATTTGTCCATATTCACATTGCCCATGAAACACAAAAAAATATAATGTTAAATCAATGTAATTCCAGGACCCACTTGGGACTTACCTTTACAGAGCCTTCGAAATTTGGTAGTTTATTTTTCATTCTCTATGATTTAATTTCTCCTTCAGCTGAAAGTTTTCTGTCTTTTGGTTCCAGATTGCTGCGTATGAAATAATTCTTTACAATCATGAACTTCCATCCCCATTCAATTAGCCACCAAGGATAATAAGTGGTAGATTGAAGAATTGACCAGTCCAAGGCAACACAGTAATTTTCAGAGGCAAGACTCAAACCTAAGTTACTTTATTTTAGTCTTAGCCTGAGTCTCTTTCCACCCCATGTTGTATTTTTACAGTAGTATGCCCAGGTTTTTTGTTCTTTTGTCCCAACGGAAATACAGTTCTTTCATGTCTGAGTCAATCAATTCCTTCTCCTCCTCTGTCTCCTTTTCCCCATGTACAAACTCATGTGTAGGCTCACATACTTACATTATGTTCCCTTCAGAATATTCTGAAAGGAAATCCCTTGGTTCTGCTGTTTGTGTGCCTTGTGTAGAGGGAAGCTCTAGCTGACAGTTTTGAATTGGGTCCACACTCCTACTTGTAGGGGGTGGGGTGGAAGTTAGGTCATTAGAGGATCAATGTGGCTGAACTCTTTCTTCTTCGTAGAGTGTGAATGACATTCCCTTTGATGTACAATTTTTGAGCTCTTTATTATTCTCGGAGATAGAATCTGAGCAGACAGGATTGTCAAACCTTTATTTGGAGCCTGGGTTAGAAGGCACGCCCATAGGGATGTAAAGGAGACAGAAAGAAAGGGAGGAAGCTCACTCTTCTCTCTTGGAGCAGCAAGTAAGCCTCACACATCAGCTACGGTAATCCATACTTCCTTTATCCTCCTATTCGCTCTTACCCTTTTGCTCTTTCTCTTCTCCTTGCTTCCCTACTCCTCCCCTTCTCTCTGAGCTTTCCTCTATTTCTCTGCTGGGAACCTTGAAGAATAAAATACTACTTTAGTCTTTCCTACAACAACCACAGACCTAAAGCCTTGCAGCGTTGCATTCAGAGCCCAGCACAGCCGCGTGCTCAGCTCCAGGCAGTGGTGAACCCTAAGCCAGCAAAGGGGGAAGGGAAAAGGGAGGGGAAGAGAGGAGGGAGGGACTGACAGAGAGAGTGGGGGGAGAGGGGAGGGGAGAGAGAGAGAGAGAGAGAGAGAGAGAGAGAGAGAGAGAGAGAGAGAGAGAGAGAGAAAGGGAGGGAGAGAGGGAGAGGGAGGGAGGGAGTGAGGGAGAGCGTGAGCGCGCGCAAGCTAGCGAGCAAACCAGAGAGACAGATCGAGAGAGAGACGGGAGAGAGACCCAGAGAAAGAGAAGAAGGTGAGCTCTGTCGGGGCTCAACCTCCAACTTGTTTCAGTTCGTTCATCCTTCTTTCCTCTCTGCTTCGGAAAAGTGACTGTGGCGCTCGGCTCGGTAAGAGACATATATGTTCCTCCTTCCCCCTCCCCCAAGCTCAGGTCTCCTTTAGCGATAGCATCTCCCCCGTACTGAGAGTCTCCTTGGGTTGGTCGGGGAAGCGAGACATGCTCTGCAGCTGTGATGCTATCCTGGGTTCCCCAGTAGAGCTGGTGGAAGCCCAGAGACAGCATCTGGGCTGGGAGGAACTGGGGTAAAATCTGGTTTGGGGACAGGGGGTTGAGATGTGGTGGTGTATGCGCGATTTGCTTCATTGTCAGTGAATTGTTTTGTTCTTCTTTGGAAGCAGGTCAGCATTGACCTTGCAAATTGCTTGGGGGCCCCCCGCAGCTGCTGCAGAAAGCCACAGAGTGGCCCCTAGCCAGAGCAGACAGCACTGTCATGACCCCCCAGACAGCCCTAGGCATCGAGGATGGGGTAATGGCTGGAGCTTCCTCCCTCCTTTAACTCTTTCTCTGCAGCTGCGTCTGGCTGCTGGAAATGAGAAGGAAGGAGGAGACCATGTAGCCCCTTTCTCCATTACCTCTCCTGTATTCGAGTGAGTAGAAAGTTGTAAATGACTGCTTCCTTTGAGGCAGGTAGAGACCTTCCCCATTCCTTTAAGAGACTCACTGTGGGGTTGGGCCTGAGTTCCTCCACAAACTTGGGAGGTTTCTCTTGTTTCCTTGAGGGAAGCCCCACTGCCCAGGTAGTTGAGCTAACAGCCTAGACAAGGCATTCAGATTTCCCATCCCTCCTCACTGGTGGGCATCATCTTAGGTCCAGATGTGTCCTTGGGAGGGAGGAAACACCTGATGGTTTGCCTAGAGCTGGCTTTCCAGTTTGCTGCTCCTCTGACTGTGGCTGCGGGTGGCACAGGCAGGAGGACTGGGGGAGGGGTGGCTGTTGGAGACAACGGGTGAGGAGCCAGGATTCCTGATGTGAATAGTATGGATGATTGAGGGTCAGCAGGTTCTGGTTGTTTGCAGTTGTGGAAGGGCTCGCTGAAGCTGTCGTAACCCCTCTGAACTGGTAGAGGAAGAAGGGCTCTGATTGCTTGATAGGAGCTTGTTGAGTCAGTGGTATTGCCATGCCCATGATAGTAATTATAGCATCAACAATACTAACTGCTAACATTTTTGAGTGTTTAACATATTTTAGATCTTGGACTGAGGGTCTAGTATGTATTTTCTCATTGAATTCATACATCAACCCTATGGAAGCAGGCACTATTATTATCCATGGTTTACTGATGAAGAAGCTGAGGCACAGAGAGGTTAAGTAGCTTGTTGAAGATCCCAGGGCAGTAAGTGTCCCAATCGAGAGTTTAATCACAAGTACCTTGGTCCCAGAACTGATGGTCGTATCCATCAAGTCCTACTGCCTCCTTGGGGAGAGATTTGTACCTTTATCTGTTAGGCAAGTGTAGGCACAATGGGAATCATGTCACTTGGCAAGATTTTTTGAAAAGCAATGGCCTGGCCTTTGTGGAGAGGAGCAGGAACTTGGAGTGGGGCAGGTGACTGGCTATGTGCAGCTAAAAGTCACCTAGGCTTCCTGAAGGGACTGCCTGAAAGGTCTGCTTACTTTCCTTTGCAAATGATGCCTAGAAAGACTTCACTTTCCACGCCTATCTCACATCCAGCTTTAAACTGTGCCATTTAGGAAAAGATCCTGTTTTTATTTCCTGAGAGCTTGGAGTCATCCTGTACTGAAAAATTTTAGAATACTAAAACCTTGGAACTGGAAGGATCCTTCAAAGTCATTAAGCTTTACTTCTCCTCTCAGTTTTTGAATTTGTTTTAAGCATCCAATTTGTTGACTGATTTCTACTTGAATTCCCTGCAGTGACAGAGAGCTCATTAGGTGGCTTTTTGTATCTTTGAACAACTCTGGTTTTCAGAAAGTAATCTCCATTATAAGCCCAAATCTGTCTCCCTGTAACTTTTAGCCATTGATTCGTTGGGACTATCTGGAAAAAAAAAATGCTTTTTCCTTAATAACAGTTCTTCAGTTATTTGAAGATAGCAGTTGTGCTACCTCCTCAAGAGTCAGGTCTGATAAGACCACAAAGTGAAGTATCATCATTCTGGAGACTGGACTTTTATTTTATTTTTTTAAATATTTATTTATTTGCTTTAGTTGTACACAATGCAATGCATTTAGGTTTATGTGGTGCTGAGGATCGAACCCGGGCCGCACACATGCTAGGCGAGCGCTCTACCGCTGAGCCACAACCCCAGCCCCTGGACTTTTATTAATATGGCTTAATATCCCATTTGCCTATCAGCTACAAACTAAAGCAACCCTGATAGCATATGTTCTCATCCTTGGAAGAGCTTGCTTTTCGGGTGTCAACTGCACTGTTGGAAACAAAGAAGGTCTCTTGTATTTCTAAAGCCCAGGAATCAGTTGGTACTAGTCCTTCTAAAGCCCCAGAATGTCATAGTAGCTAAACAATAGCCATGTGGGAAGGTTTCAGATGTGGGGTTAATGTCAATTATCACAAAGGAGATATTTGAAATGGTGGTGATTCAAGGTTCATACAGGATATGTAAGGTAGAAGAAAAACAGTTCTATCAGAAAATCTCAGGAATAATGTGGGATTATGTGGAAAAGAAGTGAGCAAGTAGTGTGAGGGAGTGGATCATTGGCCTGGGTGTCAGCCAATCTGGTTCCTTCCCCGACTGTGGCAGTTTGCCATTGTCTTGGACACATGGTTTCTCGTCCATGAGCCTCAGCTTCTCCATCTATAAAATGATGAGATACACTTTATCTCCAAGGGCCTTTCAGCTCTAATATTCTCTAGTTTAAGTAAATCACAGATCTTAGGGTTATAGAGGGCTTTAGAAGTCATCTAGGCTAGTGCTTCTCAAACCTTGATGTGCAAAAATATCTCTTGGGATATTGTCAAAAGGGTCATTCTGATTCAGGAGGTTTAGAGTGAAGCCTGAGCTTTGGCATTTTAATAAGCTCCCAGGCGATCCCCCAAACTGCTGCTCCACTGACCACACTTCAAGTAGTAATGCACTAGTGTAGTGCTTGTCAAATTGTCTTGGTGAGGGATCAGATCCAATCCCCTGCAATTGTGAGACTTTAGTAAAACAAATTAATTAGGAGTTACTAGAAAATGAGAGGAAAGACATACAAAACTCAAGCCAACATTTTTATTATTAGATTCAAAACACATAAAATTATTTTTTTTCAAATTGCTATAGCATTTTCCAAGTGCTTACTTTCAATTTCTACACTTAGATCTTTACTGCCTGGTAATAAAGCTTGCAGATAGGCACTGATATGTGGACCGTACTTTGAGTAGGTCTGGTTTAGGATACCTGCTCACTTAATTTAAGATGCCCAAATTAGCCCTGGCTATAATTTCTAAATTGCCTACATCAAATGATCTTTCACTCTCAGATTTAATACCTCCTTTGATGGAGAACTTAACATCTTTACAAAGTAGCATTATTCAGATTTTTTGAGTACTAAAAAGTAAGACAAACAAACAAACAACAAAGAAAAACCTTAGTTTCTTTATGACATTTGTGAATTCCAGTCCTCAATCTATATATTCAAAAGAAATGAAAGACTATCAATTCATTTTATTATAATATCAGCCCCTTGTCTGTTGTATGGCATGGAGTAGGTGCTTAATAAATATTAAATGAATTGCTAAATGAATGTATGAACCATTTGATATTACTTATGGGCCAGACATTCAGTAAAAATGGTAATTTTGGTTTCTTTCTGGCACTGGGGAGACAGTATTTATCCTGTTTTGTCAATTTCTGGTGGTGAATAGAGAGCTACATGACATCCCAGTTTGACTTTGAAGGGATTTTAGGAAGCCAGACAAAGATTTTGCATACACCAAGCTCCAAGACTTTACGTTTAACTCAGATATTCGTCAATTCAATCATTCAATTCTTATTTATTTATTATAATCAATTTATTTAATGATGTGGATAGGCACTATGTACAGGATGCAAATTTGAGACAAATGAGCACGATCCCTTCTTGTTTGAGGCTTGTAGTTCCATGGGGAAAGAGGCTATTAATCATAACACAAATATGTCACTTTAGTCAATGATAAATGCTTTGAAAGTAAAAGGATGAGGGTGGAGTTATGGAAATATACAACAAAGGAAACTGTCCTAGTCTGGGGTTCTAGCAAAGTCCCCTTGAGAAAGTGTCATTGAGGTTGAGTACAGTGTATGGTATTGGAGTGGAGGTGGTGGCCTAGATCTCTAGTTGGAGGAAAGCACATGTACAAGGGCCCTGAGGTAAGAGAAGCATAGGGAATTTGAGAAAGTGCACAAAAGTTAGTGTGGCTGGAGTGGTCCACTTTAAGAATTTCAGTCCTTTATTCCAGAAGCCTGGGGGACTGATTAAAGGGTTTTAGGCAGGGTGGTTGACATGGTCTAAGCAGAATCAAATAAGTGTAAGGTCACTGGGTGCCTGCTATAATCCAAAGACAATGTGGGAGATACAGAATGACTAGAAATAGCTTCATCCACCAAAGTGACACAGTCAAATATGAGGAAGAAGAAACACACAAAAAAACTATAGTACTAGTAGGATGTGATCCACATGCATAAGGCTTCAAGGAGATCAAAGCTTCCTGGAAGTGGCATTTGAACTAATGTTTGAAGAGTAGACAAATTTGGGGCATGCAGAATTGGGGGATGGGCAAGGTATTCTTAGGCAGAGGCCAATTGTGTATTGTGAAATACAGTGTGTGAGAAATGTTTGGTAAGATAGGCAGAGTCTTTTATGCATGAGCAAAGTGATCCTGAGAGGGTGAGTGACTTTGTCTGCCCAAGTTCACACAGGTAGTGTGTAACTGCTATAGCCCAGCAAGAGTTACTGAGTACAGTTGAAAATGTCGTTGGATAGGAGCTCTGGAAAGACGTCATCTAGTACTTTGGGGAATCCTTACTTTTGGATATAGGGGGAGAAAGATAAACCTGTGTGAAGGCTACAAAAGAAAAAAGGTCAGAGATGTGCATGGGAAATTAGAAAAGTACAGTAACATAAAGGTGTCAAGAGTGTCTTTTTTGGACAAATATTTACTGGATACATACCTTTTTATAGGCATGTAGAATATAATGGTGAACAAAATAGACATGGTTGTTGCTATCTTGGGGCTTAGGGTTTAGATGGGGGGACAGATATTATTTTATAAGCCATTAAACTATAATGTCATAAATTGTGATTCCTGTGTAGAGGAAAATGTACTGCTTTCAGAAAGAAGGTGTTGTCACCATTATGGGATTTTGCATGAGTATTGACAAATGACATCCAATTTGAAACAGTTCTTCCCACTCTAATGCTCACAGTGCTTACTAACAGTTAAGTTGGATGATGCATATCCATTTTGCAAATGTCTGGCAGATGATAATGCTGCAATGCTGAGGGAGGTAAAGGTCCCCCCAGGCTCAGGTCCACAGGAGCACAAGCTTACTTGAAAACTGGGTGACATGTTGGTAGCTTAACTGAAACTCTCAATAAGCCAGCACCCTCCCCAGATGCCTTCACTCTCTCCATCGGTAATTTATAGAGAGAAGCATCTGACGAGAGAAAACATTTTTATGAATAATTGTGCATTAAAAATCCCTTTTAAAATGGAATTCTGATACCTTAGTTTAGATTCTTGTTTTGACTTGGCTACTGACTTAAATTCCTATTACAGATCACTTGTCTTGTGAGAGACTCAGTTTCCATGTCTATAGAATGAGAGGGGTTGGAATAGACCCAGATGATTTAAAAGGGTTTTATGGTTCATGCTCTGCTCTACACCACATTCTTATGGTCCTCTGCAGGTAGTTCAAGATTGGTCACTTATTTAAGCAACATAAGAATTTTACACAGAATTAGGAAGGTTACTCAATTTGGTAGAAGTATTCAGAGGTTTTGGAAGAGATCACAAGAAAGCCTCTTTCTTCTCGCATTCCTGAGATGGTTGCAATTGTGATGGAGAGCTAAGGAAAGAACTGACTATATTCTAAAATCTGTAGTAAACCTGGCTTTTAGGTGATGTTTCCACAACTGCAACTTTGAAAATAAAGCCCCTGAGAATAAAGGACACTGTGAAATAGAAGTGAGGTTGTTATCTCATTTGCTGAAAAGTAATGGTCCAGGCAGTCTTTTTCTTGAAGGGGAGAGATATTTGGTAAAGGAGAATACTGGTTGATAATAGAAAAAATTGTATTTAAAACATGATTCTAAAGGTACTGATGTCTGTACACAGTATGTCTCCTCACTGTACACAGGAAAAAGAATGAAAAGCTCCAGGATGTATATTTTGAAGAGTGTATTTCACTTTAAAAATGATTTCTTAGAAGGAACAAATATTACACAGATGTTTTTGAAAGGAAGGGGATGTGGACAGAGATGGAATTATGTCAGTGATTATAGCATAAAATAACTTTTAAAATAATACTAGAGGAACTCAGAAATGGCAAGGTCATGTAAAGGCAGTCTTATCTCCCAATACATATGGTCACCTATTTTCAGTGTGAATGGTTCCAGGAAAGATTGTTTAACACTACCTGATAATAAACAGCTGTGATTGTTAGCAAGTTATTCTTCATACTGACCTAAAATCTGTCTTCTGAATCCAACCTGTGGGTCTCACTTCTTGCGGCAACTCCAATGCTGAGTAATTTCTATTTCCCTTCCCTGTGACAGACATTGAAATATGTGAAGATGGTTTGCTGTTCTTTGAACCTTTCCTCTGGCTTATATATTCCCAGTCATTCAGATTATATGGCATGTAGTTTGGGGTACTTTCTAATAGTAGACACTTCAGTTTTCAGCCGCACTCTTCCTGTGTGATGACCAACCTGAATGCAGTACTCAAGGCATGGCTTGGTCAGCACCTCCAATTAAACAAACAAACAAACAAACAAACAAAAACCCTTCTGTACATTTTTCAATCTACCTTGACAGTAACATCTACCTTTATTTTTTTTCTGCTTATGAAAATAAAATAGACTTGTTATAGAAAACCTAGAAAATGAAGAGAAGTTAACACAAATCACTTTTAAATCCCTAGGCCAGAGATAACTTGCAATATTTCTTTCCACATGTGTTTCCATGTTCACATAATTGGAATCACACCTTATATGGACTATTTTATATCTGCTTTTCCATTAATATTATATTTTGAGCATTTTCATGCATCATTAAGCAGGCTTCAAACAATTTTAACAGGTGTATAATTTTCGGTTGTACAATTTATACCATAATGACTTGACAGATCCGATATTGGTTGTCAAATTATTTTCAATTTTGTGTTACTGCGAATAGCCCTGCAATATATATCTTTATACATAAATCTTTGTTCTTTGAGGTTCGTCTCTTTAAGTGTTTTTTTTTTTTTTTTCAGTTATTACCTTGTTGAGGTCTTCTATAATGACCTTACATAAAGAGTCAAACCTGTCCCCTCCAACACTCACTGTTCCTTTTTTTTTTTTTTTTTTTTTTGCTTTTTTCCCCCTTCCTTGTTCTGTATTTTCACCTAACAGACACTTTACTTATCCATTGTCTAGATACTAGTATTAAAATGTAAGCCTTTCAAGAACAAGGAGTATTTCCCATTCTGTTCACTATTGTATCCCTCAGTACCTAGAAAAATAATGCATTGTAGATCATTACTTCATATTTAATGTATTATTAAGCTGGTTTATTTAATAAAAGACATGACTAGGACTAAAGATATTAACTTTTAAAGGGTCTTGATATACATGGGAAATTGTCCCACATATATATCAAGACAATTTTTGCTCATATGCCTATGCCAGTGCTGGCTGTTGCCTTTCTTTAAAAGTCTTTGCCAATCAGTTAGGGGCAAAATATTATCTTAATTTGTGTGTGTTTATACTGGGGATTTCACTCAGGGGCAATCCCTTACTGAGCTACATCTCCTGCAGTTTTCCTTTTTATTTTTTTATTTTGAGACAGGGTCTCACCAAGTCGTTGAAGCTGGCCTCAATATTGCAATCCTCCTCCCTCAGCCTCCTGAGTTGCTGGCATTAAAGACGTGTGCCAGCCGGGCGCGGTGGCGCACGCCTGTAATCCCAGCACTTGGGAGGCTGAGGCAGGAGGATCGCGAGTTCAAAGCCAGCCTCAGCAATGGCGAGGCACTTAGCAACTCAGTGAAACCCTGTCTCTAATAAAATACAAAAAAGGGCTGGGGATGTGGCCCAGGGGTCAAGTGCCCCTGAGTTCAATCCCCGGTACCAAAAAAAAAAAAAAAAAAAAAAAAAAAAAAAAAAGACGTGTGCCATTGTACCCAGACTATTGTTTTAGTATATGATTTTTTATTATAGTAAATGTGTATACTTTGTTATATTTATTAACCACTTTTACTTTGTTTTAATGAACATCTATTCATAGCCCTTGTACTTTTTTTTTTTTTTTTTTTTTTTTTTTTTTTTTTTTTTTTTTTTTTTTTTTTTTTTTTTTTTTGGTACCGGGGATTGGACTCGGGGGCACTCAACCACTGAGCCACATCCCCATCCCTTTTTTGTATTTTATTAGAGACAGGGTCTCACTGAGTTGCTAAGTGCCTCGCCATTGCTGAGGCTGGCTTTTTAAAAAAATTTATTTATTTTTTATTCTAAGATGTTATAAAAGACAGCAGAATGCATTACATTTCATATTACACATATAGAGCACTTTTTTTTTTTTTTTACAAATCTCTGCTTGTATGCAAAGTATGTTCACACCATTTGTGACTTCATACATGCACTTAGGGTAATGATATCCATATCCATCTCATTCTACCATTTTTTTTTCCTTCACCCTTTTGCCCCCTCCCTTCCCCTCCCTCCCCATTGGCCATTCTAGTATTCCTCTAATCCTCCTATGCTCCCCATCCCAACCCCACTGTGAATTGGCCTCTTTATATCAGAGAAAACATTAGGCATTTGGCTTTTTGGGATTGGCTAACTTCACTTAGCATTATATTCTCTAACTCCATCCATTTTCCTGCAAATGCCATGATTTTATTCTGTCTTATTGCTGAGTAATATTCCATTGTGTATATATACCACATTTTCTTTATCCATTCATCTAATGAAGGGCATCTAGGTTGGTTCCACAGTTTAGCTATTGTGAATTGTGCTGCTATCAACATTGATGTGGCTGTGTGAGGCTGGCTTTGAACTCGCAATCCTCCTGCCTCAGCCTCCCAAGTGCTGGGATCACAGGCATGCACCACCGCGCCTTGCTCCTTGTACATTTTTTCTACTGAGAATTTTATGTTTTTTATTCATTTGTATGGACAGTGTGCACATTTAGTAAATATTAGACCTTTGTTCTGTTCAATGTGTGGAAAATATTTTTTCCATGTTTGCATTTAAATTAATATTTATGCACACCAGTCTTAATTTTTATTTAATTATATCCATCTTTTCATTAGTATGTTCTTCTGATGAATTCTTGCTTATGAAGTTTTTCTTCATTCAAAATTGGATAAGTGCTTGAATGGATTTTGTTTTAGTTTTTATTGGTTAGGCTTAATCCCTCTGGAATTTTATTTTGCTGTGTGGTGTGAGGAAATTTTCTAAGTTGTTTTCCCCTTCAATTGTTTCACAGTAACAAATATTGAATAATTCATTCTTTCCCACTATTGTATAACATATATACATTGTTATATATAGTAGGTTCTTTTTGGGATTTATCTATTTTCCATTTATTTTAGTCTGTCTATTCTTGTCCTAGTTACAAAGCTTAAATATTATTGTGGCTTTTGAATAGCTTCTGTTACCTCAGTTTTTCTTCTTAGTAGATGTGTGGTCTTGCTAAGCTTCTATTTTCTGTGTTTAGTGTATAATAGCAGTATCATTTATTTTATGCTTTTAATTTTGTGAAGAATCCCTTTAATCATTATTTCTACTAACTGATATAGCTGGTATACAGGGAAATTAGTGTTAACAATTTTAGTTTCTATTTCTTCACTTTATTCAAATTTGTTATTACAAATTTATGGCTTACAAGCTTATTGTTTTCAACTTTTAAAAATATTTAGAAAGTAACTAAGAGAAGTGACTAAATGAACAAATAACCACATATACATCACTTAGAATGAAGCATTTTGTCCTTTTTGCTTCGTATGTTTTAATATAAATAAAACTTTACATAAAGCTTAACTTGCTTTGTGTCTAGCCCCAGATTCCAAACACAACACTCAGAACCACTCACATTTGCTTAATTTTCTATTGCTATGCTTTTTTTTTTCTTCTGATTTGCAAGCGTTCTTTATATATTCTGGGTACTAATTGTTGGCCTCTGAAATATGTTAAATATATGTGCTTTTAGTATGTCACTTGGTTTTCTATTTTGCTTATGCAGTTCTTTATCATATGTAAAGTTTAAATTTTGATGTCAAGTTGATTAATCTTTTCTTTCATGAATTGTGCATTTTGTATCATGTTTGGGAAATATTCCTTATCTCACAATCCTAAAAGGTGCTCTCCAAATTTCTTTTGAAGAGTTTCCACTTTTTCTTTACATTTAGTTTTTTAATCCATCTGGACTTTATTCTATGTGATGTGAGATATGGATTGTTTTTCTATGTAAAATACCATGCTTGAATACTACTTATACACAGCTACTTAGAATGCAAACTGTGTATTGTTGTCTCATTTCTATACATGCTTGAGTCTATTCATATGCTGTCTATTATCTTCCATTAATCCTTTTGTGTTATTTTATTTTTGAATGCTTTTTTGGGGGGTGGGTACTGGGGATTCAACTCAGGGGCACTCGAACACTGAGCCACATCCCCAGCCCTATTTTGTATTTTATTTTAGAGACAGGGTGTCACTGAGTTGCTTAAGGCCTTGATAAGTTGCTGAGGCTGTCTTTGAACTCAGGATCCTCCTGCCTCAGCTTCCCAAGCCTCTGGGATTACAGGTGTGCACCTCCACACCCGACTCTATTAATGTTTTTTAATTAACCTTGATACTAGTAAGTTTGAGTTATTGTTTGCTCTTTGCCCTCACCCAAACCCATGACATTTTTTTGGTTCTTTTTGAATTATCTTGATTATTTTGACCCTTAAATATCTCATATTAAATTTATTTATTTATTTATTTATTTACACAGGTAAAAATTTTTATTTAGTGGAATGCATTACTAGACAGTAAAGAAAGAGGAAGCTTAGAAAAAAAAAATGTCTAAGGTGAAAAATCACTCATCCAGTGTCCGGTTTTTCTTCTTGGTTTGCAATTGCCAATGGATTATTTCTTTATTCAGTTTTGTGCTGTTCTTAAATCTAAAAAGCAACCTCTTCAGGGTAACATCTGCTCCGGACATGGTCCATGAATATAAATCCTACCTAAGACTGGATATTTAAAGCTGTAAATGATTTTACATTTTTACAATTTGTGAAAGGATTGGAGGTGCCACGTCATTATCAGTTTTCTCTTTGTATCAGGATATAATATTTTTTTCTTTTAATTAATTAGTTAATTAATTAATTAATTAATTTTTATTCTAAGTTGTTATAAATGACAGTGGAATGCATTGCATTTCATATTATACTTATAGAGCACATTTTTACATATCTCTGGTTGTATACAAAGTATATTCCTACCATTTCATACATGCACTTAGGGTAATGATATCCATCTCATTCTACCATCTTTTATTTTCTTTTTACCCCCTTGCCCCCTCCTTTCCCCCCCCTCCCCATTGGCCAGTCTAGTGTTCTTCTAATCCTCCTATGCTCTCCAACCCAACCCCACTGTGAATCTGCCTCCTTATATCAGAGAAAACATTAGGCATTTGGCTTTTTGAGATTGGCTAAATTCACTTAGCATTATATTCTCCAACTTCATCCATTTACCTGCGAATGCCATTATTTTATTCTCTTATTGCTGAGTAATATTCCATTGTGTATATATACCACATTTTCTTTATCCATTCATCTACTGAAGGGCATCTGGGTTGGTTCCACAGTTTAGCTATTGTGAATTGTGCTGCTATAAACATTGATATGGCTGTGTCCCTGTAGTATACTGTTTTTAAGTCCTTTGGGTATAGACTGAGGAGTGGGATGGCTGGGTCCTAAGGTGGTTCCATTCCCAGTTTTCCAAGGTATCTCCATACTGCTTTCTATATTGGCTGCACTATTTTGCAGTCCCACCAGCAATGTATGAGTGTGCCTTTTTCCCCACATCCTCTCCAACATTTATTGTTTGTATTCTTAATAGCTGTCGTTCTGACTAGAGTGAGATGAAATCTTATAGTGGTTTTGATTTGCATTTCTCTTAAATTTAGAATAAGTTGTCAAATTCCAAGAATCTAATGTTGGCCTTTTTGGAATTATATGGAGTCTTTAGAGTGATTTGGAGAAGAACTGATATTTTTGATACAGAAATGTGGTATCTTGTCATGTATTCTCTTCTGTTTTTACAATCCTTAATAGAGTATTATAGTGTTATTAATTACATATTGGACATATTCCTAGCCATCTTTTATTTTTCAGTCAGCTCTTTATTAGTATTTAGTTGGCATAAAACAAAATTTACTAGTTTTGACAAGTACATATGATCCACCATCACCACCACCACAATAAAGAGAAAATTTACCTCACTTTAAAAGTTTCCCTGGGACCCCTTTACAGTCATTTCTTTTCTCCCACCTGTAATCACAGGCAACCATTGATCTGTTTTCTGTACTTAAAGTTTTGCTTCTATTATGGTATTACATAAATGGGATCATAAATATGTAGACTTTTGTGTCTTACTTCTTTTACCTAGCATATGCTTCTAAGATTCATATATGTTTGTTTTTTCATGCTTCTGAGTAGCTTATCTATCCAGAGATGCAATTTGTCCACTTATTGACATTTGATTTATTTCCACTTTTTGGCTATTATAAATAATAATATTATAATGCTTTTATAAATATTCTGGCACAGGTTTTTTTGCATATGTATTTTCATTTTTTACTGGGTAAATATGTAGGAGGAGAATTTTTGGGTTATACATGAAGTAATATCTAATTTTACAAGAAACCATCAAATAATCTTTCAAAGAAACTATATAATTTTGCAATTGTACTACTAGTGTATGAGTTGTACTTGTTCAGCATTCCCCACCAGAACTTGATATTTTCAGTCCTTTTTAAAAAGTTAATAAGTTTTATTTTAGAACAGTTTTAGATTTACAAAAAATGAATGGAATGTCCAGAGAATTACCCAATATACTGACTCCTTTGTTTCCCATATTAACATCTTGAATTAATGTGATATGTTTGTTGCAACTGATGAACTGATATAGATATGCTATTATTAACAAAAGTCCATAGTTTGCATAGTCACTTTCAAGTGAGTGTGTACTGGTAGTCCACATGGTTTAATTTGCATTTGGATTAAGCAAAGTGATTTCTACAGGTGGATGGTTTTGAAAAATTTACAATGTCACATATTCACCATTATGGTATAATCAGAATAATTTTGTATTCTAGGTTGGAGGAGTTTGGAGGAGTAAGCTAGAAAAATTCTAGGATGCTGTAAGTGAAGCTTATAGACCATTATCATGAGGGCTCAAAAGATTAGGAGACTAGGGAACCAGTCTTAGATGGAAATGAGGGTCCTATTAGAAATTGGAGTAAAGGCCACATTTGTGACACCATTGTAAAGAACTTGCCTAAGCTGTGTCCATTCTGTAGAGTTTTATGGAAGGCTGAATTCAAAAGTGATGACCTACTATATCTTATAAAAGAAATTTCTAAACAAAATATAAAAGGGGCTGCCCGGATACGTCTGTTTTCAGCATGATTTTAGAGGGAAAGGAAGCAGAGCAGAAAGACTTGAACATCTGTGGCCTCACCAGGGAAGGAGTGAAGAAAAAAAAATGTGTGCTATACTTTAGCAGATGCAAGTCCTTTGCATGAGGACAATGGGAAAGAGGACTGGAAGGTATCACAGAAATGTGTGAGGCCACCTCTTCCACCTCAGGAGAGAGTCCTAGAAGAAGAAAAATATTCTGGGAAACAGAGCTGGGGTCCTCTCCATAGGCTCACTGCCCAGGGTCATCTTGATATTTTGCTTCCTCCTTCCTGGAATAGCATTCTGTGGTTGCTTCTATCAGTCCTCAGGCATGGCTCATGCTACCTCTCTAAAGGGAGGAAATAACAAGTCTTGGTGCTGTTTCTGCAGATTCACAGAATGTAAGAACTATATGGTCATAGTAGCTTTCACCAAGATTTTTAAAGGAAAGCTTGGAAGTCCTGGCCAATGTCTGCCAGAAGGTCAGAGATTATCCACTAAGAATGCCTAGTGGAGTCATGAGAGTAAGATCATTGCTTTTGAGAGACCAGAAAGTTACAGCCACCAGCAGCATGCAAAATAAGCCTGGGAAAAGAGCAGCCAAATGGGCTGCAGTGAACAAATGTGTAGGAGTGGGGTTTCCCAAAGCCTTGGGGACCCACCCACCACCACAGTGTGTATATGATGCCAGACTTGGAGCTTCAAGTTTTAATGACTTCCCTGCTTGGTTCTGTTCTTGTTTTGGGCTAGTCATTCCCTTCCACTTCCTCTTTCATCCATTTTGGGATAAGAATGTTTATCCTATCTCTGTCCCACAACTGCATATTGGAAGCAGATAACTTGGTTTTGATTTTATAGGATCAGAGGTGGAAAAAGTCTGCCTTAAGTCTCAGATGTGACTTTGGTCTTGGACTTTTGAGTGATGTTTGGATAGTTGGGAGTTTGGAACAATTGTAGATGGAATAGTTATATTTTGTATAGTGAGAAGGATGTGCACCTTGGGGATCAGGGTAAATGTTATGGTTTGCTTATGGTTTTTATGTGTTCCAAAAGGGTTAATATGCTGGAAACTTAGACAGCCATGTGGCCATGTTGGGCAGTAGTGAAATCTTTAGGTAGAGCGTGGAGGAAGGTGGTTAGATCATTGGGGATGCTTCGCTTAGAGGAATTAATGCAATTTTATAGGACCCCCATTAGTTCCTATCACAGTTGAGTTACTGTAAAAAGAGAAAACATGTGTAGTTTTGATTTGCATCTCCCTGACTGCTAAGGATGTTGAACATTTTTGCATATATTTATTGGCCACTTGGATTTCTTCTTTTGAGAAATGTCTCTTTAGATCTTTTGCCCATTTATTGAGTGGGTTATTAATTTTTCTAGTGTTAAATTTGTTAAGTTCTTTATATATTCTGGTTATTACTCCCCTGTCGGATGAGAGTTGGCAAGATTTTTTTCCCACTCTGTATGCTTTATCTTCATGCTCTTAATAATGTTATTTGCTGTGTAGAAGCTTTTTAATCTAATGTCATCCCACTTATTGATTCTTGGTTTTATTTATTGAGTTTTAGGAGTCTTATTAAGGAACTCAGTGGCTGTGCCAATATGTTGGAGTGTTGAACCTGTGATTTCTTCTAGTAGTTTCAAAGTTTCTATTCTAATTCCTAGGTTTTTGATCCACTTTGAGTTGACATACATGCAAAGTGAAACATGGGGATCTAGTCTCATTCTTTTACATGTGGATCTGGAGTTTTCCCAGCACCATATGTTAAAATACTATCTTTTATCTAATGTAAGCTTTTGGTACCTAGTCAAGTATCAGATGATTATAAGTAATGTGGGTTTATCTCTGTATATTCCAGTCTATTCTGTTGGTCTTCATATCTGTTTTATGCCAATATCATGTTTTTGTTGGTATTGTTCTGTAGTATAATCAGATCAGATATTATGATGCCTCCAGCCTTGCTCTTGTTGCTCAGGATTTCTTTGACTATTCTGAGTCTTTTATTCTTCCATATAAATTTTAGGACTGTTTTTTTTTCTAGTTCTGTGAAGAATTTCTTTGGTATTTTGAAGGGGATTGCATTGAATCTGTAGACTGCTTTCAGTAATATGATCATTTTGACAGTATCAATTCTATTTTTCCAGGAACACGGTAGGTCTTTCTATCTTCTAAGGACTTTTTCTATTTCTTTCTTTAGTGTTTTTTTTAATTTTCATAGTAGAGGTCTTTCACCTCCCTAATTAGATTTATTCCTAAGTATTTTTTTTGAGACTATAATGAATGGAGTAGTTTTCTTGATTTTTTTTCTTAGCAGATTCATTAGTGGAGTATGAGAAAGAAACAGTAATAGGAATGGAACCACCATGCAACCTAGTTATCCCACTCCTTGGCCTTTATGCAAAAGAAATAAAATCAGCATACTATGGTGATACATGCATTCCAAAGTTTATAGCTGCACAATGCACAATAGCCAAGTATGGAACCAGCCTAGGTGCCTGTCAATAGATTAAAAGGTAAGAAAATGTGGTATATATACACAATGGAGTTATACTCGCCATAAAGAAAAATGAAATCATGTTATTTCCTGGAAAATGGATGGAATTGGAGACCATGTTAAGTGAAACAAGCCAGACTTAGAAAGTTTAGGGTCAATGTTTTCTCTCATATGTAGACCATATAGAGGTAGAAGGAATAAAAAAAGGGATCCCACAAAACTGGAAAGGAAATCAGTAGAGCAGTAGCAGGGAACTAAGGGGAAGGGAGGAGGAGAAAGAAAGGGAAAGAAGTGGGAGAAAAAAAGAGCAAGCCTGGCCGCTGAATATCTCTGATTTCAATTCTCACAATGTGACCTTTCCTGCATTCATTCCCATTATTGTGATGCTATTCACCATGAAGCCTTCACCAGAGGCCAAACAAGTGAGGCTGTCCAATCTCAGACTTTCAATTGCCAAAACTGTGACCTAAATAAAACCCTTTTCTTTATAAAGTACTCAGCCTCAGGTATTTTATACTTGCAACAGAAAATGGACTGAAACAAAGGTCTAATTTCATTTTTCTACATGTGAATATTCTATTGTCCCAACATCACTTAATGAAGAGACTATCATTTTCCCATTGTGTGTTCTTGGCATCTCTGTTGAAAATCACTTGGCTGTAGATGCATGAATTTATTTCTGTGTTATCCATTCTGTTTCACTTGTTTCTGTTTCTGTTTCAGTGTCAGTGCCATATTGTTTTAGTCACCATAGCTTTATAACACATTGTGAAGTCAGGTGGTATGATGTCTCCAGCTTTATTCTTTTTGCTAGAGATTACTTTGGTTATTTGGAGTCTGTTATGATTATTAATTCTGGGATTTTTTTCTATTTCTGTGAAAAATGTCATTGGTAGATTAATAGGGATTGAATTGAATTTGTGTCTCAGTTTGGACAAGTAATAATATTATTTTTTTTCCATTTACTTATGTGTATCTATTTCATTTTATTTCATCAAAGTTTTTCTTTTTGTTTGTTTGTTTGTTTTGGTACTGAGGATTGAATCCAGATCTCCTTAACCACTGACTCACATCCCCAGCCCATTTCATATTTTATTTAGAGACAGGGTCTTGCTGAATTACTCCAGGCCTTGTTAAATTGCTGAGGCTGGTTTTGAACTCGTAATCCTCCTGTTTCATCCTCCTGAATTGCTGGGATTATAGGTGTGCACTACCATGCCTGGCTCATCAAAGTTTTATAGTTTGTAGTAACAGAGATCTTACATCTCCTTGGTTAAATTTATTTATGAGCATTTTTTCTTTTGTAGTGATGGAAAATGTTATTCTTTCCTTGGCTTATTTTTCATATACTTTACTGTAACTGTATAGAAATGCTACTGATTTTTGTATGTTGCTTTTGCATTTTGCAAATTTACTGAATTTTATTAGTGCTAATAAACTTTTAGTAGATTATTTGGGGTTTTCTATATGTAAGATTGTGCCATCTGCAAACAGGAACAATTTAATTTCTTCTTTTCCAAATTGAATACTGTTTGTTTCTTTATCTTGCTAGTTCTCAAAGCAATTGCTTTGGCTATGACTCTGAGTAAGTTGTTGAATAGAAGTGAGGAAAGTTGTCAGCTTTGTCTTTTTCCGGATCTTGAATAAAAGCTTTCAACTCTTCTTCATTCAGTGTGATATTAGCTGTGTGTTTCTTATGTTGCTTTTATTATGTTGAGGTACAGTCCTTTTATATCTAATTTGCTGAGGGTTTATCATGAAGGGATGTTTAATTCTGTCAAATGCTTTTTCTACATCCTTTGAAATATCATATGTTTTTTGTCTTTTATTCTGTTAATGTGATATATACCATTTATCTGTTTGTGTATGTCAAACCATCCTTGCATACTTGTGATCAATCCAACATGACCATGATGAGTAAATTTTCAATGTGTCGCTGAATTCAGTTTGCTTTATATTTTGTTTTAGGTCTGTGTTTATTTGGGATAATGGACTATAGTTTTTTGTTGTGTTCTTGTCTGGTATTAGGATCAGGGTAATGCTAACATCATTAAATGGATTTGGAAGTATTCACTCCACTTCAATTCTTTGGAATAGTTTAAGAATAATTCATATTAGTTATTTTTCTTGAGGGGAAATATGGTAACTAGATTTTTATTTTATTTTTTATTTGTTCATGTTAGATATACATGATAGTAGAATGTATTTTGACATATACATATATGGAGTATAACTTCTCATTCTTCTGGTTGTACATGATGTAGAATTACATTGGTCATGTAATCATATATGCACATAGGATAGTAATGTCCAATTCCTTCTACTATCTTTCCTATTCCCATTCCCCCTTCCTTCCCTTCATTCACCTTTGTCTAATGCAAAGTACTTCTATTCTTCCCTACATCTCCTCCCCTTAATATGAATTAGCATCTGCATATCAGAGAAAACATTTAGCTTTGGTTTTTTGGCATTGACTTTTTTCACTTAGCATGAGATTCTCCAGTTCTATCCATGTACCAGCAAATGCCATTATTTCATTCTTCTTAATGGCTGAATAATATTTCAGTGTGTATATATATGAAATTTTCTTTATCCATTCATCTGTTGAAGGACATCTAGTTTGGTTTAATATTTTAGCTATTGTTAATTCAGTTGCTATAAACATTAATGTCGCTGTGTCACTGTAGAATGCTGATTTTAAGTCCTTTGGGTATAAACCAAGGAGTGGGATAGCTAGCTAGGTCAAAAGGTGGTTCAATTACAAGTTTTCTGAGGAATCTCCATATTATTTCTTTACATGTTTGGTAGAACTCATCACTGATACCATCAAGTCCTAAAATTTTCTTTGGTAGGAGACTTTTTATAACTTAATCAATCTCCTTTATAACTTTTGGTCTGTTCAGATTTCCTATCTTCTTAATTAAATAGTGGTGGTAGGTTTTGTTTATGGAAAAATGTATCCATTTGTTTTAGGTTATCCAATTTGTTGGCATATAATTGTTCTTAATATCCTTGTAGGAACATTTGTGTTTCTGTGGTATCAATTATAATGTCTCCTTTTTTATCTTATTTTATTTATTTGTGTCTTCTCTCTTTTTTTGTTATTCTGTTTAAATTATAGTCAATCTTGTATATCACTTTAAAAAAACAATTCTTTCTTTTATTGATCTTTTGTATTTTTTTAGCCTCAATTTTATATAATTCTGCTCATACTTTTGGGTAAGTTTGTCTCTCTAGTCTCTTGATGTACAACATTAGGTTACTTATGACCTTTATTCTATTTTGGTGTATGTATTTATTGTTGTAAACTTCCCATTAGAGCTAGAACTGTCTTTGCTGTATCTCATAGATTTTGGTGTGTTGTGCTCCTATTTTCATTTGTCTCAATAAAATTTTAAATTTCTTAATAAACACATTAGGTCTTCAGAATCATTTTTTAAAATTACCATATGCTTGTGTATTTCCAAAGTTCTACTGTTTTGATTTCTAGTTATGTAGCATTGTATTAAGAAATGATACCTGATATTTCAATTTTCTTAAATTTGTTAAGATTTGTTTTGTAGTCTAACATATGATCTATCCCAGAGAATGTTCCATGTACAGTTGAGAAGAATGTATATCTAAAAGCTGTTGGATGGGATTTTTTGAATATGTCTTTTAGGTTCATTTGGTATAGAGGACACTTCAAATTTCTTTTATTTTTTATTGGTTCTTTTTAGTTATACGTGACAGTAAAATCCATTTTGATACAATTATACAATCATGGAATATATCTAATTACAATTAGAACCCCAGTCTTGTGGATGTACATGAAGTTGACATTCACTGTGGTGAACATATCTGTACATAGAAGCATTATGTCAGATTCATTCCACTGTTTTATTTATTCCTATCTCCCCCTCTTCCATTCATTCTCTGTTATCTAATCAACTGAACTTCTATTCTTCCCCCTACCCTTGTTGTGGATTAGCATCCACATAACAGAGAGAATATTCAACATTTGGTTTTTTTTGGGAATTGCTTATTTCACTTAGCATGATAGTCTCCAGATCCATCCATTTACCAGTAAATGTAATAATTCTGTTCTGTGTCATGCTGGAGTAATATTCCATTGTGCATACAGACCACAATTTTTTTTAAAAAATATATTTTAGTTATAGTTAGACACAATATCTTTATTTTATTTATTTTTATGTGGTGCTGAGGATCAACCCAGTGCCTCACACATGACAGGCAAGCTCTCTACCATTGAGCTACAACCCCAGCCCAAATACCACAATTTCTTTATCCATTTTTCTATTGATGGGCATTTAGGTTGATTCCATAGCTAAGTTATTGTGAATTGTGCTGCTATAAACATTGATGTGGTTGTGTCACTGTAGTATGCTGATTTTCACACCTATGGAGATATATCGCAAAGTGGTATAAGTAGGTCAAATGGTGGTCCCATTTCTGTTTTTGAGGAATCTCCATACTGCTTTCCAGAGTGGTTTCATTAACTTGCAGTCCCAACAAAAAATTATGAATATATCCTTCTCCCCACATTCTCACCAACATTTATTATTACTTGTATTCATGATAATTGCCATTCTGGTTGGAGTGAGATAAAACCTCAGTGTAGTTTTAATTTGCTTTTCTTTAATTGCTAGGTATGTTGAACATTTTTTTCATATATTTGTTGACCATTTGTATTTTTTTTTTTTTTTTTTTTTTTTTTTTTTTTTGTGGTACCAGGGATTGAACTCACTCAGGGGTACTCGTCCTCTGGGTCACATCCCCAGCCCTTTTTTGTATTTTATTAGAGACAGGGTCTCACTGAGTTGCTAAGTGCCTCGCCATTGCTGAGGCTGGCTTTGAACTCGCGATCCTCCTGCCTCAGCCTCCCAAAGTGCTGGGATTACAGGCGTGCGCCACCGCGCCCGGCAACCATTTGTATTTCTTTTTCTGTTATTTGTCTATTTAGTTCCTTTGTACATTTATTGACTAGGTTATTTGTTTTCTTGTTGCTAAGCTTTTTGAGTTTTTGTATATCCTGGAAATTAATGCATTATCTGAGCTGCAGGTGGCAGAGAATTGTTTTGTATTTTGTAGGCTCTCCACACTCTTAATTGTTTTCTTTTCTGTGAAGAAACTTTTTAATTTAATACATTCTACTTATTGATTTTTGATTTTACCTTTTGCACTGTAGGAGTCTTGTTGAGGAAGGCAGTTCCTAAGCTGACATGATGGAGTGTTGGACCTACATTTTCTTCTACTAAGTGCAGGGTCTCTGGTCTGATACCTAGGTCTTTGATCTATTTTGAATTGAGTTTTGTACAGGGTGAGAGATTGAGGTTAAATTTAATTTTTTTTTTTTTTTTTTGTGGTACCAGGGATTGAACTCAGGGGCACTCAACCTCTGGGCCACATCCCCAGCCCTTTTTTTTGTATTTTATTTAGAGACAGGGTCTCACTGAGTTGCTAAGTGCCTCACCATTGCTGAGGCTGGCTTTGAACTCGTGATCCTCCTGCCTCAGCCTCCCAAAGTGCTGGGATTACAGGCGTGCGCCACCGCACCCGGCAAATTTAATTTTATTACATATGTATTTCCAGTTTTCATAGCACTATTTGTTGAAGAGGCTATGTTTTCTCCAATGTATGTTTTTGGTGCCTTTGTCTAGTATGAGATAACTATTTATGTGGTTTGTATCTGTGTCTTCTTTTCTATTCCATTGATCTTCATGCCTGTTTTGGTGCCAAAACCATGCTGTTTTTGTTACTATAGCTCTGTAGTATAGTTTAAAGTCTGGTATTGTGATGCCTCCTGCTTCACTCTTCTTGCTAAGTATTGTTTTGGCTATTCTGGGTCTCTTATTTTTTCCAGATGAATTTCATGACTGCTTTTTATTTATTTTTTTATGTGAACTTTAAAAAAATTTAATTAATTTATTTTTCATTCTGATTTGTTATACATGCTTGCAGAGTGCAATTCATTTCATATTACATATAAAGATCACAATTTTTCAAGTCACTGGTTTTACATAAAGTATTTTCACACCATTTGTGTTTTCATACATGTACTTAGGGTAATGATGTCTAACTCGTTCTGTCATTATTCCTATCCCCTTGCGCCCTCCCCTCCCATCCCCGCCTTTGTTCTATTTAACATTCCTTCATTCCTCTCATCCCCCCTCCCTTGCAATTATAAGTCAGTATCATCATAGCAAAGGAATCATTCGACCTTTGTTTTTTTGGGATTGGCTAAGTTCACTTAGCATTATTTTCTCCAACTCCATCTATTTACCTGAGAATGCCATGATTTTATTCTCTTTTAGTGCTGAGTAGTGTTCCATTGTGTATATATACCAAAGTTTCCCTATCCATTCATCTACTGATGGGCATTGGGGTTGTTTCCACAATCTAGCTATTGTGAATTGTACTGCTATAAATATTGATGTGTCTGTGTCCCTGTAGTAAGCTGTTTCTAAGTCCTTTGGATATAGACCAAGGAGTGGGATAGCTGGGTCAAACGGTGGTTCCATTCCAAGTTTTCCTAGGAATCTCCATACTACTTTCCAGATTGGCTTCACCAATTTGCAGTTCCACCAGCAATGTAAGAGTGTGTCTTTATCCCCACATCCTCACCAGCATTTATTGTTGTTTGTTTTTTTGATAGATGCCATTCTGACTAGAGCAAGATGAAATCTTAAGAGTAGTTTTGATTTGCATTTCTCTAATTTCTAGAGATGTTGAACATTTTTTCATATATTTGTTGATTGATTGTATATCATCTTCTGATAAGTGTCTGTTCAGTTTCTTAGTCCATTTATTGATAGGGTTGTTTGTTTCTTTTGGTCTTAAGGTTTTTGAGAGCTTTATATATTCTTGAGGTTAATGTTCTGTCTAATGTGCTTGTGGTAAAGATTTGCTTCCATTCTGTAGGTTCTCTGTTCACCTCACTGATCGTTTCTTTTGTTGAGAAGAAGCTTTTTAGTTTGAATCCATGCCATTTATTAATTCTTGGTTTTAATTATTTTATGAAAAACATCATTCAAATTTTAATAGGAATTGCATTAAACCTATATAGCCCTTTTGGTAAGGATGGCCATTTTGACAATATTAATTCTGATTATCCAAGAAGATGGAAGATCTTTCCATCTCCTGAGGTCTTCTTCAATTGTTTTCTTTAGCATTCTGTAGTTTTCATCCTAGAGGTCTTTCACCTCTTTTGTTAGATTGATTTCAAGTATTTTATTTGTTGTGGCTATTGTGAATGGGATACTTTTCTTAATTTGTTTTTCAGATGATTCATCATTTGTGTATAGGAACACAATTGATTTATAGGTGTTAATTTTGTACCCTGCTAATTTTCCAAATTTATTTATGAGTTCTAGAAGTTTTCTGGTTGAGTTTTTTGGGTCTTCTAAATATAGGATCATGTCATCAGCAAACAAAGATAGTTTGAACTCTTCTTTCCCTATTCATATCCCTTTAATTTCTTCTAATAGCTCTGGCTAGAGTTTCAAGGACTATGTTGAATAGAAGTGGTGAAACAGAGCATATCTGTCTTGCTTCAGTTTTTAGAGGGAAGGCTTTCAGTTTTTCTTTGTTTAAGGTGATATTGACCTTGGGTTTACGTACATAGCTTTTACAATGTTGAGGTATGTTTTTATTATCCCTAGTTTTTCTAGCATTTTAAGCATGAAAGGATGCTGTATTTTGTCAAATGTTTTTTTTTTTTTTCTGCATCTATTCAGGTAATGAAGTAATTCTGATCTTTAAATCTATTTATGTACTGAATTATATTTTTGATTTTCATATGTTGAAAGAGTACAGTTTAAATTTCATGTTTAGTTATTAATTTTTGTCAGAATGATCTGTACATTGAAGTAAGTAGGGTCTTGAAATCCCCATTCTTGTATTGGAGTCTTTATTTCTCTTCAGATCTATTAATATTTATTGTATAATTAGGTGCTCTGACACTGGGTGTGCATATATATATATATATATATATATATATTTTTTTTTTTTACAATTGTTTTATCCTTTTGCTGAATTGATCTGTTTATGATTGTATAATGATCTTCTTTGCCTCTTTTCATACTTTTAACTTAAAGTGTATTCTCTCTGATATAATGATATCTACTTTTCCTTTTTTTTTTTTTTTTTTTTTTCCGTTTGCCTGGGATATTCCTTCACTTTCAATCTATGTATGTTCTTTCACGTGATGTGACTCTTTTATAGGCAGCCATATATATGGGCCTTTAAAAAATACTTTCAGGCATTCTATTTGTTTTGATTAGAGAATTTAATCCCCTTACAATCAAAGCAATTATTAATAGGTATTGTGTTATTCATTTTCCAGTTGTTTTGTGGACCATTTCTTCTTCTCTTCCTCTCTTATTGTCTTCCTCTATGGTTAAGCCATTGTCCCTACTAGTATGTTTTGAACACTTGCTTCTTATTTTTATGTATCTTTTATGCTTTGTAGTTACCATGAGGCTTATGAAACATTCTGTAGTTTTAACTGGTTAAGCTGATTATAACAAGAATGAACATCACATGAGAATAACTCTACAATTTAACCCCATCCCCTCATTTTGAATTTTTGATGTCACAATTTGCATCTTTTTATATTGCATACATTTGCAAGTTATCATGGTTATTATTTTAATAGAATTTGCTTTTCACTTTCATTCTAGGATATAAGTCATTTACGCAACACAAGTATGGTACTTATGCATTGTAAATTTGACTGTCCTTACTTTTACCAGTGAGTCTTACACTATCAGATTTTTTTCATGTTAGTCATTAACATCCATTTCTTTCAGCTTGGAGAACACCTTTTAGCATTTCTTCTAAGACAGTTCTGGTGGTGATGAACTCCCTCAGCTTTTGTTTGTCTAGGAAAGTCCTTATCTCACCTTCATTTTTGAAGGAGTGCTGCTTGTTACAGTATTTTTGGTTTCAGTTTTTTTTTTTTCTTCAGAACTTTGAACATATCATCCCAATATTTCCTGGACTGGAAGGTTTCTGTCAAGAAGTCTGTTGCTAGTTGCAACTTCTTTTATGCTATTTTCTTGTTTTCTCTTGTTGCTTTCAGAATATCCTTTTTGTGGTTGATCTTTGACAGTTTGATTATATTATGTCTTGGTGTAGTCTCATTTGGATTGAATCTGATTGAAGGCCTTTGACCATGCTGTACATGGATATTTATATCATTCTCTGGATTTGGAACATTATTTATTTAACTAATATTTCTCCCCCTTTATCTTTCTCTGTTCCCTCTTAAATGCCATTGGGCCATAAATTTTATTTTTTGATGTGATATCATGAATTCTGGAAACTATCTTCATTCCTTTTTATTTTTATTTTATTCCTCTAATTATTCTTTTCCCCCAAGTAACCTTTCTTCAAATCCAGATTCATCCATCTACTTGATAAATGCTGCTATTGATTCTTTTTCATTTTTCCCTTCATCCATTGCATTTTTTTAGTTCCAGGATTTCTGATTTATTATTTCAATATCTTGTTATATTTCTCACTCTAGAGTCAGTCACTGGCACTTTTCCCCCCCATTTTGTGGTATAACTTTTCCTTATTGTTCTAGATTCTGTATTCTTGTGTTAATGTCCATGCATTGTAGAGTTATGTGCTTTTAAGTTATGTCTGGGACTATCCTTCAGCAATAATCATGTCCACAAATTCATGGCATGTTGTTTGTTGTGGTCCCTAAGCCCATAACTGCTGCAGCTGTTGCAGCACTAGAGAGATGCCCCAAACCCAAGTCCAGTGAGGCTGATTCTGCAACCAGACTGAAATCCAAGTCTTTGGCTGCTGAGGCCTGCCTGTTGCTTTGGGCTACTCAGAGTACAAGCTCATTTTAGTTTCCTGACAATAATATGGGATGGAACTTGAATCTGTCTTGCAGGGACTACAGGTTCCTGTATGTCACAAGGATGGATCTAGAAAGATCATCTGAGTGTACCCAGTAGACTTGGGGGTCTCATTGGAGATGGGTTTTACTATAGTGGGCCCTTTGTTGGCGTCTATGGCAAAGTCTTATATTTATCTCCCTCTTTTTCTCTAAGGCAGATGCTATCTCTCATGCTGTGCTGCCTGGGGTTGGAGGAAGAATGATGTAGGTAAATAAATAGAAGAAAGATCAATAGAATTGAGGAAAGAGAAAAGTGGGAAAAATTAAAAAAATAAACCAAACCAAACCTGTTCTTTTTACTGTCTTCAATACATATTTTCTTATATGCTACAGCTAGGTACTATGATCTCTTACCTAGTTACATTAGCACCTGTGAAGTTATTTTTTCTTGGATAGTCATTCAAATTGATATTAGGCAGGGTTATGATTTCTGGGGAGTCCTATTCTGCCATCTTGCTCTGCCATCTTCTCAAATATCACATTTATTTTGATGCTATAATCAATGGCATCTAAAAAATTCAACTTATCAATATTTATTACTAGTGTATGGAAATATAATTAATTTTTGTATATTATCTTGGAATCCTATGACCTTTTGAATTCACTTAATAGTTTTAGTATCTTTTTTACATTTTCATTATTTCCTGTATAGATAATTACACTATCTGGTACCAAAGACAGTTTGATTTTTTTTTTAAATCTCTATATCTATCTCTCTGTCTATCTATCATCTAAGTGTGTTGACATGGAGAATTACTGTGATTGATTTTCAAATGTTGAGCCACCCTTGCATTCCCAGGAGAAAACTACTTGGTCGTGATGTATTATTCTTGTTTTGTATTTCTCATATTCTATTTGCTAATATTTTCTTAGGATCTTTGTGTGCATATGTTCATCATGGATTTGAATTTTATTTTTCTTTTCTTACAAAGCAATTTTAGTTCTTGGTGAAGAGTTATTCTGTCCTGGTAAAATGAGGTAGAAATTGTTCTTTGGTTTTCTGGAAAACTTTGTGTCAATTTGGTTTTGTTTCCTCCTTAAGTGTTTGGTATGTTTCACCAGTTGCCAAGGGTTTTAACTGAAATTTTAACTATAGACTTAATTTCTTTAATATATAAGGTGCTATACAGCTAATTTATTTCTTCTTGAGTGAGCGTTGGTAATTTACGTCTTGCCAGGGATTTGTTCATGACATTTTCTTATTATTCTTAAATGTTTGTAATATCTGTAGTGACATATTTTTTCATTTCTAATAAAGGTAATTTGTGTCTTTTCTTCTTTATTTCTGTAAGTTGGTCTTGTATGTAGTACCTTGAAGATTCTTATTCATTCTTAATATTTGTTGTTGATTCTATAACTAAAAATATAACAATTGATTTTTTCATTTTTTTCTGCAAATAACAATTTTGCTTTCCTTTTAAAATTCTTATAGTGTTTCATTGTTTCTTTTCTTATGATTTTGGCTACTACATACAATATAATACTGATCAGTTACATGGATGAAAAAGTCCCTATCTTGTTGCTAATATGAGTGGGATTGTTTCTAAAGTGTCTCTATTATTTATAGCGTTTGTTGTATGTTTTTGTTAGAATGGTGTTTCATTGTATTTTTACTTTGCTAAGATTTTATCCTTGAATGAAAGAAGAATCCTATTTTGCATGCTTTTTCTTTGTCTATTAGGATGCTCATATGCTTCTTTTATTATAATATGTAAATAAATTTTAATACTTACTGTACATTATACAATGCCTTGCTTACTCTTCTTTGTCAGAATTTGAATTGCATTGATTATTTGATATTGAAATAATGTTCCTACATTTCTTGAATAAATCTACTTGATTGTGGAGTCTATCTGGCTGCATTTGTTTTTTCCCTTTAAAAACTGTATTTATGTTCATGTATTAGCTTTGCATTAGTACAATGAGATATAGCTGATATGGAATACTTATGATATATAAGATGTTTATTTAGCTCAGTTGTGGAGGCTTAAAATCCAAATAGTACACTACGAGTTCATTAAAGACCCATCCTTGGCTGTGTCACCTCATGGGAAATGATAGATACCAATGGTGAGAGTGCATGGAAGAGTGAGTGTTAACATCTTGAATTGAAATAGAGAAAAAGAGAGCAAGGAGATGGCCAGTGTATTATAATCCCTTTCAGGTGCATGTCTCCATTGACCTAAGGACGTTCACTAGGCCCTCTCTTCTGAGATTTCATCATTTCCCAATAGCACTACCCAGGGGAGCAAGAATTTTATGTATGGAGCTTTGAGGAACATTACACATATTCTAACCATAGTACATAAATTGATTTTACAGCTTTGTTCAATTTTGATATTAATATTACATTAAGCTAAAATATTGTTTGCATAGCCTTTCATCTTTTTCCAGTTGCAAGAAAAGTTTGCACAAGAAAAGAATTAAATATTTATTGATAGTTTTAATAAAACTTACTTTTGATCCTGGTTGATCCCTTTCCCCCTTTCCTGCAAAATGTGAGGAGGGAGATTTGATGTTTAACTGGTTTAATATTGATTCTATTGAAGTGTACTATTTCTTTTGTTGTTTTTATGGGAAATTAATGGTTAATTTCCCACTTATTCTGCTTTTCAAAAATATAATGGCTAAAACTTCATGATATTCTTATGATTTTTTGATAATTGTTTGAATTTTGTTAAAATTATGGGAGAGCTTGGTTTAAAGTCAAATATTACTCCAAGGTTTGTTGAGAACAGTAATTCCCTGTCCAGCTTCCCAGAAGCAAACATTTTAAACCTTTTCAAATTATCCATTCAAAATCTATCTTATCCCTAAATAACTTGCTTATATTGATCCTTCTGAATTTTAAACACCAAAACAATATTTATTGATTTATCTCTCTAGAAGAAAATTTTTGTTTTTGTTATTCTATTTCAATGGCATTCATAGCTGAGTCAGATAATACATTGTATTATTTTTCTATTTCTGCTTTAACAAATTATCACAAACTTAGTGACTTAAAACAACACTAATTCATCTAAGGGCCTTCTGAATTCTTTTGCTCCTGGACCCTTCTTTCAGCTTCAAAGTCAGCAATGGATGATCAAGTGTTTTAAGGACCCTGGTGAGTTGGACTCCTTATTCAGTAGTTTATTCTTAAATTCTCATCAGGTACATGTTTTTCTGACAAAGGGTGCATGTATTAAGCAAATATTTTGAGATCCTAATTACTTTTTCTTTTCTTTATACTTTTTTCTTTTATGGTCCTGGGGATGATCCAAGGGACTTGTACGTGCTAAGCACACACTTCACCACTGAACTACTCCACTAGCCCCTTGATATCTAAGAATCTATTTATTCTGCCCTTATACTACATTGCTAGTTTAGTAGATTTCTTCTTGTCATGGGGGTGGGGTGGGGAGGAGTACTAGGAGTTGAAATCAGGAGAACTTGACCACTGAGCTACCTCCTCAGCCCTACTTTGTATTTTAGTTAGAGACAGGGTCTCACTGAGTTGCTAAGTGCCTTGCCATTGCTGAGGCTGGCTTTGAACTCCCTATCCTCCTGCCTCAGCCTCCCAAGCCACTGGGATTACAGGTGTGTGCCACTGCACCCAGCTTTAGTAGATTTCTAAATTGGAAATTATTTCCCCTCAGGAGTTTGAAAACATTGCCTTACTCCTTTCTAGGTTTTAGAATTGCCATTAGGAAGTCTGAATCAATGTTGTTTTTGCAGATTAATTTTCATGTATTGTGTTGGTACTCAGTTGGCTGTTTTTATTCTGGGAATCTTTTGAGTTATATCATTGCCATTATTTCTCTCTCTCTCCCTCTTATTTTTGCTCTAGCTCTCTCTCTTTTGACCTTTTTCTCTCTCCCTTTCTCTCCTACTATTTGAATATTGTCCCTACAAGGCTAGTTTTTCTTTCTTTGTTTTTTTTTTAATCTTATTTGTTCTTATTAGTTATACATGGTGGTACAATCTATTTAGATGTATCTAAACAAACATGAATTGTAGCTTATTCTAATTAGGACCCCAGTCTTGTGGATCTACACAATGGTGAGATTCACTATGGTGTGTGTTCATCTAAGAACATAGGAAAGTTATGTCAGATTTATTCCACTGTCTTTTTTTCCCCATCCTTTCTCCCTCTCCTCCATTTCCCTGTGTCTAATCCACTAAACTTTGATTCTTCCCTCCCCACTTTATTGTGGTTTAGCTTCCACACAGCAGAGAGACCATTTGACCTTAACCTGTATGAAGCTATTTTGTATAATTTCCTTACACTTTCTGTATTCTGTCTTTTGTCTAAATAACCCATATATGGACAAATATCTTTAAATTCATCTTCCAGAACTTCCATAGAGTTTTGCATTTCCTCTATTATGATTTTATTTTCTACTTAAAAAAAACCCAAATTCATTTTTATGGCAACCAATTCTTTTTCATGGATACAATATCTTGTCTAATCTCTGATACTGTTAATTGTATGAATTATTATGCTCTTTGCTGCCTTGCAGAGTCCAAATTCTCCAAATTTCTCTCTAAAAAAGTATTGATCACTATTTATCTTTCATGTACAAGGCTTTCCTCATGGGCCTTGTGTTCCTTAGTTATTTGTTCCTATGTAACAGTGGACCATTAAAAACTGATTTGAAATGCTGAGTGAGGAGGAGTATTATCTGCTGAGTTTTATTTTCCTTTTTTTTGAGAATTATAATGTAAATGTATTTAGATCCTTTCTCTTGGACTGAGAAGATTCAAAAGAAATGGATATTCTATATGTCATCTTTGGAGGATACAGATCTGATTTCTTGCATTCTGCATGACAAGGTAGGAAGTGTATTGTGAAATGTTTTTCTGGTCTCATTTTACTTTGTCTGTCTTTGTTGGTTTGTGAATTAAAACAAATTGATTTACTGCCACTTTAATTGATTTTCAAGGTAAAATCGAAGCAAATGCTTATGCTCATTTGAATATCTTTAACTATAAAAGATTCCAAGATTTAAAAAAATCTCATGGTTTATAATTTTACTTATATTCACACATTTTTATTTTTATAGTTGTTTTCTCTTTTCATAGTCTGTAAGTGATAAAATATTGTAGTTTAGTATATACGTACACACTGTCTTATTTGCCACCACTCTTACATGATGGTTAAATTAGTGTATACACACACACACACACACACACAAACACACACACATATGGTCATTATGACTCTTATATCTATTCTTTCCTATTTCTGAAACCAATATTAAATTTTGTTGGAGTGTCTATGTCTGTTCTCCAGACCTTTTAATTTCTCCTTCATTTTATCAATTTTTTTAATCTTTATCTTGCACGTGTTTCATTTTGAGTTTATTCCCCAGAAATATCTTAAAAATCACAAATTCTTTCCTTGACCATATTGAGTATAGGGTGTTTTTGCTGTCTTTTGAACTTTTGTTTCAGAGTCCATATCTTGATTTATAGGGTTTTTTATCTTTTAATATCTACCATTTCTGATTCATATATCATTTTCATTTTATAACCTCTTTTTCTTGTTTTTAATATATGTTGATTCCATAATTCTTTGAGGATGTTAAACATATTTAGATCCCTTTCAAATTTAGGTATTTCTCTGGAACTGTAATTTCATGTTTGTTGAATTTTTTCACTATTTTTCTAGTTGATATTTGTAGGCTTTGAAATTCTGCTGCAAACTTAACCTCACATGGGAAAATTCATGGTTTTCCCCTATTCTATACTCAACCTTTCTATGTATGGCTGTATTAGATTATTTCATTTGATCATGTCCTTAGTTCAGATCTAGGTACCATATTGGCAGCCTGGGACTTTTGTTCCTTTGGGATACCAAAGTTCCAGTTCATGAGCCAATGGGTGGCATGATGTGAGTCCTAGTTATGTAATTGTCTCCACTTCCCACCTGGGTGGCACCTCAGTTTGCAATCTTAGTTTCTTTTGCTGGTCATAACATTTTAAAAGTTATTCTGCATAAAAGTACCTGCTTCATCTCTTGGTTTCCTGCAATGATCTAGCTTTCCTGCTCTGCCACATATTTTTTCTATTTATTGGTTCTTTTTTGTTATATATGACAGGAAAGTCCATTTTGATATGATTATACAAACATGGAGTATATCTTATTCTAATTAGGATCCCAGTCTTGGGGATGTACACAACGTTGAGATTCTCTGTGGTGTATTCATATATGCACATAGCAGAGTTTTGTCAGATTCATTCCTTTGTCTTTCCTTTTCCTCTCCCTCTCCCTTCCCTCTATTCTCCTTTGCCTAACCTACTGAAATTCTCTTCTTCACCTCCCCCCACTTTATTGTGCTTTAGCTTCCATATATCAGTGACAACATTTGACCATTGGCTTTTTGGGACTGGCTTATTTCACTTAGCATAATAGTCTCCAGATCTATTCATTTATTTAATGTTATTGATTTATAGTATCCCACAGTAGTTGATCTCCTGGATATTTCTGCCTATTACCAAGTAGGTACATGAATTTACCCCTCGAAGCAGCTAAATTTATTTTAGTTCCATGGACATATTTCTTTTTGTATTTGTTTTCTTTAACAATTATGATTGTGATTTTAGTTTTTAATGCATGCTTCATGATTTAGCTATTATTACTGTATTTTATGTTTAGAACTAAGGGAGATTTCTTCTATGTGAACTCAAATTGCTAGCTTGACATGATGGACCTTTGATATTTCTATATGTATGATAAATTCTTCTTCAAATAATGACTATTCAATCAAAATCCCAATATCATTCCTCATAGAAATAGAAAAAAACAACCATGAAATTCATCTGGAAAAATAAGAGACCCAGAATAGCCAAAGTGATTCTTAGCAAGAAGAATGAAGTGGGTGGCATTACTATTCCAGACCTTAAATTGTACTACAAAGCAATAGTAACAAAAACGTATTGGCATCAAAATAGACCAGTTGACCAATGGTACAGAATAGAAGAATCAGAGAAGAACCCACACACCTACAGTTATCTTATATTAGACAAAGGTGCCAGAAATGTTCACCGGAGAAAAGACAGCCTCTTCAACAAATGGTGGTGTGAAAACTGGAAATCCTCATGTAATAAAATGAAATTAAATCTCTTTCTCTAACCATGCACAAAGCTTAAGTCAAAGTGGATCAAGGACCTAGGAATTGAACCAGAGACCTTGCACCTAATAGAAGAAAAGGTAGGCCCAAATCTCCAGCATGTTGGTTTAGGCTCCAACTTCCTCAATAAGACCCCTATAGCACAAGAACTAAAATCAAGAATCAATAAATGGGATGGATTCAAACTAAAAAGCTTCTTCTCAGCAAAAGAAACAATCAGTGAGGTGAATAGAGGACCTACAGAATGGGAGCAAATCTTTACCACAAGCACATCAGATAGAACACTAACCTCAAGGATTTATAAAGTTCTTAAAAGCCTTAACGCCAAAAAAAAAAAAAAAAAATGAATAACCCAATCAATCAATGGGCCAAGGAACTAAACAGACACTTCTCAGAAGATGATATACAAACAATCAACAAATATATGAAAAAATGTTCAACATCTCTAGTGATTAGAGAAATGCAAATCAAAACAACTCTAAGATTTCATCTTACTCCAGTCAGAATGGCAGCTATCAAGAACACAAACAACAATAAATGCTGGCGAGGACGTGGGGAAAAAGGCACACTCTTACATTGATGGTGGAACTGCAAACTGGTGAATCCAATCTGGAAAGTAGTATGGAGATTCCTAGGAAAACGTGGAATGGAACCACCATTTGACCCAGCTATCCCACTCCTTGGCCTATTCCCGAAGGACTTAAAAACAGCTTACTACAGGGACGCAGCCACTTCAACGTTTATAGCAGCACAATTCACAATAGCTAGACTGTGGAACCATCCCTGATGTCCATCAGCAGATGAATGGATAGGGAAACTTTGGTATATATACACAATGGAACACTACTCAACACTAAAAGAGAATAAAATCATGGCATTTGCAGGTAAATGGATGGAGTTGGAGAAAATAATGCTAAGTGAAGTTAGCCAATCCCAAAAAACCAAAGGTCGGATGATCTCTTTGATATGAAGATACTAACTTATAAAGGCAAGAGAGAGGGAATGTGAGGAATGAAAGAGCTTTAAATAAAACAAAGAGGGGGGAGGGAGAGGAGGGGAAAAGGGGATAGAAATAATGGCAGACTGAGTTATCCATGATTACCCTAAATACATATATGAAGACAGATTTGTTGTAGAAATACTTTATATAAAATCAGTGACTTGAAAAATTGTGCTCTTTATATGTAATATGAAATAAAATGTACTCTGCAAATGTGCATAACAAATTAGAATAATAAAAAAATTTAAAAATGTATTCTGCAAACATGTATAACAAATTAGAATAATAAAAAACTTTAAAGATGACTATTTATCCTTTTGTGTCTTATTTATTTTTGTTTTTTAATATGTTTCATTTGTTCTAATTAGTTGTATATGACAGTAGAATGCATTTTGACATATCATACATAAACAGAGAATAACTGCTCATTTGTATGGTTGTACAACATGTAGAATTACACAGGTCATGTAATCATATATGCACATAGGGTAATGATGTCCGATTCATTCCTACAACCATGCCACCTCTCTTACCTTCACTCCCCTCTGTTTAGTCCTAAATACCTTTATACTCCCCACCCCAAAATATGAATTAGCATCTTTGTATTAGAGAAAACATTCTGCCTTTGGTTTTTAGGGATTGGCTTGCTTCACTTAACATGATATTCTCTAACTCCATCCATTTACCTGCAAATGCCATGATTTTATTCTCTTTTAATGCTGACTAATACTCCATTGTATATATATACCACAGTTTCTTTATCCATACATCTATTGAAGTGAATCTATGTTGGTTCCATAGTTTAGCTATTGTGAACTGAGCTGTTATAAACATTGACATGACTGCATTACTGTAGTATGCTGATTTAAAATCCTTTGGGTATAGACTGAGGAGCGGGATAGCTGGGTTAAATGGTGGTTCCAATCCAAGTTTTCTAAGGAATCTCCATACTGCTTTCCATAATGTTTGTACCAATTTGCAGTCCCACCAGCAATGGATGAGTGTACATTTTCCCCTACATCCCACAATAAATGTTGCTTTTATTCTTGATAATTGCCATTTTAACTGGGGTGAGATGAAATATTAGAGTAGCTTTCATCTGTATTTCTCTAATTGCTGGAGATATTGAATATTTTTTTCATATTTGTTGATACATTGTATTTTTTCTGTGAAGTGTCTGTCCAGTTCCTTAGTCCATTTATTGATTGGGTTGTTTGTTGTTGTTTTTTTGGTGTTAAGTTTTTTGAATTCTTTGTATATCTTGGAGATTAGTGCTCTGAGGTACACATGGTAAAGATTTTCTCCCATTCTGTAGGCTCTCTCTTCACCTTATTGACTGTTTTCTTTGCTGAGAAGAAGCTTTTTAGTCTCAATCCATCCCATTCGTGAGTCTTGATTTTACTTCTTGAGCTTAGGAATCTTATTAAGGAAGTCAGATCCTAAGCCGACATGATGAGAATTTGGGCCTAAGTTTTCTTCTATTAGGTGCAGGGTCTCTGTTCTTGTGCTTAAGTCTTTGATTCACTTTGAATTGATTTTTATGCCTGGTGAGAGAGAGAGAGGTTTAATTTCATTTTGCTATATATGAATTTCCAGATTTCCCAGCACCATTTCTTGACGAAGCTATCTTTTCTCAAATGTGTGTTTATGGCGCCTTTGTCTAGTATGAGATAACTGTGTTTATATGGGTTTGTTTTTGTGTTTTCCATTTTGTGCCATTTGTCTATGTGTCTGTTTTGGTGCCAATACCATGCCATTTTTGTTACTGTTGTTCTGTAGTATAGTTTAAGGTCTGGTATTGTGATGCCTCCTGCTTCACTTTTCTTGCTAAGAATTGTATTGGCTATTCTGCGTCTCTTATTTTTCCAAGTGAATTTCGTGATTGCTTTTTCTATTCCTAAGAAGAATGTCATTGGAATTTTAAGTGGAATTGCATTAAATCTGTGTAATGCTTTTGGTAGTATGGCCATTTTGACAATGTTAATTCTGCCTATCCAAGAGCATGGGAAATCTTTCCATCTTCTAAGGTCTTCTTCATTTTTTTTTAGTGTTCTGGAGTTTTCATTGTAGATGTCTTTTGCTTCTTTTGTTAGATTGATTCCAAACTATTTTATTGTTTTTGAGGCTATTGTGAACTGGGTAGTTTCCCTAATTTCTCTTTCACTGGATTCATCACTGATGAATAAGAAGGCATTTGATTTATGGGTGTTAATTTTATATCCTGTTAATGTGCTGAATTCATTTATTAGTTCTAGAACATTTCTGGTGGAACTTTTTGGATCCTCTATAGAATCATGTCATTGGCATATAGTGATAGTTTGAGTATTCTTTTATTATATTCCCTTTAATTTCTTTCATCTGTCTAACTGCTCTGGCTAGAATTTCAAGGACTATGTTGAATAGAAGTGGTGAAAGACGACATCCTTGTCTTGTTCCAGTTCTCAGAGGGAATGCTTTCAATTTTTCTCCATTTAGAATGCTGTTGGCCTTGAGTTTAGCATAGATAGCTTTTACAATGTTGAGGTATGTTCTTAGTATCACTAGTTTTTGTAGTGTTTTGAACCTGAAGGGCCGCTGTATTTTGTCAAATGCTTTCTCTGCATCTATTCAGATGGTCATATGATTCTTGTCTTTAAGTCTATTGATGTGATAAATTGCATTTATTGATTTCCTTATGTTGAACCAACTTTGCATCCCAGGGATGAACCCTACTTGATTGTGGTGCACTATCTTTTAAATATGTTTTTGCATGAGATTTGACAGAATTTTATTGAGAATTTTTGCATCTATATTTATCAGGGATATTGGTCTGAAGTATTCTCTCCTTGATGTGTCTTCATCTGGTTTTGGTATCAGGGTGATACTAGCCTCATAGAATGAGTTTGGAAGTGTATTTTCATTTTCTATTTTGTGGAATAATTTGAGGAGTATTGGTGTTAATTCTTTGATGGTCTTGTAGAACTCTGCTTAGAATCTGTCTGGTCCTGGGTTTTTCTTAGTTGGTAGGCTATTGATGGTGTCTTCTGTTTCATTGCTTGAGATTGATCTTTCAAATTGTGTATGTTTTCCTGATTCAGTTTGGATAGGTCATATGTCTCTAGAAATTTGTTGATATCTTCAATATTTTCTATTTTATTGAAGTATAAATTTTCAAAATAGTTTCTAATTATCTTCTGTATTTCAGTAGTGTCCATTGTGATACTTTCTTTTTCATAACAGATGTTAGTAATTTGAATTTTCTCTCTCCTTCTCTTCATTAACATGGCTAAGGGTTTATCAATTTTATTTATTTTTTTCATAGAACCAACTTTTTGTTTTGTCAATCTTTTGAATTATTTCTTTTGTTTCAATTTCATTGATTTCAGCTCTGATTTTAATTATTTTTCCGTCCTATACCACTTTTGGTGTTGATTGATTTTTCTTTTTCTAGGGCTTTGAGATGTAATGTTAGGTCTTTTATTCATTGACTTTCTATTCTTTTAATGAATGAGATCAATGCAATGAATTTTCCTCTTAGCACTACCTTCATGGTGTCTCCAAGATTTTGATATGTTGTATCACTATTCTCATTTATCTCTAAGTATTTTTTTATTTCTTCCCTGATTTCTTATCTTATTCATTCATCATTTAATAGCATATTATTTAGTATCCAAGTGTTGGAGTAGCTTCTATTTTTTATTCTATCACTGATTTATAATTTCAATCCATTATAATCTGATAGAATGCAAGGTATTATTTCTGCTTTTTATATTTGTTAAGAGTTGCTTTGTGGCTTAAGATATGGTTTATTTTAAACATGTATCCATGTGCTGCTGAGAAGAAAGTGCATTTGTTTGTTGATGGATGAACTATTCTATATGTGTCTGTTAAGTCTAAATTATTAATTATATTTTTTTATTCCTATATCTTCTTTAATTAGTTTTTGTTTGGAGGCTCTACAATAATGACAGAGACATGTTAAAGTTACCCAGTATTATTGTGTTGTGGTCTATTTGGTTCTTGAAATTGAGAAGGGTTTGTTTGATGCATATAAATGCTTCATTGTTTGGGGCATAAATATTATGGTTATTATGTCTTATTGATGTATATTTCTCTTAAGCAGTATGAAATGTCCTCCTTTGCCCCTTCTGATTAACTTTGAAGTCCTCTTTATCTGATATGAAGATAGAAACCCCTGCTTTTTACCCAGTCTATGTGAGTGATATGTTTTTTTTTCCCATCCTTTCACCTTCAGTCTGTGGATGTCTTTGTCTATGAAGTGAGTCTCTTGGAGACAGCATATTGTTGGGTCTTGTTTTTTAATCCAATCTGCCAGTCTATGTCTTCTCATTGGTAAGTTTAGGCCATTAATGTTCAAGGTTATTATTGAGGATATAAATTGTGTTCCTGGTCATTTTGATTTATTTCTAGTTTTTAATTTGAATTAGTTTCTCCTTTGATTGACTATTCCTTTACCATAGTTCCTTCCTTCACTGGTTTTCTTTTTTTTTTTTCATTTCCTCCTCATGGAATAAATCACTGAGAATATTCTGTAGTGCAGGCTTTCTGATTGCAAATTTTTTCAATTTTTATGTATCATGGAAGGTTTTTATTTCATCTCCAAATCTGAAGCTTAATTTTGCTGGGTATAATATTCTTGGTTGGCATCCATTTTCTTTCAGAGCTTGGTATATATTATTCCAGGACCTCTGAGCTTTGAGGGTTTGGGTTGAGAAATGAGCTGAGATCCATATTGGTTTCCCTCAATATGTGATCTGATAGTTTTTTTTTCTCTTGCAAGCTTTAAAATTCTACTCTTATCCTGTATGCTAGGCTTTTTCTTTATAATATGTCTTGATATGGATCTGTTGTAATTTTGCACATTTGTGGTGCTGTAAGCCTCTTGTATTTGATTTTCCATTTCATTCTTTAGGTTTGGGAGATTTTCTGATATTATTTCATTGAAAAGATTGTGAATTCCTCAAATGGTGTGACCCTTGTTCATGTACAACCAGAGAAGTGAAGAATTGTGCTCTATTTGTGTACAATGAATCTGAGCATTCTGATATCATGTATAACTGATCAGAACAAATAAATAAAAAAATAATAAAAAATGATGTGCATTCCTTTGGTTTGTGTCTCCAAGCCTTCATCTATCCTGATAAATCTTAAATTTGGTCTTTTCATGTTATCCCATAATTCTTTGAAGTTCTGTTCATGGTTTCTTAACATCTTCTCTCCATGATCAACTCTATTTTCAAGATTATATATTTTGTCTTCATTGCCTGAGGTTCTGTCTTCCAAGTGTTGTAGTCTGTTAGAGATGCTTTCTAATGAATTTTAATTTGGTTTATTGTTGCCTTCATTTTAAGGATTTGTTTTTTCAGAATCTTTGTCTCTTCATTGAAGTGAACTTTTGCTACCTGTATCTGCTCTCTTACATCATTTTCTGCTTCACAGATTAGTTTAACTATGCACCTTCTAAACTCTTCTGACATTTCTTCCACTGTGGTGTCAATGGATCCTGTTATTGGAGTATGTGGGTTTGCTTGTGACAATTTGTTTCCTTGCTTTTTCATGTTGTTTGTGTGTCTACCCATTTAAAAGTATGGATCTGAAGCAGTAAAGTTTTTACCCTGTGGACTTATAGTGTCCCTGAAGGTTTCCAGTACCTCACTGTTTAGGATAATACAAACAATAACAACAACCAATTAAAACAATTTACAACATTAAACCAATTCATTCCTACTATGACATATACAATTTTAATTATCACAATAAACAGAAATGATATGATCAGTTATTGTATACAACAAATACAGCAAGTTTGCAAAAGGGTTTACATTTTCAAATGGTGGACAGGGAGAGAACAGAAGTGATATAAGATATGATTATTATGAGGGAGAAGGAGAGAAGTAAAAAATTAAAGGAAGAGTGAAAGACAGAACAATAGAGATTGGCTATTAGCAGAAGAAAAGAGAGAATGAAGAGAAACATGTAGGTACAAGAAAAATATATATATACAAAGCAAAAATTTAAAAAAATAAAAGAATACAAAACAAAACTAAAAAATATAATCAAACATCCTAGTTCAGACACACACACACACACACACACACACACACACACAGATTAATCCATGTAAAATAACTGTCTTAAAAAATGCTAGAGATGAGAAGAAAAAAAAAAGGAAACTATTTAAATGTCCAGGTTGGATATAATAAGATAAGGAAAAAATCCCCAGTGGTACCGCTGCTGTCACAGCCTTGCTGGAAGCTCCAGCAGAGAGGTCCTCTGTGAGCATGGTGGAGGACTTAAGGGAACCTGCATTTGTGGGAGGCCCAAGGCATGTTTGAGTACAAAGGACACTGTCTGGCAAGCCTGAAGGACTCGCTGCACTCTCTCTGGGGGCGGAGGCGGGGGCGGGCACCCTCTCTCCAGGCTCATGGAGGACTACTGGAGGCTTTGTAATAGTAGTTCCTACTATAAAGTCTACAATGTTAATTATAATAACAAAAAACAGAAATGATATGATCAATTATGCCTATAATAAAAACAGCAAGTTTGCGAACAGGTTTACAGGAGAGAACTGAAGTGACCTGAGACATGATGATTATGAGGGAGGACAGGAGAAGACAGCACTATAAGATCAAAGGAGGAGTGAAAGAGAGAACTATAGGGATTGGCTGTTAGCCGAAGCAAAGAGACGCAAGGGAAACAGGAGAAAAAATACATAGAACAAAAAAAATTAATTAAAATATTTAAAATAAAAAAATACAAAACTAAAATATAAAATCAAACATCCTATTTCACACAAAAAAGACCTAATCCATACAAAATAACTGGCTTCAACAATTGTAGAGATGAGAAGGAACAAAAAGGAAACTGTTTACATGTCCACATATCATTAAGGTCACAATTAAACAGTGAAAAGGAATAAAGGAACTTGCTGAGAAATCAAAACATTCTTTCCATTGGCGTTGAACGGATTCCGTTTCTCTCCTCCGCCGTCTTCCTCAGGCGGGGTCTGCTGGAGTGGGCTGCTGCCCCCCTGGGTTGCTGGAGAGAGAGCGGCAACTCCGTGGGTGGAGTTCCTGGAGGCGGGGGTCAGGCTCAGGTGGGCTGCAGGCTCTTTGCTGATGCTAACTGGTCTGGAGATTTTCAACCAGTGCCCCTCCAGGGCCCAGTACTTGCTGGTCCGTGCGGGAAGCCTCTACCCCAGGGATCTCCCCGGGGTTCCACTTGCGGGCTGGGGAACCAGGTTTTAGTTCCCTACCTGTGTGTCCTGGTCTCTGGTTCAGTCTCCAGGCACTGCCTCCTGTCTGCACCCTCTCCAGTTCCTGGCGATGCATCTTTCCCAGCCAGTCCTGCAAGCTGTTGGATGGGGAGGCCAGGGGTAGAACCAGGTGGGTTTCTGCGACCAGTGGTCCCCTGTGTCAACCTCTCGGCACGTTTGATTTTCTCCTGGTCCCTTCCGCACATTCCGTGTCACGCAGCTTGTGGTTCCTGGGCCTGTAGGTCAAGCGTTGCCAGGAATGGCTGAGCAGCTGCAAAATGGTTTCTTCCTTTGTCCTCCAGGAGCCTGGAGAGAGGGTGCCCGCCCCGCCGCGCCGCGCCCCGCCCCCAGAGCGAGGGCAGCGAGTCCTTCAGGCTGGCCAGGCAGTGGCCTTTGCACCCGCACATGCCTGGGGCTCCCGCCAATGCAGGCCCTGCTGCCTCCACCTCGCGCACACACAGAGGACCTCAGGCTGGAGCTCACAGCCAGGCCAGGCCGGGCCAGGCGGTGCGGTGGGGTGCGTGGGTGGGTGGGTGGGTGGGGTGGGTGGCAGCAGCCCTGGCCCTGGGCATTGCTTGCCTCATCTTCTCTTATCCAACCTCCTGTGTCCACCCTGCCTGCGCTGAAGGTCCGTCCACTTTAGGTTCCAGTAACGCACCCTCCCCTCGCTGTGGTTCACCCACCCTGAGGAGAAGGAAGCGGCCTGTCTGCTCGCTGGGTCGCGCGCCACCCAGCACGCAGCAGCACGCCGCCTCCAGGCGGCCGTCTCGGATCTCTCCTTGGTGTCTTATTTATGAAGAATTTTCCTTGATTATTTTTTGGTGCTTGATTTGTAACCAACATTACAGTGTTCATATATTTGGGTAAAATATTCTAGGCTGTGAAACAACAGAGGCAACCACTCAGGTTGGGTCTGGCAGGCATGTGTTTTTGACTGTGAGAGCGGGAACACTGGACTTGCCTAAAACTTGGGCCCCAGATAGATATAAAAGAAATATTTGTAGGTCAGATGGGTGGTGATTGTTACCTCAGCAAGAAAGTCTTATTGTGACAGATAGGAGGAAGAGAAGACAGGAGTGTGGGAAAAGCTGTAGTTGCTAGTGTGATGCTTAAACAACTTTAAACAGAAATGGAGGAAATGGATGAGGAGGCAAACTGTCTTGAAGTTGAAGACACCTATATTGTTTGATTTGGGAGGAATGAATGGGGCTAATGGAGGTTTTGCCATAGTCTCAGATAATCCCTGAAGTGGGAAGTTGTGGTGCCATTGCATTGGAAGAATAGAGAGGAGGCTCTTGTGGCACTGACAGGTAGTACTGTCAGTTCAGGCTGAAGAGGTATGAGTTTTGCTAATTTTTAAAAAAGTGCTGCTTGTTTTTATTTCTTTAAAGGATTTAAATTACAATTATTAACACATTAATTAAGCTGATTAATGGGTTTCATTCTGACATTTTCCATACATGAATATTTCATGCTTTGATTGTATTTGCCCTCCTTTCTACTGTATCTTGCCTTCCCTTCTTCCTCCAGTTGCTCTATCTCTTTGCTTAATTGTCTTATATTTTCTAGTTATTTCATCTTTTTAGCTTTTACACCCAAATACTTTTTATGAAGCCAGTATTACCCTGATACCAAAACCAGATGAAGACACATCAAGGAAAGAAAACTACAAACCAGTATCCATGATGAATATAGTTCCACATACAAAAGAAAAAAAAGTGTGATAGTTATTTTTCTGTGTCTAATTTCACTTAACATGGTATTCTCCAGTTTCATCCATTTTCCAGCAAATGGCATGATTTCATTCTTCTTTATGGCTGAATAATATTTGTACACACACACACACACACACAACTTATATATATAAGTGGTATATATATATTATATGTAATGTACATATTATACATATATAATATGTAATGTATGTATAATGTATATTAATTTTTATGTGTGTGTATATATATAAAAAACTAATATACATTATATATACATTACATATAATATGTATTATTTTAATTTACATATATATAAAATATTTTATATATCCATTCATTTGTTGACAGGCACCTAGGCTGAGTCCATAACTTGGTTATTGTTAATTGTGTGGCTATAAACATGGGTATGCAGTAATCTGTTTTCTATGCTGACTTCATTTCTTTGGATATATACCCAGGAGTGGTATACATAGATCCTATGATAGATCTATTTTTAGTTTTTTATAAAGGACTTTGTAAGCCAAATTGAAGGGTTTAGTCTTTCCCCCAAAAAACAGTAGGGATCTTTTGAATCATTTTAAGGAGGGAAGGAAGGCAATCTGATTTGCATTTTAATGGCCCCTTCTGGTTGTAGTGGGAAAGATGGATTAATGCAGCAGAAGGGCAGCTACAGTAGATGTGAAAAGACAAGTAACATTGCTTTTGCTAAGGTGGTGTCTGGAGAGAGAGAAGATAGGTTTGAGAGATATATCAGAGGTAGATTGATAGGAATAGCACATGGAATATTTAGCAAATACTAGGAAGCCTGGTATGATTGAACTTGTACTTTTGCTAACTCTATTTCCTACCAGCTTTTCTGATCTGTCTCATTCACCCATAAAGACTGAATTATTGTTCTTTCCTCTCTTTTAAGGTGATTCTTTATTCTCAGATCCTCAGCTTTCTGCTTTCTTCCACTGACACAAGGACTTAATTTTTTTTTTTTCAGAATCCCATAATCCTCACCATTTTCTTTCTTTGCCTTCCACTTTGGTGATCCATTAAGAGCATTCTTCATTTTCAGTGGTTGATTGTTTTTCACAAATTTCTTGTTTTCTTTCAATAGTCTTTCTTGGTTTTCAGCTGGGGCTGGCTTGGGAGAGAAATTCATTTTTTCTTGGGGAATGGGTGTATGTTTGCCAAATCTCATTGTACAAGTGCTATTCAATCTATATTAATACCTAGGCAGAAAGAAGTAAATACTCAATTTTAGAATTTACTTTCATCTTTACTTGTGGAGTGATTTCCTCCTGGTTTTGACTATCTCTAAAAAAAAATTCCAAAATTTGGGAGATCCTGGCCAGTATCTGTACTACAATAATAATTCTAGTTATATATGCTCAGTGGGGGCTAGAGGTTGAAATGGGTATATATGAATGTAACCTTCCTCTATTTTTGTGTCTGGTAGCAGATTCCCCGTTTTTAGATAAAGGCAGGTTACCAAAACTATGTATATTGCATATTCTTGTTTATAGCTCCACTACCCTGAGGACAAACTACAAACCTGCAGTTACTTTTTAGTCTACAGCTTCATCTGTCTGCCTGCAGCTACAAGGACTACAATTTAGAGTAGCTCTTTCGATGGGAGGCTGCACACTGCCACCATTGCAAAGAAGCCACAGCTCTGAATCATTGTCTGTAGGGTACTTGTTTTGGAATCTGGGTGCTGAGTTGGAAGGGACTATGAGTCAGTGCACTGTTAGGATGAGACAAGTTGTAAATCTGGCCAGCAGCCTGAGGCGATTGTGCAAACAAGACCTGTTGCCTCTCCTTCCTTGGTGATTTAGTTCTTGAATTACTGTCTCTAATTGGTGGGTCTGTGAGTCTCTGTAAATTGTTTCCTTGTTTTGCCAAGTACCTCCCAGGGGTAAAGAATAATTTTAGCTATTACCTATATTCTCATATAAAGTATGTATGTTCATAAAAGCAATACATATGGATGGGTGACAGTTTTCCAGATGTTTTGATGTGCTGCAGATCCAGCCAGGATTTGCCTCTGGATATTGTGCCTGGAATTGACAAATCTGATGTTCACTTATTGGAGCTTCCGTGTGATTGATTTCTGCAGAATTTCTCAGATGTATTCAAGTTCCATTTAATAACCCTTTTCTTGGTGAGAGGCAAGAAGTTTTAATTTTCCCTCTCAACAGCTATTTATTGATTACATGAAACGTATCAGTTGACTGTGTTAAATTTTGAGAATATAATGATAAATCAAAGGGAATTAGATAATGAGTGTTAACAATAATGATTCTGTGTATGGTAAGAGAGAATGATAAAAGATATATTGGAGAGAATTAATGAAGAAGTAATATCATACCTCAGCAACTTAGCAAGGCCCTAAGCAACTTAGAGAGACCCTGCCTCAAAATTAAAAAAAAATATACAAAAAGGGCTGGTTATGTGACTCAGTGGTGAAACATCCCTTGGTTCAATCCCTGGTATAAAAAAAAAGAATCTAATATAATATTACATGACTTGCAGGGTTCTTGTGAGAGTTAAATGACTAAATGACTTAATAAATGTAAAGTGCTTAGGACAATACCTAACAGATCACATTTCATCAATTTTAGGAAGCATTTTTCATATATTTTAACATTTTGAAAATCAGAACAAGTCTTAACTATCCATGACATCCATAATTTATTTGGCAGTGTGTTTCGTTTTTTTTAGTGGTATAGAAAATATTGGAGTGTCTTAAAATTGATGGCAACATGGATTAGATGAAGTATGATAGTAAGTGCTATAGAAGTGTTTGCTGTTGTCATTACTATTTTATTGTTATTGTTCTGTCAAATCTTGTGGGAGAAAAAACTCAGGCAAATGGAAACAACTAATGCACAATTGCTCATGATAAGGGATGTGACAGAAATAATGCAGGAATGACAAGAAAGTACCGATAAAGAGAGTGACAGAGAAAGTGGAAGTATATCTATCTGTTCGGAGAAACTGATTTTCACTAGAGGAGAGATAGAATTTCATCATTACCAGCACAAAGCTGAGTCCATCATAAAATTGAGTATGAGGAGTTCACTGTGGGGGACTTGATTTCCCTTGGGTATTAGTCAATTCACCTGTACTGGTGCATGCATAGCAAGCTAAGCACTACGATTTGTAAGAGTGCTTCTTTTTTTTCTTCTTTTGTTTATTATTTATTTACTTATTCATAATGCACAAGATTAGCATCTTTTTACATGCAACTGCTTGTATACAAAGCTTCTTACAAAGACTGAATATCTTTTAATCCAGAGCAATTAACCCTGTTGATCATTGATATAGCTCCCTTTATGCACTAAGCATGTTTCTAATTTGTTTTTACAAGAATTTAATCCTAACAATGCAGCAAGATAGATGATGGTATCCCCTATTTTTATATGAAGAAATCTCACCTGTGAAAGTTCAAGGTTAGGCAACTCTATTTTGATTTGGTATTTGAACCTGGGTTTTTGTGACTTCAAAATCTTTTTCTAATACTATGCTGGGTCTTAAAATGTCAATTTCCAAGTTAAAGGGGCAGAATATGACCTGTTTTTGGATGCCTCTAAATAACACCATCTTCTCATTTATTCACACAATATTCAACTTTAGCTTATGAACCATGTGCTGTGTAAGGAGCAGGAGATACAGGAGTAAGCAGAAAAGAAGAAAGGATCTTGCTCTTGTGGAATTTGTAGTTTAGTGGGGGAAGACAGTCATTGTAATTTTTTATTATAGCATTATAGTCATTCATAGTAGTTTGGTTCATTTTGTCAAAATCATACATGCAAGGAATTTGATTTCAATCCCCTCTCCCTCCTCTGTTCCCTCCCCCTATTCTTCCTCTATTCTACTGATCTTCCTTTCACTCCTTTATTTTCTATTGGTTCTTTCTACATATACATGAAGGTGGACATTTACATATGCATATGACATGATTATAAACATTATAATTTTAATTCCATAAATAAATAATTGGAATTTATGAGAAGTAATAGGGGAAAAACACACAAGGTTCTGCAGTCAGGGAAAGTATAGGAGACCTAGAAAGGGCAGCCAGAGATAGCCTCTTTAAGAAAAAATTATTTAAACTGAACCTAAATGACAAAAAAGAGCCTGTCATGCAAAGTGAAGTGAAAGATGGATTCTGGCCTGCACATTGGCTCTGAGGTGGGAACAGGCTGTTTATAGTAGTAGGTTCAATGTCTTTAATATTATAGTTCTCTTCTGATTTTCTATTTTGACTTGAGTCAGTGTAAGATGCATTTTGTAGCAATTTATACATTTTAATTGCATTTCAAGTTGATGGCATTAATGTTTTCATTTCAGGATCTTTTTGATATCTGCAGGATCTGTCATTATATTTTTCTTTTCATTCCACATTGATTATTTGTGCTTTCTCTCTTATTTCTTCATTGGCCACTGTAGGAGTTTGTTAATTTTTCTATTCTTCTCCAAGAAACAACCTCTGCTTTTGTTGATCCTCCATATTGGGTATTTGTTTTCCCCTTAATTAATTTTCTTTCTTACTTAATTTCTTCTGCTTTCATTGGATGTGATTTGCTTGTCTTTATCTAATGTGATGACATGATGCTTAGCTCACTGATTTTCAACTTTTTTTCTTTGGTAATATTTGCTTTCTAAGGCCACAGAAGTCCCTCTGAGCTGGCTTTACTTATACTCAAGAGTTTAAATATGCATTATTTTTAATATTACACAATTTAAATATTGTCTAGTTCCCAATGTAATTTCCCCCATGATTTAGGGCTATTCAGAAATATATCTCTTAAATTCCAAATGATGGAGATTTTCTAATCTAATTGTCATTTGATTATTTACTTTTTGCTCAATTGCTCTGTGGTCAGAAAGCATATTCTGTAGAATTTCAATGCTTTGAAATTTGTGGAGAATTGTTTTATAGCCTAGAAGAGAATTCAGCAGATAATAGCCCATAGATCAAATTAGGTTATGTCCCACAGGCTAAAAATATTTTTACATGTTTGATAGTTGTTTTTGTTTTTTATTTTTGAGGGATTTTTTTCCAGATTTTTGGATTTGGATAAATGTAATGAGATATCTTGGGGATGAGACCAAATCTAAACAATAAAATTCATTTGTTTCATATACACATAAGCCTGAAGGCAATTTTATACAGTATTTCTTAGTGTTCCTGAATTTGGTTGTGACATGTCACACAGGATTTGGTGTGGAATTTTCCAGTTGTAGCATCATGTCAGCACTCAGAAAATTTAATATTTGAGGAATTTTGGGTTTTTAGAATTTTGTATTGGGGTACACATTTAACACACATATAAACCTTCAAGACCACAGGAAGAGAATTATTTATTCATTTTTGATACCGGGGATTGAACTCAGGGTCAAGCAATCACTGGGCCACATCCCCAGCCCTTTTTTATATTTTATTAAAAAGAAAAATAACATGATGTTGTGTTAGGCCTGCAAAGCCTAAAATATTTTCTTCTTGACCCTCTACAGAATAAAAAAAATCCTAAATTTACTGTCTTGCCCTTTACAGAAAAAGTATGCTGACTCTTAGCCTCACATAAGGTCAGAATATATAAATATTTCATATGTTTATGAAAATAAGGTGTAGCTTGAAGTTGTTGAGAATAGTGTACCATATATGTCCATTAATTTGACTTTTTCAGTGTTATTCAGATGCTGATTTTTTCTGTCTTTGTTCTGTTACTGAGATAGATTTACTTAAATGTGGTTTGGTTAGTTTTTCTTGATGTCATATCTTACCTCATAACTTTTGAGGTGACATTAGGTGTATACAAACTTAGAAATGTTTTATCTTCCCAATGAATAGAACCTTTTATCATGGTCTATGAAGAGCCTATTGTGAGTTATAATTTCTCCCTTAGTGTCTACTTTGTCTGATGTTGATTTAGCCTCATCAGTTTTCTTTGGATTAATTTTTTGATTGGTATACCTTTTTGTTTTTATTACTACATTAGGATTATATATAATACCACAGTTCATTTAGACATATTTACAAATACATGTAACATAATTTGGTCCACATTAGACTCTAGTACTACTCCTTTTATTCCCTTCTTCTCTCCCCTGAAACCTTTCCTCTACTGGTACTTCTTCTATTTATATATTGCTTTTTTAAATTGGCACATGATAGTTATATATAAAAGTGAAATTCATTGTTATATATTCATATATGCATACAACATAATTTAGTCAACTTCATCTTTTTTTTCTTTATTTATATTAGTAGTATGTATTACAATTCATAATGCACATATATAGCATCATTTTACATACAACTGTTTGTATACAAAGTATATAAGTACCATAACTTCATCTTTTTTATCCTTTTCAACCTTTCTGCATTCTTATATTTAGATGTATGCTTTGTTTATAGCCTATCATTTTGCAAATTCAATGTGATGATATTTATCTTTAAACAGATCATTTAAATAGTGTTTAGTATATAATTATTCATATGTTTGGTTGCAAGTACTCAGCTATTTTGGATAGCTTTTGAAAAAAATGAATTGGCAAATGGCTATTGAGATAATAGGGATCCAATGTCTATGCAAAATGGATAACATGGTACATTGTGGAATCTAGAAGGAGACCCACACATCTTGAGAGTCTGCAACACTGACAAACTTCAAATGAATATAAGACTGAAGAGGTAGTTTAGCTGCAGACCATGCAGTTAAGTTTTATCTTTCTTAATATTTTAAAAGAAACCTATTGAAATTAAGAGGGTTTGAGGGAATAAAATTGAAAGATCAAGATGGAGTATATATGGAAACTGTTAGAGTAGGACATGTGAAAAATGGAGTTGATGAAAAAGAAGTTGAGCCAGGTGCGGTGGCACATGCCCGTAATCCCAGCACTTGGGAGGTTGAGGCAGGAGGATCTCGAGTTCAAAGCCAGCCTCAGCAATGGTGAAGCACTTATCAACTCAGTGATACCCTGTCTCTAAAAAAAAAAATAAATACAAAAAAAAGGGCTGGGGATGTGGCCTAGTGGTCGAGTGCCCCTGAGTTCAATCCCTGGTACCAAAAAAAAAAAAAAAAAAAAAAAAAAAAGAAAAAGAAATTAAAGAAGACCTTAGAAGATGGAAAGACCTCCCATGTTCTTGGAAAGCAGAATTAATATTGTCAAAATGACCATACTACCAAAAGCAATGTAATTCCTATCAAAATACCAATTACATTCTTCATGACACTTGCAAAAACAGCCCTACAATTCATATGAAAGAATAAAGGATCCAGAATAGCCATAGCAATTTTGAGCAACAGGAACAAGGCTGAAGGTATCACAATACCTGATCTCGAACTGTACTATAGAGGTATAGTAACAAAAACATCATGATGTTGGCAAAAAATAGATATTAAGACTGTTATTCTTTGGATATGAGGTGTCCCTGCAAAGCTCCTGTCTTAATGTTCATATGCAAAATGATTAGATTATGAGAGCTGTAACCTCACCAGTGGATTTATCGGTTTTAAGGATTAATAATTTGAAAGACCTACTGGACTGGGTGGCAAGTGTAGGCAAGTGGGGGAGGGGAATAACTAAGTATCTGAGGGCATGCACTTGATGTTATATTTTGTTCCCTTGACCCTTCCCTCACTTTTCTGCTTCCCAGCTGCCATGAACTGAGTAGCTATTTTCCATCATGCACTTCTGTCATGATGTTCTGCCTTACCATGGGCCCAGGGCAATGGAATTGCTCAAACATGGACTGAACCTCTGAAACCATGAGCCAAAATAAAGGTTTCCTCCTTTATTTTATTTTTGTGGGCTGTTTTCATCACAGTGACAAAAAGCTGACTAAAATAGAATACCAATGGAATACATTAGAAGACACAGAGAAAAATCCACATCTGATTCTTGACAAAGGTGCCAAAAGTATACATTGGAGAAAAGATAGCCTTTAATAAATGCGGCTGGAAAAATGGATATCCATATGTAGAAGAATGATAGAGATAGATCCCCGTCTCTTCTCCTGTAGAAAAATTAACTCAAAGTGAATCAAAGACCTAGGAATTAGGTCAGAAACACCACAACTGCTAGAAAAAAATGTAGGGTCAACACTTGGACATATTGGTGCAGGCATTGAGTTCCTTAATAAAGCTCAAGAAATAAAACTGAGTATCAATAAGTGGGATGATATCAAGTTAAAAAGCTTCTGCACAGCAAAATAAACAATTAAAAACTTGAAGAGAGACCTTACAGAGTGGTAGAAAAATCTTTGCCAGCTACTCTTCTGGCAGGGGATTATTATCCAGAAAATATAAAGGATTTAAAAAACGTAACATCCGAAAACCAAATAACCCCATCAAGAAATGGGCAAATGGTCTAAACATACATTTCTCAAAAGAAATACAAATGGCCAACAAATATATGAAAACATGTGTTCCACATCCTTAGAAATTGTGAAAATACATACAAAAATTATACTGAGATTTTATCTCATTTCAGCAGAAATAGAAACCATCAGGAATACAAATAACAATTAATGATGGCAAGGATATAGGGAAAAGGTACATTATATATTTTTTATAGGACTGAAAATTAGTACAACCAGTTTTGAAATCAGTATGGAGATTTCTCAAAAGATTAGGAATGGAACAACCATATGACCCAGTTATACAACTCATTGATAATTACCCAAAAGATCTTAAATCAGCAGGCTTTAGTAATACATGAATATCAATGTTTATAGCAGCACAAATTGCAAAACTAAGTTATGGAACCAGATTAGGTGCTTGCCAAAAGACAAATGGATAAAGAAAACGTGGTGTGCATATACAATGGAATTTTACTCAGCCATAATGAAGAATGAAATTATGTCATATGCTGGTAAATGAATGGAACTGGAGAACATCATGCTAAGTAAAATAAGTCAGACTCAAAAGGTAGGGGTTGAATGTTTTCTCTCATTTGTGGAAAGAGAAAGAAAAAATGAATATAAATGGAATATAATAAAAATATAAAGGAGATCAATAAAGTAGAGGAAGGGGGTCTAGAGGGAGGAAGGAGAGGAGAACATGAGGAAATACTGGGGAAGGAAATCCACCAAATTATGCTATGTCTGTATGTGAATAAGCCACACCGAATCCCAATTTTATATACAATTATAATACACTAATTATACTACTACTACTACTACTACTACTAGAAGATAGATAAGTACAAGTGAATCAGGGAAAGGAGGAGGGGTGGAAAAGGGAAGATACTGTGGAGGTACTGGGGAATGAGAATGATCAAATTATGTTATGTGCATGTACAAATATGGCATGATGAATTCAACTTGTGTATACTTATAATGCACCAATAAAATAAGATTTTAAAAAATGAAAAAGATGAGATTGAGTATATATATATATATATATATATATATATATTTTTTTTTTTTTTTTTTTTTTTTTTTTTTTTTTTTTTTTGGTACTGGGGATTGAACTCAAGGGCACTTAACCACTGGGCCCCATCCCCAGCCCTTTTTTTGTATTTTATTAGAGACAGGGTCTCACTGAGTTGCTAAGTGCCTCGTCATTGCTGAGCTGGCTTTGAACTTGCGATCCTCCTGCCTCAGCCTCCCAAGTGCTGGGATTACAGGCGTGCACCACCACGCCGGGCGAGATTGAATATATTTTTATATGTTAGTTTTCCATTTGTAACATTCCCTGGTAAATTGCTTGTCCACATCTTTTGCTCAATTTTGTATTTTGTTTCATCTTTTAATTGTTGATTCATATTAGCTCTTTATATATCCGAAATGTTAGTGTTTTGATTCCAAACCCTACTGTTGCTTTTCTTCAAAATTATTTTTATATTTTTGTTACAGAGATGTTTAAAATAAATGTGTACTTAAAACTCGTGGACTTTCCCAATTTTATAAAAGATATGCTTCTATATTTTTATTATATTCAGTATTTGTTGTTTACATTTACTAATATTATATTCCTTTGTATGCAGTATATCTGACTTTTCTTCTAAATAATAGCCATTTCCAGTGCAATTTATTGAATAATCCATGACTTCCTCATTGATCTCAAATTGCTCTATTATCCTTCAGAAAACTATATACACATGGATCTGCTTCTGTGACTCTGTTTAATTTCACTGATTTTGTTTCCATTTTAACCTTAGTACCAAGCTTTGCTTTAAAAAAAAAAAACAAGCTTAATTTAAAAAAAAGGTAATTCATGAACAAGGGTCATAATTCAAGGTGTAGAAAATTGTGTATAAGTAAAAAGTATGTCTCTTTCCCATTATTACAAAAGTGCCTTCCATTTCCCCTCCTAGGAGTCATCATATTACCATTATTTTGCTGCATATACATAATGACATGCAAATATTACAGGATACAATGTTTTATATAGACTCATAGTAGGTTTTGTTCTTTATAAGTAAATGCATTTTATTATTTTAATTTCAGACATTTCCTTATTAACTTTATGTTTTAAATTTTTATATTTTATTTGTTGCATATATGATATTAAAGTGTATTTTGACATATTATACATACGTGGAGTATAACTTATTCTAATTAGGATCCTATTCTTGTGGTTGTACATGATGCGGAGTTTCACTGTGATGTATTCATATAAGAACATAGGGAAGTTAGTTATGTCCCGTGCATTCTACTGTCTTTCCTACTCCCATTTCCCCTCCCTTCCCTTTATTCCCCTTTGTCTAATCCAATGAACTTCTATTCTCCACCCCCGCCCCTTATTGTGTGTTAGGTCTCACATATCAGAGAGAACATTCAGCCTTTGTTTTTATGGGACTGGTTTATTTCACTTAGCATGATTTTCTCAAGTTCCACCCATTTACTGGCAACTGCCATAATTTTATTATTCCTTATGGCTGAGAAATATTCCATTGTGTGTATATACTGCTGTTTCTTTATCCATTCATCTATTGAAGGGCACACCTAGGTTGGTTCCATAGTTTAGCTATTGTGAATTGAGCTGCTATAAACATTGATATGGTTGTGCCACCTTATTATGCTGATTTTAAGTCCTTTGGGTATACACTGAGGAGTGGGATAACTGGGTCAAATGGTGGTTCCATTCCAAGTTTTCTGAGGAATCTCCACACTGCTTTCCAGAATGGTTAAACTAATTTGCAGTCCACCAGCAATGTATGAGTGAACCCCCCCCCCCCATCTTGCCAACATTTATTGTTACTTATATTCTTTTTGGTACTGGGGATTGAACTCAGGGGCACTCGACCACTGGGCCTCATCCCCAGCCCCTTTTATTTTGTATTTTTTATTTAGAGACAGGGTCTCACTGAGTTGCTAAGGGCCTCGTCATTGCTGAGGCTGGCTTTGAACTCGCGATCCTCCTCCCTCAACCTCCCAAGTGCTGGGATTACAGGTGTGCGCCACCATGCCCAGTTTGTTAATTGTATTCTTGATAACTGACATTCTGACTAGAATGAGGTGAAATCTCAGTGCAGTTTTAATTTCATTTCTTTAATTGCTAGATATACTGAACATTTTTTCATATATTTGTTAATTGTTCATATTTCTTCTTTTGAGAAGGGTCTGTTTAGTTCCTTTGCCAGTTTATTGATTGGGTTACTTGTTTTTTGGTATTATGTTTTTAAGCTCTTTGTATATCTTGGATATTAATGTCCTATATGAGTAGATGGAAAGATTTTCTCCCATTGCATTGCCCCTCTCTTCACACTCTTGTTTCCTTTGATATGAAGAAGGTTTTTAATTGGATCCCTTCCCAGTTATTGATTTTTCATTTTATTTCTTGTGCTTTAGGAGTCTTGTTAAGGAAGTCAGTTCCTGAGTCAATATATTGGAGTGTTGGGTCTACATTTTCTTCCAGCAGTTGCAGGGTTTCTGGTCTAATTAGTAAGTCTTTGATCCACTTTGAGTTGACATTTGTGCAGGGTGAGAGACAGGGGTTAAATTTCATTCTTCTACATATGGATTTCTATTTTCCCAGAAGCATTTGTTGAAAAGGATATCTTTTCTCCAACACATGTTTCTGGCACCTTTGTCTAGTATGGGAACTGTATTTGTGTGTGTTTGTCTCCATGCTTCTATTATATTTCACTGGTCTTCATGCCTGTTTTGGTGCAAGTGCCATGCTATTTTTGTTACTAGTAGCTCTGTATTATTATTTGAGGCATAGTATTGTGATGCCTCCTGCTTCATATTTCTTGCTAAGAATTGCTTTGAGTATTCTGGGCCTCTTATTTTTACAAATGAATTTCATAACTATTTCTTGTAGTTCTGTGGAATTGGAATTTTGATGGAAATTCCATTGAATGTGTATATTGTTATTGGTAGTATGGTAATTTTGAAAATATTAATTCTGCCTATCAAAGAACATGGGAAATATTTTCATTTTCTAAGGTCTTCTTCAATTGCTTTCTTTAGTGTTGTATAGTTTTCATTGTAGAGGTCTTTCACCTTTTTCGTAAGATTTATTCACAAGTATTTTTTGAAGCTATTGTGAATGATACTTTTCCTAATTTATTTTGTAGCAGATTCATCATTGGAGTATAGGTATGTGATTGATTATTAGTGTTGATTTTGTATCCTGCTACTTTGCTGAATTCATTTATGAGCTCTAGAAATCTTCTGGTGGTGTTTTTTTTTTTATATCTGCAAATATGAGAGCATGGTCATCAGCAAACAGAGACAGTTTGAGCTCTTTGTTTCCTATGTGTATATCTTTAATTTCCTTTTCTTTCATGATTGCTCTGGCTAGTTTTAAGGACTATGTTGAATAGGAGTGGTGAAAGTGGGCATCCTCGTCTTGTTCCTCTTTTTAGAGGCAATGCTTTCAATTTTTCTCCATTCAGAATAATGTTGGTCTTGTTTGACATATATAGACTTTACAATATTGAGGTAAGTTCCTTATATTCCTAGTTGTTCTCATGTTTTTAAACATGAATGGGTGCTATACTTTGTCAAATGCTTTTTCTTTATCTATTGAGATAACCATGTGATTCTTTTTTATTCATCTTTTTAGATATACATGACAGTCAAGTATTTTGACATATTATACTTACATGGAGTATAACTTATTCTAATTAGGATCCCATTCTTGTGGTTGTAGAAGATGTGGTGTTACACTGGTTGTTTATTCATATATGAACATAGGAAATTGGTGTCTGATTCATTCTACTGTCTCTCCTATTCCCATCCCCTCAATCATGTGATTCTGGTCCTTAACTCTATTTATGTGCTGAATTACATTTATTGATTTCTGTATTTTGAACCAACCTTAAATCCCTGGGATTAAACCCATTTAATTATGATGTACTGTCTTTTTAATGTTTTTTTTTTTTGTATGCAGTTTGGCAATATTTTATTAAGAATATTTGTATCTGTTCATCAAAGACATTGTTCTGAAATTTTCTTTCCTAGATGTGTCTTTTTTGGTTTGGGTATCAGCATAATATTGGTTCCATGGAATAAGTTTTGCATTGTTCCCTTTTTTATTATTTCATGGAATAATTTGAGGAGGATTGGTATTCATTCTCAAAAGACCTGTTAGAACTCAGATAATCCATTCAGGCCTGGGCTTTTCTTTGTTGGAAGGCTTTTGATAGCTGCTTCAATTTCATTACTTCAAATTGATCTGTTTAAGTGTTCTATATCCTCATGGTTCAATTTGGATAGGTCATATGTCTCTGGGAATTTGTCAATATCTTCAAGATTTTCTAGCTTATTGGAGTATAAATTTTCAAAATAGTTTTGGTGATCCTCTGGATTTCAGTAGTATCTCTGGTGATAAAATTTATTAGCCTTTGACAGACATCTCAATCTTTAAGGAAATCATGTTGGGACATTTCTTAAGAGTACTTTGAATTATAGAAAAATTGGGGACCATTTCTATCTTTAAGGTAATTAGGTTTACACTGTGAGAAACACATTGTTTCTGCTAATGAAAACATTAAAAACTGAAGTGTTGCCGGGCGCGGTGGCGCACGCCTGTAATCCCAGCACTTGGGAGGCCGAAGCAGGAGGATCGCGAGTTCAAAGCCAGCCTCAGCAATGGCGAGGCACTTAGCAACTCAGTGAGACCCTGTCTCTAATAAAATACTAAAAAGGGCCGGGGATGCCCAGTGGTCAAGTGCCCCTGAGTTCAATCCCCGGCACCAAAAAACAAAAACAACAACAACAACAAAAAAACAAAAAAACAAAAACTGAAGTGTAGCATACATAGAAAGATGCAAAAGCACAAGTGTACAGCTCAATAAAGTTTTTATTAAATATCCAAACCTATGTAACTACTCCCTAGTTCAAAAAATAGAAAATTAACACCCCAGAGCCATTTCTTTATGCCTTTTCTCAGTCACTCCCCCCCCCCGAGATAATTAATATCTGGATTTCTTACACTACAGATCAGTTTCGCTTGTTATTAAACTTCATATAAATGGAACAATACTCCTTTGTACTCCAGTTTGTACTCCTTTGTGTATGGCTTGTTCTACCCAGCATAATTTTGAAATTCATGCAAAATTTTGCAAAAGCTATAGTTCATTAATTTTAGTGCTATGTTGTATTTCATTCTGTACATAAACCACAGGTCTGTTCTTGATGGACATTTCTATTGTGTTTAGTTCTATACCACAATGAGTAATGTTGCAAACATTGTTCATTTGGTGAATACATGGCCTCATTTCTGTTTGTATAACTGGGGAATTTGTGGGTCATTGGTCATGCATATATTCAACTTACTAAAAAATGTCAAGGAATTTCCAAATATTTTTCACCAATTTACATGTCTACCATGGGTGTATGAGAGTCCCAATGGCTCTCCTTCCACTGTAGCACTTAGTACTCTCTTACTTATAAATTTTAGTTATTATTCCATGCATGTTTTAGTATCTTATCATAGTAGTTTACATTTACACTTCCATGATGACTTGGGGGCTTGATCATCATTTCATATTTTTTGTCATCTGGATGTTCTTTAAATTTTTTTGAGAAGCCTATTCAAATCATCTGTGCTTTTGTCTATTCAGTTCTCTAAATTTCTTACTGATTTGTAGTTTTGTATATTTTGAGTAGTAGTCTTGTGTGAGATATGTGCATTGCAAGTATCATCTCCCACCCATGGGATTTGCCTTTTCACTCTTAAGCAATGAATGGAAATTCTTAATTTTAATGTAGTCTAAATCAATCAATCTTTTGTTTCATGGCTAAATATTATTGTTCCATTTTAAAAAATCCTGTCTTTCATAATATCATGAAGATATCATTCCATGTTATCTTCTATAAGCATATTTATTATACCTTTCACATATTTCACAGATGTACATAAGTAGAATTATTTTATTTTATTTTTTGCAGTTCTGGGAGTTTAACCCAAAGCATCATATATTATAAGCAAGTGTTCAATCACTGAGCTACATTCCCAGGCCTATAAGTTAATTTGGGGGCCTGGGATTGTGGCTCAGAGGTAGAGCGCTTGCCTAGCATGCATGAGGCACTGGGTACAATCCTCAGCACCACATAAAAAAAAATAAAGGTATTGTGTCAACCTACAACTAAAAATAAATGTTCGTTAAAAAAGAGTTAATTTTTGAATATGTTGTGAGGTAGGGTTCAAGAGTCATTGATTTATTTGTGGATAACCCATAGATCATAGATATCCTATTAATTATAAAATCCTCTAATAAGTCTTGATAATGTGATAGTGTAATAACCCTAACTTTGTTCTTCTAATTTTTGGAATCAGGTTGACAATTTCCACATGATAAAATATTTTTTTTTGGAATTTGTACTGCATTTTCATGGAATCTATAGGCCAATTTGGAGATAATGTCTACTTTTACAAAGTGTAGTTCTTCAATCTGTGAACACATATATCTGTACATTTATTAGGGTTTAATATTTCTTCAATATTTTTGTAGTTTGTTGCATAGAGATCTTGTATAGGTTTATCTTTATTTATTCTTAAGTATTTACTGTTATTTGATGCTGTAAATATATCTTTTTCTAAAAATATTTTCCAAATATTTTTGTGGTTGCATAGAAAAACAATTTTTGAATATTAATCTGGCACTCAGAGATACTGATGAACCTATTTACTACTAATTCTAATTTATGCATAATTTCATTAATTATTCAATTACTTTTATTTTTGCTCTGTATTTAAAAATTTTTTACATTGTTTTTTACATATTTTTTGCTTTACTGTAATGTCTAGGACCTCCAGGACAAGGTTGAATATAAGTGAGGATCATAGACATCTTCTATTTTATTTCTTACCAGAGGGGAAAATGTTTCATCATTTCATCATTAAATGTGACTTTTTGCTGTATTTCAATATGATTTTTGCTGTATTTTTGCACATATACCCTTTATTGGATTAAGTAAGTTTCTATTTTTGGTTTGCAAAGTTTTTTTTTTTTTTTTTTTAATCATGAATGGGTGCTAAATTTTTCAGATTTTTTTACATCTATTGAGTTTATCACGTGATTATTCTGTTAATGTTGTGAATTGACTGATCTTCATGTGTTAAAGCAGCTTTTTATCCTTGGTATAAAACCTGCTTTTTGTGATATTTTGCAATATAGGATGGGAAATAAATGTGCATGTGCATGAGTTTTAGAATTTTTGCACCCATGCTTTTTGTTTTGTCAACTTTTTGTTAGGTTTTGGGACTAAACTAACATTAGCTTCAAAAATGAATTTGGACACAACAACATTTTTACATTCTGGAAGAGATTATGTAACACTGATTCCATTTATTCTTTAAATGTTTATAGGAATTCACTGGTAATGCCATCTGGGCTTCAAGTTTTCTTTTAGGGAAGAACTTTAGTTACAGGCTCATTTTTAAGAGTTGTAGAAGTATTAAAAATTTTAAATTATTTTATCAATTTTAACGTATTTTAAGAGGATTTTTATTCTAATTTTTCACATTTGTTGGACACATTCTATTTTTAAATATTATATTCTCATGTCTTTAGTATATGTGCTGCTGAAGCAAGCACTATTCTCATGTCTTTAATAACTATTGGATCTGTAACGCTTCCCTCATTTCCATTCCAAACATTTATTGTTTATTTTCACTTTTTATTCATCAGTTTTGAGGATGGCTCTTCATTTTCCATTGTTTTTTCATATAACCAACTTTTGTCTTTGCTGGGTGCCTTGATTGTAGATATTTTTGTTTCATTAATTTCTGGTATTATATTTATTATATTCTTCTAATTTCTTTTATTTTAACTTGATTTTTGCTATATCAAATATATAATTATATAACGGATTTATACCCTTCCTTATTTTCAGATATATTCATTTAAGGCTATAGATTTTCCTCTAATAAAGAGTTTGTTGTATCTCAGAAGTTTTGATTTGCCATACTTTCATTTTCATGTAGTACAAGAGATTTTCTTACTTAATTTGGACTTGTTCTTTGAGCTATGGTTTATTTATAAGTGAATTTCTTAATTTCTGAACTGACATGATTTTATAGTTATCCTTTTTTTTCATGATTTCAAGTTTAAACTGTGGTCAGAGAATATAATCTGAATTTTAAAATTTGAAATTGGTTGAGTTTTCCTTCATGGCCTGCAGGAAATTTAGTTTAGGTTAAACATGCATTTGCAAAAATACAATTCTTTCGTTTTGGTTGTTATGGTTTATATGTATTGCATAGGCTTAGTTACATATTTTGTCCACATCTTTATTGATTTCTGATGTTACACAATCTAAAATTCTTTTATTGAATTTTCATTTCTAGAATATCTATTTGCTAATTTTTATATATTCCAGTGTTATGTGAAAATTTCCATCATATTTATTTTCTAAAAATTAACCCTCATTATTTTGTAGGCTCTGAGGGCATTACTTTACATGGATTGCACCTGAAACATTTTCTAGTCTGTCTTTTCAGTCTTATCTGATTCTCAGTAATTTTTGTTATTCAAACTCTGCATTCGGCGAAGCACTATATTTATTTTTAAATTTATTTTATTTTTTAATTTTAATTTGTTATATATGACAGCAGAATGCATTACAATTCATATTACACATATAAATCACAATTTTTCACATCTCTGGTTGTACACAAAGTAGAGTCATTATACATGTACTTCATTCATGTCTTTATACATGTACTTAGCGTAATGATGATCATAATGCTGAGCACATTAAATCAATATGTGTAAGACCCTGGTTGAGGTTATCTTTTGATTATTTTTATTTTGAAACAATAATAAACTTGTGGGAAGTTGCAATAGTTCATAGATCCCTGTGAGCTCTTTTTTATTTCTTTATTTATTCTAATTTGTTATATATGACAGCAAAAAGCATTTCAATTCATAGTACACATATAAAGCACAATTTTTCATGTCTCTGTTTGTACACAAAGTAGAGTTACACCATTTGTGTCTTCATACGTGTACTTGGGGTAATGATGTCCATCTCATTCCACCATTTTTCCTACCCCCAACCCCCATTCCCTGCCCTCCCCTTTGCCCTATCTAAAGTTCCTCCATTCCGCCCATGCTCCCCCCATCCCCATGTCAGAGAAAACATTTGGCCTTTGGTTTTCTGGGATTGGCTGACTTCACTTAGTATAATATTCTCCAACTCCATCCATTTACCTGCAAATGCCATGATTTTATTCTCGTTTCATGCTGAGTAATATTACATTGTTTATATATACCACATGTTTTTAAGCCCTTTGGGTATAAACTGAGGCCTTGTGAACTGTTTACGTAGGTTTCCCCTGTGGGAGTTTTGATATGAGTATAATGAAATGTTCAGTAAACCACAGATCTCAATCACATTGTTGTACTACAGGTCTATAAGAATGTTTTATGTGCACTGATTTTTGTGTGTCTGTTGGTAGTTCTATGCAATTTAAACTTACATATGGATTTGTGGAACCACCACCACAATCAAAATACAGAACTGTTCAATCACCATACAGAAATTTCTTCATGTTACCCCTTTATAGTAACATTTATGATTTCTCTTTTCCTGGAATGATTAATCTGTTTACCATGTCTAGTTTGATAACATTATATAATTTATTTAAATTACATAACATGTTTGAATTTGGCTATGTAAGCTTAATAAATGTTATAGTCTAGAGTAATTTTAGGTTCACCAAAAAATTCAACATAAAGTACAGAGTTTCTATTTATCCCATACAACTTCCTTGCTTATTTTCTCTATTATTAATACTATATTAATTAAAGATACATGCAATCTACATATCATAGAATTCGTTCTTTGCCCATCTTTTAATTGGATAGTTGAGTTATAAGTTTTTCATATATTGAAGATACTAGACTTTTATCGGATAATTATCAGATGTTTTCCCCACTGTTTTCACTGTTTTCATTACTATTGTGAGCCAATATTTAATACATTATGATGAAATAAAGTTCATAGTTTGCATTAGGGTTTATGCTTTGTGTTTGTGTTGTACAGAGTTCTTTGGGCTTTAACAAATGTATAATATAATTACAATATCTACCATTATTGAATATTTTCACAGTTTAAAATCCCCTGTGTTCTACCTATTCATCCCTCTCTCTTTCCTCTCAATCTCTTGGGAACTACTGACCTTTATAATCTTCATACAATGTTTTCCAGAATTTTTTATAATTTGAATCATACAGTACACAACCTTTTAAGGATGACTTTGTGCTTTTTTTTTTTTTTGTGTGTGTGTGTGTGTGAACAATTCATTGCTTTTTAGTACTGAAATATATTCCATTATATGGATGTACCACAGTTTGTTTATTCATTCACTTACTGAAGAACATCTTGGTTCTTCTATGTTTTGGCAATTGTTAATAAAGCTGCCATAAACATTTGTTTTTAGGTTTTTTTGTGCACATAAGTTTTCAACTCATTTGGGTAAATATGAAGCAGTGCAGTTGCTAAATTGTATGTTAAAGGTATCTTTAGTTTTTTAACTATGAGACTTTTTTCTTTTTTAAAATTTTTTATTATTCTAATTTGTTATACATGTTTACAGAGTACATTTCATTTCATATTACATATAAAGAGCACATTTTTTTCAAGTTGCTGGTTTTATATAAAGAATTTTTACAACAATTGTGTCTTCATACATGTATTTAGGGTAATCATGGATAACTCAGTCTACCATTATTCCTATCCCCTTGCCCCCTCCCCTCTATCCCCCCTCTTTGTTCTATTTAAAGCTCTTTCATTCATCTCATCTATAAGACTGTTTTTCAAATTGCTATTGATTTCGTATTCTCATGAGCAATGGATCAGAATTCCTGTTGCTCCATATTCTTCTCAGCATTTGGTGCTGTTAATGTTTTGAGTATTAGTCATTTTAACAAGTGGTAATGTATTTCACTGTTTTATTCTGCATTTTCACAAAGGTATATAATGCTGATGATCTTTTAATGTGCATATTTATCATGTGTATATTTTCTTTGGTGAAATATTGACATCTTAAGCATGATGACTTTGAGTACCATCCAAGTTGTTGCATGTATCAGTAATTGGCTCTTTCTTGTTGCTGATTGAATAGTATTCCGAAGAATGGATGGTCCATCCATTGTCCTGTTGAAATATTTTTGTGTTGACTCCAGTTTGGAGCCATTAAGAATAAGGATGTTGTGCCAGGCACAGTGGTGCACACATGTAATCCAGCGGCTCGGGAGGCTGAAACAGGAGGATTGCCAGTTCAAAGCCAGCCTCAGCAACTTACTAACACCCTGTCCCAAAATAAAGAAAAACATAAAAAGGGCCGGGTGTGTGACTCAATAGTTAAGTACCCTTGGTTTAATCCTCCATACCCCCCCAAATCTATTGATCTATTTCTTTAGATATAGATGGTGTGAACATCAGTGTACAAGTTTTTTGAATGTACATAAAACATCACTCCTTTAGGATGGACACCCAAGATTGCAACTGATAGGACTTATGTTAAGTACATGTTTACATTTTAAGAATCTGCCAAATAATTTTCCAGAATGCTTAAAATATTTTATATTCTAATCAGAATTTTGTCTATATTTTGTTTCCTTTGTTGCTAGTGTATAGGAATATGATTGATATTTTTATGTTCATCTTGTGTCCTATGACTGACAAACTTATTTATTAATTATGAGAGGTTTTTAATTTTTTTATTATTTCTTGGAATTTTATACATAGAAAATCATGTCATCTACAAATAGGGACAGTTTAATTTCTTCCTTTACATTCTATATTTTTCATTTCCTTTTTCTTATCTTATTATACTGCTTAAGATTCCAAATATTTTTTATTTCCATCTTTTTTAAAATTTAATTTGTTATACATGCTTTTAGAGTGTAATTCCTTTCATATTACATATAAAGAGCACAGTTTTCCAAGTCATTGCTTTTACACAAAGTATTTTCATACCATTTGAGCTTTTATACATGCACTTAGTATATTGACGTCCAACTTCTTCTGCCATTATTTCTGTCCCCTTGCCTCTAATAACAGTTATGAAAATAAGTGTTGAATGTTGAACCAATCTTGCATATCTGGAATAAACCCTAACTAGTCATGGCCTATAATTGTTTTTTAAAAAATATTTATTTATTTGTTTTAGTTGTACGCAATGCCTTTATTTTTACGTGGTGCTGAGGATCAAACCAGGGCTGCGCAGGTGCTAGGCGAGTGCTCTACCACTAAGCCACAAACCCAGCCCATATAATTGTTTTTATACATTGCTGGATCCAATTTACTAATATTTTTGAGAACTTTTTTTCTTTTTTTTTTTTTTCTTTTTTGGTACCAGGGATTGAACTCAGGGGCATTTGACTACTGGGCCACATCCCCAGCCCTTTTTTTGTATTTTATTTAGAGACAGGGTCTCACTGAGTTGCTAAGTGCCTCGCCATGGCTGAGGCTGGCTTTGAACTCATGATCCTCCTGCTTCAGCCTCCCAAGTGCTGGGATTACAGGTGTGTACCACCACACCCAGCTTGAGGTCTTTTGTTTCTATATTCATAAGGGATATTTGCTTCTAATTTCCTTTTCATGTGCTGCCTTTGATTGTTCTTTTTTGGAATAAGGGCAATCCTGGCCTCATAAGGTGAATTTGTTATTATTTCCCCCTCTTCTACATTCTAGAAGAGATTTTATCAAAAAGGTGTAATTTCTATTTAAAATAATTGGTAAAAACTCTAGTGAAGCAATCTGACCTGGGATTTCATTTTTTAAAGGTTGTAGGTGTGATTATGATGAGAGATAGTTGCTTCTCTTGTGTTGCTATCAAGAACTTCTCCTTTCTCTTTGCCTTTGAAAGTATAATTATAATGTGTCTCACTGTGGACTAAAATTTAAAAAACTTAGAACTTTTTGAGATTTTAGTGTGAGTAGATTCATGTTTTCCACAATATCTGAAACATTTTACATTACCATAAGCAATATATAAACATCCCCCATGTCCTTAATAAGACTCATTTTCATTTTTTAAAATATCACAACTCTAATGGGTATGTAGTGGTATCTATAGTTTTGATTTGCATTTCTCTAGTAACTAATATCCTTGAGCTTCTTTCCAGGTGGCTGTTGGCTGTTGACTACTGCATATTTTGGAGGAATATCTCATCAAAACCTTTGCCCATTAAAAAAATTGGTAAGGGGCATAGAATCTTTATGTGATTCTTTTAAGTCATTGCTTTATTGAGATGCAATTACATATCATAAAATTCATTATTTGCCCATCTTTTAATTGTATAATTGTTCTTTTATTGCTGAGTTTTAAGTTTTCCATATATTGAGGATACTAGATCTTTATTAGCAGATATTTTCTCCACTCGTGGGTTCTATTTTCACTCTTTATTATATTATTTGATGCACAAAAGCTTTCACTATTGATAGAGTACACTTTGTCTACTTTTTTCTTTTGTTGATTGTGTTTTTGGTGTTGTATCCAAGAACCTATTGTTTAATCCATGTTTGTGAGGACTTTCTTCTACTTTTTCATCTAAGAATTTTATAGCTTTAGCTTTTAGATATAGGTGTTCGATCCATCATGCATTACTTTTTGCATACAGTAAGTAGAAAGGATTTAAATTCTTTTTATGCACATAGATATCCAGTTGCCAGGACATTTTTCCTATTGTTTTTCTTTCTGCTCCTCAGACTGGATAATCTCAGTTGAGCTATCTTTAAGTTGAGTGGTTCTTTAGTCTGCTGCTCAAATCTTTTATTGAATCTCTCTAGTGATTTTTTTCATTCTAGTTATAGCATTTTTAACTTCAGAATTATTATTTGATACCTTTTAATAATTTCTATTTTTTTGTAAAGTGAGCACTTAGGATATTAGACTGTGTTCACTCTGGATGTCAAATTCTCCTCCCTCCCAGGATTTTTTGTTGTTTCTTTTTTTGGGGTTGTAGTTTGTTTGTTTAGTGACTTTTAAAATTGTTTCTAAAGACTATATTCTTGGTCTTTTATGGTCACTGAAGTCTATATTTTGTTAGGCTAATGGTCAGCTAGTAAATTTATGTAAATTTCCTTGGACATTGGCAAGCACAAAATAAATGACCTCCTGGCTCTCCTGCTTTCACTGGAGCTGGAGACTAGCATGCTAAGTGAAATAAGCCAATCCCAAGAAACAAAAGCCGAATGCTTTTTCTGATATGTGGATGCTAATTCATAATAAGGTGGTGGGGGCTAAGGAAGAATAGAGGTACTTTGGATTAGACAGAGGGGACTGAAGAGAGGGGAGGGGATATAAGGATAGGAAAAATAGTAAAATGAATAGTATATTATGACCCTATGTGCATATATAATTACACAGCTGGTGTTATTTTACATCATGTACAATCAGAAGAATGAGAAGTTATACTCTCTTTATGTATGATGTATCAAAATGCATTCCACTGTCATGTATAACTAATTAGAACAAATAAAAACAAATTAAACCAAATATTGAAAAAAATAAAGATTTATTAGAGTCTAAACTTCCTACCCTGCCTCTGTTGGTGTCCTGTCTATAGAAGAGGTGATCATCATCTCAGGTTGCCTGTAAAGCTGAATGGGATTTGGAAGCTCAGACTCATTATTTGGTATCTCCTGCAACTGCTAGTGGCATTTGGCGAGGATAAGGCAGGTATTGTCAAGTTTTCTGTCTTTCTAGGTTGAGCCTTTCTCTGCCATTTTGCTAGGGAGAACAGCTTTTTCTTTCTTTTTTAAAAAATTTATTCTAATTTGTTATACATGACAGCAGAATGCATTTCAATTCATATTACACACATAGAGCACAGTTTTTCATATCTCTGGTTGTACACAAAGTAGAGTCACATCATTTGTGTCTTCATACATGTACTTAGGGTAATAATGTCCATCTCATTTCACCATCTTTTCTACCGCCATGCCCCCTCCCTTCCCCTTGCACGCCTTTGCTGTATCTAGAGTTCGTCTATCCCTCCCATGCTCCTCCACCCCCATTATGGATCAGCATCGTTATATCAGAAAAACCATTCAGCATTTTTTGGGGGGATTGGCTTACTTCACATAGCATTATATTCTCCAACTCTATCCATTTACCTGCACATGCCACGACTTTTTTTTTTTTTTTTTTTTTTTTTTTTTTTGTGGAACTGGGGATTGAACTCAGGGGCACTCGACCACTGGGTCACATCCCCAGCCCTTTTTTGTATTTTATTAAGAGACAGGGTCTCACTGAGTTGCTAAGTGCCTCGCCATTGCTGAGGCTGGCTTTGAACTCGCGATCCTCCTGCCTCAGCCTCCCAAAGTGCTGGGATTACAGGTGTGCGCCACCGCGCCTGGCTCATGATTTTATTCTCTTTTAATGTTGAGTAATATTCCATTGTGTATATATGCCACATTTTCTTTATTCATTCATCTACTGAAGGGCATCTATGTTGGTTCCACAGTTTAGCTACTGTGAATTGTGCTGCTATAAACATTGATGTGGCTGTGTCCCTGTAGTATGCTGTTTTTAAGACCTTTGGGTATAAACCAGGGATTGGGATAGCTGGGTCAAATGGTGGTTCCATTCCAAGTTTTCCAAGCAATCTCCATCCTGCTTTCCATATTGGCTTCACCAATTTGCAGTCCCACCAGCAATGTATGAGTGTGTCTTTTCCCCCCACATCCTCGCCAATATTTATTATTGATTGTAATCTTAATAACTGCCATTCTTCTGGAGTGAAATGAAATCTTAGAGTAGTTTTCATTTGCATTTCTCTAATTGCTAAAGATGTTGAACATTTTTTTCATATATTTGTTGATTGATTGTATATCATCTTCTGAGAATTGTCTGAGAACAGGTTTTTCATAGGGTTTTTGGTTCTTCCTCTTTTGGTGGTTTTTACTTTCAGGCTTTTCCAGCACCTTGGAAAAGTGCCTGGGGATATTTGTTGTGGGAGTAAAAAGAAAATGCAGGGAACTTATTGCTATATAATTCCTAAAGTCCTTAGGTCCCTACCTAGCTAGGCTTCCACCACTTAGTGTCTTCTTAGAATTTTCTGTTGCATGACATCTGGGGTTTTAGTTGTAACAACTTGAGAGGAATAGGTAGAAATAATCTATTCCATCTTATCAGCTAGAACCTGAAGTTCTGTGTTGTTATCTAAAAAAAAAAAAAAAACAGTATTGGGTTACTTGCAGACAGCTAAACTGAAAATAGATCATCTTAATCTAATTAAGGATTGAGACACTTCAAGGATGAGATTTTTACTGTAAGCCAGGATGTATTTCATGTCCCCTCTTCCTCTTTGCATAGCACTTTAGCACCCCAGGGAAAATTTAGGGTAATTGCCAGGTATTTGTCATTTTCTTGGACCCCAAAGTCCATGAGACTTCTTATTAGCTTTGTTTAGCTTTCCATCATTTTGCAATGCTTTTCAAGTTGGTTTTCCAGTAAAGCCACTTCAAAATCAATAAATACCTCTATGGAAAATGTGGCTCAGACGGACAAGAGTCATTTCTGTTTTCTCTGTTCTACCAGATCTTGTTTTTAAAAAGCAGTGTTACTAGAAAGCCTGAAGTTTGTTTTTTTCTCACCATTTTCATGAGAGTATAGAGAACTCTGCTTTAGTATCTCAGTCTCTTAGTAACTGCTTTCTGCTTGACTTTTCGATCTCTCTGCCTATGTTATTTTGTTGTAAGATTCTATAGGGAATGGTATGTGGTCTGTTATTTCAGGATCTTTGCCTCTAAAACATATGTATGCACATGTGCACACATGTGAGCATGCACACACACACACACACACATTTTGCCAAAGTTTTCTACATTTTCTTGATGGATGGTTTGGTCTATTGTAAAAGGTTGTCTATCATAGCCATAAAGCAGAAGTTCTTAGTGAAGTTTTATAGTTTTCTTCAAATGTATTTTATATTATTGTATATTTTTCTCAATTTTTATAGTTCTGTTGATATATAAATGCTCTTTTTTCTCCCATTACATTCTTTAATTGTTTATTGCTGGTTTTCCCAAATGATATTGGCTGATGTATTTGAATCACCAATTTTGTCCATTTTATAATAAATAAATTCTTTATTATTCTATTGCTAACTGATAGTGTTTTCTTTTCCAATATTTGTCCATTTTCCTTTGCTTAATTCATTGGCTAAAATTTTACAGTACTATATTGAATAGTGGTGGTATTAACAGTGAATTTTATCTCCTTCCTCACCTTAGTGAGGATACTTTTATTGTCTCACAATTAAGTATGAAGTTTCTGTAGACATCACATAAATATCTGTAGATGATTTATTTTTTAAAAATATTCTTTTGTTACAATGTCTCCTTTAATATGCTTTAAAAGAGTATTAACTCTTGTAGAATGTCCATCCCATTTCATCTTATATTGAAATATTTTTCAACTTGTCACTAAAATGCAACCTCCTTCCTCCAATTTTGTACTTTCTTTGGTCCTCCTAAATCATGATTGATTTCTTCTCCATTTGGCTAATAGCACAGTGCTTATAATGTTGGTCTGATTATCTAATTCTGCCTTAAAGTAAATGTTAGTTGTTTTTAGTCTATCCCCAGAGGATGTTTTGCCTTTTTAAAAATATCTTTAGTCCCATTCTTGGTACAGTATCTGTCACATGCTATACAGTCAGGTTTTATTAAATTAATTATGTCATTGAAGACCATTGGAATAGAATAGAAGGTGCAGGAAACAAACCCCAATATGTACAGCTATCAGATACTTGACAAAGGTGCTGAAAATATATGTCATAGAAAAGACAGCCTTTTAAATAAATGGTGCTGGAAAAAACTGCATATCCATATGTATAAGAATGATTTTAGATCCTTGTTTTTCACCCTGCACAAAAGTCAAATCAAAATGGTTCAAAGATCCAGAAATTAGAACAGTAACCTTGCAACAGCTAGAAGAGAATATAGGGTCAAAATTCCATCATATAGGTTCAGGCACCAACTTCCTCAAAAAGACCCATAAGGCTCAAGAAATAAAACTGAGAATCAGTAAGTAGGATGCCATCAAATAAACAAACAACAACAAAAAATACTTCTGCCCAGTAAAAGAAATGATAATGAGAGTGAAAAAAGAGTCTATGGAAAGGGAGAAAATATTTGTCAGCTATTCCTCTGACAGTAAATTTATATCCACAATATAAAAAGAACTCAAAAAACTCAATGCCAAATTAAACCCTAAATATCTCAAACTCAAAAAACTCAATGCCAAATAAACCCTGAATATCCTGATCAATAAATGAGCAAAAGAACTGAAAAGAAACTTTCAAAAGAAGAAAACTAAATGGCAAGAAATATATGAAAAAATGTTCAACATCTCTAGAAATTAGGGAAATAAAAATTAAAACTACACCAAGATTTCATCTCACTCTAGTCAGAATGGTAATTATCAACAATGCAAATAATAATAAACACTGGTGAGGGTGTGGGGTAAAGGTATACTCTTTAATTGTTTTTGTAACTGCAAACTAGTACAACCACTCAGAAAACAGTGCAGAGTTTCCTCAAAAGATTAGGAACAGAACCACCATATGACCCAGATATCCCACTCCTTGGTATTTATCCAAAAGTTCTAAAATCAGCATACTGTAATGATGCAGACACATCACTGTTTATAGCAGAACAATAGTCAAGTTATGAAATGAATCTAGGTGCTTGTCAACAGTGGAGTTTAACTTAGCTCTAAAAAATAATGGAATTATGGGATTTGCCAGTAAATGGATGGAAATGTAGAAATGATAAGTGAATTAAGCCATACTCAGAAACTCAAAGTTCAAACATTTTCTTTCATATGTGCAAGCTAAGACAAAATTAAAGGAAAGAAGATATAGGGAGAGGTGATCAGATATCATAAAGACACAGGGAAGGTCAGTGGACTAGATATAGATAGGAGAATGAGAGGGAAGGAGGAAGAGAAAGGGGAAGATAAATGGAATGAATTTAACAAAATCATGTTATATTCGTATTAAAGACACCAAAGGAAATTTCTTTTAATGCATATGTAGAAGAAAGGAAGTTTAGTAGAGGAGGGAGAAAAGAGGGAGGGTTAAGAAAAGGAAAAGTGGGGACGGGGTTTGAAATAAAATTTATTTCATGTTTGACTTTGTCAAAATGAACCCAATTACTATGTATAATTATGATGCTCCAATAAAAATTAATTATATCATTAGCATTTTATCATGATACTTGATTCTTCACATTCCTTGTTTTCCTTTATCATGACCCCAGAATTGGTAAAGTTGGAGGTTTCTAATTGTAAGCAAAGCTTGGACCCAGGGAATAAGAGGTAAAAACAAACCCAACACTGCTTATGCTCTTGATTTGTTCTTAGTTGATATTTCTCTGAACTACATAATATTAGACCTGGAAGTTCAGTTGCCATTTTAGTTCGACTTTTTCATCTTACAAATGAAGAAACTAAAGTCCAGTAGAGGAAGTGAAATATGTCAAACTCAGAGGTAATATAAAATATATCTCATAAATAGCAAAATGGATGGCATCATACAGATACAATGTTATCTTTGCTGTCTGATAATTGGTGTGAATTTTCTATATTCCTTCTCCACCTTGATATGTAGAGAGTGTGAAATGTCTTGGGAGAGATCGACATTGACTTAAGGCATGGGCACAGTCTGCAGGAGTGAACAAAAGTTTTTTTTTTTTTTTTCCATCAGCTTCTGGAATAGTAGTTTCTGCCTTGGTTCACCATTTATCCAGATATGACTAATAGTCCTTAGAGAGATCTTGTAAGATTGTGTTTCTTGATACCTTGGATAGCATTTTAGTTTCTTGTGGTTGCTTTCTAGCTTTAGGTAGCATGCTGGATTTATATCTGAGATTCTTGGACTTTGAAATAAAGCTGAATTGTGAAACTGTTGGGAGGGGTGTGTGGGTGAGCTGGGGAAGCAGGAAGCAGAGAGGATTAATGGCTTTGGCTGAAACCGGAACACTCTGGGTTTAAGAACTACATGGTTTTTGCTCTTCAGACAGCTATATCAGATTCTTAAATCCCTTAGTGCTGGTTTTTACATGGCCTTATCCAAATCTCTGTATCCTGTAGTCTTCACTGCTCTCCTAGAATGTTCTCTCAGCAGACCCATCATCAAATTATAATTCTTGCAAATATTCAAGATTCATTCCCAGAGCCTCAGCTAACCCTGTGGTACATGGGCAGCATAAAACAACTTGGTCAGTCAAGAAGTATTTTCCCCTTCTCAATAGTATAACTGATTTCTTCCCATTATATCAACTCCTTCAGTAAACATTCATATTTTAGGCTAACTAAGAAAATAAGACTTGACCAGAAATAAAAAATTCTGGGTTTAGTTCCTTCTCTGACATTTAGTGGTCTCTTTGTGAGCAAGTAAATACCTCTTTGTGTTTTACATCCTTATCTATTGGATAGGCTGAAAAATTCTTACCATGCTTATCTATCAGGATGGTGATAAGGACAAAATCTAACAATGAATGACAAAATGCATCATAAATGTACAGAAATAATCTATTATTAATGTAACATCATTTTCAACCATTTATTGGATGCCCATTATGTGGTATGTACTCTAGTCAATTATATATTGCAATTATGTATAATAGATATAAACAGTTATGATACACACACACACACACACACACACACACACACACACAGTCTGATGAAATCCTCACGCAATCCAAAAGAAATAGATTTATGCTTGTTTTAGAGATGAAGAAAACAAATGTATTAGTTTTCTATTGCTGATATAACAAACTACCCTAAATACAGAAGTTTAAAACAATACACATTCTTTATCTCACAGAGCTCAAAGCATGTGTCAGGGCTGCATTTTTTTTTTTTTTTTCTGGAGCCTTTGGGGATGAATCTGCTTCCAAGCTTACTAAGTTTGTTGACAGATTTTAGTTTCATGTTGTTAAACTGAGGTCCAAGTTTCCTTGCTGGCTGTTGGCCAGAAGTTTTTTTTAATCCATCTTTAAGAGGCCACACAGATTCCCTGGCTCATGAATACCTTCATCTTCAATGGTAGCAACAGAACATTGAGTTCCTCTCATGCTTTGAATCTCTCCTGCCTCTTCTGCTACATCTATGACCTCTTCTTCTGTCTTTCCCTTCTGCTTTTAAGGACCCATTCATGTGATTACATTGGACCTCCCTGGAGCATCCAGGATAATCTTCCTATTTTTTCATTTGATATCAACTGATTCTATCTCTGAAATTCTTTTGGCCAAATAATGTTAACCTCTTCATTGTTATAATAATAGAGGGTGAAGACCATGGGGCCAGAATCTTGGTGCTGCACTAAGAGAGTCACTTTAATTTTAAAGCCTATGTTCCTTTTTTAAGATTAAAAAAATTCTTTTTAGACATACATGACAGTAGAGTGCATTTTGACATACCATATATACATGGAATATAACTCCTATTCTTGTGTTGTACATGATATGGAGTTATACTGGTTGTGCCTTCATATATGAACATAGGAAAGTTATGTCTGATTCATTCTACTGTCTTTCCTACTCCTATCCCTCTCCCTTCATTTCATTCCCCTTTGTCTTACTCAGGGAACTTCTATTTTGCTCTGCCCCCATTCTGTGTTAGCCTCCACATACCAGAAAGAACACTCAGCCTTTGGTTTTGTAATTTAGCATGATATTCTTCAGTTCTATGTTCTTAACCAAATAGTTAAAAATAATATCAACAACAACTAAATTAATGAATATGAGACAACATTTCATATAGTTCAGAGTACTGTGTGGTATTGGGTTGTCTAATAATTGTCAAATAAGTAAGCCACCAGTATTTTCTTAGGTTATAGAATTAAGGGTTCTCATGAGAGCTTCAAAGTTCTTTCTGTAGAGTTTTTCTGTCTTTTTTCCAGCTATTGCAAAATTGCTTCACTACATCTGAGCCCAACTTTTTGCTCCATTCCCCAACACCAATTTTTGTTCTAATCTTTACCCTGGTTTTACCTTTCTTTAGCCCAGTATGTACCTAACAACCAGAATGCCTTCTCTAATACTAATCTGCTTGTGTGACAATATTCTTCAGTGGTTTTTCTCTGCTCTAAAAAATCAAACCTGAACTCTTTGAGGTGACTTGGAAAAGCATGCATGAACTGTTTCTGCTTACCTTTATGGTCTTATTTCTACCCACTCTTTCCCTCTCTTTTTTTGCTACAGGAGGACTGAACTATTTTTACATTTTCTAGCATAGTATGATATGTTGCCCCTTTTAGTCTTCATATGAGATAGAAAAGTCTTACTTAGTTTTTAAAAAAATCTGAACTTTACCATTTCCTACTCATCCTTCAGGTCTCAGTCCAAACATCACTTCCTTTATAACATTTTCCATAATTCCTCAGATCAAATTTTATTATAATTCTCAATTTTCCATGTAAACTATGAAATCCTCAAAGTTGAGCATTTTATCTTTTTTTTGTTGAATGTTTTGTTGTCAGAACTTGCTGCAATTGTGAAATATTTGTTCAAAACCTGAATACATGAAGGAAACTTGTGTCTGTTGGAGCATTTATTTTCTAGTCTGAGTGGCTGTGATGGTACCACTTTATCTTTTATTTTATTAGTTCTATAGTTATATATGACCATACAACCCATTTGGATACAATTATACAAGCATAGAATGTCTTATTCTAATTAGGACCCAAGTCTTGTGGATGCACATGATGGTGGGCACTTCTCTATTATCTTAAGACACTTCCAGGAATTGGGACTGGTATTGATTCTGTATGACCTGTCTCTTTCTCTGGTCCTAATCTTTGCAGTCTTTACTAGACTAGGAAGTTTGCCTCTGGAACTGGACTGTTAGCTAATTAGTGGATGGTTCTCCTCAACCAGTTTCTTTTTGTGTCTTGAGACTTTTCAAGATTTTCCCTCTCTTGATATATCATGACTCTACACAGATCATGAGGTTACATTCCGACACTCAATGATTATTTAATTTTTATTCCTTACTGTGGCTGATTACATTCCATGCATGTTTTCTGGTTCACTACATTATTCTGAGAATACCATTTGGTGCTATAACTTTATACTTAGGGTCACTTAAACTCCTAGACCATGACCATTGCCTCACATGCAAAAGTTGTGTTAACATGGTGTGTTATGTTTGTCATCTCAGATACTTTGACTACCTGTTTTTTCCAAAATATGTCACAGTTATCTATTTCCACTTAAGAACTATTTGTTTCAATACCTTGGTGGTTTACTTCTGCATTGTGGCTTTCAGTATGGAATGTGGAATTTAAATTCATGTTTCATTACAATGATCTGCAACTTAACTATCCTTTGGTGCCTGCTTAATTTTCTTTGGCTTTTTTAGAAAACAAGATTATCATTGTAAATTACTTTAATGTTACCACATCTTGGACATTAAAGCAAACAAATATGATGTTTCATTATGTAACATGGTCACCTTCCAGTACATTATGGTTATTTGAGCATTCACTACTATTGGTACCTAGTTTGGCATCATGATCATCTAAACATGTGCCAACGTTTAAGTGTCATGGTGATTTGAACTTAAAATTGTGCTGTAAGTTCTTATGACACAGTCATCTGAATACATACCATTGTCATTTTGGCAGAAATCATGGCAACTGATCATATATTTAAATTATATGTATGTGTTTATTTGTCCATTAATTACTGCCCTTTTTGAGCATAATTTAATTATGATTGTACATGTATCATGGTTATTTACCTTCTCTGAATATTAGGATGCTTTAGGTAGAGACAGAGTCAATTCCTTCTCTTACATGCAACTTACTTTGTATTTTATCTGAACATTTACCATGACAGTACACACCTGTACCAGAGCTTAAGGCTACTGTATGGTGATTTCTAGCTCATAAATCATTACTTTCTTGGCATGCTGCATTATTTAAACTTACATATCAATACAGTATTCTCTATGTACCAGGCTGACTATAGTCGTAAGATACAGTCATGCACTGTATAATGATGTTTCAGTCAGTGATGGACTGTATATATGACAGTGGTTCCATAAAATTATAATGGAGATGAAAAATTCCTATTGCCTAGTGATGTTGTAACTGTCATAAGTCATAGCACAACACATTAGTCAAATGTTTGTGGTGGTGCTGGTATAAATAAACTTACCATGCTGCCATTATAAAAGTATAGCACATTTATATAGAGTATATAACACATGATAATGATAATAAATGAGTATGTCACTGGTTTATGTATTTACTATACTATACTGTTACCATTGCTTCATTTTATTGTTAATGTAACTTTATTTTAATGAATACATAAGAACATAAAAATGTACACATTTATGTACTACCATGCAGTTTAAAAAATTAGTTTCATTTAAAATTTTATTTACTTTGAATTTTTAAATGTGATATGTATACATGTTTGATACATGTATACATTGTGTAATGTTTAAATCAGATCAAACATACTTATCTGCTCCAATGTTCAGTATTTTTTATGGTGAAAATGTTCAAAATCCTCTCTTCTAGCTTTTTTAAATATAACATTCATTACTGTTATCTAAAGTCATTCTACTGTGTGATAGCACAGTAGGAACTTCTTACTCCTATCTAACTGTAACTTAGTACCTATTAATCAAACTCTCCCTATTCTTCCCTCCCGATTATCATTATTTTAGAATGTATTTTCTCAGCTTACAAAAAATTTTACTGTAAAACAATATGCTGTGTTATACTGACAGAAACCACAGACATTTTGTGTTTACTACATGAAGCAGAGCATAACTGTAAATCAATGTTTGTAAATTACTACTTTCTGTTTCTAATAGATATTGGAAGCACAGTGTCATTTAAGTATGTGCCACAACGTCTCCTTTTGTAACAATATCATTTGTATTTGTTACCACTTCAATTTGTTTCCTAGGGTTGTCATTACCAAAACACACACACACACACACACACACACACACACACACACACACTCACACACACACACACTGAATAGTTTAATTCATCTTCTCAAAGTTTTGGAGGCTAGAACTCCAAAATCTAAGTGTTGTCAGGTCTGTGGTCTCTGCAGCCTGTAAGGAATGATCCATCCTTGCCTTTTCTAGCTTCTGTTAGCCTCAATGTTTTCTTGGCTTGTGACAACATCAATCTGTCTCTACCTCAGTTGTCACATGGTATTCTTTCATTTTCTGTCTCTGTCTGGATTTCCCCTTTTTATAAAGACACCAGTGCTTGGATTTATTGTCCACCCAAATGTTTTAGTCTATTTTTGTTGCTATAACAGTATAGATGAATAATTAACAAAGGAAAGAAGCTTATTTAGCCATGGTTTTGAGGGATGGAAGTTTGAGAGCAGATTGCCATATCTGATGAGGGCCTTGTGCTGCATCATAACATGGTGGACAAACAGAAGGGCATATAGATGCATGCAGAAAAGACATGGGCAGACTCACATTAGAACAACCCACTCTTACAATGCCTAATCTGCTCCCATGAAAATTAATACACTCTTTAGATAAAGGAATTACTCCCTCTTAACAATGTAGTCACTTCTTTTTTGTGTGATATGACAATTTTATAGTGGGATAACATTTTAATTTACATTGTAGGAATAATATTTCTCTTTTCTTTTATTTTTAAGTTTTTCCTTTTTATTTGTCCTTTTTGGTTATACATAACATTAGGATTCATCTAGTCACTTCTTAAAGGCCCTAAATCCCAACACCATCACAATGACAATCAAAATTCAACATGAGTTTCAGTGGAGACAAACAATATTCAAACCATAGCACAGCATGACCCCATCTTAACCTAATTACATCTGTGAAGATTTCATTCCAAGATAAGGTCAAATCTGAAGGTACTGGACATTAGAACTTCAACATCTCTTTTAAAGGAGGAAATAATTTAACCCATAATAGCATCTGCTCTTGAAAACATTTGTTTTTATGTTATTATATTATATTATGTTTTATATTATTATTATTTATATCATTTATATTTCAATATTTTTATATTATTTATATTTCAAATTAGGCATATGTCCATCAGGGTAAAAATCATAGTTTAGTTGTCTATTCATACACCACTAAGGTCTGAGCCTGATCTATGATTGTCTACCTTTTATGTCATAGTTTTCATATTTTGCAGCATTCTTACTAACTTATATATCAGTCACATCTGCCTCCATCTTTAACATTGCTCTTTGCTCTTCTACAATGTCTAATATCTCTTGCATTTTGGATGTTTCTCTTGGATTATCATCTGTGCTTCAAATTTTTAGGTTATCAAAATATGCATCATGATTAGATGCTCACACATAAGATGTTGCTGTTCATGTACATTAGCCATCTGATCATATGGCATGGGGTCTCATGTTGCACAATTGTCATCTTATCCTTGACTGAAAACTTGATTCTATATTGTGTATGTTGAATAGAAAAGCACATCTGAATGGACAGTAGTCCTGTAGGATATCTGACTATAAATTATGTATGTTTCATCCTTGACTGTGGTGTGCACACAAGATAGATGTGGCTCACTCATGAGTGTATGAAAAAGAAATATTATCTCCTTCTGCTTGGAGAATGACAACTTATTTAACATGGATGTTAGTTCTTGGATTGGGGTCTTTAGTTCCTGCACAAGGGGTTTTCTCCTTGTATTTGCTGATTGCTCCTTTACCATGTCTGCTAACTGTATCATAACTCGTAATGTGATAGTTTGTATATTAGGCCAAAACACAAATTCGATATAAGTCATTCACCACAATTATTTTTCATAAGGCATCATGTCCATGTAAGTCTCCTTTTGTACCATTTTCACCTTTTCTTGAACCAAAGTCATTCATCGTGCAAATAAAATTCATAAGTTAAAAAAGTCATTCATTGTGTTCATGGTTATTTTTGATTACACATTGTATTTCCCTAAGAATCTCACCATATTTTAATTTCTGTACAATGTCCATCTACACCTGTATCATAATTGACAGCCTATGTTCTGTAGGTATGTGATTGTGCATCATAAACACAGGCATGTTTTGTTCAGGTAAGTTTTGCTTGCATCTTAGTCATCTGAGTATCCTGCATAATTTACTTCTGCTGTTAGACCAATGGCATACATTCCCATATTTTTTTTTTATCACCTGAATAGTTTTCACTCTATGATTGATTCTTGGGAATACCATTATTTATCCCATCTTTCATATGTGAATTAACATATTCCCTGTGATAATATGCATTATATATTTCTGCTCATGTACTGTTGTTGAAGTTGTCTTATGGATTTCTGCTTAAACACCACGCTTGTGTGAAAATACACTGTCATTATCTCTTCTTTCACTGTGAACAAACGTTTTGTACTATATATATATTAGTTTGTACATAGTAGTTTTTGTTACTTCAATGAGTGTTCTCTCTACTTTGTCATCAATATCTACTCCTATAATCTGGTATTATTATCTTATGTTGCAGAAACTGCTGTGTGTGCATTGTGGTCAAATGCTCAGACTCCTGTGGTGGCTGCTTATGCACCACGGATGTTTGAGCATGTGCTATGGTGTCTACTTTTGCAACATTGCCATCTGCTTCTGGAACAAAGCCATTCATTTCTTTACTCTGTTTTTAAATCTTGTATTATGTCTGTCAGAAGAAACACAGCATATTGTCATACCTAAAAGAATGGATAGTGGAGCTGGAATGATTAGATTTGAATTGTGGATCATCCACTTATCATGTATGTGTTCTTGCATACATCAGTTTGTGTGTCCAAGGTCCAGTTTCTGAAAATGACAAAAATAACACCTCATGAGGTTGTTGTGAGGATTATATAAGTTATTACACATAATGTATTTTGAACACTGGCTAGCATGTTGTAAAATGTACGTGATGATGATGATGATGATGATGATGATAATGTGTCCCTTGATTTTGTACCATGGTTGTCAGAAATTTTCTAAGTGTACTTTATAGTCAAATTATTATACTGTGATAGTGTTTAAGCACCATGATATAAGCATATGCCATAGAAGTCTCTCTTTGAATCATTGACATCTATAATAGTCTATTAGTTCCTGTATTATTGTTTTCTGATTTTCTATCATCATTATCTTACCTAATATCCTGGTTCATCTGCCCCTTTATTATGGTCATCAGTTTATTTCCTTGGAATGTCTGGGTATATATCATGGTGAAATGCTCAAACATCAGTGGTAGTCATTAATGCACCACGATTGTCTGAGTATGTGCCATGTTATCCCCTCTAGCATCATGCCATATCCTGCTGGCACAAAGAAAGAGTCTTCATGTATTATATTTCCTTTATTCATATACACTGTCATCTGGGCACACTCCTTACTAAGTTAATTGTTCCTGTACAAGATCCACCTGCTTTTACAATATTATATAGGTTTTTGCTCATGCACCATGGTTGTCTGAGCATGCAGCATGCTTGTCTGCTCATACGCCATGGTTCCTGAGCAGGAGCCTTCATTAACTACTGCTCTACAGGAAAATGGTGTTTAATGTATCATGTATATATCGGTCTGTGTTCTATGGTTATTTATGCCTATTTCATGGATTCCCACTCCTGACTCTTGATTTTCTTTCTCCATGTCTATCAGTTCCAAAATAATAGATGTTGTCTCATGTCACTGAGCTGTTTGTGCATCCCAGGCAAATGTTCAAAGGCTTATAATGACTATTTGTGCACGATGGTTGTTTAAGCATGTACCATGACTTCACTTGCTTCATCATTGTCATCTGCTCATAGAATAAATGTAATTATGATTGAATAACCACCAACCATACCTATTTCACTATGCATAGTACCATGTCTATCTGTTCCTGTATCATGGGATTGTAGAGATAAGTATCATAAATACTAGTGTTACTCAAATACTAGTGTTGGCTACTCATGCAATATAATCATTTGAGCATATGGTATCAGGTCTTGTTTGGCCATCTACTCATGGAGTAAAGCCCATAGCTTTTTTGTACTGCATAGTGTTTATCTGAGTGGACACTACAGCATGGTTTTCTTCTCAGAAAATAAGTTTGTGTACCATCTCTATGTCTCTTAGCTCCTATGCCATGACTGTTATGTCATAGTGTAGTGATCAAACACTGATGATGTTTTTCACCAACTGTTTATGTTCCATGATGCTTCTCTATGCACCTTTGCTGCCTGATTCTGAAACAAAGGTTCATATATGGGGATGTTTCAATCTTGTACCATATCCATCTATGAGTTGTCCACACATGGTTATTTTTACCATAACTTTTCTCTTGGCTATAAGTTGCTGTTGGCTCATTTTTAATGGTTGTGTGAATATGTATAATGCATTCTTCTATTTTACTGCTTGGAGTTTTACTATCATCTTGTGCGCACTCATCATGATTGTGTGAAAACATACCACCATTCTCTGTTTTGTAATAAAATAAAATTTTCTGTACCATGAATATCATTTTGTGCACTGTGATTGTTACTTCAATATGTTTGCCTCCTCCTTTGTCCTCAGTATCTACTCCTATATACTGGATGTCAGCTTATGTTGCAGAACCTTCTGAGTGTGCATCGTGGTCAAATGCTCAGACTCCTGTGGTGGCTGCTCATGCACCACGGATGTTTGAGCATGTGCTACGGTGTCTACTTTTGCTACATTGCCGTCTACTTCTGGATCAAAGCCATTTGTTCCTGTGTTCTGTGTTTTTAATCTTGTACCACATCCATCTGAGGAAGCATGGCACCATCAGTGTAAATGTACAATGCTGACTCTGAAACCAGTCTGCTTGGTTGAATCCTAGTTCTGCCATTTAATTTCTTGATGTCTATGATCAAGTCATTTCACCCCTCTCTGTCTCTGTTTTCTCAACTATAAAATAATGCTAATGATACCTACCTCATAGGGTTGTTGTGAGGATTCAGAATTAAATGTAAAATGCTTAGATTAGTGCCTGGCACGTGGTAAATTCTGTTTTCAGTGGTGTTATATTATTTGTATTATGTCTCCCTGTTTGTTGTTGTGGTTTTTCAGCTTGCACCCCAAGATTGGTTGGTTGTGCATGTCAGTCACATACTAATTTATTGGTGGTGACTGTCCATTCAACATTGTCAACTGATGCTATGCCTTGGTTTCTTATTTTGCACCAATGTTCGCTACTCTTTTTTCAAAGCTAGTCATTCCTGTACTGTGCTTTTTTTTTTTTTTTTTTTTTAACTAATCATATCTCCCCCCAGCAAAAAAAGCATCATAATTGACTACAATACCATTTTTGCTTCTATCTCACGTTTTAATATGTGTCGGTGTGAATCATGACCAAGTACTCAAACACTGGGGATAGTTTTTCTTTCATGTGGTCATCTGAGCATGTCATAGTGTATCTCTTCATTTCCATCTGCTCTCAAATTAAGGTATTCCTTCCTGTATTGTGACTTTTAAAAAAACATATTGGGATCATTTTTGCAATCTTCACTTTGTACTTCTGTTCATTGTACCTGTTTGTCTTCCCTTTCATATTGGTATCAGCTCATTGTACACAGCAGACTGATAGTGCATAAGCATTTTCTGTTCATGTGCTGTGTTTGGAGTTGTACACCATACTTATACTCACACACTATGATTATGTAAAAATGCAATCATCTATTCTTGAATTGAGAATGGAAGAATAGATTTTCCTGTATCATGAATAGCAGTTTATTAATTATGACAGCACTGTGTTTGCCTATGACTCCATCATCCTGGATGTCAGCTTATATTGTAGAATTATCTGAGTGTGCCTATGGTCAAATGTTTTGACTACTGTGGTGGTTGCTTACACATCAGGAATGTTTGATAATAGACTGTGTTTATTTATGCAAGAAGGATTGCTGTCTATATCTGCAATGTATCATTGGTTCCTCTACTATATGTGTGTTTTTCAAAATCTCCTATCATGTCCATTAGAGGGAATACTGATGTAGAGTGAGGATAGACTAATTTGCAAGTCACATTTTATCTTTCTGCTTTAGTTTCCTCAATCCTGAAATAACAATAAGAATATTTACTTCATATGCTGTTGTCAGAGTAAAATGTTATTACATGTAAAGTACTGTGTTCTGATATACAATAATTAATAAATAAATATAAACTATCATCACCATAATTATACCAAGACTGTTTTTCTTTGTTCTCTATCATGCTTAATTAAGCCCTGGTTTAGGTTCTTCAATGCACAAATATAGTCTGAATATTTGACATAATGCCATCTATTGGTTCACTGTCATCTGTTCCTGGACCATTCTATTTCATCTTATTTTATAATTTAAAAAATATTGTACCATGCCCATTTCAGTAGGTATTATTTTATAGCTTTCTCTACCTACTATTCCTGCTTACTCCTAAAACATAATTATATGTTCATCTCCATGGTTGTCTGATTATGCTCATATTTGGTTTTCTGCATATGACATAATTGCATCTACTATTGTAATGAGATTTCTTCCATGTTATGTAAATAAGTTTATATATCAAATTTATTTCATTTTGATTGTTCTTTTTTTATTGTTCTTTATATGGTTTCTTATAATAGCTGTCGGTTCTTGTATCATATCCTTTTGCTTCTATATCCTGACTCTCAACATACATTTTGAGGTTATCTGGTTGTATATTAGAAGCTCAAACATCTGGGGTGTTTATTCATGGCACATTGCTAGTTAAGCACATATTGTGTTGTTTTCCTTTTCCATATTTGCTTTTGTCCCCAAATATTTGCTTCTATAATGCATTATTTTTATCTCATACAATTTCCATTTAAACAAACTCGAATATTGTTTTTCTCCAGCAAAATTTTTGATCATTTAGCATGTTTTTCTCTCTGTAAAGCATATAAGTAACAGTTTTCTGAGCATGAAGCATATAGATTGATCCTGTACTGATAATGCCATATTCTGTATCTTGGACTATGCATTAGCTTATGCATGATGGTTTTCCTCCAGATAATCACTACTTCTACTCCAATACCATTTTCCTATATTATGTTAGAGTGTTAGTTTTGCAGAGTTGTGTGAGGGTGTGTTGTGATGATGTGTTCATGGTCTCCTTTTGCATCATTACCATCTGCTATCTTCTTTCATATATCATTTACTAAATGCATTTGGGCCGTATAGATCTGCTCTTAAATGATTGCCATTTCTTCCTATAAAATGGCTTACAGGCCATGGTGCATCACATGCATCATATGCATCATAGGCAAACATTCAGACCCCAGAAGTGCCCCTTCATCATGCACCATGATCATTGGGGCATGTACCATAGGATCTTCATTTCATTAGTTTCTTCAGCTCCTGGACCAAAGCCATTTGTTAAATTCATGCTCCATGTCTTTATTACACAATACAGTACTTGTTATTTAATCTGTATTATGTTCATTTATTTTTGCACCATAGCTACTTGCTGTTTCATTAGTTTCAACTGATATTCTGAGTTAATTTGGTATGCATCATGGTCAAATCCTCATGTACCATTGATGGGTATTCATGTGCTATGGATTGTCTCCTTGTGCTAAGGTGTTCCCTTTTATACCATTACCCTCTGCTTCTGGATTAAAGCCACTTTTTTCCATGCTTTGTGTTTAAGTCATGCGAGATGAATACTTCAATAGGGAGATCATTAGTACCATCTCCTTCTGTCTTAAAACATAAAGGTGTACATATTCAGTATGTGTGTCTTTGTCTAAATCATGTCTACTTCTGTATGAATAATACAGTATTATAAATGTTAAATAGCATATATGCTATGTTTGTCCACTTTTCTATCACTATGCTGCTCCTTTTTCATGTGTGAATGTCTACTATTTCATGCTTTTCAGCACATGTTGGAAGGTTTTTTTGATTATCTATCATAATAAATTGTTTCTTCTTAAGTGACAGCAGTTCAAGCACCATGGATGCTTAAGCATATACCAGCATAAACTTTTGCATTGGTCCATCTGCTCCTGAAGCAAATCCATTTGTTTTAATATTTAAAATTTTTTTTCAGTCATGGATGGACACAACACCTTTATTTTATTTATTTATTTTTACGTGGTGCTGAGGATTGAACCCAGTGCCTCACACATGCTAGGCAAGTGCTCTACCACTGAGCTACAACCCCAGCCCTGTTTTAATATTTTTAATCATATGAAATATCTACCTGAATAATCATCATTCTATAGTTATGTCCCCAGAACTATTATGGTATGTCCGATGGTTAAATAACTTCATATTATTGGTGACAGCATCCAGGATTCTTTCCTTCACCATGACTGTCTACTCTTTTACCATTGTCACTTTAATATGTATCCTGAGTGCTCTTAGAATATTGATGCCTTCTCATATTTAATGGTTGTCAATTTGTGCATTGTGTACATCTGCTCATTTATGTTGAGAGTTATCTAAATGTGTGCAAGTTGACAATCCATAGTTGGCTAATGATCATCATTACGGACTATTGATTTATGTGGTTCTATGGAATAGCTCTTAGTCACCTATTTATACACTATGGTTATCTTATATAGACAATGCTCCATGATCAAGTGGGAACTCATATCAATTCTGTGCTCCTGTACTTTAATTATTTTTTTTGAGAAATTTTGTGTTCAGTTCCATTCTTTTTTCACAGTCTTGTGACTTTGGGCAAGCCCCTCCATGTCCTTTAGTAGAAACATTTTTCTGAGATATATATCCTGAGTTGCACACATATTAATATGCCATTTACATTTTCCCACATGAAAATAGTTTTAAAATTTAATTTTAACCTGTATATTGAGATGTATCAGTGATAAATATTTATTCATTCTCTTAATATGTACAGTTAAAATCATTTAAAAATGCACAATATAATGATATTACAATAAATATATTTAAACATGAATTTTTAAAAATTTTAGGTGGATTTCTAGAAATACAATTTATGATTCAGATCACGGAATTTATTTTTACAGACACTTTATTCATGCTGCCAGATTGTTTTCAAGTAAGGTTGCATAGATTTATTAAATATATGTGAGATTCCTGTTTTGCTTAATATTTGTTTTAAAAACCCTTTGTTCATTTGACAGATGGAGTGATACCTCATTGCTTTAGTTGCATTTCTCCAATCAATCCTAAGACTAAATTCTTAAAGAAATATATTGATGAAATCAACAATCTTAAGATTTTAGCATTTGATGTGCATAAGACTTATTTTTTTGTATTTTAATTTTAAAACATATGAAATACAGCACACATGTAAAATTGTTATACAAAGATACACATTGTTTAAGAATAATTATAAAATGACAACTGTATAACCAATATCCAAGTCAAGATCTTTAAAAATGTGAATACTCCTGAACCATAATAATAAACCCACTTCTGATCTCAACTTTTTAAACTGAATCTTACTTTTTAAAAAAATATTTATTTATTTGCTTCAGTTGTACACAATGAATTTATTTTTACATGGTGCTGAGGATCGAACCTGGGCCGCGCATATACCAGGCGAGTGCTCTACCGCTGAGCCACAACCCTAGCCCCGAATCTTACTTTTTAAAATCACTTTATTATATGTATAAACAAATGCACTTTGGTTTTGCTCTTTTCGAACTTTATATGAATAAAATCATACTGTGTTTCTTTGTATCTTGCTTGTTTGTTTAACATTAAATTCATGAGATATTTTCAAGTTGTTACATTTAATTGTAGCTATTTCACAGTTATATGCTAGTATATTATATGAATAGAGCACAATTTACCAACTCTATTATAAAACAGACGGGCAGTTTTTTTTTCTAATTGTTTTCAAGAATAGCACTTTTGTGAAGATTCTTTCATAATTGACATGGTACATTTGTTCATATGTTTCTTGAAGGTTTGTGTATAGCAGTGGAAGTAATAGATCATAAGTTTGTGTATTGACTTTATGATCTCATACCAAACTGTTCTCTAAAAAGGTTTTACCTTTTATACTACTACCAGAAGTTTAGAAGATTCCTGTTACTGCATATCATAACTTGATGTTGCAAGATTTTAAATTTTTTGGTCAATCAACAAATGTGTATGATCCAATTTAAAAATGGCCAAAGGACCTCAACTGACATTTCTCAAAAGGAGATATACAAATGGACAACTGTTATGAAGAAATGCTTGACATCACTACCAGAGAAATGCAAATTAAAACCATATTAACATATTATCTCATGCCTATTAGATCAGCTTTTATAAAAATACAAAAGATAGGGTGCATTAGCAAGACTGGAGAGGAATGGGAACTCTTGCATATTGCTGTCGGGAATGTAAATGAGCATAACCATTATGGAAAAATTATGGAGGCTCCTTAAAAAACTAAAAATAGAACTACCATACATATTCCACTTTTGAGCATGTATCAACTGAACTGAAATCAATATATCAAAGGGATATCTGTACTTCTATGTGTGTTTTAGCATTATTTATAATAGCTGAGATATCAAGAACTAAAAAGTCACATTGCACCACATAAGTGTATACAATTATGATTTATCAATTAAAATAATATTAATAAATGAGAAACTGAAAAGTATCTCTTGATATTTGATAGAAGACATTCATTTCTTCTTTGAGACTTCTAGAAGCTAATCTTGGTCATTTGCAATTATATATAAATTTTATAATTAACTTGTCCAGTCTTATCAATCATAAAATAAATTAAATTTAGTAGTATTGACATCATTACAATATTGTATTTAAAGATGTATATGTTCATTTATTTAGGTCTTTATTATCTTTCTAATAAACTCTATACATTTCTCCTACAGAGGTTTTACATATCATTTGTTAGATTTATTTAAAATTTTATGCTATCATGATTGCAATTTTTATTTATAGCATTACTGGTTTCTGAACATTATTTTTTATCTGGCTAGTTGGATAAACTATCTTACAAATTGTAATGATTTACCTGTTGGTTATTTAGGATTTTCTGTAGATACATTCACTTCATATATAGTTAATACAAATTTTATTTCTTCTTTTCCAAGACTTATCTCTTATTCTTATTTTACATGTCTACCTGGGACTTTCAATAGAAGGTAGGAGTTTCATCATGTTTTTGATCTCAAAAGAACAATTTTAATAATTTCTCCTTTAGATATGTGTTTTCTGTGAGTTGCTTTGTAGATACCCTTCATCAGTTCAAGGAAATTCCCTTTTATTTTTATTTATATTGATAAAATCCTAACATTTTTCTCCTTAATTATGTTCATGTGGACCATCATGTTAGTTGAGATTGTAATACTCAACTAACCATGAATTCATTGAATAAACCTAACTCTAGCCATGATGTATTATTCATTTTAGGTTTGGGTATGATTTACTAAATTTCTTTTGGATTTTTGCCAGTAATGTCCCTTTCTTCGCATTGTTGTCATAATAACATGAATTGGGGTGTTATATCTTTTATTATTTTGGGGATGAATTTGTGCATAATTTACATTATCTCTTGAATGTTCAGCCAACACAGTGGAAAGACATTTGGCCATATATTTTCCTGGGTGGATTGTTGACTAATTTTTCAATTTCTTTACTTCTTATTGGCCTATTCATTTTCTCTAATTTCTCCTTTGTAATGTTTTAGTATGTTTTTTATAAATCACTTTTATTTGGTCTAAATATTCATGTGTTGGCATACAATTGTTTATTATCCACTTATGATCTATTTAATATTATTTCAGTGAGTCAACTTTTGGCCTTCAAAATATTCTCTTTTATAAGTTATTTCTTATTTCAAAAATTTATGTTCAGATTTTTACTACTATTTTCTTTCTTATTTTGGGCTCATTTAAATTATTTTCTTTCTTACTGAGATAGGTGCTTAGTTCATTAAGATTTATTCTTTGTACTATAGGTTTTTCATAATTACTGTGTTAACTGTAGGCCAGTAGTTTGATAGTGATTTTGTTATTGTATAGTTAAGAATATGTCCTAATATTTACTTTGATTTTATTTTGTTATTTAGAAGTGTGTTTATTTTTTTGGGGGGGGAGGATGAGTACTGAGAATTTAACCCAGGAGCAGTTTACACTGAGCCACATTCCCTGACCTTTCTATCTTGAGACAGGGTCTCACAAGATTGCTTAGAGCCTCACTGAGTTGCTGAGGCTGGCCTTAAATTTGGAATCCTCCTGTCTTAGCTTCCTGAGCTGCAGCTTCCTGAGCTGCTGGGATTGCCGGTGTCAGCCACTGTGCCTGGCTAGAAGTATGTTTCTTAATTACCAACCATTTGTAGATTTTTTTCTTTCTCAATGATTATCTTGATTGCATGTGGCAATATAAAATATCCCATAGTGTATGAAGAATTTTAAATCTGTTGTTCATTGCTTTATAGAGTCATAAATTTTTGTAAATATACCTAGTGAGATTAAAAATCTGTGCTTTTTTGCTATCAGGAGTGCAGTATTCAATATATTTCCAATAGATTAGGTATGTCACTCAAAGTTGCTCAAATTTTCTACATCTCTTTTGATTTCTTTAGTCTGTCTAATCTACTCATTTTTGAAAGAGGTGTGCTAAAGTTTCACATTGTGATGAGAAACATGAGTGTTTCTTTGTAGTTTCGTGAATTTTGTTTTAAATATTTGAATGCTAACTATTTTATTAAGTATGTAGAATTTTTCATGTCTTGTAAATTGAAGCTTTTGTCATATGGAGCTTTTGTCTTTATTTCTAGTAAAACACTTTTACATTCAAGTTTTTATTTCCTGGTATTAAAATAATTTTTGTTAATATTTAATATATCTTTTTAACTTTCAAAGTTTTTGTTCCCTTATGTTTTAGATATGAGTCATTATTTATTTACTTATTTATTTTGGTAATGGGAATTGAACTCAGGCACACTTAGCCACTGAGCCACATTCCCTGCCCTTTCTATCTTGAGACAGGGTCTCACAAGATTGCTTAGAGCCTCACTGAGTTGCTGAGGCTGGCCTTAAATTTGGAATCCTCCTGTCTTAGCTTCAGCTTCCTGAGCTGCTGGGATTGCCGGTGTCAGCCACTGTGCCTGGCTAGAAGTATGTTTCTTAATTACCAACCATTTGTAGATTTTTTTCTTTCTCAATGATTATCTTGATTGCATGTGGCAATATAAAATATCCCATAGTGTATGAAGAATTTTAAATCTGTTGTTCATTGCTTTATAGAGTCATAAATTTTTGTAAATATACCTAGTGAGATTAAAAATCTGTGCTTTTTTGCTATCAGGAGTGCAGTATTCAATATATTTCCAATAGATTAGGTATGTCACTCAAAGTTGCTCAAATTTTCTACATCTCTTTTGATTTCTTTAGTCTGTCTAATCTACTCATTTTTGAAAGAGGTGTGCTAAAGTTTCACATTGTGATGAGAAACATGAGTGTTTCTTTGTAGTTTCGTGAATTTTGTTTTAAATATTTGAATGCTAACTATTTTATTAAGTATGTAGAATTTTTCATGTCTTGTAAATTGAAGCTTTTGTCATATGGAGCTTTTGTCTTTATTTCTAGTAAAACACTTTTACATTCAAGTTTTTATTTCCTGATATTAAAATAATTTTTGTTAATATTTAATATATCTTTTTAACTTTCAAAGTTTTTGTTCCCTTATGTTTTAGATATGAGTCATTATTTATTTACTTATTTATTTTGGTAATGGGAATTGAACTCAGGCACACTTAGCCACTGAGCCACATCCCAAGCCCTTTTTTTTTTTTTTCTTTGAGACAGGGCTTTACTAAGTTGCTTGGGGCCTGGCTAAATTGCTGAGGCTGGCCTTGAATTTACTATCATCCTGCCTCAGCCTCATTAGTTGCTGGTTTTACAGTCTTTCTATGACTCTTAAATAGCATGAAGTTCATTTAATTTTTACTATTTTTTATTGTCTTGTTGTTTTATTACTATTTTTGTTATTGCATTATAGTTTTACATAATATTGGGGTTCATTTCACATAATCATACACACATGTATTATAATTTGCTCCACTTCAGTTCCCAGTACTTCCCCTTTCTTCTTTCTTTCTTTTTGTTGGTGGGGGGTACCGGGGATTGAACTCAGGGGCACTCGACCACTGGGTCACATCCCCAGCCCTATTTTGTATTTTATTAGAGACAGGGTCTCACTGAGTTGCTAAGTGCCTCGCCATTGCTGAGGCTGGCTTTGAACTCTCGATCCTCCTGCCTCAGCCTCCCAAGTGCTGGGATTACAGGCGTGCACCACCACTCCCGGCCCCTTTCTTATTTCTAACCAACTCTTATAACCTTTTCATTTGAACTGAACCTTTTAAAATTTGTTTTTAGATATACATGACACTAGAGTGTATTTTGATGTATTATACATACATGGAGTATAACTTATTCTAATTAAGATCTCATTCTTGTGGTTGTACATGATGTGGAGTTTCACTGTGGTATATTCATATATGAACATAGGGAAGTTATGTACGGTGCATTCTACTGTATTTCCTACTTCTATTCCCCCTCCCTTCCTTCATTCCCCTTTTGTCTAATCCAATGAACTTCTATTCTTCTCCTCCCAAACCTCCCTTGTTGTGTAGGTTAGCATCCACATATCAGAGACAATATTTAGCCTTTGGTTTTATGTGACTGGCTTATTTCACTTAGCATGATATTCTCTAGTTCTATCAATTTACTGGGAAATGTGATAATTTCCATTCTTGTTTATGGCTGAGTAATATTCCATTGGATATGTGTGTGTGTGTGTGTGTGTGTGTGTGTGTGTGTGTGTGTATACACCACAATTTATCCATTCATCTGTCGAAGGGTACCTCTGTTGGTTCCATAGCTTGGCTATTGTGAGTTGAGCTAATAAAAACATTGATGTGGCTGTGTCACTGTAGTGTGCTGATAGTAATTCCTTTGGGTATAAACTGAAGTGTGGGATAACTGGGTCAAATGGTGGTTCCATTCCAAGTTTTCTAAGGAATCTCCATATTGCTTTTCAGAGTGGTTGCACCAATTTGCAGTCCACCAGCAATGTATGAGTTCACCATTTTCCCCACATCCTTGCCAACATTTATTGTTACTTGCATTCTTGGTAATTACCATTCTGACTGGAGTGAGATGAAATCCCAGTGTAGTTTTAATTTCATTTCTCTAACTGCTAGAAATGCTGAACATTTTCATGTATTTGTTGACCATTTGTATTTCTTCTGTGAAGTGCCTGTTCAGTTCCTTTTCCTTTTACTGATTGGGTTATTTTTATTTTTATGTTTTTGGTGTTTAGTTTTTTTGACTTCTTTGTATATCCTGGATATTAATGCTTTGTCTGAGGTGCAGATAGAAAAGATTTTCTCCCATTCTGTAAGCTTTCTCTTCACATTCTTGATTGTTTCCCTTGCTGTGAAGACAATTTTTAGCTTGATACCATCTATTTATTGATTCTTGATTTTACTTCTTGCACTTTAGGGGTCTTGTTGAGGAATTCGGTTCCAAAGTTGACATGATGGAGAATTGGGCCTACTTTTTCTCCTAGTGGGTGAAGAGTCTCTGTTATAGTGCCTAAGTCCTTGATACAGTTTGAGTTGGGTTTTGTGCATGGTAAGAGATAGGGGTTAATTTCATTTTGCTACATATGGATTTCCAGTTTTCCCAGCACTGTTTGTTGAATAGGATATCTTTTCTCTGATACACACACACACACACACACACACACACACACACACACACACACATATTTCTGGTGCCTTTGTCTAGTATGAAATAGCTGTATTTATGTGGGTTTGTCTCTGTGTCCTCTTTTTGCACCATTGGTTTTCTTGTCTGTTTTTGTGCCTATACCATGCTGTTTTTGTTACTGTAGCGTTGCAATATAATTTAAGGTCTGTTATCGTGATGCCTCCTGCTTCGCTTTTCTTCCTGAGGATTGCTTTCACTATTCTGCACCTCTTATTTTTCTAGATGAATTTCATGACTTCTTTTTCTATTTCTATGAGGAATGTCATTGGATTTTTTTTTTTTTTTTGCAGAAATTGCATTAATTCTGCATAGTACTTTTGGTAGTATGGCCATTTTGAAAATATTAATTCTGCCTATCCAATAACATGAGATATCTTTCCATTTTCTAAGGTTCTCTTCAATTTCCATCTTTAGTGTTTTGTAGTTTTCATTGTAGATGTCTTTCACCTCTTTAGTTACATATATTCCCAAGTATTTAATTTTTTAAGGCTATTGTGAATGGATAGTATTCCTTATATCTCTTTCAGCTGATTCATCATTAGTGTATAGGAATGTAATTGATTTGTTGGTGTTAATTTTATATCCTGCTACTTTGCTGAATTTGTTTAATATGAACTGAACCTTTAATTCATTTACATGTATTATCTGTGCTGATTTATCTGGTTTTGAAACTATTATTTTCTTCTAATTCTTTTTAATTTATCCTGTTTGTTTATTTTTCTTATTTTTAATTTGTTCTTATTATACATGACAGTAGAATGTATTTTGACATGTTGTACATATATGGATTATAACTTCTCATATTTCTGGATCTACATGTTGTAGAATTACACTGGTCCTTATTTTGATTTTTTTTAATTATTCAAGTTTTTCTCCTCATCTAGTGTAGAAGATATGGAATTTGTTTTTATTTATATTTATTGTAGGTCAATTAATACATATGCTATCCAAAACTCTTTTTATTTCTAGAAGTTGTGCATATTGTTTATAATGTCCCATGATTTTCAAAACATTTAAGTTTATTTGTAAGGTTATCAACCTTTAGAGCTCTTCATTTGATAACTTCATTATATTATGTGGGATTTTGTTTCTTCTCCAGTTGTTTCTCTCTTATAGTACCTAGATTCCTTGGGTTTGGTTATCTTTGAGGACCAATCAATGTATCTGAAAAGTTATTTGTGGGGTTCTGCAAAATTAAATAGGGAGATGGCGTTTTCCAGAGATGATTTTTGTTTTCTTCTACAGGTCACCTGGTACACAGTTTACAGCTACTTTACACTAAACTCATGAGATTTCTTGGTGCAAATACTGTGAATTTGGGTTACGGACTTGAGAGAGAGGTCTTTTGTGGTTTGAAATGTTTTTGGGGGCATCCTTCTCTCTGTCTTTTGGTCTTTATTTCTCTATACTTTGTTCAAATTAAGGAAGCTCTCCTACAGTCTCCCAAGAGAATAGATACAGACTTATTTTTAATATATTGCTAACCTGAAATTATGGCACATAGGGTGTCTAAGCTGCATAAGTGTGTTGTCATATCTCCCACTAATTGGAAAAATTTAGGCTTTAATTTATGCTTGATTTTTTCACTCTGTATTTTTTTCTTTCATTTTTTTTTCCCATGGACTTTTGCTTTTCTTTTTTTCATTTTTTGTTTTCTTGAATTTCTTTTTCATCTATCTTGTTTAATCTTAAAGGGGATGAATAATGCCAATTTCCTAATATTTCTATTAATAATTTGTCTATCTATATAGCTTTGAGTTCATTCCCCCATTAAAAGAATAAATTTTTACTGCCTTACTGTTTCTTGGGATAGTGCTTGAATGTTTGAAAAGGAGTAGCACTAGAAGTTATTTAGAAAATATACCTTATTTAACCATATTAATTATGATATTTGAATCACTTTTGTCAGTTTAATCTATTGCTTACTGAGTACTATGCTAACTTACTTCAACAGCCCAATTTCTTTTATTTATCTTTATGTTTCTAATTTTCCATTTTATCCATCTTGCAGTTGTGTTATTGAGAGCAGGAAGTTTTATGAGTTGCTGATAATAGTGGGAGTGTGTAAGTAGCAATTATAACCATATGTATCTCAAAGAACACTACACTATTAAATGCATTATATCAGAGAAAGATCACATGCATTTTTGAAACTAGGCCCGTTTCTAAGTTTTCTAAATTATGGTACTTATGTGACATTGGTTTATTTTTGTTCTAATAGTCTTTCGATATTTATACTCAGTCTTAGAGCATAGAACATATGGAGTCTAACAGTGTTTTTCCTTTTTCTTGTGTTGTAGGTGAACACAATAACTTTCTTTTATTTATTTTTATGTGGTGTTGAGGATTGAACCCAATACCTCACACATGCTAGGCAAGAATTTTACCACTGAGACTGAGCCACAATCCCAGTCTTGATTATATTAATTCATCCTCAGTACTGATATCTATATCTATATCTATCTATCTATCTATCTATCTATCTATCTATATATATTACCTTTTAGATACTGGAGTTTTGCCTTTTTTCCATTATTCTTGATAATCAACTCTCTGCCTATTGTTTTCTGTTGTTATCTGTCCCTTTTAATGAAAAACTTAGAATAGATATCCTTTGCATTATATTTTTATACTTTGTTTTTGATCATAATTTCTTTTTTATTTGTTATTTTTAGATATACATGACAGTAGGGTGTTTTTTGGCATATTATATATACATAGAGTGCACCCCATTCCATGTGGTATGTGTACACAATGGAATATCACTCAACCAAAAAGAAGAATGAAATTATGGCATTTGTAGGTAAATGGATGGAACTGGAAACTGTCATCCTCAGTAAAATAAGCCAGTCCCCCAAAACCAAAAGCCAAATGTTTTCTCCGATATGTGGATGCTAACTCTTTTGCATCATATTAATTCAAAACAAGGGAGCCTCAAATTTAGAAGTATCTACATAGAAATCCACAAAAGGGATCAGAGTAGACAGGAAAGTAAGTGTAGTATTTCTAGGAATTCAAAGAATTCATGGAATTCAAAGAATTTCAGTGAAGGAGTTTCTGGTAAATGTTATAAAAATAAATAAATAATTCATTCCCCAATCAAAAGTGTATTATTTACTCTTCAGGTATTAAAATGCTTTCTGGTTTTTTTCTTTTCTTTTCTTTTTTTTTTTTTTGTACTAGGGATTGAACTCAGGGGCACTTGACCACTAGGTCACATCCCCAGTCCTTTTTTTTTATTTTTTTATTTTATTAGAGACAGGGTCTCACTGAGTTGCTAAGTGCCTTGCCATTGCTGAGGCTGGCTTTGAACTTGCAATACTCCTGCCTCAGCCTCCCAAGTCCTGGGATTACAGGCGTGCTTTCTGTTTTTTATCTTGTTGATTTCTAAATTAATTTCATTATGATCTGATAGGATGCAAGGGATTATCTCTATTTTCCTTTTTTATTTGCTACAATTTGCTTTGTGTTCTAAAATATGATCTATTTTAGACAAAGTCTCATGTGCTGCTGAGAAGAAAGTGAGTTCAGTTTTCAATGAGTGCAATAGTTTATAGATTTTGGTTTGGTCCATTTGATTAGTACTATATTTTTTTAGTTCTGAAGAGTCTTTACATAATTTATGTCTGGATGACCTTGTTAATGGTGAAAGAGGTGTGCTGAAATCACTCAGTATTTTTGTATTGTGGTGTATTTGATTCTTTATATTGAGAAAGATTTGTTTCATATATAGGTTAACCAACATTTGGAGCACAGATATTTACAATTATTACATTTTGGTTTGGATATTTTCTCTCAAATGCAGAAACTAAGCCCGAAAGAGTAAAAAAAAGAAGGGGAATAATCCCATGGAAATAGTAGGGAGATCAGTGGAGTAGAGGGAGGAGTTTGAGGGACAGGCAGTAGTGAATGGTAAAGTGAAGAACAGTGGAATAAAATTGACCAAATCATGCTCTGTACATACATGCATATACCAAAGTGGATTTAACCTTTATGCATATCTATAAGAGAGAAATTAAAAAAAACTATAAATAAATATAAGGAAGACCAATGGAGTAGAAGAAGGGAAACAGGGGAGGGAGGAGGAAAAGGAAAGAGGAAGTACTCACTACTTAAGTGCAGCAAATTATATTCCAAGCATGTGTGATTATGTCAAAATGATCCCCAATATTATGTATATCTATAATGCACTAATAAAAACATAAAAAGGAAATGAAGAAGTTTAACCTAATAGATTCTTGAAAACATAGGTTATGATTTTAATACTTACATTATTGGTGATCACTCATATAGCAGTTTCAGTGAAATGGTCAGGGAAGGAGACAGAAAGCAGTTGATGAAATAATGAATAGAAGGTGAATAAGGTGGAATAAACAGTTTTAAATCACTAGTTCAAGAACCTTGACTGTTTTAATCAGCTTTTTGGCACTGTGAGCAAAAGACCTGACAAGAACAATTTTAGAGGAAAGAAAAGTTTATTTGGGGCCTCATGGTATCAGAGGTCTAAGTCCATAGATGGTGGACTCCATTCCCTAGGGCTTGAGGTGAGGCAGAACATAAGGGTGGAAGAGTATGGTGGAGGGAAGCAGCTCAGGACATGATGACCAGGAAACAGAGAGAGCTCTGCTCACCAGACAAAATATGTACCTTAAAGTTGCACCCCAGGGATTCACCTCCTCTAGCCACAACCTACACACCTTTAGTTACCACTTAGTTAATCCCATCAGGTGATTAATTCACTGATTAGGTTCATTCTTTCATAATCCAGTTATTTCACCTTTTAAACCTCTTGCATTGTCCCAAACATGAGCTTTTGGGGGACAAGTCACATCTAAAATATAGCATTGATTAATAAAGAAATGATAAAAAGATCATAGTTAGAAAGTAGCTATTATTGTCTGCTGTCAGTGGTTTACCTCTCCTGATCACCTTGACTCTTTGCTGAAAAAGAATATGTTTTCTTATGTAGGTGACTTGAGGAGAATGACAAAGGTTTAGAACAATTGATAAGAATAGGAAAGAATGCTAGTTCATGATCAATCAAAACATCATTGAGTAATACTAGCATGGGAGACAATGAATTTGTCGTGCTACTGATTTGTTGTGCTGTGGAATTTTTTTCAATAGCACTCATTATTCTAAAAGAATAGATATTTTGTGTATTAATCCAAGAAAGACTTTCTAGACAGATACAGTAGAAGGTCAATTATGCAAGATGCTGGATAAAGAGTAGTTTAACTGATTTACTATTGGATCCAGCCTTGAAATGAAAGCCAATAACACTAGGTAAGCCCAAGAGACTGCAAGACAATAGAAAGATCAGTAGACTAGAACACTAATTTCAAGGAACAAGTGAAATAGCACTGAGCTTTTAAAAATGAGAAAAATAGCAGAACAAAGTCATAAATTAGAGATACTATAGTTTAAGATTTGTGATATGGCAACACTTTTGCATAATATAAAAGGTGTGACTATGAGCATAGATTTCTAATACAGAATGGAAGAGAAGGCAGTAGGGATTTTATAAGTCCAAGAATTATGACAGATTTATTATCTCCACAATGAGTGAAATACTGAAAATGATGGAAGGACATGAAAAATGTGAGCTGAGCATTGTTTTTGAATCAATGTGGGGATCTACAAGAATGTTGAAGTGAGATTAATGAGGAGAGAGAATGATACAGGTAGGTGGCATTAACTCAAGTGAGAAAAAGTGTGTTTACAGAAATAGAGGAGAAATGGTTTCCAAATGATATTGAGGAGATAATTTTGATCCTGTTTCTCAGTAGCGTAAGTATGAGAATATGCACATGCCATACCTCAGAGTAAAGATGATGAAGTGTTTCTTTTGTTCTTTTTAGATATACATGAGAGTGGTGTATCTGGTTGTATTATGTATACATGGAGTATAACTGATTCTAATTAGGATCCCATTTTTGTGGTTGTACATGATGTGGAGTTTCACTAAGTGAAGAAGTGTCTTTGCCATAAAGCCAAATTTGTTTAAGCCAAAAATAGATAATGTTTTCTGTTAAGAGATTGAAGGCAAAGAAGTATTTGTTGTCCATGACATAAAGGATTGAATGTGCATGGAGGAAAGATTTAAAAAGGAAGAATAGTCTTGAAAATAGATCTCTGAAAAGGAAATGATAGCAGGTTGTGTAGGTATGACCTCAGAAAAGCATTTGTTCTTTTTCTGCAGCAAACATTTTCATTAGGTAGCTATCATGTGCCTGCCACGGGTCTGTGACCTCTGCACTAATGAAACATAGAGCTAATGAGATAAGTAGACCATGAACAAATAAATGTTCAATGTAAATGTAGTGCAACCTAAAGGTAGTGTTATATCCTATAAGTATAACAAAACTGGATAATGAGAGTAGGAAATTTAAAGGGGAGGAGAGTGCAGTTTTAAATAAAGGTGATCAGAGAAGATGTATCTGAATTGGTGACATGTGAATAGAATCCTGAAGGTAATGAAGAAGTGAGTCAATCTGATATATGGAGAAAGAACATTTATTAGAGAAGGAGGAGCAAGTATGATGTCCTTAACGTGGAGCCTTGGGTATTTACAGGGAATATTTGGAAACAACTGTGGATTGGTATGAATAGAGGAAAGGAAGAGTGGAAAGATAGGAGTTTTGAGAGGTAGCTAGTCATCAGATCAACTAGATTCTTAAGATCATATCAGGTACTTTGTATCCAATGAAAATCCACTGGGAAAAATGGAAAAAGGATGATATAATCTTATATTTTCAAAAATCTTACTTTGGTTACTGTGCAGAGAATGGATTATAAAGGGACAAATGTGTAAGCACAGAGACAAGGTAGGCCATTGTCTCAGTCTATTTTCTGCTGCTAAAACAGAACATCTGAGGTTGAATAACCCATAAAAGAAAGAAGCTTATTGTGGCTTATGGTTCTGGAGCCAGTGAAGTCCAACAGCCAGGCATCAGTATCTGCTTAGCTTCTGATAAAGGCCTCATACTGCTTAAGCTCATAGTAGAAAGCCAAAGTCTTGTGCAGAAAGGGGAGAAAATGAAAGGTGGACTTGCTTTATAATGACTTGCTGTTATGATAACTAAATCAGCCCTGTGAGAGTGAAAACTCACTCAAATAGAAAGGCTTTAATCTTTGGGGGATACATCTGTCATAATCCAAACATCTCCCACTAGGGGCCACCTCCTAACACTGTCACACTGAGGACCAAGGCTCAACATAAATTTTGGTGGGGACAAACCATATTTAAACCATATCAGGAATTGATTTCAGTCATGAGGCTGGGAGATGATATTGTGTACCTATCCCCTTGGGAGCAATAAAGGAAGGGTGAAGTAGAGTTTGTGTACATTCTAAAGTCAACAGAATGATAATTTGGATATAGGATATAAAACAGAAAAATCAAGATATGTATTTGGATTGGACAATAGGTGGGTTTGAAATATGAGAGAGAAATCCTAGGCCTATTGTTCTCTTTCTTTGTAGATTACATTTTTTGCTTGTTTATTTTTTTTACTGCTATATTTCCAGCACTTAGGAAGGTGTCTGGTATATATTATTACAAAAGTTTTGAATGAATTAGTAGAAAGTAATTTCAGTGGAGTTATAAGTGAAAATACTTGATTGGTGTGGATGATATTAGAGAATGATTGGGAAGGAAACTGTAATAGTGAATTAGAAAATTACAGAAATGAAGCTGAGAAAGTGGGAAAGAGTTGGAGAGCAATATCATGTCAAGGGATGATATTACATTGTGTTTATACTGCAGGGAATTAGCCAGTAGAGAGCAATACTGACAAGTGTGGGAGAGATAAGGAACAATATCCTTCAGCATGGAATGGGGAATAGGATCCAGGGCACACGTGGGTGGGCTAGTGTTAATCAAGAGCACAGAGGCCTTTGATAATATAGGGAAGGTAGATATATGGCTGAGATTCAGCTAGGTTGGTATAAATGATATTATGTAGATGTAGGCATTGTTTTCTGATGGTTTTTGTTTTTCTTGATAAAATAAGCAAAGCCTTTTGTTGAGAGTCTGGGGGAAGAAATATTGGAGGTTTAAGGAGAAAGAATAAATTAGAAATTATTGTATCAGAGAGTGGGAAAGTAAATTGGTTTAACAAATATAAAAGATCCTGGGACATTAGAAGTATGTTGAAAACCTAGAGAGGGCACTCAGGCATAATTGTACATTTTCCTCTAGCTATATTCAAGTGCTTGTTTGCTGGTAAAGAGTTGGATTTAACAAGAATTTGTGTTTTCCCAGGCAGCTACAACAGAGTACGAGAGAAGCAAGTGTGTTTAAGGTAAGTACTAGAGAATGATTATAGTGATTTTAATTATGGTCTCTGTGTGCAATCCAAGAAGGATAAGAAAGAAAATGAGAACACAAAGGTGATGATGTGCAATTCAAAGGTTATATTCAAAGGATCAAAGATATTGGAGGCAGAGGACAGAAGAATTGATAGTATGAATGTACTCCATATAATGATTTGGAAAGATGTGATCAAGAGAGTCATTTGAGATCATGGATTTTGATCAACAAAGCTTAGGATATGACCTTAGGGATGGATGACTGGATTAGAGTGGAGCTGAGGCTCACTACAGAGCACAGTACCTAGAAACCCTCAGATATTGGCATTCTTCCCACAAACTCCCTTGTTTGTATGATATGAAGCAATATCTGCCAGAACTTTTCATGCTCACAGGCATCCCAAGTGTTGTTTCCCAGATACTACAAAATAAACTTTTCTATTCCCTCCCCTTAGTTTATAACCAGAATTTCATCTAAGGCCATATAAATCCACCAAGGTTCAAAGTAGGGCCATTCTTAAAGGTTTTGTAGTCAATTAATTGCAATCCATAACATATCACATAGAAATTTGAAATTGGACAAGTTGACACAACATTATGATCTATGAAATATTTAATTTCATAACACATATCCAAGAGAAGAATTGGCTGTATCTGTACTTGTACATAGCAGGTGCTCAAATATTTATGATAAGATAAATTTGTACTTGGACAAGATGTAACAGAAGACTCATCCCTGCAGCAGGTCTTTGGCTAGGCATTTTATATATATCATCTTATTTAAGTTTTATAGTCCCTATGTTATTATCCCCAGTTTTAATTGAATAAAGAAGTCTTAAAAGCCTAAAACAACTAGTATTTGGTATTTTATTATACACTCTTGGTCTGGCAGGTTCCAAAGTCCATCTTATATTCAATCCTTTATACCATTTTACTTTGTTTAGGGTTATGTATTTGCCACAATAACATTCATTTGCTATTTTAAACTGCCAATTATTTGTTAAGCACTTTTTTTGGGTACCAGGATTGAACCCAGGGACACTCAGCCACTGAGCCACACCCCCAGACCTATTTGTATTTTATTTAGAGACAGGGTCTCACTGAGTCGCTTAGTGCCTTGCTTTTGCTGAGGCTGGCTTTGAACTTGCAATCCTTCTACCTCAGCCTCCAAAGCTGCTGGATTACAGGCATGTGCCACTGTGCCTGGCTTGTTAAGCCTTCTTCTATACAAGTTCTGTATTGACAGATTCAGCCAACCTTATATTGGAAATATTCGAAGAAATTATGTCTCTGGAATATATGCAAACTTTTTCTCTTGTCATTCCTTAAACAATATGGTATAACAATGATTTGCATAACATTTACATTGTATTAGGTATTATATGTAATCTACAGATGATTTAAAGTATACTGAATGATATACATAGATTTTTTTGTGACTATTTCACCATTTTATAAAAGGGACTTGAGCATCTGCAGATTTTGGATTGGGAAGATGTGTCTTGGAATCCCACACAGATACCAGGGACAACTGAATATATTCTTGTCCCCATTTAGCTTATATTTTATTAGGGAACCACACAATAACAAAAATACATAGGTACAGATATGGATTCTACAAGAGATGGATTCTGAGATAGAAGTGTTAATTTTCAATTTATCAGTTTTATGGATGATATTTTCTCTCTTTCTTTGTTCCTTGTCCCCTCTATTAGCTCTCAAGTAGGGTGAATAGGTAGGGTAATATATATATATATATATATTATATAAAATATATATAAATATATATTATATATAATATATAATATTATATATATAATATATATATTATATAATAATATAATAATATAATATAATATAATATATTATATATATATATATTATATAATATATATATTTATATATATATAAATATATTAAATATATATATATAATATATATATATATATATTTATTTATCATACCCAAATTGCATAGCTAATTTGGCTATGCAATCATATATATGGTGGCTTGAGTATGTGTCATGATTATGTATCCATTCAGACACCATGATTATGTGAAACTGCATAAGGTTTGTCTCATTCTGTTTCATGGCCATTCTGTTCCTGCTATAGTCATCTGCTGCTGTGTCACAGTTGGTTGTAAGCTCCTATAATGTTGGTGTTTTTCCATGTACTGTACTTTTATAAACATAAACCATAGTTGTCTACATTGGTGGTGTGCTTTATTTTATTCAAGTGACTTTAAAACAATTATAAGGGTTTACTTTCTTCTCATGCATCATAGTTTTCTGAATATTCATGTAATTACATGATGTTCCTTTACTGTAATTTTCAGATTTTTCACCATGGATGTTTGCACTATAGTTGTGTATCCAAATATTATAGATAATTATTGACTCACAACAGTCATTGTTACCCCACTTTCATCTATATCTTGCCTCTCTGCTCCTGTGAAAATTTCTTAACTGTGTCTGACTTCTCATAGACCATGATATTCTGTTTCTGCATCATGGTGGTCTACCCTCACAGCAGGGCCATCTGCTCTTAAACTATGTCACTTAAGGATAAATAAATCAAATACCTCTGCACATGAATCATGATTGTTTAAGCATACAAAATGGGTATCTCCAGCTGTATGGATACTTGATTGTGTTTGAAGGCACTGTAAGTATCACAGTTTTCAGTTTATGCAGTATGATCATTTGAAACATCATCAAGTTTGTCATAATAAATTATTTAGTTATCGATTTGTGTAAAGTCTATCTTGCATTTGTCGATGGGTGTCTGAACATATACCAATGGACATTTAGTGCTAATATCTTATCATGTGTCGCATATCTCTGCACATGTACCAGGTACAGGAGCCTGTTCTGTGGATATTTGCTAACTCGACAAGCATATCTGCTCCAGCAGCACGCTTTTTATAATTATGGTAAAGACATCTAACAGAAAAAGTGTCCTCTTAACCATTTTTAAGAATACAGTTCAGTATTTGTATTGCGCATCAGTCCAGTGACATCCTTCTAATCATGCACCATGTCTTTTCTTTAGTTCCTTTTTTAAAATTTTACTTTGTTATATATGGCAGTAGAATGCATTACAATTAACATTACACGTATAGAGCACCATTTTTCATATCTCTGGTTGTACACAAAGTAGAGTCACATCATTCGTGTCTTCATACATGTACTTCGGGTAATGATGTCCATCTCATTCCACTGTCTTTCCTACCCATATGTCCCCTCCTTTTCCCTCCCTCCCCTTTTCCCCCTTGTTCTATCTAGAGTTCATCTAATCCTCCCACCCCACCCTCCCACACCATATTACGAATCAGCTTTCTTAAATCAGAGAAATCATTCAGCATTTGTTCTTTTCTTTTTGAGATTGGCTAAATTCACTTAGCACTATATTCTCCAGCTTCATCCATTTACCTGCAAATGCCATAATTTTATTCTCTTTTAATGCTGAATAATATTCCATTGTATATATATATACTGCAGTTTCTTTATCCATTCATCTACGGAAGGGCGTCTAGGTTGGTTCCACAGTTTAGCTATTGTGAATTGTGCTGCTATAAACATTGATGTGGCTTCGTCATTGTAGTATGCTCATTTTAAGTCTTTTGGGTATAGACTGAGGAGTGGAATAGCTGGGTCAAATGGTGGTTCCATTCCTAGTTTTCCAAGGATTCTCCATACTGCTTTCCATATTGGCCTCACCAATTTGCAGCCCGACTAGCAATGTAAGAGTGTCATGAACCATGTCTTAATGGACTATGTTCCAAAGTCCTCTTTTCTGTTTTGCGATTATTACATTCATGTGCTATGGTGTTCTGACACATCTGATGACCATATTGTTTTATTCCATAAATGTCTTAATAATAGTGATGTTTGCTAACAAAATGTTATGGTCATTGGAGGATATGTATTATGTCCCCATATATGCTATATATGATGACTGTTTTCTAATGCACCATGGTTATTTTAACATGTACTTTAGTTATAATTTCACGTAATATTGTTTTCCTGTGTGTCACACTATATATATATCATTGTTTTCACCTTCTAAATCATTAATACTTACTTTTGTGTCATTGCCATTAATCCTTAATGATGAATTCTTAGTGATGGTTTGCTACTTGTTCACCTTAGTTTAAGCATAGCCCATAGTTATATACTAGAATAGCATAGTTGGACATGCACCATGGATGTCTTTGTGTATGCAGCATGGTCACCTTCTCTTATGTCCAGGATTATTACTCAAACATTCGTGTTTTCTGAGCATGCATCATTGTTATGTCTTATATTCTATGGTTTGTTTCTACAGTTTGAATTTTACAACCTCTATTAAGCCTCTTTATTCCTGTGGAGTAGTTGTTGATGCATGTATAATGATTATCTTAGCATGAATCCTTGTCATGTGATCATACAATATTAGGGTCTGCTAAGGTACTGTGGTATTTGAGCATATCATAGTTACTGTCTTTACTATGAATGTTGCTCATGCCTCAGAGTTGTCTGATCATGAACCATATTTTCTAAATTACTTGCTATAGTTTTCTGAACTGCACTGTTCCTGGTCATTCCTATAAAATGTCCAACAGCTATTGTACAGCTCATGAATCATTAATGTCATAGCACCTATATTATGGTAAACTTAAGAAATATCTGTTTTGTGAAAGAAAAATTGTCAAACACTGGCAATTTCATCTGGTATGAACTAATACTATGATCATCCTTTTTTAATATTTATTTGTTTTCAGTTGTGCACAATGCCTTTATTTGTACATGGTGCTGAGGATCGAACCTGGGCCACACACTTGCTAGGCGAGCACTCTACCACTGAGCCACAACCCCAGCCCCTATGATCATCTTTAATGTGGACATTTCATCATGTCATAAATCTATCTCCTTCAATATTAATTTTTTCATACACCTGTTCCAGATTCATGAGGACGTCCTTGGCTAGAACTCAGTGACTGTTTTATAGGAATGGGAAGAGATTTAGAATGAGTCTTCTTCTTAAGCTTTTTATCAGAATAACCCCCCCTCCAACTTGTATGTTTTGCTTATTGGACTAAGGCATAAGACTTTTTAAGAAAGTTTCACATCGCTCATTCCCTCTGAAAATTAATCTACTGATATGATTGAAAAAGAGTAGCTTTTGGGTGAGAGTTAGGAGTGATTCAAGTGATTTGTGTCTCAAACTCAAGCCACACAGTTTAGAAATAGCAAGTAAATGTAATTTTATTGGCTTTTTCTTAACTTTATGTTTTGAGTAAACCTTTACCAGTCCAGAATTTATACAAAAAAAGCCTTACTGGGCTGGGGTTGTGGCTCAGTGGTAGAGCACTGGCTTAGAATGTGTGAGACACTGGGCTCACTCCCCAGCACAACATTAAAAAAAAAAAAAACTAAATAAACAAAATAAAGGTATGATAAAAGCCTTACATGTAGGCAATCCCAAACTACTAACTCTACTGTTTGTATAATTTGCTGATTTATGAAGAATTTCTTTGCCAGGAAGCTGGTCTTAGATTTCTTCTTTATGTTGTGACCCATATCTAAAAGAACTGTTTTTGCCCTATATTATCTCTTAATGAGGAAACATTGCATTTTTAATCAAGACCTATTGTATCTTATCATTCAGCATTTTATCAACCTGATTCATAGGAAACAGTTTACTCTAAGTCTTTTAATATCCTGGAAATTTTCATAACTCTATCAAGTTAAGAATTCCAAAAATAATATAAAGAGATGACAGGACACACAACACACACACACACACACACACACACACACACACACACACACACATCTTTATATTATAAGATGTGCACTTAACCACTGAGCCACATCCACAGCATCCCCGCTCCCATGATTTTTTTAGAGACAGGGTCTTGCTAAGTTGCTGAAGGACTTACTAAGTATCTGAGGCTGGCCTTGAACTTGCAATCCTCTTGCTTCAGCCTCCGAAACTGCTGGGATTACAGGTGTGTGCCACTTTACCTGACAAGTCTCCAGGTCTTAATATGTCAGAAGTTCTTCATTATTACACTGTTAAACAAAGAAAAGGCCTTTGTGACACTAAAGATCAAGTGAGATTAGGAGAAATAAAATTAAGACCTGAGAGACCATTTTAAGTTCTTGGATTGTAAGAAGTAACTGAGGCTAAGGAAAATTATGGAAGTTACTTAGTCATAGAGGAATACAAGGAAAGAGGTGGAAATATATCTTAAAATTCCTGATTTTTTATCTAGAATGCTTTATACTATCCTATGTATCCTTTCTTGGATGGGTTCTGGTGCATTCAGAAGAGGTGTCATATGTTGGAGTGTCTTTGGGGGCACTGATGAGCTGGGGAAAGGAGGCTATCAGGTTAAGCATTCTGTAACTGGATACTAGAAGAGTTAAATGGTTCTAATAGAGACAAATACATTTTTAATCTCTTTCCCCTCCCTCCCTTTGTTTTCTACCCTTTTGTCCATTCCCCTTTCCCTGTACTGTGGATTTCACAGGTCTCTCCAAGTTAGTGCCTGAGAAGATGATGATCATACAAATGTGTCACTTCTACATGACCAGACTTGCGCTTCTTTTCCTGATTAATATTCTCCCTGGAACTACTGGCCAAGGGGAATCAAGACGACAAGAACCTGGGGACTTTGTCAAGCAAGATATTGGCGGGTAAGAATACTTAAGCTTTGGGACAAAAGATGAATTTGATAAATGCTTACCTCACATTGCTGAGTTTTCCTCAGATGAACCAAATACTCTGGTCTCTAATATATTAATTGTATTTGGAAGAAAAATGATCAGCTCAGAATCTCAAGATAAAAAGAGACCTCAAAGCTGGGTGCAGTGGCACAGGCCTGTAATCCCAGTGGCTTGGGAGGCTGAGACAGGAAAATAGCAAGTTCAAAGCCAGCCTCAGCAACTTACTAAGGCATTAAGCAACTCAGTGAGACTCTGTCTCTAAATAAAATACAAAATAGCACTGGGTATATGGCTCAGTAGTCAAGTGCCCCTGGGTTCAATCCCTGGTACCCTCCACCAAAAAAAGAGACTTCAAAGATCTTACTGGGCAACTCCCTAGCCCATGTTGAATCCCCTCTGTGATATCTTAAAAGCAGCTGTCTCCAGCCTTTTGCTCTTAATTTTATCTCTTCTCTCATAGATCTTCAACCTATACCTTTTTATTGGATCTGATTCATTAGCACTTAAAAATGATAAGGACTCTCCCATCTTAAGCTCAATATTTCTCTTCAGATAGTGCCTGTTTGCTGCACTTCACAGTCATACTTATTGAAGTAGTGGTCTTTTTTTTTTTTTCTTTTTTTCCGTGGTGCTGGGGATTGATCCCAGGGTCTTGTGCATGCTAGGTAAGCACTCTACGAACTGAGCTATATCCCCAGCCTCCTAGTTGCCTATTTTATTGCTTCTACTTTGACTCTCACCCATTCATCCACCCACCACCGTCTTTTTTTTTTTTCATAAAATAAAACACAAGTATAGAAGTATACATAAAATGTACACATATAGTATAAATATAATTTTCTTTGACTTCAGAGACACAATTCCTGGGTACTTAGATTAGATTCTCTAGAAGCAGGGAATGACAGAAGTACTAATTTTAAAATATATTTATTATTTTTAGTTACACATGACAGTAGAGTATATTTTGACATACATATATGGAGTATAACTTCCCATTCTTGTGGTTGTACATGATGTGGAGTTTCACTGGTTGTGTATTCATATAAGAACATAGGAAAGTTATGTCCAATTCATTCTACTGTCTTTGCTAATCCCATCTGATGGAAGTATTCTTGAGCAAAGGATTTATTAAGAGAATACTTATAGCAGAAAACTGTAAGGAAGTAAGGCAGCAAGACAGAGAAAGGGGGAAAGTTAAGTAAAAGTGTGATTTCATGTGAATTATAGCCTCAATTTGAACCCATAGGGAGATAGGTATCATAAATGGCACTATGGAATAGTCCTACCTTGAGACAAGGAGCCAAAACTTTTGTAGCTTCACCTAAATTGCTTGTTATACTTTCATCTCACCCTCCATTCCTGATTTCTATTGAACATCAGACTTCTGTATTCATCATTTTATTGAATATGTCCACTTGGTTTTTCCACAAAATCCTTAAAACAAGCATGTCCAAAGTGATCTCATCATTTCCATCTCCCTCACCATAAAGAACAAACACAACAAAACAAAAACATATCCCTTTTTCCATTTTCCCTATTTTATTTTTTAAAAATATTTATTTATTTGCTTTAGTTGTACACAATGCATTTATTTTTACGTGGTGCTGAGGATCGAACCTGGGCCACGCACATGCTAGGCAAGCATTCTGCCGCTGAGCCACAACCCCAGCCCATTTTTTCCCTATTTTAGTCAGTGTTAGTCGTCATGCACTCTGTTGCTTGAGCCAAAAGCTTGAATTATTTTTGCCAATTTTGTACACTTTACTCTCCAGTTTGAATCAATAACTATGATCTGTTATTTCTACCCTCTGTGTGCCTTGAATTCACCCACCTTCCCACTACCACACTAGTTTGATCCACTTGGACCACTGCAGGAGCCTCTATTTGGTTGTAATTCTTAGTCTTGCTCCCATCTAATCTGTATTCTATAGCCAGTTTTCCTTCTGTCATGCATGATAAATTATAGCAAACCTATTTACATTCCTTTAATGGTATTTTATTCTTTCTAGAATAAAGAAAAAACTTTTTATCATAATTTTATAAAGCCAACTATGATCCTGCTTCTATCTTATTAGCCGTTTTTGTCAATCCTCCTGCCACCAAACTCTGTGAAAACTCTGAAGAAAGCATTTGGAACTTTGTTTAGACCACAATCTTATGTGTTTTAGTCTGCTTTTTCCTTGCTGTGACCAACAAACCTGATAAGAACAATGTAGAGAAGGAAAAATTTATTTTGGCTGATAGTTTCAGGGCTTTGGTCCTGGCTCACTTCTCTCCATAGCTGTGGTCCTGAGGTGAGGCAGAACATCATGGTGGAAGAGCATGGTGAAGGAAAGCAGCTCAGAACGTGGCAACCAGGAAGCAGAGAGAGAGAACTGCTCACAAGAACAGAACAAAATATATAAACTCCAAATTCATGCCTCCCCCCCACTGACCAACTTCCTCTAGCCTCACCCTACCTGCCTACAGTTATAGCCCAGTTAATCCATATCACTGAATTAATGTGCCAATTCCTTTATACTCCTAATAATGTAAACATTTTACCTCTGAAAATTGTTGCATTGTCTCACATAAGAAATTTTAGGAAACACCTCATATCTAAACCATAACACAAGGGGATATCATTACTAATAACACCTTAGGCTTGAAATATTTCTGTATTGCACAGGATATTTCATTCCTTCCTAGTGTGCTTTTTTGTTTTGTTTTGTTTTGTTTTACATTTGGTTATTTTCCTATTTACTTGGAAGCATGCATCTTGAAATATGACTATTTGAATTATTTTTGCAGAATTAATGATGTACTCTGAGTCTTTCAAACTTTTATCAACATTTTTACAGTAATCTCTGGGGCCAAGGACTACAAACTGGAGTTAAATGTCCAGTTAAGTCTTGGAATATGAATCTTTTTGTATCTCCCAAGATGGAAAGTAAAATTAGTCCTTTATTATTAACTTCTCATCTATCAGATTTCATTGGGCCATGATAGATGTTCTAAATAAGGTAGAAGTTGTAAATAAACAAATCTTACTTCAAGGGTTAAGTCTTAAAAAATTTAACTCAGATAGTAAAGTGTCCTAAAAAATATATTGCATATTTTCTTATAAACCTAAACAAATATTATGAGCAGAATAGTCCCTTTTCTTGATGATTTTGATTCATTATATTCATTCATTATATTCATTCTTTATCTGCTTTTTAAATTTTTTATCTCCATCCTCAGTGCTAGTTGTCACCTTTCCTATTTACATTAGTTTGCTTACATCCTGCTAATGCTTAGGAAACCAATTACCCCAAACCTTTTAGCAATTATGCTAAACAGGAAGCCAAGAAATCCTTCCTGCAAAAGTAGAATGAAGTGCTTGATTTTAATATCAGGGAATAATGATTGAATACACCAATTTATGCTATGTGTGTGTGAATATGTCATAATGAATCCCACTATTATGTATAATTATAATGCACCAATATTTTTTGAAAGAGAAACTTCTTTTTTAACATTCAGGCTTTGGAAGGATGAGACTACTAAAAATTTGGCTTAGAATATTAGGGTTGGCATTTTATTTGTATTTACTAGAATAAAAGGAGACAACTCAACTTTAAAATATGTAGTATATGCTGAAAATTCTGATACTTAATGGACCTGCTGTTTCCTTTTGCTTGTTTTTATACCTTCTTAAATATGCCTTTGTATGTTGAAAAAAAAATCCATGTGCTTCCTTACATTATTCATCTTTACTAGCTTATTATATTAAATCATCTGGCTTGCTTGTCCCTGCAGCTTTAACAATCAACAATGGTTTATCAATGTGCTAGATACAATGGTTCTCAGTGTTTGGTATGTGTAAACAGGAATGCAGGCTACACACTCGAACATTGTGACTTAGAAGTTCTTGAGAACAGTACCTAAACTCTTCATTTGATCAAATTCTACAGATGATTTTAATGTAAGAAAACTTTGGTTACTACTCTGGGCTATAGTTTTTTTTTTTTTTTTTGTGTGTGTGTGTGTGTTTGTGCCATCATACATGTATTTAGGGTAATCGTGGATAACTCAGTCTGCCATTATTCCTATCTCCTTACCCCCTCCCCTCTCTCCCCCTCCTTTGTTTTATTTAAAGCTCTTTCATTCCTCTCATTCCCTCTCTCTTGCCTTTATAAGTTAGTACCTTCATATCAAAGAGATCATTTGACCTTTGGTTTTTTGGGATTGGCTAACTTAAATGGTGTTGGGAAAACTGGAAATCCTCATGTAATAAAATGAAATTAAATCTCTTTCTCTCACCATGCACAAATCTTAACTCAAAGTGGATCAAGGAACAGTTGTATGTAAAAAGATGCTATATATGTGCATTATGAATTGTAATGCATACTACTATTATAAATAAAAAAAGAAAGGAAAACAAACAAACAAATAAAACACAAAACAAACAAACAAAAAAAGTGGATCAAGGACCTAGGAATTAAACCAGAGACCTTGCACCTAATAGAAGAAAAAAGTAGGCCCAAATCTCCATCATGTTGGTTTAGGCTCCAGCTTCCTCAATAAGACCTCTATAGCACAAGAACTAAAACCAAGAATCAATAAATGGGATGGATTCAACTAAAAAGATTCTTCTTAGCAAAACAAAACAATCAGTGAGGTGAATAGAGGACCTACAGAATGGGAGCAAATCTTTTCCACAAGCACATCAGATAGAACACTAACTTCAAGGATTTTTGAAGTTCTTAAAAGCCTTAACACCAAAAAAAAAAAAAAAAAAAAACAAATAACCCAGTCAATAAATGGGCCAAGGAACTAACAGACACTTCTCAGAAGATGATATACAATCAGTCAACAAATATATGAAAAAATGTTCGACATCTCTAGCAATTAGAGAAATGCAAATCAAAACTATGCTAAGATTTCATCTCACTCCAGTCAGAATGGCAGCTATCAAAAAAACAAACAACAATAAATGCTGGCAAGGATGTGGGGAAAAAGGCACACTCTTACATTGCTGGTGGAAGTGCAAATTGGTGAAACCAATCTGGAAAGTAGTATGGAGAGTCCTAGGAAAACTGGGAATGGAACCACCATTTGACCCACTCCTTGGCCTATTCCCAATGGGCTATAGTTTCTATTTTCAAGGAACTAATACTATATTTAGGGATATGAGATTCTGGACCTTTAGAATAGCATACATGGAGCCGGGCGCGGTGGCACACGCCTGTAAAAATCCCAGCACTTGGGAGGCTGAGGCAGGAGGATTGAGAGTTCAAAGCCAGCCTCAGCAAAGGCTAAGGCACTCATTAACTCAGTGAGACCCTGTCTCTAATAAAATACAAAAAAGGACTGGAGATGTGGCCTAGTGGTTGAGTGCCCCTGAGTTCAATCCCCGGTACCAAACAACAACAACAACATCAACAAAAACAAACAAACAAACAAAAAAAAACAAGAATAGCATACATGGAAAGACCTATAAATAGTATCTAACCTGATCTTTAATTTTTACATGAAGAAACTGAAGTCAAGTAATATAAATTAACTTTCTTATGATCATACAGTTATGTAACAGTAGAACCAGGTCTAAAACATCATTCTGATTCCTAGTCCCACATTCTTTTTTTTTTTTTAATTTTATTTTAAATTTCTTTATTTATTTTAATTTGGGATACATGACAGCAGAATGCATTTCAATTCATAGTACACAAATAGAGCACAATTTCTCGTATCTCTGGTTGTACACAAAGTACAGTCACACCATTCGTGTCTTCATACATGTACTTAGGGTAATAATGTCCATCTCATTTCACCATCTTTCCTACCCCCATGCCTCCTTCCTTCCCCTCCCTCCTCTTTTCTCTATCTACAGTTCCTCTAATCCTCCCATGCTCCTCACCTCCACCCCCATTATAGATCAGCATCCACATATCAGAGAAAACAATGGGCCTTTGGTTTTTTGGGATTGGCTTACTTCACATAGCATAATATTCTCCAACTCCATCAACTTACCTGCAAATGCCATAATTTTATTCTCTTTTATTGCTGAGTAATATTACATCGTGTATATAATACCACAGTTTCTTTATCCATTCATCTGCTGAAGGGCATCTAGTTTGGTTCCACAACCTAGCTATTGTGAATTGTGCTGCTATAAACATTGATGTGGCTACATCACTGTAGTATGCTGACTTTAAGTCCTTTGGGTATAAACTGAGGAGTGGGATAGTTGGGTCAAATGGTGGTTCCATTCTCAGCTTTCCAAGGAATCTCCATACTAATTTCCATATTGGCTTCACAAATTTGCAGTCCCACCAGCATATCCTCACCAACACTTATTATTGTTTGTATTCTTTATAGCTGCCATTCTGACTGGAGTGAGATGAAATCTTAAGAGTAGTTTTGATTCGCATTTCTCTAATTGCTAGAGATGTTGAGCATTTTTTCATATATTTGTTGATTGATTGTATATCATCTTCTGAGAAGTGTGTGTTCAGTTCCTTGGCCTATTTACTGACTGGTTTGTTTGTTTTTTGGTGTTAAGATTTTTGAGTTTTTTGTATTTCCTAGAGATTAGTACTCTATCTGATGTGCATATCATAAAAATTTGTTCCCATTCTGTAGGCTTTCTATGCACCTCACTGTTTCTTTTGCTGAAAAGAAGCTTTTCAGTTTGAATCCATCCCATTTATTGATTCTTGATTTTCTTTCCTGTGGTGTAGTAGTCTTATTAAGGAAGTTGGGGCCTAACCTGACATGATGGAGATTTGGGCCTACTTTTCTTCTATTAGGCGCAAGGTCTCTGGTTTAATTCCTAGGTCCTTGATCCACTTTGAGTTGACTTTTGTGCATGGTGAGAGATAGGGGCTTAATTTCATTTTGCTGCATATGGATTTTCAGTTTTCCCAGCACCATTTGTTAAAGAGGCTATCTTTTCTCCAATATATGTTTTTGGAGCCTTTGTCTAGTATGAGATAACAATATTTATGTGGGTTTGTCTTTGTGTCTTTTATTCTGTACCATTGCTCTACCAGTCTATTTTGGTGCCAATACCATGCCATTTTTGTTACTATTGCTCTGTAGTATAGTTTATGGTCTCATATAGTGATGCCTCCTGCTTCACTCTTCTTGCTAAGGATTGCTTTAGCTATTCTGGGTCTCTTATTTTTCCAGATGAATTTCATGATTGCTTTTTATATTTCTAAGAGGAATGTCATTGGGATTTTGGTTGGGACTTCATTGAATCTATATAGTGCTTTTGGTAGTATGATCATGTTAACAATATTAATTCTGCCTATCCAAGAACAAGGCAGATCTTTCCATCTTCTAAGTTCTTCTTTAGTTGCTTTCTTTAGCATTCTGTAGTTTTCATTATAGAGGTCTTTCACCTCTTTTGTTAATTCCCCAATTTTTTTGAGACTATTGTAAATGAAGTGGTTTTCCTAGTTTCTCTTTGAGAGGATTTGCCACTGATGTAAAGAAATGCCTTTGATTTATGGGTGTTGATTTTATATCCTGCTACTTTGCTGAATTCATTTATTAGTTCTAAACGTTTTCTGGTGGGATGTTTTTGATCCTCTAGGTATAGAATCATGTCGTCAGCAAATAGTGATCATTTGAATTCTTCTTTTCCTATCCATATCCTTTTAATTTCTTTCATCTGTCTAATTGTTCTGGCTAGAGTTTCAAGAACTATGTTAAATAGAAGTGGTGAAAGAGGGCATTCCTGTCTTGTTCCAGTTTTTAGAGGGAATGCTTTCAATTTTTCTCCATTTAGAATGATGTTGGCCTTGGGCTTAGCACAGATAGCTTTTACAATGTTAAGATATGTTCTTGTTATCCCTAGTTTTTCTAGTGTTTTGAACATGAAGGGGTACTGCATTTTGTTGAATGCTTTTTATGCATCTATTGAGATGATCATATGATTCTTATCTTTAAGTTTACTGATATGATGAATTGCATTTATTGATTTCTGTATGTTAAACCAACCTCACATCCCTGGAATGAACCCCACTTGATAGTGATGCACTAACTTTTTAAATATGTTTCTATATTTGATTTGCCAGAATTTTATTGAGAATTTCTTGCATTAGAGATATTGGTCTGAACTTTTTTTTCTTTGGTGTGTCTTTGTCTGGTTTTGGAATCAGGGTGATATTGGCCTTATAGAATGCGTTTGGAAGTGTTCCCTCTTTTTCTATTTCTTGAAATAATTTGAGGAGAATTGGTATTAGTTCTCTGAAGGTCTTGTAGAACTCAGCTGCATGTCCATCTGGTCCTGAGCTTTTCTTCGTTGGTAGGTTTTTGATGGTGTCTTCTATTTCATTGCTTGAAATTGATCTGTTTAACTTTTGTATATTATCCTGATTCAGTTTGGGCAAATCATATGACTTTAGAAATTTGTCAATGCCTTTGATATTTTCTATTTTATTGGAGTACAAATATTCAAAATAATTTCTAATTATCTTCTGTATCTCTGTAGTGTCCATAGTGATATTTCCTTTTTCATCACAGATGTTAGTAATTTGAATTTTCTCTCCCATTCTTTTTGTTAGCATGGCTAAGGGTTTATCAATTTTATTCATTTTTTCAAATAACCAACTTTTTGTTTTGTCAGTTTTTCCTTTTGTTTCAATTTCTTTTATTTCAGCTCTGATTTTAATTATTCCCTGTCTTCTACTGCTTTTGGTGTTAGATTGTTCTCCTTTTTCTAGGTCTTTGTGATGTAATGTTAGGTCATTTGTTTATGGACTTTTTCTTCTTTTAGGAATGAGCTCCATGCAATGAACTTTCCTCTTAGTACTGCTTTCATAGCGTCCCAGAGATTTTGATATGTTGTATCAATGTTATTATTTACCTCTAAGAATTTTTAGTCTCCTCTTTGATGTCTTTTTCAAACCATTATTCATTCATTAGCATATTATTTAGTCTTCAGGTGTTGGAGAAAGTAGCTTAATTTTTTATTTTGTCATTGATTTCTAATTTCATTCCATTATGATCTGATAGAATTCAGGGTAGTATCTCCATATTTTTGTATTTGCTAAGAGTTGTTTTGTGGCATACTACATGGTCTGTTTTAGAGAAGGATCCATGTGCTGTGGAGAAGAAAGTGTCTTCACTCCTTGATGGATGAAATATTCTATATATGTCTGTTATGTCTAAATTATGGACTGCATTATTGAGTTCTATAGTTTCTTTGTTTAGCTTTTGTTTGGAAGATCTATCCAGCGTGGGTCTGCATGTCATCTGGGCAATCCTGGGACTAACCTTGTCCTTGGCTCCCGCACGGGTCCGTAGGGCAGTCCTAGGCTTGGGGTTGGGCTCCAGAGTGGGACTGCTGTTTGGTGAGGTGGTTCTGGGACTACCCTAGTCCCATATTATTGAGGAATAATTATGGAAGATAATTTCAGATTTATATAACGAATACATTTATTATACTCTTGCTTCCTGGTTCTGTATTTTTACTAACAACAATTGAGAACTATGTATATTAACAGTGGTAAGTTGAACCATCATGAAACTGTATTTTTCTGGGTCAACATGGTCAAATATCAGCAATTTCATAATGGGTCAACAGGTAAGTGCCTAAGTAGCAAATAAGTATTGAATGAATCCTCCAGGTCTGACTGCAATTGAATTGAATCAGTCAGGGTCCCAAATGAGACATTTTGGTTAAGATTACTTGAAGAGAGTAGATTTGCAAATAGACTCATTTTAGAGATATGTTGTAGGGGTAGGGGAACCATAAGGAATAAGGTAAGAACCTAAGGCCAGCAGCAAATATATCATGCAAAACAAGTTTTCATATGAGATACAGGGACCTTTACTGGAGGAAATAGTCACAAATAGATTTTTAAAAGTAAGAATTAGGCCAGGCATGGTGGTATATGCCTGTAATATCAGCGATTCAGGAGGCTAAGCCAGGAGGATCACAAGTTCAAAGTCAGCCTCAGCAACTTAGTGAGGCCCTAAGCAACTTAGCAAGACCTTGTCTCTAAATAAAATAAAAATAAAAATAAAAAGAGCGGTGGATGTAGTTTAGTGGTTAAGCACCCCTGGGTTCAATCCCTGGGACCAAAAGTAAATAAATAAATAAATGCAAGAATTAGGCATATGACTGTTTATTTTATGTACAGAAACATTTGCTTATACATAGTAATCTCTCAGACCCTGAATACTTAATATCTGAGCCATATGACTGGATGGACTGTGGTACTATAGGGTAAATGCAGTTTTCTCATGGGGCATGAAGAAATACTAAGTATCATTTTATCCTAAATGTTTTTGCTTTTGAAGTGGAAATGTAACATTTGTGACATAGACGACAGATATTTGAGGCTAGGATCAAGAATACTTCATAGGTGATACTGTGACTTCTTACTGTATTATTTCTGGAAATGAAGTTATCTCAGTATTACTAATACTAAATTTGATGAATTGATTATGGTGATGACTGCCAGACTGTTTGTTGTAAAGATATCAGTCATCAGGAATGAATGAGAGGGTTTGAGCTGTGGGCAACTCATTGCTTTGATCATAGCTATGGGAATGGGGTAAAGAGCAAATAATGGTGAGGGAGAGAATATATCTAGTGTTGTAGTTTTCCCATCTTTTGTATCAAAATTTTTTTCTTCACAGACACAGTGTTATAAATGGTTCACAGGCTGGCCTATGAAAGTCTACTTAACAGAAATATTGCTGAAATAGGGCTCATACATTAGCCTTATTGTTAATTCAGATGAATTATGAGAAACAGACTTGCATTGTTTTGCCTGGACAACTAGATAACTTTTATGGTAGTGTTTTAAAAGAAGAATGTACATTCACTTCTTTGCAATGTTTTGATCATGAGACATTTTAAATTGGATATGTCTTTTTATATTCATATGTGGAATCATCTGTAAGATTTAGTACCTTTGCCATTTATAACATGCTTTAATTTATTCTTCCTGTGTGTTTTTTTGTGAAGCAGAGCCTTTCAGTTCCTAAGAAGTTATGAAAGACTTGGTCTTTATTATACTTTAACTCAGCAAATACAGTTAATATGAACAGGTAGGATATATGTGAGTGGGCATGTCTCAAGCCAATACTTCTCTAGATTCATTATAACATTGTAGAAAATATTTAAGACCAGCTCTCTTTCTTAGATGGATTAGGCATAGTCTTGTAAAAAAAAAGTTTATTTTTTACTTCAAGTGGTTTCTGTAAAGAGATTAGGATGTGTGCTATTGGATCCCAGGTGTTTCCCATTCCCTCCCCAACATATAACTGGTATCCTTTGTAGGATGAATATTTAGTACAGCCTTTCCACTCATGGGAAAGCCTGGGCTCAGAAAATGAAAACAGAGGATATTAGAAAATGGTAAGCGATGAGATTTGGCTATGATTTCTGTTCTGAAATCAAAATAGTGGAATTTGCAGCTGTAAAAGTATATTGGCACCAGATTGCAGAAGGTCGTGAATGTCAGGCTAAGGAGTTGGGATTTTATTTGGTAAACTGTGAAGAGTTATGGAAGTCTTGGGAGCAGTGCAGAAATATGATTTTCCAGTAATGTAGAATTTTCATTATTTAAAAACATATTCTTCCCCATGACATATGCAGTATTAGGGAAAATGTCATCCTTTTAATGAAGTAAATTTCTCTTCTCTTTGGGTTGTTGTCTGAACTGCATCAGCAATTCTGCAGCTGTGCTTTCCTCTAACATAAACACCAGAGTCCTTGATATGGTTGAATTAATGTTTTTACTGCTGATATTCTGCACTTAATCTCTACATGGTTAGTGAGCTTGACTTTGTTGCAGTCTAAAAATGTGTGTCTTTCAAAGGTTTCTCACTACATTATCAGGAGTTTGGGAAAAATAAGAAAAAAAAAACCCTCATTTACAAAGCAGTCTTGTTTTTATTATCTTATTTAATTATTTCTTCCAAAAGCTTTCTAAGGTAGGGTTTTATTATCCCTTTTTTACATTTAAGGAATTAAGTGACAGAGACAGAACTAACCCTCTACTCATTTAACTCTAATCCTGTGAACTTGCTACTGCTCCATCTTTACAAATAGAAAAATGATGAAACCTGCCTAACCTACAGATAGTCTATTGGTAACATAATTTTATTCTTTAATGGGGATTTATTATTATCATATTTGATCCAACCAATAGTGACAGACATAAGGTATTGTTAGTGCACCAATCTCATCAACATTAAAAATGTGACTGAACAATTTTTTTTTCTCTCAATGACATTGATATTCTAGGTGTCTAATATGTAAAATGAAGGTAAAGAATTATATGATCTCTAAGGTCCTCAATAAACCTTGTGTATTATGATTCTTTTATGCTTACCCTAAAATACCTTTGGATGGGCACAAACTATAGCATCTTGGTGCAGCACAGTGACTGAAGAAGAGAGTTCTAATTTGGATTCTAACTTAAACCGACTTCCAGCTTTCCATGCAGCAATTTAGTGCACATGGGGAGAAAAACATCAATAATCAAGCGTAATAAACATAGAAAAAATTGAATGCCTTGCATTTAGGAATTTTGGATCCAATTTTTAGCTTTCTCAATAACACATAAATTGATTTAAAATTATATTCAGGAACTTTGGCATTCCCATTTGTAAATCCACCTGGAATAGATAATCTCTAAAGCCCCTCATTTGTGTATATCTTTAAAAGGATTCTCTGTTCTGTTATGTTGTAGTAATCCAAGAAATGGTTTCCCATTCACTTTGTAGATCTAGTTACCAGAAATTGAATTAGGCTAACCAATGTCAAGAACCCCCACACTGAAAGCTAAGAGATGATAAGAAAGAGATTTTCACCAAATCAGTTGAGTTCCTACAACCTCTCCATAGTTTTATGTCAGATGGACCAGAACATTGGTAGATTGTGCCAGATGTAGACTGTCATCTGACAAGGTGACTGCATTTCTCTCTTCATTGTATTGATGTCAATTGGTTAACTTCACACTTCAGTTCCCTTCTTTCTTCCCCCTTCCTAACAAAGCTTCTGTATCATTTTTCACGATCTTTCCAAACAGCCAATCATCCTTGTATTGCTTAGGTTCCAGTGCCTCTCTGGATGAAGCTGTCCCTATGGCTTTTAGCTGAAATAGGTTCCAATTATTTGTTATTATTACCTACATTTGAATAATGCATTCAAGTGCAAAAAATACTATTCTAAAAAAAACAATATTCAAATACTTCAAGATATGAAACATTCATCTGGTAATTTTAATGTTATTTAATATTAGCACGGCATATCTATGGAGTGATTTTAATTGCTAAAACTACCACTAGAGGTATTATGTGGTTTGCTTAAGGTCATGCAGCTAATAAACTCAAATCATGTCTTCAGATTCTTGAAGCCTAATTCCCCTTTTCCATGTGTATTTATTTTATAATTTAATTATCTCAGCAATCCTGTAAGTTAAGCAAAGGAAGGGTTAGTTTTATTTTATTTTGTTTTCTGCTTTATTAGAACACCTAGAATAGTAATAATCACATAATTAATAATAAAAATCATTAAGCGAATTGAATTATGTTTATGAATTAAGAAACTTATAGTTAAAAATGACTTTCTCTAAGTTACATGATAAAGAATGATGGTTTAGGGTGAGAACTATTCAATTCAGATGTTTCTACTACCCTGCATGTTCTTTCTCAAGCTCTATTTAGCATAGGAACCTTGCTCACTTCTAGGCATAAATATTGTGGGAACGTATTTAACTGTCTCTAAGGACCTTTACTTAACCAGTATCTTATGGCTTTTACAGCTCTGATAAACTAGATACTAGGAATATTATTACAAATTCATTAAAGTCAACTTTCTGAGTCCAAGTTAAGAATAGGGAAAGCCAAGACTTAAAGATATATAGTGCAATAATTTGTTTAATTGTCTACTCCAGTTCCAAGTACAGTGGGCACCAGGATTTCTAGTTCTTGATTCATTGCTTAATGCTACACCATCCTTCTTTACCCGCATCAATAGACATTTCTCTCACCATATCCCTCTTTCCCCTGAACTATCCAGGGCTTTTAAAAAAATTCTAGTCCTGCCAAACCACATCAAGCTCCTCCTCAAAATGTATAGCTATCAGTCACAGTGCCTGGTCTGATTAGTTGGTTAGTAAAGTGCATGGTATTCATAAAGGCTTGCAAAGATATCCAAACTGGAGAAGTAGGAAGTAGCTCAGGGACACTAGAAGGTCAGAAAATTTGGATTTTAATTCAATCTTTGCCTATACTAGCAATAAGTCTGGGGAAATTTTTCTTCCTTTCTGAGTTTGTTGTCCAGGTGTAAAATGAGAGAGATTAGGAACTCTTTAAAGAGTCCTAGTACCTCTACCATTAGACAGACTACTACTGCCAGTGTCCCGTCTCCATAGGGTGGGGATGGGGTTCAATTTAGATGCAATTCAAGGATTTATCTGACTCTGTTATTCTGGGAACTTTTGTTTCTCTGGGCTAAATGAGAGGTAAGTTCTCAGTAACAATGTTTCTCTTCTTTATTTTGAAACCTATTCATTCATGCAAAAAATGTTGAATCAGCTGTATTCCAGGTATTATTCCTAATGACACTGTCCACAATTACTGATTGTGTTTCTTCACTGCTGGTATGGGGTTGAAACATACACCTGGTGAACATCTTCCTAATGCTGAAGTAAAAGCTGATGTATTGATTACTCATAGCTTCCTATGCAGACAATGATTGTGACAAATAAGAAGTGCTTGCAATTTTGGTTAAGACATGGGGCTATTTATTGGCCTGGTTTATTGCTTGAAATGTTCCTGGATTAAAATGTTTATAGGACTGGGGTTGTATCTGAATGGTAGAGTGCTTGCCTCTTATGTGTGAGGCATGAGGTTTGATCCTCAGCACCACATAAAAGTAAATAAATAAAATAAAGATATTGTGCTTATCTACAACTAAAAATATTTTAAAAATATTTATACATGTAACTATTTCTTATTAACAACTGCTATTTTCCTTTTCTTTTCCTGTTATTGTATCAGACTCTCTCCTAAGCATGCCCCAGACATTCCTGATGACAGCACCGACAACATCACTATTTTCACTAGAATTTTGGATCGTCTTCTAGATGGTTATGATAACCGACTGAGACCTGGACTTGGAGGTCAGTTATTCTTTTAATATTCTCTACTTTAAGATTCTCTACTCTATTTACTTGTTCTAATGAAATATGCACTTTAGTATTTCTTAAGTGCATCTAAATGAGTCATAAGATAACTTCAGTAGGCTATTGATCAAGAAGGTTAGTGTAAAGCTGAGTTTCTTCCTTTAGAGCACTGGAAATTTGTTCTAATCCTTTATTCCAATGGATAAACTTCCTAGTTTGGTTTTGGAAAGTTTCTGAATTTTAGACAAATGTATCTGGAGTATTATAAAGTTTGACAAACCAGTTTCTAGTAAAAAACAAATAAAAACAACAAAAATAATCACTTGCTGGATGTCAGCTATGGGCCAGAAACAGCTGGGAAATATGGCTTTGTTCTCAAAACCCTGAGCACATGCTAGCCTGATCCTCCAAAGAGGAGTAATCTACAGGATTGATGGGATTGCAGTTCACCATCACTTTAGTATAATCAGAAATATGATCATAATGAAATAAATGCATTATAATATGTCATGGTCAGTGTTGAAATGGTAAGTATGGAAGTGTTTGAATTTAATGTTTTTCCAAAATCATTTGATAATTAGTCACATATATCATTTCCCTTCGTCCCTAAATCCTTAATTGTATATTTCATTAGAACAAGTAAATCCTTAAGTGCATATTTCATTAGAACAAGTAAATAATTTTATAAAATATAATACAATTACAAATTCAGTAAATGTAACCTAACATAAAACTCTTTTCTAATTTGTAGTCCATATTTAATTTTTTCTAATTATCCCCAAAGTGTCTATCATAGCAATTTTCCTTCATTTATGATGCAATCCAGGATTATTCATTGCATTTATTTTCATGACTCTCTAACCTATACTCTAAAATATAGTTGCTCAGCATTTCTTTTCTCTCATGATGTCAATTATATCTTCCTTATTCATTTTTGGAAATAAAACCACAGGAGTTAATTGTGTCTTTCTGAATGCATTACTGAAGAAGGAAGCATGATGTCTATTCACTTTATTATTGTGATGTTAATTTTGATGTCCACCAGGTTACTTCACTCTAAAATTACTATTTTAAGCTTATAATTAATAAGTAATTTATGGGGATATTATTTGACACTATTCTGCTCCTCTTCCAACTTATACCCACTAGTTTTAGCAACTTTTTATTATTCTTGCTTGAATAATAACAGTTATGGCTGCAAAAGGATGATTTTTCTAAATCCATTTTTCCCCTACATTTATTATGTGGCATTCCATTTGTAAAATTAGTATTTCTTTCCCTTTAATTAATTAGCTAATTGTCAGTATGAATGCATTCTTATTTTATTCAGGGGATTATAAAATATTAGCATCATTATTCATTTTGATTAAAAATTTTGCTTACAATTTTCTATATTTGCCTAGTGGGAGCCTGTTAAATTTGCCTTCTGTTTTCTTTTGATAAATTCACCTCATTTTTGAACACTTTTTTTTTTTTTTTTTTGTGGTACTGGGGATTGAACTCAGGGGCACTTGACCACTGGGACACATCCCCAGCCCTTTTTTGTGTTTTTATTAGAGACAGGGTCTCACTGAGTTGCTAAGTGCCTCACCATTGCTGAGGCTGGCTTTGAACTCACGATCCTCCTGCCTCAGCCTCCCAAAGTACTGGAATTACAGGCGTGCGCCACCGCGCCCGGCTAAACACTTTTAAAGTATATGTCATAACAGTACATTTCAGACTTAATCTTATACCTTATTCAGCCTTATGATCGGTCATTTTTCCAAAAAGAAATGGTATATTTTTGTGGGAAAGTGTATTTAGACTCCAACTTCTTGCTATAAGGATATCATTGCTTCTAGGACCTTTCAGTGGCCATTAATGACAAAGTAGAAAATACACACATGTACACACACCTATATATATATATGTATATATGTATATGTGTGTAGGTGTTATATATACATACTCACATCTATATATATTCACACATATGTATATACATGCAGACACATATACATATATACAAATATTTGCATAAGCATATGCATGTATATGCTTGTAAGTGTAATAAGTTTATATTGAAAACACTACTAATTGCAGTTCAACACAGTATTTTTCACTGATATATTTTCTCAATCCTGTACTATACACAAAACAGTTCTGGAATTACTACAGTCATGCAGCTACAATGAACATCCTTATTAACTAAAGTGAAAGATGTATTTTCAGATTTTTGTTGTTTGTTTTTGAAGTAGATCTATAAGATATTTGTTTTGATACAAATAATGGATTAAAGTAGAGAATTACAGGAGGAAGGGGCCAGTCATAAATTAATTGCATTTTTTCCAGGATGAAGATGATGAGTGTGGGAAAGGAGAGAATTTGGCAACTAATTAGGATATGGGGGTCAAAGAAATGTTAGAAGGAAAAGATAAATTCTAATTCCTGGCTTCTGTGATTGGGTGATGCTATTTTTAAAACTGTATAATGGACTAGAGAAGAAACAGTGCTGTTTTGTTTCTTTTGGAGTTGTGGTTGGAGTGATGAAGGCAGGATCAGGAAATAGAAATTAGTTCAGTTGTGGAATTTGAGTACCTGTGAATAATATAAGTGGAAACTTTTGCTTCTGGATAAAATGAAATAGGAGGATCAGATTTAACCTCTCATCTTAAATAACAACTGAGAATGAAAATATTTCATAATGTTTTCCAGAAATTGGTCAAAGGCAATATAGGATAGTGACCCTTAAGAAAGGAAACAAAGTGAGCCCTACACTCAGAAATGCTGGTGTCCTAGACAGTGTTTTCAGGTTATAGTGCAGGGAGAATGAACCCAAATAGTGCCTGGTGGATTCTCGCCATTGATCAGAAAGCACTGAGAAGGAGAGGAGGCCATAGTACCTAGAAATTATAAGATAGAGCTGCATGAATTAGGGCAGGAATTGAGAGATAGAGAGAGAGAGAGAGAGAGAGAGAGAGAGAGAGAGAGAGAGAGAGAGAGAGAGGAGAGATATCAATCTCCAAAAATCTGCAGAGGGTTCTCCTCAAAGGAAAAATAGAAGATCTTTATCTAGAGCTACAGATTTCAACACTTTTTTTCTTAATAAGTAATTGAATAAGTAGACAGAAAATATAAGCAGAGGAAACAGAAAATCAAATCACACTCCAAACCATCCTGACCAAATTGGCATTTTGTGTGTGTGTGTGTGTGTGTGTGTGTGTGTGTGTGGTACCGGGGATTGAACTCAGGGGCACTCGACCACTGGGCCACATCCCCAGCCCTTTTTTGTGTTTTTATTAGAGACAGGGTCTCACTGAGTTGCTCAGTGCCTCATCGTTGCTGAGGCTGGCTTTGAACTCACGATTCTCCTGCCTCAGCCTCCCAAAGTGCTGGGATTACAGGCGTGCGCTACCGCGCCCCGGCTCAAATTGACATTTTTAGAACATTCCAACCAACAACAGCAGAATACTTATTCTTTTCTAGTGTACCAAGAATATTTACCAAGATAGACCATATTCTGGCTATTCTGGTTTACAAAAAATGAAAAGAATTCACAACATACAAATTATTTTCTTTGGCCAAAACACAATTAAATTAAAAATCAATAACAGAAATATCTGGATAATCTCCAAGTACCTGGGAACTAAATGTTATACTTTTTCAAAAAATATTTTTTCATTGTTGGCAGAGTTTTGTTTTATTTATTTATTTATATGTGGTGCTGAAAATTGAACCCAGGGACTCACACATGCCAGGCAAGCTCTCTACCACTGAGCCACAATCCCAGCCCCTAAATGTTATGCTTTTTAATAACCTATGAGTCAAAACAAAAATCAAAAGGAAAATTTAAAATATTTTCCACTGAATGAAATGAAAACAAGACATAAACCAGTCCTAAAAGGAAATCCTAGAATACCTAAGTGGCTGTATTAGATAGGAGCATCATCAATCCCAGTTTTCCAAGGAATCTCCATACTATTTTCCAGATTGGCTTCACCAATTTGCAGTTCCACCAGCAATGTAGGAGTGTGCCGTTTTCCCCACATCCTTGCCAGCATTTATTCTTGTTTGTTTTTATGATAGCTGCCATTCTGACTGGAGTAAGGTGAAATCTTTTTTTTTTTTAAAATATTTATTTATTTGTTTTAGTTGTACACAATGCCTTTATTTTTGCGTGGTGCTGAGAATCGAACCCGGGCTGCGCACGTGCTAGGCGAGCGCACTACCGCTGAGCCACAACCCCAGCCCAGATGAAATCTTAGAGTTGGTTTGATTTGCATTTCTCTAATTGCTAGAGATGTTGAACATTTTTTCATATATTTGTTGATTGTTTGTATATCATCTTCTGAGAAGTGTCTGTATAGCTCCTTGGCCCATTTATTGATTGGGTTATTTGTTTTATTGGTGTTAAGACTTTTAAGAGCTTTATAAATCCTTGAGGTTAGTGTTCTATCTGATGTGCTTGTGGTAAAGATTTGCTCCCATTCTGTAGGTTCTCCATTCTCCTCACTGATTGTTTATTTTGCTGAGAAGAAGCTTTTTAGTTGAATCCATCCCATTTATTGATTCTTGGTTTTAGTTCTTGTGCTATAGGGGTCTTATTGAGGAAGTTGGAGCCTAAACCAACATGCTGGAGATTTGGGGCTACTTTTTCTTCTATTAGGTGAAAGGTCTCTGGTTTAATTCCTAAGTCCTTGATCCACTTTGAGTTAAGAGTTGTGCATGGTGAGAGAAAGAGATTTAATTTTATTTTATCACATGAGGATTTCCAGTTTTCACAACACCATTTGTTGAAGAGGCTGTCTTTTCTCCAGTGAAAGTTTTTGGCACCTTTTTCTAATATAAGATAACCGTAGGTGTGTGGGTTCATCTCTGAGTCTTCTATTCTGTACCATTGGTCAACTGGTCTATTTTTGTGCTAATACTATGCTGTTTTTGTTACTATTGCTTTGTAGTACAATTTAAGGTCTGGAATAGTAATGCCACCTGCTTCATTCTTCTTGCTAAGAATCGCTTTGGCTATTCTGGGTCTCTTATTTTTCCAGATGAATTTAATGATTGCTTTTTCTATCTTGGAAAACTGGGAATGGAACCACCATTTGACCCAGCTATCCCACTCCTTGGCCTATTCCCAAAGGACTTAAAAACAGCTTACTACAGGGACACAGCCACATCAGTGTTTATAGCAGCACAATCACAATAGCTAGGTTGTGAAATCAATCCCGATGCCCATCAGCAGATGAATGGATAGGGAAACTAGGTATATATACATAATGGAACACAATTCAGCAGTAAAAGAGAATAAAATCATGGCATTTGCAGGTAAATTGATGGAGTTGGAGAAAATAATGCTAAGTGAAGTTATCCAATCCCAAAAAACCAAAAGTCGAAAGATCTCTTTGATATGAAGATATTAACTTATAAAGGCAAGAGAGAGGGAATGAGAGGAATGAAAGAGCTTTAAATAGAACAAAGAGGGGTTAGGGAGGGGACAAGGGGATAGGAAAAATAGCAGACTGACTTATCCATGATTACCCTAAATACATGTATGAAGACACAATTGTTGTAAAAATACTTTATATTAAACCAGCAACTTGAAAAATTGTGCTCTTTATATGTAACATGAAATGTAATGTACTCTGCAAACATGTATAAAAATTAGAATAATAAAAAATAAATAAAAACAGAAAGCTTGGAACTGCACCAAGCAAAAACAAAAAAAAGAAGAAAAAAAAAAAAAAAAGAAAGGAGCAGCATCAAATAAATGCCCCAAGCCTTTACCTTAAGGAGGTATAAAAAAGAACAAATAAAATGAATTAATTATTAAATATGACTAAATAATTAAATATGAAATGTTATAATATATTGCCATAGTTAATTTGATATACAATATTGTATTATGTATTACTGATATAAAATTTATTATATGATCAATATGTAATAATTTATATAATTAAATGAAACAAATAATTATTACATATTACATAATATATATAAGAACAAAAATCAATAAAAGAGAAAACAAATATAGGGAAAATCAATAAAAACAAAACCAGTGCTCGTTAGTAGATTAATAAAATCAGTAACCTTCTAGATAGAATTATCAGGGAGAAAAGAAAGAAGATACAAATTACCATACCTGAAGTGATAGGAGTATATCATTAAAGATCATAATACATGAAACAGGAAGGGAATATTTTATGCTAATATTATGCCAATAAAATTGACAGTAGAAATTAAATAGAAAAATGTCTTGAAAGGCATAGACTACCAAAATTTATGCAAGAACATATAGCCTGAGAAGCCCTACATCTTTTAAAGATCTTCCTTCTTTCCTTCCTTTCTTCTTTCCTTTTTAGCAGTACTAGGGATTTAACCCAGGGGTGCTTTATCTGTGAATTACATCCTCAGCTCCTTTTATTTTTTATGAATTTAGTCATTTTAAGCTTTCATTTTGAATATTTTCTTTCATTTTTATTTTGAGACAGGATGTTGCTAAGTTGCCCAGCCTGGCCTCTAACTTGTAATCCTCCTGCTTTAGCCTCCCAAATTACTATGATTACAGAGGTGCACCACCAAGCCTGGCTGGAGTGGTCATTTTATTTTATTTCATTTATTTATTTTTAATAGGTATTTTTTTAGTTGTAGGTGGACACAATACCTTTATTTTATTTTCGTGTGGTGCTGAGGATCAAGCCCAGTGCCTCACCCATGTCAGGTGAGCACTTTACCACTGAGCACCAGCCCCAGCCACAGAATAGTCATTTTAACATATTTAACATATATATATTATATATATATATATATATATTTAGTTGTAGATGGACACAACACCTTTATTTTACTTGTTTATTTTTATGTGGTGCCAGGGATTGAACCCAGTGCTCACACATGCTAGGCAAGCGCTCTATCACTGACCCACAACCACGGCTCCAGAATGGTCATTTTTTTTTTTTTTTTTTTTTTTTTTTTTGGTACTGGGGATTGAACTCAGGGATACTCGACCACTGGGCCACACCCCCAGCCCTTTTTTGTATTTTTATTAGAGACAGGGTCTCACTGAGTTGCTAAGTGCCTCGCCGTTGCTGAGGCTGGCTTTGAACTCTCAATCCTCCTGCCTCAGCCTTCCAAGTGCTGGGATTACAGGCGTGTGCCACCGCGCCCGGCAAGAATGGTCATTTTAAATGAGCACTCTTTCCATAAAAAAAAAAAAAATCTCCAGATTATCATTGTATTGCTGGTGAATTCTGGAAAACATTAATGAAAAAAATGATACTGATTCTACAAAAAACATCATCCAGATGTATTTCCCATTATTAATTAGATTATTATTTTTTTATTTTTCTCTGATTTGAGTTCCTTATATACTCTGGGATATTAATTGGTTGTCAGATTGTATTGTTTGCAATTATTTTCTCTCAGTCTGTAAGTTTTTTTCTTCATTGTCAGTTGTTTTCTTTGAGGAGTCAAAGTTTTTTAGTTTGATATAACCCAATTTGTATATTTTTATTTTTTTTATTAATATATTATAGTTATACATATTAGTGGAGTTCATTTTGGCATACTAATAAATTCATATAACATAATTTGTTCCATTTCAATTTCTGGTACTATCTCCTTCCTTTCTCCTCTCTCTCCTTCATTCCTTTCCTCTGTACTCTACTGGTATTTCTTCTATTCACTTATTTTTTTGTAATTGGTGCATTATATTTATATAAAAGTGGAATTCATTCCGATATAGTCATACATCTGCATAACAGTTTGTTGAATTTCATTCCGATGTTCCTCTCCTTTCCTATGCCTCTTACACTTTCTCAATCCCCTACCTCTGCTCCACTGTTCTCTTTTCTATTTTCATGAGATCCCTCATTTTAAAATTCCTTATTTCTGTCTGGCTTCTACATATGAATGTGAAAAGCTGACCATTAGCTTTCTGATTCTGGCTTATTTAACTTAGCAGGATGGTCTCTGGTTCCATCCATTTACCATAAAATGCTATAATTTCATTCTTCTTTATCTCTGAGTAAAACTCTGTTGTGTATATACTACATTTTCTTTATCCATTTGTCTCTTGATGAACACCTAGGCTAGTCCCATAACTTAGCTCTTGTGAATTGTGCTACTATAAACATCAGTACTTATGTATCACTATATATGTTGATTTTAGTTCTATTGGATGAATAAGAAGGAGTGGTATAGCTGGGTCATGTGATGTTTCCAATCCTAGCCTTTTGAGGAATCTCCACACTGCTTTCCAAAGTGATTGTACTAATTTGTAGTCCCACCAACAATGCTTGAGTTTATCATTTTCCCCTTATCCTCACCAGCACTTACTGATACTTGTATTCCTCATGGTTGCCATTCTAGGTGGAGTGAGATGAAATCTCAGTGTAGTTTTGATTTGCATTTCTCTAATTGCAAAGGATGTTGAGCAGCTTTTTCATTTATTTGTGAGCCATTTGTGTTTCTTCTCTGAGAAATATCCATTCAGTTCATTTGCCCATTTAGATTTTATTTATTTATTTATTTATTTTTTGGTGTTAAGTTTTTTTTTTTTTTTTTGGTTGATTTTTTTTTTGGTCTTTTCTTTTATGGAACTGGAGAATGAACACAGAGCTTTGTGGATTTGAAGCTGGTGTTAAGCATATATATAATCTCCTGTCAGAGAAGTAGTTGGCAAAGGTTTTCTCGCATTCTATAAGCTTTGTGTTCCGCCTCTTAATTGTTTCTTTTGCTGTGCTGAAGCTTTTAAATTCAATGACATCCAACTTATTGATTCTTGGTTTTATTTCTTGCATTTGATTTCTTTCCCTGTTAAGGAAGTCAATGCCTGTACCACTATGTGGAAATGTTGACCCTATGTTTTCTTCTAGCAGGTGCAGTTATTTCTGGTGTAATTCCTAGGTGTTTGATCCACTTTGAGTTGACTGTTGTGCAGAATGAAAGATAAATTTTTGCTCTTCCATATATGGCTGTCCAGTTTTCCCAGCACCATTTGTTAAAGATGCTATCTTTTCTCTGATGTATGCTTTTGGCTCCTTTGTCAAGAATCAGATGACTATGTGTGTGTAGATTTGTTTCTGAAGAAAATTAAAGGGATACAAATAGGAAAATAAGAACTCAAAATATCTCTACTTGCTGGTGACATAATCCTATATCTAGAAGATGCCCTCACCAAAAAAAGTTGCATACCTGTAATCCAAGTGACTTTGGAGGCTGAGGTAGGAGGGTTACAAGCTCAAGGCCAGACTCAACAACGTAGTGAGGTCCTAAGCAACTTAGTGAGACCCTGTCTAAAAATAAAATTTCCAACAGCTCAGGAGGCTGTGACGGAAGGATTTCAAGTTCAAATTCAGCCTCAGAAAATTAGCAAGGCCCTAAAGAACTCAGCGAGACCCTGTCTCTAAATAAAATATTAGAAAGAGCTGGGATATTATTCAGTGCTCAAGCACCCCTGGGTTCAATTCCCAATACCAAGAAAAGAAAAAAGGAGAGGGGCTGGGGATGTAACTCACTGGTAGAGTGACCCTGGGTTCAATTCCCAGTACAAAAAAAAAAAAAGAAAGAAAGAAAGAAAGAAAAGAACACATACACAAAACAACAACAACCCCAGAAAACAACTCCACTAGAAGTCTTGCAGAGCTAATAAACATATTCATCAAATGTCAGGACATAAGATCAGCATACAAAAAATAGCTTTCCTACAGTTCAATAATGAACCTGCTAAGAAAAAAAAGTCAGGAAAATAATTCTATTCACAGTAGCCTAAAATAATACCTGAAAAGAAATATTTCCAAGGAGGTGAAAGACCTCTACAGTGAAAATTTTAGAACACTGAAGAAGGAAATTGAAGAAGATCTTAAAAGATGGAAAGACCTACCTTAGATAGGCACATTAATATCTTAAAAATGGCCATATTTTAAAAAGTACTCTATAGATTCGATATGATCCTCATCAATTACAATTACCAATTACAATCCTCATGGAACTAGAAAAAAATCCTAAAATTCATATGGAAGAATACAGACTCAGAATAGCCAAAGCAATTATGAGCAATAATAGTGATGCTGGAGGCATCACAATATCTGATGTCAAATTATCTACAGAGCTGTAGTAACAAAACAATGTGGTATTGGCATAAAAAGAGACAGAAGGCCAGTGGAATAAAATAGAATACACAGAGACAAACCCACATAGGTACAGTTCATATATTTTGCTTTTTTTTCCCTGTACTTTTGGAGTCTTATCCAGGAAAAAAAAATCTTGACCATTCCATTGTCCTGGAGCATTTTACCTATAGTTTTCCAAGTAGTTTTATAGTTTTAGAACTTATATTTAAAATTTCAAATGATTTTGAGTTGATTTTTATAACTGGTGAAGGATAAGAGTCCAGTTTCATTCTTCTGCATATAAATATACAATTTTCACAGCACCAATTGCAGATCAGTTGGCTATAGTTGCGTGGCTTTACTCCTAGGCTCTCTATTCTATTCCAGTGGTATGTTTCTTTCTATGGCAACCATGCTGTTTTGATTACTATATTTTTTGTAGTAAATTTTAAAATCAGGTAGTATAATGCCTCTTGCTTTGTTTATTTTGCACAAAGTTGCATTCACTATTTGGAAATTTTTCATGGTTCCATATGAATTTTAGGATTATTATTTTTTCTTGTTCTGTGATGAATGTCATTTTTATTTTGATAGGGATTGCATTGATTCCTAGATCAATTAGAGTAGCATAGACATGATAATGATATTGATTCTTCTGATCCATGAACACAGGATCTTAATTTTTGTGTGTGTGTCCTCTTCAATTTATTTCAGCAAGAAAGAAGTTTTGTATAGATTGTTCACTTCTTTTGTTAATTCCCAGGAATTTTTGTAGTTTTTACAAATGGGATTTTTTTCCTTATCAGGTGATTCTCCATTGGCATATACCAATGCTATTATTGTTTTTTATGTGCTGGTTTTGTATGCACCTTAACTTTGTTAAATTGATTTATTAGTTTTAATAGTTTGGGGCTGGAGTTTTTGATGTTGTGTATGTATATGTTGTCTGCAAACAATGACAATCTGACTTACTTCTTCATTTCTAATTTGGATGCCCTTTATTTTTTCTTTCCTAATTTGTTTGGCTAGAATTTCCAGTATTATGTTGAATAAAAATGTTAAAAGTGGGACTCCTGGGCTGGGGTTGTGGCTCAGCAGTGGAACACTTGCCTGGCATATGTGAGGCACTGGGTTCAATCCTCAGCACCACGTGAAAATAAACAAATAAAAACATGGAAGCATTCTGTCCATCTACAACTACAATAAAAAAAAAATGGGCCTCCTTTGCTTTTTTCAGATCTTCAGGAAAAATCTTTCAAGTTTTCCTCATTCTACATGATGTTAACTGTAGTCTTACTATATATAATCTTTATTATATTGAAGTACATTTCTTCAACACTTAAGTATTTCACAGTTTTTACCATGAAGGGATGTTGAATTTTATCAAATGTCTTTTCTGCATGTATTTTAGATGATCATATATTTTTAAAATTTGTTTAGTTGTAGATGGACGCAATATCTATTTATTTATTTTTATGTGATGCTAAGGATTGAACCCAGTGCCTCACACATGTGAGGCAAGTCTTCTGCCACTGAGCCACAGCCCCAGCCTGATCATGGGAGTAAGAAGGGAGATCCCATCTCTCAGCCAAAGTTGCCCAGAATTTAATCTCAGCAACAGGTAGCATATGCCAGGATAAAAAATGCTGACATCCTGTTCTTCCCAGGAAGATAGCATTCTACATGGGAGCTGGGGAAAGAGAAAGTCCTGTGTTCTTGGCTGCATCAGTCTGGAAGACAGTTTGTGTCTCATGAGCTAGGAGGAGGCAGGGCAGGAATGGTTCTTGGTTTAAATATTCACGGCTCTCACTTTCATTAATGAGTTTTAGTAGATTTTCTTGAATACACTTTTTTTTTTTTCATTTGCTGTATGCTATTGGGGCCATTTCCAGAAACTTCAAGTGGTTGTTTTAAAAATAAATTTCAGTTTCACTGAAGGTCAGATCTGCAAAACTCCTCATGCTTTCATGCCAGAAGTAGAACTTCTAGTAGCTTTTTTCATAGATTTTTTATTAGATATATACATAGAAGATTATATCATTTAAGTAGGAAAATTTTAATTCTTCTTTTGTTAAATGAATGTCTCCTTTTTCTTGCTTTATTGTGCTGACTAGACTTCACACACAATGTTGAATATAAATGATAAAAACAGACACCATTGTCTTATTCTTGATCTTAGGGAGAAAGCCCTTAATCTTACACCATAAATTTGATGTTTGGCATATTTTCCCCTAGATGCACTTTTTCACAATGTTCTACTACTTTTCATTTCCCCTAGATGCACTTTTTCACAATGTTCTACTACTAGTTTTCTGAAAGTTTTTGACAGGAATCTTGGGATTTTTCAAATACTCTTTTTGTCCATTATTGATTATATGGTTTTTCATTTTTAGTGGGTTGATATGGTGAATTACATTCATTGATTTTCATATGTTCAAAACAACTATCATTTTCATGATAATGCAACTGCTATCTTAATTAATATATATATTATATCTATGACAAGTTTGATGTATGTTTTTTTTCTTCTCCTTCCTCAAGATTGCCTTAGCTATTGTACTTTGTACTTTTAGAAAAGTTTCAGAATCAGCTTATCATTTTTAGAAAAATATATGCAGGGATTGAAAATGTATTTAATACATAGGTTAGCTTGGGAAAGTTTTTAAAAAACATTTTAGTTAAAAATATGATATATTTCTTACTTTTTCCTTCAGTTTCTTTTTTTTTAATTTTATTTTTATAATTTTTAATATGTACAACTCATAGTGCATTTATTTAGCATCTCTTTAGATACAACTCAGTTTCTTTTAATAATGTAGAAATTTCAAATTACAGGTCTTGCATATATTTCTTCAACTTATACCTTGTGGTCTGTTTTTTAATGCTATTTTTATAGCTGTTTAGAATTATGATTGGTTTTACATTCTGCCCTTGTATCCAGGTGCCTTGTTAATTCTTGTAGCTTGTTTATCATTTCTTTTAGTTTTTTTTTTTTTTCACATGTAGATTCATATCATCTTCAGTTAGAGTGGAACATCAGAGAGAGTAGCAGGCATCTTTGTTTTCTATCTAATTTCAGTGAAAAAGTTTTTGATATTTCCTTGTCTATTTTTGTTAAATCCTTTTTTGTTCATTTACTTGATGACCTATAAATGGGTTTGGAGTTAGATTCTAGTTCTTTCATTCTTCAGTTTAAAGATTCTAAAGTGTTAAATCTATTGTCTTATTGCTGTGCAATGCCTGGCTGGTGGGAATTAAGTGTGTACTTGATATTTATTCTATCAAGGAGTACACTCTGTGCTTCTCTGGGCAGACACCATCAGCTCATTACTGCACCACTCTATATATTGCAGGAACATTCCAGTTGAAGTACCTATTAAATCATGAGATGTCTATGAGCTGGTTAGTGAAGCACAGAATGTTAACTTCTTTTTGTTTGTCTTTTAAAACCTTTTTATTATGGAAAAATTTAAACACATTAAAGTAGCCAGAATAATGTGCATATATGCACATTTAATCACTAAGCTTCAACAATTATAAATTCAGTATATGGCTGATTTTGTTTCAATTGTATACCCACCCACAAGTCCCTCCCACCCTGGTTATTTTTTATTTATTTTTTATTTATAATTTCCTAGTGTCAATGTTTTTTTTTTCTTTTTTTCCACCACAGATAATTTTAAACAAAATCTTGAACATATAATTTCACTTATACATACTTTAATCCATATCTCTAAATTATAAGAATGTTTTTTTGTTTATAGCCACCAGAAGGTCATTTAAAAAAGTAGAGCATTATAGTTATACATAGTAGTTCTGTTCATTTTGATAAAATCACACTTGCATGGAATTTGATTTCAATCCCCCTCCCCCTTTGTTTTTTCACTTCCTCCCTCCCCCTATTGTCCTTCTTCTATTCTACTGATCTCCCATTGTCTCCTTTGTTTATTTATCTTTCATTGGTTCTTTCTACACATACATAAAGGAGAAATTCCCTGTGGTATATTCATATTCTTGATAATTGCCATTCTCACTGAACTGAGGTGGAATCTTAGTATAGTTTGATTTGCATTTCCCTGACTGCTATAGGTGTTGAATATTTTTTCATATACTTGTTAGATATTTGTTTTTCTTCTTTGAAGAAATGTCTGTTTAGTTCTTTTGCCCATTCATTGATTTGGTTATTTATTTATTATTTTGGTGTTAAGTTTTTCAAGTTGTTTATGTATTCTGGATATTAATCTACTGTCAGAGGAGTAACAGGCAAAGATTTCCTCTTATTCTGTAAGGGTTCACTTTATACTCTTAATCATTTCTTTTGCTGTGTAGAAACTTTAAAATTTTCTGGCATCCCACTTATTGATTCTTGATTTTAGTTTTTAGGGGTCTTTTAGAGGAAGTCAGTGCCTGCACATATATGATGGAGTATTGGCCCTATGTTTTTTTTTTCCTATCAATTGAAATTTCCTGGTCTAATTCCTAAGTCTTTGATCCATTTTGACTCAACTTTTGTGCAAGGTGAAACAAAGGGACATGATTTCATTCTTCTACATATGGATATACAATTTTCCCAGCACCATTTGTCAAAAATGTTATCACCCTACATTTTTGGCACATTTCATCAACATACATTTTTGGCACCTCTGTCAAGTATCAGATGATTGTAACTATGTGGGTTGTCTCTGTGCATTCTATTCTACTCATTGGTGTTCATGTGTATTTTGATGTCAATGCAATACTTCTTTTGTTATTACAGCTCTGTAGTGTAATGTAAGATCAGCTATCGAAGATCTGAATGGTACATATAAACTTTGTATACAAGCAGTTGTATGTAAAAAGATGCTATACTTGTGCATTATGAATAAGTAAATAAATAACTAAATTAAAAAAAAAAGATCAGCTATCATGATGCCTCCTGTATCACTCTTCTTGCTTGGGATTGCTTTGACTATTCTGGGTCTCTTATTCTTCTGATTATTTAAGGACTGTTTTTTTTTTTTTCTATTTCTGTGAAGAATGCCATTGATATTTTGGGGGGATTGTATTGAATCTGTATATTGCTTTTGGTAGTATGGCCATTTTGAAAAATATTTCTGCCTATCCAATAACAAGGGAGATCTTTTCATCTTTTAAGGTCTTCTTCAATTTCTTTATTCAGTGTTCTATAATTTTCACTGTACAGTTTTTTTATCTCCTTGGTTAGAAAAATTCCCAAATGAAGGAGCCTATAATCAAGGAGATAGCTAAAGATTGCGGTTAGCTGAGAGCCATAAAAGATGTTCTAGTTTCCACCTGATAGTAATACATTATCCAAAGAATCTTTGTATGCCCGTGAACACTGTGTGACGCACCTGTAAGCTCGAGCTGTAAGCACGTGTCCTTGTTAAAGCGATATGTATATAACTGGGTGAGTTTAGTTAGTGTGTGTGGGAAGAAGAAGAAGGTGGTGGTTGGAGTTAGAGCGTTTGGAGTGATTGCTGGAGCCGGAGAGAGAAGAAGAATAAAAGACCTTTTTTCATTTTCATCCTGCCTCCGAATTTTCCTGCGGCGTTCGTTGCTCCAAGGCGGTTTCCGCTTCAGGAAGCGACACCCAAATATTTTAGTTTATTTTTGAGGCTATTGTGAATGGGGTGGTTTTCCTGATTTCTTCCTCAGCTGAATTGTTGTTGGAGTTTAGGAAAGCTATTGATTTATGAGCAACTTGTATCCTTCTACTTTCCTGAATTCAGTTATCAGCTCTAGAAGTCTTCTGGTAAAGTTTTTTTTTTTTTTTTTTTTTTTTTTTTTTTCGGTTTTCTAAATATATAATCAAGTTGCTGGCAAATAGGGATAGTTTGAACTTTTCTTTTCCTATTCATATCTCTTTAATTTATTTCTTTGCCTAATTGCTCTAGCTAGAGTTTCAAGACTATGTTGAATAGAACTGGTGAAAGAGGGCATCTTTGTCTTGTTCCAGTTTTTAGAAGGAATGCTTTCAATTTTTCTCCATTTAGAATGATGTTGGCCTTGGGTTTAACATTTATACCTTTTTCAATGTTGAGATATGTTCCTACTGTCCTTAGTTTTTCTAGTGTCTTGAGCATGAATGGATGCTGAATTTTGTCAAATGCTTTTTCTGCATCTATTGAGATAATCTTGTGATTCTTGTCTTTAAGTCTATTGGTATGGTGAATTACATTTATTGATTTCTGTATGTTGAACCAACCTTTCATCCCTGGGATGAACTCCACTTGATCATAGTGTACCATCTTTTAAGTATGTTTTTGTATGCAATTTGCCACTATTTTATAAAGAATTTTTGCATCTATGATCATCATGGATATTGATCTGAAGTTTTCTTTCCCTGATGTGTTTTTGTCTGGTTTTGGTGTCAGGATGATTCTAGATTCATAGAATGCGTTTGGGAGTATTTGTTCTTTCAGTTTCATAGAATTATTTGAGAAGGACTAGTGTTAATTTTTCTTTAAGGGTCTGATAGAACTCAACTGAGATAATAAACAGATGCAAAAAAGCAATTAAAATGCAAGTAAAATTATATTAACAAATATATATATTCAAACTCATCGATGCAGTGAGAGCACCCCCCACAATCTCACAGAATAGAAAAATGGAAAAAAATAAGTAAATTTAATTAAATATTGAAAAAAAATTACAAAATTAAAATTAAAAAGTGAAAAGATGGGAGAATACAGAAAGTAAAAAAAAGAGAGACAAAAATATAATGTAAAACTCTTAATGGGAAGAAAGGGCTCATTTATGCTGAGATGGTGAAGAGTGTTGGCAAGGATGGGTTTCCATTCTTTATATTATTTTTGGCTCTGCAACCCTTAGGTCAAGGGTGGGGGTTGTTAAGTCCTCCACATTTGTGTTCTTCACCTAGCTGACAGCCATGAGGGTTATGAACATAGCTGTTTTTTTTTTTTTTTTAACTCTCCCCAAAGGCTCCCATTGTACGGTGTGGTGGGATAGACTAGGGGGTGCTGGCAAACTGTGTACTCCCACAGCGGGCTAGTGCAGTGCTCTAAATTGGAAGCTCAGCGGGCCTGAGTCCTAGCTGACCTTGAAACTCTGTGGGGTAGGTATCTGAGGCTTGAGCCACGCCCCCTGCTGCTGGGGAGATCCTGGTCTCTGGTGGGCATCAGCAACCAGTGGATTCCACTTTTTTGGCTTAGGGGTTAACCCTCCAAGGTGTCGCCTCCGCTGAGAGTGTGCATTACCTGCAGGGCCCTTTGTCCATTACATGTGGCAGCTGGAGGCATCTTCCCAGTAGAGCTCCCGGGGCTCAGCGATTTTGGAGCTTTGGGTATCCAAGGCCCAGACGACTTAGGCACAATTCTTTTTGCTCCTATTTCAGCCTATCTGGTCCAGGCACACTGTGGGGTCATAATAGGTGACTGCTGGGTCTGCTGGCAATGTCCTTCATGAATTTGCAATCTCCTGTTTGTGCTCGCTGCTGTGCAGCTCTTATGGATGATAGCCAGGTTTTGCATGTGGGAGCATTTTCCATGCCAGTGATCCTGGTTCTCAACAAACTATCCACCTCTGGAGTGAGTGATTTTTGGATGATTTGTACTGAACTACTTACCCCATCAACTCTTGCAATGAAGACCTGTCTCCCTCTGTAACTCACAGGTTTCCCCAAGCCATTTTTTTAAAATAAATTTTTTAATGCGCCAACCTGCTATCTTCTTTGTTTGCCTGTGCTTCCCTGTCCTTTAGCAGCTGCAGCCATCAGCCAGGCTGGCTCATCTATAACATACTATTTCTTATATTATGTTCAAGTTTCTGACTTTCTGTGTCTCCGTGGTTTCTTTTATTGTCCAGTATAGAATTTCAGTGAAATCTCTTACTAATACACCTTGCTGAGGAGTAGTCTTCCTTCTGTAAATCTGGTGCTAAGGAACTGCTAGGAAGTGCATCTTTCTTCCAATCCACCATCTTTTCTCTCTCAGAATGTTAATTCATGAAATAACTTCTTTTTCTGGACTGGTTTCTCTTCCAGGACAATAATCCCCTATTTGACACTCTGATAGTTAGCTACCCAGCTTCTGTTTCAATACCTCTAGTATTTTAAACTACTTCAAGCCTTCCTAGGTAGTTCTGCCCATGAGGGAATTGACTCATTTTCTTGCCCTCAAAAGCTATTTTCTTTTCCATATGGTGAGCCTTCAGAAATTTGAGGGAAGTTCTATCTGTAGTGTCTGCAAGTGTTTTTCATATTTTCTGGCTTCAGGGTCTTTCACAATCCTGATCAATGTCCTCTCAGTCAATATTTTTCAAATTATGTTTCACTGAATGTCAATATTCTCTGAGAATTCAATGTGTTCCAGTTTTATTTAATCCAGATTTTTATTTCTTTAAATTAGTGTATTATAGTTATACATAATACTGGGGGTCATTTTGACATAATTATACATGCATGCACTATGATTTGCTTCATTTCCAGTCTTTACATCCTCCTTCCCTTCTTTCCTCCCTCTCCGTGTTCCCCTTCCTCTACTCTACTGATATTCCTTCTATTGATTTGGATTTAATTGGTACTTTAGATACACATGTCATGTATAAATATAACACAGTGAATTCCACCTTTATGTGATCCAGTTTTTTTAAAATATATTTTATTTTGTCGTGTTTGAGTTTAACAAAATGAAGTGGATTTTAATATGGATCTACACAAATTTCTTCAAGTGTTAGTGTATATGAAAATATAGGGAACCACTTTAGTACATAATTTTTTTTGTGACCACGGGACTCTTTCTTCCAAAATACCTGTTAATAATTCACTTGTGATAGACGTAATCCATAGTCCACCTTGGAAAATGCTTCTCTGGAGATGACCTGCTTTATTAATATCCAATATGAACTGTGTTAGCTATTACTGAACATAATACTCTTGATAATTTCTAGCTATTTCACAATCTAACATTCTATTACTTGTCCCATTTTATACATGACACTTTTATTAATATATTTTAGAATAAGATTAGCTTATTTGGTGATGACATCACTTTGTGGTGGTGATGGCTTACTTTTTTTTTTTTTTTTTTTTTTTTTTTTTTTGTGGTACCGGGGATTGAACTCAGGGGCACTTGACCACTGGGTCACATCCCCAGCCCTTTTTTGTATTTTATTAGAGACAGGGTCTCACTGAGTTGCTAAGTGCCTTGCCATTGCTGAGGCTGGCTTTGAACTCGCGATCCTCCTGCCTCAGCCTCCCAAAGTGCTGGGATTACAGGCGTGCGCCACCGCGCCCGGCTTACTTTGTTATTTTTGATCTGGTAATATCTACCAGATTTTTTTCTTCATGACTATTTACCAGTCATTCTCTTTGACCCTAGGAATTTCAGTATTTCATTTTGAACACAGATGGAAGAATTTCTATTTATTGCTATTAAATTTCATCTCATATGTTTCATTTTACTAATTTTAATCCACATGAAACTTTCTAGTTCTCCAAAATGTAATGCTAAGTGAAAGAAGGCAGGCACAGTAAGCCACATATTGTATGTTTTCATTTATATGAAATATCCAGAACGGGTAAACTATAGAAACAAAAATGCAGATTGATTTTTGCCAGGGAATGAGAGAAGAGGGAATGGGAAGAAACTGCTTAATGAATTTAGGGGTTTTACTTGGGAGTTATGAAATGTTTTAGAACTGGATGAATGTGGTGATTGCACAACATTGAGAGCATACTAAATACTATATATTTTTTTTAAATTTTATGTTGGTTAATTTTATATCATATGGATTTTACCACAATAGATTACATTAAAAAATAGGTTTTTTTAGTCATTCCAATAACTATGTCTACATCAACCACTACCAAATAAATGGTTTAGAGTGAGATAAGATTCAGTTTTACTCTCGTATTTATCCCAAGCATGGTGCTTTGTTTATTGTGTTTTACTTTTATTTATTTATTTTCTTTTACTTTATATTGAATTTCAGTTCTAGTCCAGGTAACAGTAAGAAAGAAATGAATGCTTTGGACTGGAATTCAAGAGGCGAATGTGACAAATATGAGGTGATAACAGTCTTGACATATGTCAGATACAAACAACAACAACAAGAATGAAGCCAGTGAAGATGGAATATAGTAAGATTCAATAGGAAGAACATGAATTTAGACAGATAGTCAAGAACTAGATCATGTTGGACTTATAAGTTATGGTATTCAAAGTATGTTATGAAGCTAACCGAATGTCTTCAAGCAAAGAAAGATAAGCTCTTAGTAAATAAATTTACTAACTCCATTATTCTGGAGAATGGGCAACTTGAGGTTTTCATTCATTTATTTAATTATATATATATATATATATTTGTAGTGCTGGGGATTGAACCCATGGCCTTGTGCATGTGAGACAAGCACTCTAGCAACTGAGCTATATCCCCAGCCCCTAATTCAATAATTATTTATAGCAATTGTTTATCTCCTGGTTTGGTGGGTTCTTGGTATGCACAAATGAGCAATATCTGATTACTGTTCTGATGATGTTAAATGTACTGGGCAAAGAAGAAACTATGAAACTTGAAATTATGAGAGGGTGCAATGAGTGTGGTGTGTGCATGTTACTGAGAACAAAAACAAAGTTTTCAATTAGTGAGAAAGAATCAGGGTACAATTCGAAGGGGCAATGATGTGTAAGTAAGAGGAAAATTAGTTTTTTGATGCATAGAAAAGATGACAAATAGCATCCCAGGAAGAGAAGAAATACAAGTCAGGATGTATAAAATAACTACATTTGTGTCTCAGCAAGTCTAGCTCCAATGGACCCTTCTCACAAACTATTGATGCTAGCAATGAACCTACGTATTGAGCTACCTTTAAGCTGATTTGTCTTCTGAGTAGATTCCACATCACACTCTACATTCTATATTTTCACATATTTTTAGACTCTTACCATCTCACCCAACACCAATATTTATATATTTTAGTCCCTCTCTTGTTTTCTTTTTTTGTGGGGGATGTGTACTGGGGATTGAACTCAAGGGCACTTAGCCACTGAGCCACATCCTCAGCCCTATTTTATATTTTATTTAGAGTCAGGGTCTCACTGAGTTGCTTAGTGCCTTGCTTTTGGTGAAGCTGGCTTTGAATTGTGACCCTCCTGCCTCAGCCTCCTGAGCTGCTAGGATTACAGGAGTGTGTCGTTGTGGCCAGCTTAGTCCCTCTGTTGATTTATGACTTAAAAATTGTATAAATTTTTAATTCACCCTTAAAGTAGTAGGTCTTGTAATTACTTGCCATTTATTTAAATAAGTTATCTGCAGTTCTCCTCAGTAGTCTTCCTTTTAATAAAACAGAGACTTACCTATTACCACAAATTTGTTACTAATACAACACTTTCCTGCCATAACTCTTCTCTAGATTATTCTCTTCCTGAGATCTAATTAGTGAGGACAAGTAGACAGCTACCAAACATTGTTAAAGAAGGCATGAGGGCTGACTGGGGTTGTGGCTCAATGGTAGAGTGCTTGCCTAACACATTTGAAGCACTAGGTTTGATCCCCAGCACCACATAAAAACTAAATAAACAAAATAAAAGTTTTGTGTCCATCTAAAAGTAAAAATACTTACAAAGAGAAGGCATGGAAGCACTGGGGATTGTGTCTCAGTGGTAGAGCGCTTGCCTAGCACATATGAGGAAGTGGGTTCAATCCTCAATACCACATAAACACAAATAAATAAAAAATAAATAAAGGTATAAAAATACTTAACAAAAGAAGGTAAGGTTATACATAATTGGAATATACCCAAGGTCAGGACTGAAAAGAATGAATGTTATCCTTAGCTTTAGCACCACATTACCACATAACCTCATATAAGTTATGCTTCTCCACTTATCACTTATCACACAGCAGTTTCTCCACTTACCACGTGAGAAAAAAATTCTGATAATAATAATACATAAATAACCTAATGCATTAACACATAATAACATAAATTCACATTGAAATAACCAGAACAGTGTTACTATATCATGGTGGTCACTCAGGATCCCCAAATCATCACTCACTGTTAAATTGTCAAACTCTGTCCAGCCCATAGTAAATCCTCAATATTTGTTATATGAATGAATACTTACCTTACAGGTATGTTGTGAAAATCAAATGAAATAATATATTTGACAGTGCTTCATAAGATTAGGCATGATAACTGTGCACTATCATTAGGCACGATAACTGTGCATAGTCCAACTAAGTGGACTTTCACTTTCAATTTCTCTGCTGAGCATTTTCTTTCAGAGTTTTCTTATGTACACATTCTGAAGCCTACAATCTAGTCACTCCATTTAGAAATTCAGCCTGAGTTTGAGACACTGGGACCTCACTTTGTCTAGACAGAAAACATGATAAGGACACCAAAATAAATAATCTCCTGAATGGAGGGGGCTCCAACAGTCTTTGGAACGTTCTGAAGTTTGGAGAATTGGTGCTACGATGGCTTTCTTTCTTTCTTTTTTTTGGCATATCCCACCATACTAGATCTGGCACAAACATTGTTTTTCTGACATATTCTTTAAAAATATCTTCTACTTTAATGCATTATACCAGCTAATCCCTTAGGAATGAATAGGGTCTAGAAGAAAGAGGCAAAAGAGAGGGAATTCCCACAAGATAATGCCAAAGCCAAAAGACAACTAGACTGGTGATTATTTTTTATCTTTTTCTTTTTCTTTTGTTATTTATAATAGTAGTATGTATTACAATTCATAATGCACATATATAGCATCTTTTTACATACAACTGTTTGTATACAAAGTATATATACCATTCAGATCTTCAATCATGCATTTAGGATAATGATATCCATCTCATTCAACCACCAATTTTTTTTCCTTTCCCCCCCATCCCTCCCCCCTTGCTCCCTCCCTTCCCCTACCTTTCCTTTGACCTTTCTAGTGTTCCTCTAATCCTCCTATGTACCCCCATCCAACAACACTGTGAACTAGTCTTCTTATATCAGAGAAAACATTCGGTATTTGGATTTTTGAGATTGACTAATTTCACTTAGCATTATATTCTCCAACTTCATCCATTTACCTGCAAATGCCATTATTTTATTCTCTTTTATTGCTGAGTAAAATTCCATTTTGTATATATACCACATTTTCTTGAAGGACACATAGGAATTAATGGTCATGAGTTTTTTTGAGCTTCAAGTTCAAATTTAGGCTATTAATTCTTATATATTGAGAGGAGGGTCACATGTCATCTTGTCTTCTCTCAAGGTCCAGCACTACTTAATATATTCCTTATTCTAAACCTTGAATCACCAGATTTAATGGAGGTCCTGGTTTGCTCAAAGAATGACCAGCTACCATTTTATCACTTGTGGTAGTCATTTTTAGGATATGGTAAAAATAGAAGATAACATTTTTTATAGAAGGAGTTATTCTATCTGGAACAGTGTAACAAGTTATTCCATAACAATTATTCAGTGGCAATATACATAGATCACTGGCAATATTACTGGAACTATAACAGTGTATAAAGGTTCTTTAAGGTTTCTGTTGATATATTTAGAAACTGAGAGAGGAGTGTGGACAGAAATGAGGTAGTTTTCCTGCACATGTAGGTAGGAGGGGACTTTGCCAAATAGGATTAGAGTAAGTGGCATTGAGTGATGTCCTGTCCCCATTAAATAAGAAGTCAGAGATTAAAATACAGTTAGGAAATTTTATAATAATCTCTTAGGGCACATAGTTGTCACAGAAAAAGATCAAACATAGGTGATATTTCTGATTTGGGGTCATCAAAATCCCCAAGAACCCACACTCATTTTTATAAATGAGATTAGTTGACTCACTAGAGTAGCTTTGTAGAATAACTAGACATCAACTTCCTTTTTCAAAATACACATTGATTGACTGTTTTGAACATTATGTGCCTCTAGGTAGTGTTTCTTATGGAAATATGAATATCTAGGCAATTCTACTGTGCATTGGTATGCTTCCTATGCATGCTAGATCACTCTGGGAAAATATATATAGGTTTAGACAACCATAATTTTTTTTTTGCCTAGATTACATTTTTCACCTTATCATTTTTCAGCTTTCAGGAGTGGACATCAAGTAGGTGGTAAGTGGCAAAAAGTGAACATGGAAGCAACCATCCATTAGTAATGTCAGTCAAACCCAATAATTGCTGGGTATATTTAATTGACTGGCAATGGAAATCTCTCATTTTTGAACTACTGATAACTTGGGATTGGCTCAGAGAAGATTCTGGTAGAGCAATAAAAATAACCTGAATCAGATATTCAAAAGATTTGGTGTTTGAAACAACAATCAAGAGGCTGCTCAAGTAGACTGTTGTATCACTGTTCAAGAGACATTTTAAAAATAAGGAATTTATCAAAGCCAAAATGTAGCCTGAGTATTACATAGATTGTGGTTAGCATAATGCTCTTGGTGAAGACCTAGTCCAATTTCACTTTTCTTATTTATAAGATGGTAAGTGCATAGGGGTCCAATATTTCAAGGACAGTATACTATGGAGTCACTCAGAGAGATGAGATAATAGAATTGTTAGTAGAAGTAGAGTTAACTGCATATTAAGCATGAGGGTTCTCATCAAGAAGGTGGAAAGATATTGAACCCTGGGTCCTAAGTGGAAATTAGATCATTGGAGAGGACTTCAGCTCCAGGAGTGCTGTCTATCTGCTTGGCAGGAAGCTGAGCCTCAGATACCAAAACTTCTATTCAGTCATATGCATGATGGGAGTGGGGAAATGAGAGGAGAAGGAAGGAGACAGGAAGCAAGTTCTATTTCAAATTTCTGAAGAACTCTTCCTTAATGGTAAATAGGTATGGAGTCCTTTGCAGTGGGATAACAGGCAGAGCCAGGCTAGTATAAGAACATTGTCAGCAGAAGCCCAAAGTAAAGTAGAGAAGTATAGATTTTTCAGGATCTTAAACCATAAAAGGCCAGGACCAAGAAGAAATATAAACATCAGATGACAAATAATAGCATCTTCCCAGCATTGTTGTTTCCTTTGGGCTCCTCATCTATTAATGGGTATGCCTATCATAAATGATCACTAGGAAGGTATACCTAGGTCAGATGGGGAACTGCTTTTGTCAATGAAGTGTATTAATATTCCTGCATCAATCAGTGATTTGACCTGAGGTAAAATTCCATACTTACGTAGTATAGTATATGTGCCACTGGAATGGAAAATACCCATTCAGTATAAAAACTAGGTGATAGATTAAATCAGAAAATGGGTGTTAACCCATTTGGAAAGGTAGTACCATCATGGACTTGTCTTTTATGAATAGAAACAGCTTTTTATCTGCAATACAGTCATAAGAACCTCATCTGTAAGTCTACCTAATCTAATAATGTTAGCAGTTGGTGGGTCTAAATGTCATGTAGCAGGGATGTTCTGGTGTCCTTGCCTGTGGCCAAGTCACATTTGATATCACGAGTATCCCTTTCTGGGACTCATTCCAACTTGGGAAAGAAGCTTGAGTCTGATGGCCCTGTGTTGCCTGCCGGAATTGTAAATAGTATTAATGGCCATCTTGATGATGAGTAAGGCTGCCAACCATGTTGCTTAGTGTTTCCTTAAAACCAGAATTGGTACTCACCTAAGAAGTCCACTTATTCAAAAGGAAGAAACCTTTCTGCCTTCTCCAAACTTAAACACAAACACCATGAAGATAGTCTGCACTGTTCTTCTGTGAACATAAAGATCTATTGCTCCAGATATAAATATATCTGAAGAGGGGAAAATGTGGTCTTAATATCACCAGTACCTTTCTCAGGAAGTTTTATTAGCGGAAATAGCAAGAGCAGTAGTACTGATGACAGATATTAGAGACAAACTCTAATTTTAGTTCTAGTAATTATACTTGAGACATTTGTAGCTGGAATATGGTCAAGGCCAAGCTAAAAATGGAGGTAGTGGCATAAGATCTCCATAACAACTTCAGAGAAATTATAATTGGTACCTCTGTGGAACACAAACTCTGATAGACCTGGCTGATAGTCAGGAAAATGTAGAGTCAGGGGGTACCAGATCAGAGAGTCAAGTGGTCCAATCAAAGCACCACTAGAAAGGGTCAGGGTCTAGAGGAAGAGGCTAGTTATAAGGCAATAGGTACAAAGCAAATTCATCAGGCAGAGCCAAGTGAGAGATATTTTGAGGCACTGGGAACTGAGACATTAGCATGTTAGAGAAGTAACTCTTAAACTTAGTTGATTATCAAGACAATGTATAAGGCTTTTAGAAACCTAGATTCTTGGGCTCTATCAGATCACCAAACCAGAATTTCTGGGAGTAGAGCCCTCAATTCATATTTTAAAAATAAAATAAATACCCCTCACCTGGAAATTCTGATCCTTTACCCTTCAAATGGCCACTGTTTCTAAGAGTTTATAATGAATTCAAAGAAGATGGATCATTTCTTGGTAATAGTTCTTGTGCTACAGGATTCTTATTAAGGAACTTGGGGCCTAATCCGACATGTTGGAAATTGGAGCTTACTTTTTCTTCTATTAGGCGTATTGTCTCTGGTCTAATTCCTAGGTCCTTGATCCACTTTGAATTGAATTTTGTGCATGGTGAGAGACAAGGGTTTAATTTCATTTTGTTGCATATGGATTTCCAGTTTTCCCAGCACCATTTGTTGAAGAGGCTATCCTTTCTCCACTGTACATTTTTGGCACCTTTGTCTAATATAAGATAGCTGAAATTATATGTATTAGTCTCTGTGTCCTCAATTCTGTACCATTGGCCCACCAGTCTGTTTTGGTGCCAATACCATGCTGTTTTTGTTACTATTGCTCTATAGTATAATTTAAAGTCCGGTATGGTGATGCCCCCTGCTTCACTTTTCTTGCTCAGGATTGCTTTGGCTATTCTGAGTCTCTTATTTCTCCAGATGAATTTCATGACTGCTTTTTCTATTTCTTTGAAGAATGACATTGGGATTTTGATTGGAATTGCATTAAATCTGTATAATGTTTTTGGTAGTATGGACATTTTGACAATATTGATTCTACCTATCCAAGAGCAAGGTAGGTCTTTCCATCTTCTGAGTTCTTCTATGATTTCTTTCTTTAGTGTTCTATAATTTTCCTTATAGAGCTCTTTCACCTCTTTCGTTAAGTTGATTCCCAGGTATTTTATTTTTTTTTGATGCTATTGTAAATGGCGTAGTTTTTATCATTTCCCTTTCAGAGGCTTTGTCACTGATGTACAAAAATGCCTTTGACTTATGAATTAATGAATGGGATAGATTTAAACTGAAAAGCTTCTTCTCAGCAAAAGAAACAATCAGTGAGGTGAATAGAGAGCCAACTAATTGGGAACAAATATTTAATACATGCACATCAGATAGAGCACTAATTTCTAGAATGTATATAGAACTAAAAAAAACTTAACACCAAAAAAGCAAATAACCCAATCAATAAATGGGCTAAGGAATTGAAAAGACACTTCTCAGAAGAAGATACACGATTAATCAACAAATACATGAAAAAATGCTCAACATCACTGGCAATTAGAGAAATGCAAATCAAAACTACTCTAAGATTTCATTTCACTCCAGTCAGAATGGCAGCTATCAAGAACACAAACAACAATAAATGTTGGAGAGGATGTGGGGAAAAAGGCACACTCATACATTGCTGGTGGGACTGCAAAATGGTGCAACCGCTATGGAAAGCAGTATGGAGATTTCTTGGGAAAATGGGAATGGAACCACCCTATGACCCAGCCATCCCACTCCTGGGTCTATTCCCAAAAGACTTAAAAACAGCATATTACAGTGACACAGCCACTTCAATGTTTATAGCAGCACAATTCACAATAGCTAGGTTATGGAACCAACCTAGATGCCCCTCAGTAGATGAGTGGATAAAGAAAATATGGTATATATACAAAATGGAATTTTACTCAGCAATAAGAGAGAATAAAATAATGGCATTTGCAGGTAAATGGATGAAGTTGGAGAATATAATGCTAAGTGAAATTAGTCAATCTCAAAAATCCAAGTACCGAATGTTTGCTCTGATATAAGGAGGCTGGTTCACAGAGTTGTTGGAAGGGGGTACATAGGATCAGAGGAACACTAGAATGGTCAACGGAAAGGGAGGGGAGGGAGGGAGTAAGGGGGGGTTGGAAAAAAATTGGTGGTTGAATGAGATGGATATCATTATCCTAAATGCATGATTGAAGATCTGAATGGTACTTATACACTTTGTATACAAGCAGTTGTATGTAAAAAGATACTATACTTGTGCATGATGAATAAGTAAATAAATAATAAAAAAATTAAAAAAAAGAAGATGGATCATTTTTCCTGACCCACATAATTTGAAAATTTCACAGAGAATTTTGAGACAGGTACATGAAAAATCACTATTATTCATAAGATCTTATTGATAACAACTACCATTTGGATAGCACTTGGCAATTTCAAAGTGCCTTTTCACATCCAGCATCTCCTATCTCATTTAATTCTCACAATAGGCTTGGGATGGCAATTATTGATATGCCCATTTTCACAGAGATAAAAATTGAGATTAAAACGATTAGGGGCAGTTAGTCAATAAATAGTAAAGCCAGTACTTAATTTCAGGATTCTTTGCATCTCTTCCACGTGGCACAAGAAAAAAAAAAGCATGAGTATGGGATAAGAGCAAATAGTATACCCTCACAGAAAATCCCAGTTGGTCAATATCTGTATATCAAGGATTGAAGGAGGTAATATATTTTCTAACAAAGGTTAAAGGACGTTATTATTTCAAAGCTGGAACAGAAAAGAGTTGGGCACCAAAAGTGTATGCCAATTTAGATGATGGCTCCTCGTAAGAAAATTGAAAGAGCAGGTACTGGCTAATATTGATGTGAGAGAAAAAAATATATAGTTTTCTGGCTTAACATTGAAGTTAAGGAAGTAGAGCTTGGCAGAGTGTGTTTGGAAGACAAAATTCTCCCTAGCAGTGTTAAAGCAATATGAAAACTGTAACAAAGACATAGGAGGAAAAATCATTTATTTTGAGTTGAAAAATGGATATGGAGGACTCTAGGCAAAAAGCCTGGGTTCCATAACAAAAAGAATGATACCACATCTCATTTGCAACACATTAAACTACACTGATTGCAAAGGAGTCTCTACTGGAGATTTATGAGGTAAAACAGAATCCTTGAATGAGATGGATATCATTATCCTAAATGCATGATTGAAGATCTGAATGGTACTTATATACTTTGTATACAAGCAGTTGTATGTAAAAAGATACTATACTTGTGCATGATGAATAAGTAAATAAATAATAAAAAAATTAAAAAAAAAAACAGAATCCTATTTACTGAGAGATACCTATTACTGCCAGTATGTCTAAACAGAACAATATTTCAAATTTTGAATGGACATTTTTGTACATGTCACTTTGTGCATGTGTGCAAGGGTCTGTGTTGCATGTAGACCTATCAGTGGAGCAGTTGAATTGTAGGCTTTATGCTTCTGATGTTAGCAGACATTCCCCAATTGCTCTCCTAAATGGTTGTACTACTAGCCTCCCCAGAAGAGTGTGAGAATGCTTTTTGTTTTCCTTTCTTGCCAACATTTGGGCACTATCATGCATCTATGTTTTTGCCAGGTTATACCTGTGGAATGGTGCTGTCCTATAATTTTCAATTTTTATGATTATTTAGAGATATTGGACTTCTTAGGACCAGTGGGCATTAAGACTCCTTTTTTAATGAATTATTTTTCTGATTTAAAGTTTTAAAATACATTCACAATTAATATTTACATGTGATGTGAGGCAGGAATTTGCATTTACACATGGATAATCTGTGTTCACAACACATTTTTAAATATTTCATTCTTTTTGTAATTTTTTTACTTGTCAATGGACTTTTAATTAATTAATTAATTAATTTACACGTGGTGCTGAGAATCAAACCCAGTGCCTCACACATGCTAGGCAAGCACTCAACCACTGAGCCCCAGCCCCAGCTCAAATAGTTCATTCTTTACTTACTGATACGTAACATGCATTCTTTACTTACTGATATGTAATATGCATCCTGCCATGATTAATGGTTCCATATATTAATAGGACAATTTTTGAGTATATAGCTGTTTCATTGATTTTTTAAAAAATTTTTCCTTTTAATTGGTGCAGTATAATTACACATAACATGGGGATTTGTTGTAATATATTCATATAGGCACACAATAAAACGGTATAATTTTATCAATTTCATTCCCCAGTATCTCCCCTTTCCCTTTCCTCCCTCCCACTGATCCCTTTCTTCTATTCTACTGGTCTCCCTTCTATTTTTTAAAATTTGTTCCAATTAATTATACATGACAGTAGAATGCATTTTGACAGATTGTATTCAAATGGAACATAACTTATTATTCCTCTGGCTGTTTATGCTGCATAGTCACACCAGTAGTGTAATCATACATGTATATAAGGTAATAACTGTTACTTGTGTTACTTTCTACTGTCCTGCCCATCCCCACAGCCCTTACTCCCATCTATACAAACCAAAGTTTCTTCATTCTTCCCTATCCCCCCACCCCACTATGGATCAGCATTTGCTTATCAGAGAAAACATTTGGCTTTTGGTTTTTGGGGGGGGATTGGATTATTTCACTTAGCATGATGTTTTCTAGTTCCATCTATTTACCTGCAAATGCCATAATTTCATTCTTCTTTAAGTCTGAGTAATATTCCATTGTGTATATGTACCACATTTGATTTATCCACTCATCCGTTCAAGGGCACAGGTTGGTTTCATATCTTTGCTATTGTGAATTAAGCTGCTATAAACATTGATGGGGCTGTATCACTGTAGTATGCTGTTTTTAAGTCCTTTGGGTGTATACTAGGGAGTGTGATAACTGGGTCAAATGGCAGTTCCATTCAGTTTTCCAAGGAGTCTCCACAGAGCTTTCCAGAGTGGTTGCATCAATTTGAAGTCCCACCAGCAATGTATGAGTGTACCTATTTTCCCCACATCCCCACCAACATTTATTGTTACTTGTGTTCTTGATAATTGGCATTCTGACTGGAGCGAGATGAAATCTTAGAGTAGATTTTATTTGCATTTCTCTAATTGCTAGAGATGATTGTTTCATTTGGTTTTGATATGTAGGTTCATTTAATGGTTTTCATGCTCATTTTCATTTTTTATATAGTTTAATATCAAAGATTTATACTTAAAAATTAATATATAACATACAGTATGGTTCACTCTTTGTGTTATAACTATTAAAACAATGAAGCTATAGAACAGTTCCATCAACTGGAAATATCCCCTCATGCTTCTTTGTTGTTATTTACTCTGCTAACCATCAACCTTTGGAAATTGGAAACAATTGGTGTGTTTTCTGTCTTTTAAGTTCTACCGTTTCCAAAATGCTATGTAGATGGAATCATGCAGTATATGACTTTTGCGTCTGGATTATTTTACTTAGTAATATACATTTAAAATTCATTTTTGTTGTTGCAATCTGTAGTTAAATCAATTTCATTAATTACTATTCCATTGTATGGATATATTGTACTTTGTTGATCCACCAGTTGAAAGGATATTAAGGATTTTTGTTGTTTTGGTGACTGTGAATAAAAATGCTAAGAATATTCACATAAGAGTTCTTCATGTGACATAATTTACATTTATTTGGGGTAAACACTTAGGGGTAGTATTGCTAAGTTTTATGACAAGGGTTTGTTCAACTTTATGAAGTATTTTTTATGGTGGACATGTCAGTTTGCATTCCCACCAGAACTGTATGAGAATTGCTGTAAATCCTTGCAAGCATTTGTTAGTATGCATTAACCCAAAAAGTCAAGGATCAATGATTTCTCTCATATGTAGAAACTAGACCAAAATGTGGGGGAGTGTAGGGAGGGAATCCACATGAAAATTGAAGGGAAATCAGTGGAGTAGAGGAAGGGTTGAGAGGAAGGAAGGAGGGACAGGAAAATAGAGGAACTGTGAAGTGCAATTGACCAAATTATGCTATGTACATACATGAATATACCACAGTGAATTTCACCTTTATGTATATCTATAAAGCACTAATTAAGAAAACTATAAACAAATAGAAGTAATAAGAATAAAACAGAGGAAGGGGAACAGGGGGAGGATGGGAGGGAAAAGAAAAGTATTGGGGACTGAAGTAAAGCAAATTAAATTTCATGCTTTAGGAGGATTAGAGGAACACTAGAATGGCCAATGGGGAGGGAGGGGAAGGGAGGGGGCAAAAGGGTGAAGAAAAAAAAAGATGGTAGAATGAGATGGATATCATTACCCTAAGTGCATGTATGAAGTCACGAATGGTGTGAATATACTTTGCATACAACCAGAGATATGTAAAAATGTGCTCTATAAGTGTAATATGAAATGTAATGCATTCTGCTGTCATTTATAGCAACTTAGAATAAAAAATAAATTAAAAAAATACCAAAAAAAAGAAGAAGAAAAAAAACTCCTTATTTCTCTGTTCATTGATTAAGATAAACACTTAAGGACAAAGAGCTTCTGTGAATTTAATAAATATTTTTTGTATTTTTAATAAATTTTAAACCTAAAGAAATCCAAATCTAAATAATATCTAAATATCTAAGCGATCTAATCTAAATAAATCAAATGTAGCCATCTCAGTATTTGTATCTAAAGTCAAATGTATTCAATCTTTTTAATAAATTTGCAATTTTAAATAAAAAATAAACAAAAATAAATTTCATGCTTATATAATTATGTCAAAATGAACCTCAATATTATGTACAAATATAACACACTAATAAAAATATAAATAGAAAAAAGTATCCTAGTAATGGTATAATTCTATTTACAAATTGTTTGTTTCTACTGCTTGCATATTTTATGTGCTTATTTGCTACCTGTATATTTTTATTGGTGAAACATCTGTTTAGATGTTTTGCAAACATTTTTATTAAGATATTTTGTCTTTTATTGAATTTTGACAATTATTTATATATTCTGTATACATATCCTCTGTGATATGAAAATATTTCTCCCAATCTTTCACTTATCTTGATTCTTTTAAGTTTCTTTGAAGTAGTTTTGAATTTTGATGAAGTCTCACTTCTATATTTTGTGATTCTCATGTCAAAATTAAGAAAGTTTTTCCTTGGCCCAAAATTAGGAATATTCTCCCTTATATTTTCTTCTAGACGTTTTAGATTTTATATTTAAATCTATTTTCTACTTGCAGTTAATTTTTCTTTAAAGTGTGAAGTGTGCATTGGAGTTCATCCTTTGGCCTATGTCTGCCTAGCACAATTGTTGAAAAGATTGTACTTCCTCCACTGTATTATTACCATGGATGAAAAGCAACTGACCAGTATGTGGACACATTTCTGAACTCCTCATTATGTTCCATTGATCTATGTGTCTGTGCTTTCACCAAAACTGTGTTTTTATTGCTATACCTTTACAGTAAATCCTGAATCACTGAAACCCTTTTTTGGAATCCTTCAAATTAACATATTTTAAAGTTGTCTTTGACAATTTTAGCTCTTTTTCCCTTCCATATAAATTTTAGATTCAACTTGTGAATTTCTACCAATGAACACAAAACAAACAACAAAATAATTTAGATTTTATTTGGGATTGGGTTCAATCTATAAAACTGTTTAGAGAAAATTGACTTTGCCTTAGCTTTTTCACTTCCTCTTCACATGAAGTCTGGAAGATAATTCAGAGGTAAAAGCCTGAGGTCTTCCCAAACCCTTCAGAGAATGTGTCCAACCTTGACCATGTGCATGGCTTTGGCAATTACCTAGTATATGTGAGAAGCTTACAATAGCCCTTGTTCACCCAAGTATTTCCTTCTCCTACCTATTTCTTCTAGAGATTTTCAGCCTGTAAATTGCTTGTCTTGCCTGTTATCCCTAGCCCCAGGTTGCTGCCACCAATACTTTTGTTTTTAATAATTTTGACAAACACATCTCAGAATGCAACCCCAGCATATAGCATAACTCCATCAATTTCATTTTGCATTTCTTCCCCTTTCCTGACTTTCCTCCTCCCTCAATCCCTTTCTTCTCTCCATTTATCCCCCTTCTGTTTTCATGGGCTCCTCTTTCTCCCACTTATTTTCCTGTAGAAAGAAAGTATTTAACTCTTGTCTTTCTGAGTCTGGTATCTCACTTAGCATGAAATTCTCCAGTTCCATCCATTTATCAGCAGATGCCACAATTTCATTCTTCTTTATGTCTGGGTAATATTCCATTGTGTATATATATTACACTATCTTTATTCATTTATCACCTAGGTTGGTTCCATAGCATAGCTATTATGAGTTGTGCTGCTATAAACATTGATGTGGCTGCATCACTGTAATATGCTGATTTTACTTCTTTTGGATATACACCAAGGGATGGGATAGCTGTAACTCGGAATGTGTCAACCTGGATGAAGCAAATGCAAGCCACTGCATGAGTCATTGCAGGGACGCCATTCAGGCTGAAATATTCAACCACAATTCTTTGAGAATAAATTTGTTGTGCTCACTCTACCACTAGCAACCTGCACCTGGAGTACAAAGATGGGAGCTTCCACTTATCTGTGGAAAGGCAGATGCCACAGAGCTCTTTTATTTCAATAGAACAGGTTCTTTTATTTCACCCCACTTTTCCCTGATTGTTGTAAGATTTTGACAGATTCTAGAGATCTAAAAAAGTTGATTCTAAGACTTATAAAGTCAATGGTCAAATACTTTCTCTCATATGTGTAAACTAGAGAGAAAAAAAAAAGAATTAATAAAGGGGATGTCATGAAAATAGAAGGGCGATCATTAGAGCAGAAGTGGGGCAACAAGGGGAGGGAAGAAAGAATAGAAAGGGGAAGAACTGGAGAATTAAGTTGACCAGATTATTCCAGGTGCATACCACAAGCATTCCAATTTTTATATATAATTATAATGTATCAACTAAAAATAAATAAATAGAAAAAAGACCAATAGAGTAGAGGAAGAGAATTGAGGGGCAGAGAAGGGAAAGGAAATGGGCAGTACTAGGGATTGAAATGGAGAAAAATATGTCATATGCACAACTATGTATAACTATACTGCACTAAAAATAAAAAAAAACTTATGATTAAGAAATTGTTGGTTAGTAAACAAAAATTGATTCTGACAGTTTTTTCAAGCTTATGGGTTATTGATTTGGGAAGTTCCATGCTATACCAATTGTGAGGACATCACTCCTCTTTTATTCTTTTTTTTTTTTTTTTTTTTTTTTTTTTTGTGGTACCGGGGGTTGAACTAGGGACACTCAACCACTGGGCCACATCCCCAGCCCTTTTTTGTATTTTATTAGAGACAGGGTCTCACTGAGTTGCTAAGTGCCTCGCCATTGCTGAGGCTGGCTTTGAACTCGCCATCCTCCTGCCTCAGCCTCCCAAAGTGCTGGGATTACAGGCGTGCGCCACTGCGCCCGGCTCTCTTTTATTCTTCATATTGATAATATTTTTTTATTTTACTTTTGTTTTATGGTCATTATGGGTAGAGTTTTATCATTTTCTTTGGGTTGTCCAAAGAGCAATCTTTTGTTTTATATATATGTACACACACACACAAACACACACACACACTTATATTCACTTTTAATTATGAAAAGAGTAGGTTTTTTATATATTTAACTACAAAATGATAAAAATGTGAAATGATAGATTTTTTATTTAACTTGATTCAATCATTTCATAATGTAAACATACATCAGAACAAGTTTATAATGTCACTGTTTTTCTCTATAGTTTTTCTGCTCTGTTTTTCACTGTTTTCGTTCTACTTGCTTTGAATTTATTTTATTCCTTTTTATCTTTTTAGTTCTTAAGGTGGTAGTTTATTGGCTTTTGACTCTTCTCTTTGTTTATATAATAATCTAATGCTATAAACTTCCCTTCAAGTATTTCTTTATGTAGATCTCAATATTTTTATATGTTGTGTTTTCAGTTTATTCATTGTATTATGTTTTGTATCATCCCTATGGCTTCCTTATTTATTTCTGTGTTATTTTAGAAGTGTGTTCACTAATTTCTAATTATTGGAGGCTTAACAGATATTTTCTGTTATCAACTACAATTTTTGGTGTTTTATGGTCACTGATCATAATTTATGTTATTTCAATCTTTTAAATTTGTTAAGGTTTATTTTAAGGCCTATGTGATGAATGTTCTTTTGCACTTGAAAAGATTTAATATTATTCTGTTTTAGGTGTTGGTTGGTGATGTTCCATCTTCCTTGTGTTTACTAATTTTGATTTTTACATACTGTACTGTATTTCTGGTAGAGGAATATTGACCTTTCCAACAATAATTTGGGGTTTGTTTATTTTTCCTTGATTCTATTAGCTTTTGCCTCATTTATTTTAAAGCTTGCCTCATATGTTTTGGAGCCCCATCACTAGATATACACACTTTGGGCCTTGTAATGCCTTACCTGTAATTCAATTATGTAAGTCTTTATTTTTTTCATTTTTTTTCTTAAATTTTATTTTATTGATATTAAGATAGACACAACATTTCTCTTTCAGTTTGTATTTACGCTGTATACATTTTCCATTCCCCTGCTTTTATCTATGTTACAGAGCATGGTTACCATTTTTTCCAGTCCATTTTTGTTTAATTGATATGCTTGGCCATCTACATTTAATATATTTATTTGTACTTGTGGATGTACATGATGGTGGGATTCACTGTGGGGTATTCACATGAGCATAGGAAAGTTATGTCAGATTCATTCCATTTTTTTTTTTCCTTTTCCTATCCACAATCCCTTCCCTCCATTCCCCATTTTCTAATTATTTAAATTATTTAATATATTTATGGCTGTGCTTATATACATCATTTTATTGTTTGTTTTCTTTTTGTCTCCTATGCTTTTGTGTTTATCTGTCTTCTGTTTCCTTTATTCTTTTGGAATGTTTGAATATTTTTCATCATTTTGTTTTAATTAATTTATAGCCATTTTAAAATTATGTCTTTATGAGATTTATCAATTGCTATAGGGATTGCAAACTTGTTAGTGTTAATATTATTTCATTCCCAATAAAGTGTAAGTCAATTTACCAATCAAGTGATGTGAATGTTGTAGTAGTTTATTATATCAACATTCATTAATAAAACAAGATAATATTGTAGTATTTATTACATCAGTCAAAACTATTTTAATGAACTTAAGAAGAAAAATTATCCTCATATTTATACATAATTTCAATCCCTGTTACCCATTCTTTTTTACTCTTAACAAACTAATTTCCCTCCTTACATCATATTTCCCTTGAGCCCAAGAAATTTCTTTTTCTTTTTTTAACTATGTATTGAACCCAGGAGCACTTAACCACTGAGCCATATCCCCAGTCCTTTTTATATTTTATTTTGACACAGGGTCTCACCAAGTTGCTTAGTGCCTCCCTGTTGCTGAGGCTGGCTTTGAACTTGCAATCCTCCTGCCTCAGACTCCCAAGCTGCTGTAATTACAGGCATGTGCCACTGCATACAGCTACAATTTCTTATAGAACAACTTTTCTAGTGATAAATTCTCTTAGTCTTTCTTATTCTGAAGATATCTTTATATTGACATCATTCCTGAAACAATAGTTTGTTGGATATATAATTCTGAAGTTGATGGCTATTTTTTTTTTCATATGATTTTATTTTCTCCCTTCAACCATAATAATATGATATCCAAATTTTGTCTTAACTGGTGGATCTGTAACACAGGCTTACCCATCTCACTTTCAGGCTTGGCAAATGCTGCTTCTTGAAATGGTCCAACCATGGACCCTCTCATTATCCAGCCCAAGTTACCCCCTTGCCTGGCTTTATCTTCACTATATTGTGTGGCCACTTCATTGACTCTCAATCCAGACTTTAAATTTTCCATGGCTTCCATGATTTTGCTGTGTTTTTCACGTAGAATGCGTCTAACCTTTACTTTATTGCCACCACCTTTGCGTCCCTGAGCCTTCTTGTCAGCACTGTCACATCCAGAGGCTGCTTGCCCCTTTCCCCCTTTTCCACTTTTTCTCTGGGCGGCATCTTCAAAACTTGCTGTTGAACTCTCAACTCGAAGTTGATGGTTATTTTATGTAAGCATATCAAACCTGTTGTTTCACTGTCTTCTGTCCTCTGTGATTCAATAGTTTTTAAAATATAAAATGTGTTATTTTTCAATACCCTCTTTATGGATTTTTCATTGCTTTGGTATTTAGCAGTTTTCTATGATTGTGGTAATTCTAGGTATGACTTTATTTTAAATATTCTGCTTGTTATCTGCTGAACTTGACTCTCTTAGTGTTGCATCAAACTTGGGAAGTTTTTCAGTACTTTTTCTTCAAAAAATATTTTTCTGCACTAATTTTCCCATTTATCCTGGAGCTCCAGTGTTCTGCACATCATATGTAATTTCTATTAGCCTCCCTTGAAGTTCACTGAGATTTTCCTCAGTTATCTCAATTCTGCTATTGAGTCCATTCAGTGAAACTTTTATTTTGGTAATTATTGCATTTTTAATTTCTAAAATTTCAAGTTGTTTATTTTTATATTTTCTAATTTTCCTAAGGACTACGATTTTTATTTTTTTAATTTTATGTTTTATTTATATATTGATTGTTTTGATTTATATATGATAGTAGAATACATTTTGATAAAATTATACAAGCATGAGATATATCTTATTCTAGGTAGGACCCCAGTCTTGTGGATGTACATGATGGTAGGATTCACTGTGGGGTATTCACGTGAGCATAGGAAAGTTATGTCAGATTCATTCCACTGTTTTTCCTATACCTATCCACAATCTCTTCCCTCCATTCCCCATTGTCTAATCCACTGAATTTCTATTCTGCCCCTCATCACACTTTATTGTGCATTAGCTTCCACATACTATAGAAAATATTCGACCTTTGCTTTTTGGGACTGGCTTATTTCACTTAGCACAATAGTCTATATAGATCCAATTATTTACTGGCAAATGTAATAAATTCATCTTCTTTATAGCTGAGTAATACTCCATTTTCTATATATAGCACATTTTCTTTATCCATTCATCAGCAGAAGGGCATCTAAGTTGCTTCCACAGTTTAGCTATTGTGAGTTGTGCTGCTATAAACATTGATGTGGATGCAACACTGTATTATGCTGACTTTAAATTGGGTCAAATGGTGGGTCAAATGAGGTGGTTGCATTCCAAGTTTTCTGAGGAATCTCCTTACTGCTTTCCAGAGTAGGAAGGGGTTGCAGCTTGCCACCAATTTGTATGTGAGTTTCACCAACAACGTATGAAAGCGGTCCGAGTGAGGGAACGGAGAATTCCTTTCTCTCCACATCCTCACCAACATTTATTTTACTTGTTTTCTTGATAATTGCCATTCTGACTGGAATGAGATGAAATATCAGTGTAGTTTTAAAAATTTGCATTTCTCTAATTGCTAGAGCTTAACTCTGCTGAACATGCCCGGGTTTTTGTATATTTGTTGATTGCCCACTGGAATTATATTTATTCTTCTGTGAAGTGCCTGTTCAGTTCCTGACAATTTGACAATTTATTAATTGGGTTATTTGTTTTTTTGGTGTGAATTTTTTTAGTTCTTTGTATATCCTGGAAATTAATGCTCTATCTGAGGTGCAAGTGGCAAAGATTTTCTCCAATTCTATAGGCTCTCTTCTCTTCTTGATTGTTTCCTTTGCTGTGTATATGCATTTTCATCAGACCTCTACTTTTTAAAAGAGTTTGATTAGCTGCATTAGTTTATCTCACACATGTTCCACTTAAGAGATAATCTAGGACTTTGGCCATGATTTAAACCCAAATTCATAGGTCACTTATCAAAGTCTTTGCTCTGTAGCCTTGGATCTTTTCTTTACCTATGCTACTCAGGAATTAGCCTGAAATTTAGGTGGTAATTTAAATCATGAGATGGTTATGTAAAGGTGAGTCTATGATTTGTGGGTGTTCATATACAGAATTAGTGGAACCTCTTCTCCAACCCTCTCCACTCTGTCCTACAGGGAAGTTTTGCTTGTTTTTTCTGGTAAGATATTTGAGGTTTTTATCAGAATTTTTGTTATTTGTGCCACTGTCCCACCTTGCAGTTTTTCTTTTGAAGCAAACTTGTAAGAGAAAATAAGAAAAAAGAATACAAAAGATTTATTCCACTGGGACCTGCTTCTTCAAGTTTGAACTACCCTCCATACTTTCCTTGCTTTTGTTTGCCTTTCAGACTTGGTAGTCGTTTTTTATATTTTGTTCAGTCATTTTATGTATAATCAGTGGGGGAAAAAGCTACAGTGTATTTACACTGCCATGGGAGAAAACCGTTGATTGAATTTTAGTTTTTTGTCCTCTTTTTCGCACTCTCAAGTGGCTTTGTGGTTCTCTACCCTTATCTCCATTCCAAATTTGACGTATAATAGTATTTTGAAGTTTTATTCACCATTGGGATATGGCTGGTTTATTCCTGACTGAGCAAGCTAAATGACTCAGTTCCCAATCCCAAAATAATGTCTTTGTATGTCATATGATCCCCTTACAACCACATCTCAATTCAGGCTCAAATATAACTTCAAAAAGAATCATACTCCAGGCATCAATTCAAATTTAGTTTTTCCTAGTCTCTTTTTGAGGAAATCCCCAGTACTAACCAACCATTCAACCTTCTTCTAGTATCCTCTTTTCTACAGAAATTTTATTCTCTTTTAATATGTTTTATTTTTAGACCCAGAACTCAGATTTCAATATTGCTTACTCTTTTGATTTATTTATGTTTCATAATATTTTTGACTTATTTGTTTGTAACAACTACATCTTTTCTATTTTATCTACCATTATTGTGTGTTTGAAGCAGAAGGGTTATAATGAAATGTGAAGTTACCTATGCCACATTATCTGTAAGAACCAAACATGTGAATCTGCCTCTGGTAGTCTTTTCTAGTTTATTATGGCTGTGGAAACCATAATATTTTCATATTAGAATCATAACAAGATCAACTCCCTTTTTTCAGAGATAAAAAAGAAATACTAGCATAGTTCATTTGAACTAGCATCTGGACTAACTGGTTTTCACATTCATATGTTAGTGGACACTGTGCTAATTGATTTTATATTTAGGTTAATAATCTGTAGGCCTTGCAAAAATGCCAGAGCATACCTGTAACATTTGGGAATGTTTTGACTGTTTTAAGAATTTTACTGCACATCTCCCATGGCTCTTGGCTCCAGATGTGCCTCTAGAGTGGAGAAGACATTGTGTAGTTATTTTTTTGATTTTCATTTGGCACTGCTTAACTTTTCTCACTAATTTTTAAATAATGTTACAGTGTGGCTCCAAAGAAATCTTACTAGCTTTTGAAAATGGACTATATGAACTGCTAAAGAGGCTTCTCTTTGATTTTTTAAAAATATTTCTGTAGTTGTTGATGAAATTTTATTTTAATCATTTGTTTATACATGATGCTGAGGATTGAGCCCAGTGCCTCACACATGGTAGGCAAGTTCTCTACCTCTGAGCCACAATCCCAGCCCTCTCTTTTATGTTTTTATTTCTTCCATACTTCTTATGTTTCTTTCTATGTGGGTGGCTAGTTCCATATATCTTCTATTTTTGTCTAGAATTACAAATTCAAATATTTCTGGTGGTCTCCAGTAAACATCAATTTCATATGGAAGAAATGTCATTAGAAAGATGTGAGGGCAACAATATTCCAGGAAGCTTTTTGTATCTACCTGTATTAATGTCACTGAGTACATTAAGTACATCAACTGTTCCTGATAAAAGTTGTGTAAACTGTTTTCTCCTTGTATACCAAGTCCTCAATATTATTTTTTCTGCTTATTTTATTACTATATTAGTATTTATTTCTTGTTTATGCCATCGATCCTATCTCTTTAATTTTTATTTGGTGCTTCTGATCTACTTTGGTCTTAGAAACCAGTGAACCATGGGTTCATATTTTTTTTAATGGGCCTTATTGGTACCTGTGCTGAAACTTGTCGTATTCTAGATAAGTAAGTTCAGGTTCAGGAGGGCAAATGTCTTAATCAGGTTCATAGAGCTTGTCAGCAGCATTTCCACAGCTTGTACAAAGATCTTCCAAAGTCAAATCCAGTAATTTATTTACTACATTCTGTGTATCTGTTAGGTTAAATGACAAATAATAGGTACAAGGGAAAAGCAAAGAAAAAGATTGAGGAGGGAAAGATTTAGAATGTGTAAAAGACAAGTGAAACCAGTTGAATCAGCAATTGAAATATATGTTGGTGCTTCACAATATAAGCATTGAGTGTCAGATTGAGGAATAGGACAGTGATAAAGAATGGGGAATGCTGAAGTCAATGGCCCAAGAATCTATTTTTTTTTTTTTTTATACCGGGGATTGAACTCAGTGGCACTCAACCACTGGGCCACATCCCCAGCCCTTTTTTGTATTTTATTTAGAGACAGGGTCTCACTGAGTTGTTAAGTGAACTCGCGATCCTCCTGCCTCAGCCTCCCAAATGCTAGGATTACAGGTGTGCGCCATTGCCCCCAGCAGAACCAATATTTTTATGGGATCTGTGAATAAAGTGGAGTGCTCTGAATGATATCTACTGCCCACTAGCTATATCTAGATTGTAGGCTGTTTGAACTTTATATAAGATGTGCACATAATATGTTTATAACACGACACCAGGAAGAAATAGCACAAGATTTAAGGGACCAAAATCAGCACCACTTTAACTTTTCCACTCTGGTATTACTCTACTACGTATATAGTTTTAGTCAGCTTTTTTGCTGCTATGACTAAAAGACAAGAACAATTTTAGAGGAGGCAAAGTTTATTTGGGGGAACAAATTTTCAGAGGTTTCAGTCCATAGACAGCAGGCTCCATTCTGTGGGGCTAGAGGTGATGCAGAACATCATGGTGGAAAGTGTGGAAGAAGGAAGCAGTTCACATGATGATCAGGAAGCAGAGAGAGACTCCACTCCAGAGACACAAATATGTACCCTAAGGTCATGCCCCCAATGCACACCTCCTCCAGCCACACCCCACCTGTCTCCAGTTGCCAGTCAGTTAATCCTGTCAGGGGATTAATACACTGATTGGGTTAAGGTTCTCACAACCCAATCATTTCATCTCTAAACACTCTTACCTATGTCACACACGAGCTTTTGGGGGACACCTCACATCTAAATCATAACACACACACACACACACACACACACACACACACACACACACACAAAGAGAGAGACAGACACGGAAAGAGACACAGAGAGAGACAGAGAGAGTAAAAATTCTAGTTTAACGTCCTCAAAAGGAAAGCAGTTGGCTATTAGAATTTTGCTGTACTTTCCAGGGACTAGATACTTTTGTTGCACTTTCTGGGTACTACATATTAAATGATACATCATAGACAAGACAATGAGAGATCTCTAAGCCTACCAAATTGCAAAAGCTGTGATGTTTGCCCAAATGTTCTATAATCTCGGGTGTAAGTCAGTAGCAGAGTTCATAATGAAACTAAAGATTTCTGGTACACTATTATAAGTTCTGCTTCCCTAAACTACCTGCTTTTGATTTTTCCTGAGAATTTCTCTGATTAATACTGTTGGGATTATCAATTAATAAGTAGCATATCGCAGTCCTAAAGCTTTATCAATGACAAATGGAAATGTCATTAGCTTGAGAATGGAACACTCCAATTCTCATTTCTGTGAGAGCTTGTATAGAAGGCATTGTATCCCATTCCCTAGGTCCATGTAGCTAGCAGACCCATATAACTAGTCCTATGGGAGCTCATTTCCAGGAATCCAGTAACTTCAAATAAGTATATGCAATAATGAGCACTTATTTTCTCAAATTCCTAGAGATGTGGAAGGGAGAAAACAGAAAAGTTGGCTAGTTGTTCTTTTGGCCAAATTCTCAACATTCAAAGCCTCATTATTCTTAAGAAAAATGGCATTGTGAGGAATTTGAAGTGTGTTTCATGGCCTGTAATTGAGATAAAGAGGTGTAGTTAACTTTTTTCTTATTATTGCTCTCATAATCATGTAACTAATAAAATTGTGACAAACTTTACCACAAAACATGTTTTAGAGGGTCATTAACAAATCAGACCTTAGCCAGAGGAAAGTGAATGGAGAATAGTGAGGGTGCTTAGATCCATGACAAAAGAGGAGACACACAGTCTAAGGAAGTTGGGACACAGTTTGGAAATGAACAAGAGCAGATTTAGGGGTATAATGGTCACTTTTTAAAAAATTTCCAAGGTCTTTAAATCTCATCTAGGCATGGTGGTAGATACATGTAATCCCAGCAACACAGGAAGCTGAGTCAGGAGCACTGCAATTTTGAGGTAAGCCTCAGCAACTTAGCAAGGCCCTATCTCAGAATAAAATGGAGCACACTTTGTTGTTGCAGGTTCAAAAGGCAGTGCTAAGATTAATGTGTATTTGAGGTTAAACTAGAAAATACAGTTTATTATGCAGAATATATTAAACATAAGTACGGTGATCATTTCGTGATTCTCTGATATTCACACTTTGGAATTATCAACAAGGAGAAAGAATGTAAGGCTGGTCGATGTGTTCTCCAACAATGATAGTCCTAATAAAGGTTACGGAAGTGTGTGGTCGTATGTATGTGTACATATTGCATATATGTACGGGTTGATTTGGTACCATTGAAGCACTTCTAATACCACAGTAAATTTGCACAAGGAAAAGATAATTCACCTTTTGTTTCAGAGAGGAACATTGGAAGGATATTAAATCCCTAAAGTCAATGAATAAAGAATTAAGGAGCATCTGTAAGCAAAGGTAAAAAAAAGAAGTCCTGCTTATTCTAATTACTATTTCACATTTATCTCTATTGATAAGGCTGCCAACAGGGACTATACTCTGAATTGTGGTCCTCACCAGTTCCAGTCTAATCTGCTGGTCTTTGCATCCACTTAAATGAAGTCAGAAATTTTTAATTTTTTTATTTATAATTTTTAATATGTACAACTCATAGTGCATGTATTTAGCATCTTTTTACATACAATTGTTTGCATATAGAGTATATTCGTACAATTCAGGTCTTCAATCATGCATTTAGGAAAATGATATCCATCTCATTCAATTCCTTCATACAGAGGAGCTGGAGTGCTAAATGTATTCTGTCTGGGGCCCAACACCTCAGACTTCTGTGTGAATTCTGCCCCCCTGGTCTAATCAGGTAGCTCATGTGGTCTAGCCTCTGGAATTGCATTCATTAGCAGTGATAGCTAGCATACACTGAAAACCAAGTATCCTCAGAGCAATTCTAAGGTAGGTGCTATCATTATTCCAGTTTTCCAGATGAAGAAACAAGTGCAGAGGAGTTAAGTGACAAAAGGCACACAAAGAACAGTGGCAGAGCCTAAATTCAAACCTGGTTAGTCATGTTTTTAATTGCTGTGTCATTCTTTTGCAGGGTACTTCTGTGTGTTTTCTCAAGTACCTTACTTCAAGATTCTAGATTTCTTAGGCAGAAAATGAGATTAGCTATTGGGCATGGTGGTCCCTGTGTAGAACAATGGAGGGATGTCAAATGTCCCTGTGTTTGCCTGGGGTTGGAAAAGAAGGCCAGATACCTAAGGTTGATAACAAATTCTGAACACTTTTTCACTTGGGCTTCCAGGATAAAAGTGAAATCACTTTTTTCACACCTTTCTGTTTGAAGAATTTGGGGCTCCTTCAGTGAAAAAAAGCATTATGTCTCTTTTTACCTCTTAGCATTATTCTCTCATTTCCCCATTCTCTCTTGCTATCTTTTGCTATCTCTCTATGTAGCTAGTTTTATTTCCTCTTATCTATTCCTTTCTTTACCTCTATTCACACTTTTCCCCATTCATCCTGTATTTCTGTCTTTTTCCTCGAATACTTTTCTAATTATCTCTGTCCTTTACCTTTCCTTGCCCCCTTTCCTCTCCCCCACTTTTTATTTCACTTCTCCTAATTCTCTCACCTGCCAGATTTTTTCTTACCAGGCTAGAAATTAAAGAAGTGGTTTGGTATCCATTATAACAGACTGATTACCAGCGTGAACTTCCCAATTCCCTTTTTCTGCAGCTAAAGAGTAAACAAAGGAAAACATTCTTTTATAAAGCTTTCAAGAAGTCAGGAGAACAGACCCAGAACCCAAGTCTTTCTGACTAGCCCAAGACTCTTTCTTATGGCCGGTTCCTTTTGTACCCTCAGAATTAGTGCAGCCTCTTGCCACTTGACTGTTCCACTACTGTCATTAGGTACTGACCTGGGTGGAGGAGCAAAAGGAGAAGGGAATTTTGACAGGAGATCTTTTTTTTTTTCTTTGTCACTTCACAGCTGGCCAACTTTACACATGATCTCTCGAATCCTATCATATCCTTGAATTTTGTAGTGTCTTCTCATTAACTCTCATTTTTCCCTGTAAGCTGAGTCCTCTGTTGAAAATGTACATAACTCTTAAAATTGTACAATTCCATTGGTGTAGAAAGTCGTTCTGTGTCTGGAATGTCCTGTCTATGATGTTGGATTCAAAGTGATTATGATTGGAGACTTGAATGCTGCGAATATACTTTGTATACAAACTGTTTTGTGTAAAAAGATGCTCTATATGTATAGTATGAACTGTAATACATACTACTATAAATAAAAACTTAAAAAAAAGAAAATCCATAAAAAAATCAATCAGCAAGTACATGAAAAAATGTTCAACATCTCTGGCTATTAAGGAAATGCAAATCAAAAATACTCTAAGATTTCATTTCACTCCAGTCAGAATGGAGCTATTAAGAATACAAAGAATAATAATGACCATTACTAAATCCTCTCTCAAAATGCTGATTAGCCATTTTCACTGAAACCCAACATGAAGGAGCCCTAATTAGGAAGGGCTGTTGTAGCTAGCTGGAAGCCATGGGTTCCACCTGATATGTATGTGACGCACCTGTAGGCACCCGCAAACCTGAAGGTATATAACCGGGTGAAAGCGGTTCGAGTTAGGAGAACGGAGAATTCAGTCAGCCGGGCAGTCACTCGGTCGGTCAGAAGAATCAGAGCGGCCAGAACGTAGGCAGAGCGGTTACAGAAGAGAAACCAGATAGAAGAAGTAATGACTGGCCAGAGTTAGGCCGAGGCTCCAGAGGACTGGTCAGAGTAAGGCCGAGGCTCCCGAGGAAGACAGAAGACAGAAGACAGAAGAAGGAAGAAAGAAGAGAGAAGAAAGAAGCTCTAGTCTTTCTCTAAGCTAAGCTCTATCTTTCTTTACTCTAAGCTACTCTAAGCTAATCTTTCTCTAAGCTAAGCTCTATCTTTCTTTACTCTAAGCTACTCTAAGCTACTAAGAAAAATCTTTCTTTCCCTCTCTAAGAAAAATCTTTCTTTCCCTCTCTAAGCTCTAAGAAAGTAGAAGTAAAAGTAGTAAAAGCTATACTCTGCCTCCGAGAGTTTTTCCTCCCGGTTTTCGGTACCAGGCAGCTTACACCAACAAACTATCTAGGAAAAACAAGAGGAAGATCAGCTTTGGACCCCATCTCATCATTCCCATGCCTATTTCCCAAAGCAGTAGCCAAGGCAGGGTAAAGATGGTTTTATGGTGACCATAATTAAACATTCTGAACAGAAAACACAAATAATAGATATTCTGGCTGAAAGCTCAAAAGGAGAAAGAAGAGCCAGGCACCATGGTACTCTCCTATAATCCCAGCGACTTGGAAGGCTGAGGCAGGAGGATCACAAGTGTAAGACCAAGATCCTGTCTCAAAACAAAAAATAAAAAGCACTGTGGATATGGCTCAGTGTTTAAGGATCCCTGGGTTCAATTCCTGGTACCAAATAATAATAATAACAATAATAATAATAAAAAAGAGAAATGAGTATTTTTGGTTCAGTATTAAGACATTAACAAACTTTGAGATTTGAATTAATGAACAATATTAATTTTAAACACATTAATTAAAAATTAATTATATTAATTTTAAACACATTAAAATATTAATTTTAAACACACAAAAAAGTGATTATGATCTGTTCCATTAATTAATTAATTAATTAATTAATTGTGTTTTATGTTCTTGGAAGTAGGGCAATTGGAGTAATTATGCCAAACAGTAGGTGTAATGGTATTTGCTCCACCAGCAAATAAGCCTGGTAGTATGTATGAGGAGACATACCTTTAGGAGTCATATTATGAGTTCTGAGGCATAGGCTCTGCTCCTTTAAGTACAGAAATAGCTCTGAGGCAGCCTGTGCCCTAGACAAGAGCCCAACTATTTAAAACACAACTCTAGTTTCAGAGACATGTTATTTGCTGATTAAGCTAGGGAGTAAATTGTGTCTTTTGTAAATTGATTATAGTGTTGATTATTACTAAATGATACTTATAGTGTCTTTTGAAAATGGAATGTTTGTGGATGAGTGTATTGGTGTTGAGTATATTGAACACACGAGTTCTTCAGGGATAGTTCTGGAATGTGAAAAATCGACAAGATATGAAGTATATTCGGGGAGAATCCAAGACTGCATGAGTGCAGAGAATATGGTACATATGTGAAAGAAAAGAAATGGTACCCTAGGCTTCAGTAACCAATTCTTTATACACATATATAAATCTTGTGTGGGCTTTATTGATGTTATCTCCACTAGGGTCAGGAGTGCTCACCTAGAGCATTACTTTGATGACTTACTGAAATGGGCTTTACTCGTCTGGAGTAGGCTGCTTTGCCTTATGCCCTGAGACATGCTGGCATGAGTGGGGTAACTGAACTGCAATGAGATAAACAGGACTGATGGAAGCAGGAAACAAGAAATTTAGTAGGGATAGCTTTACTTTCTGGGTAGCCACTATGATTTGAATGTTTGTGTCTTTCCAATATTCCTATGTTGAAACTTAATCTCCTTTGTGATAGTATTAGGAGATGGGGCCTTGAAGTGCTCATTAGTCCATGAATGGAATTAGTGCTCTTGTAAAAATGGCTTAAGCAGACTTCCTAGTCCCTTCCATTATGTGATGATACAGAAGATACCATATATGAGGAATGGGTTATCAGTTCTGTTAGGGCCTTGATTTTGGATTTCTGAGCCATGAAAACTGTGAGTTATAAATTTCTGTTATTTAGACATTATCCAGTCTAAGGAATTTTGATATGCCAGCAAAAATGGACTAAGACAGTATTATTTTTGCCACATGGCAAATATGTGATGAGATTCACCATTAATACAAAACTGTTTAGTGGGCACCATCTGAGTAAAAAAATCCCTATTCTGTATGTTGAGGGTATAGAGATAAAACAGGGATGCTGCCCTTCAGAAGCTCTTGGATTAGGATATTATTATAAAGAAAAATAAATGCAAAGAGAATGTATCATGTGATATCAATATCTCCAAATATCAGTCACTTAATAAAAATGTATTTCTCATTCATGTAAAGTCTATTGTGGACCCAGACAACTCACCAAGGCAGTTGTCCTCGATGTTGTCCTCTGCAGATTACCACTCTAGACATTTTTGATCCTATGGCAGCACCACATCAATATGTTTGTTTCCATTATCTCTTCGGCATACAGGGCCTTACATTGGACCTTAAATTTTCCAGAAAGAAAGGGACGTAATGCTTCTTCCCACAGCTGGAACCAGTCACATTGCTCCTCTCTATGTGGGCAAGGGAGTGGTAGTACAATCTGCCTATGTTCCTAGAAGTGGGAGAGAGCTGGACTTTGCAACATTTGTAACCTAACACAAGTAAGGGTAAACCTAGTGAGAGAACTCAGCATGAGTGAATGAATACCAGGGATCTCTAAGTTCCCTCTCTCAATTTTGTTGCTTCAGGAATCTGGTGTAATTCTAAGTGGTACCTAAAAAGATACTCTTATGGTTTAGCTATGAGGTGTTCCCAAAAAGCTGATGTGTAAGACAATGCAAGAAGGTTTAGAGGAGAAATGATTTGGGTTTTAAGAGCCTTAAACCAGTGGGAAAATTAATCCCCCAATAGAAATGAACTATGTGGTAACTCAAGGCAGGTAGGGTGTAGCTGGAGGAGGAAGATCATGGGGGCCATGCCCTTGGGGTATATATTTTATCTCTGTTGAGGAATTATCTCTCTCTGCTTTCTGGTTCCTTGCCCCCAGATGCTTTCCTTCACCATACTACCTGCCATGGGCACTGATGAATGGAGTCAGCTCTCTAAGGTTTGAGACCTCTGACAGCATGAGCCCCCAAATAAATTTTTCCTCCTTAAAATTGTTCTTGTCAGGTCTTTTGGTCATAGTAACATAAAAGCTGACCAAAACAGAAGGAATTGATACTGAGAAGTGGGGTTGTTGCTGTGACTAACCTGAATAAGCGTTTTTTTTTTTTTTTTTTTTTTTTTTTTTTTTTTGAATTTGTGGGAGGAATTTTAGAAAGTTTAGCAATGCAATCTGGAAAAGTTTTAGATTGTTATAAGTGGATGTTAAGGGGTAATTCTGGTGGGAGCTCAGAAGACCAGACTGCAGATTTGACTGTGGAGAGTAAAGAGTGGGCTCATGAGGTTTCAGAAGAAAAGGAGGACACCATTGGTAATTGAACTAGAGGCCTTTCATGTTATGTTCCAGCTAAGAAGTTGTCTACATTTTGCCCATGTCCCGAGACATTCTGTGAAACTGAATTTAAAGATGATGGAATTTTTAATCTGGCAGAAGAAATTTATAGGCAGCCTAGTATAAAGGCAGGGCTGTGGATATTGCTGGCCACTTTTAGCCAAGTTTATTGTGATAATCAGGAACAGAAAGATTTGAAAAACTTGCAGTTTGGCCAGAAAACTGTGAGTGAAACTGGAGCCAAGGAAGATATAGTTGTTAAAGACATTACAGTCACTAAAGAAATGCTAAAAATTTTATCCAGAAACAATAGGACAAAATGGCTTAAGGGAATCCAGGAAATTGACAAGACCACACCCATCTTAGGTTCAAGGGTATAAAAGTAAAAATTTCTTTGAGCCAAGTGGGGCACCCTACTTGCGTGAGTTGGGCTGTTAAAATTTTGTTTCACCAAGTGCATCCATCAAGGCCTTCAGAGGCTGCTGCTCAAGACAGCAGCTGACCTTGGTGGTAACCACGTGGTGATGGCTCTGCGGGAATGCAGGATGCTGTAGTTAGGTGAAGGAGCCCTAATTAGGAAGGGCTGTTATAGCTAGCTGGAAGCCATGGGTTCCACCTGATGTGTATGTGACGCACCTGTAGGCACCCGCAAACCTGAAGGTATATAACCGGGTGAAAGAGGTCCGAGTTAGGAGAACGGAGAATTCAGTCAGCCGGGCAGTCACTCGGTCGGTCAGAAGAATCAGAGCGGCCAGAACGTAGGCAGAGCGATTACAGAAGAGAAACCAGATAGAAGAAGTAATGACTGGTCAGAGTTAGGCCGAGGCTCCCAAGGAAGACAGAAGACAGAAGACAGAAGAAAGAAGGAAGAGAGAAGAAAGAAGCTCTAATCTTTCTCTAAGCTAAGCTCTATCTTTCTTTACTCTAAGCTAAGAAGAAAAGCTCGCTCTAATCTTTCTCTCTAAAAATCTTTCTTTCACTTTCTAAGCTCTAAGAAAGTAGAAGTAGTAAAGTAAAAGTAGTAAAAGCTATACTCTGCCTCCGAGAATTTTCCTCCCGTGGCGGCGCCGTGGCTGGCCATGACAGGCAGCTTACAGTTAGGGGGTTATGGAGGCTTCCACAGAGATTTCAAAGGAGGCCTGGGAGACCAGGTACAGTGCAACAGGGTGGGAGTGCCTGTGGGCAGCTCCTGAAAGGGCAATGTGTGGAGAAAGAAGCCAAAGCTGCTGGAGACCCTGGAGATTAAGAAATGCCAGCAATGTGGGAAGTATGCTGAGGAAAACTGCAGGAATCAAGAAGAAACAAGCCAACAAAGAGGCCAGGTAGGCCGCAACCAACAAGGCCACAGAGGCAGAGCTACACAAGCCTTTTGGAGAGTACATCACTATGTCCTGTGCTCCAGATACCACACATGAAAATACAGGACTTGTTTGCCCAGCTGGATTTCAGTCTTACTTTGGTCCTATCCTGACTTTCTGACTTTATATGCCCCTATTTCTTACTTTTGTAATAGAAATGTTTATTCTATGCCTTTATATATAGGATATATGCAATTTGCTTTTCATTTTTACAGGAGCTCACAATGAGAGTTTGCCTTGTGTATCAAAGGAGACTTTGGACTTGGACTTTAGGGCAGTTCTAGAACCATTAAGACTATGGAGACTCTTGGAATGGACTGAATGTGTTTTGCATTATGAAATGGGCATGAGTTTTGGGTGACCAGGGATGGGCTGTTATGGTTTAGATATGAGGTTTCCCCCAAAGCTTATGTATAAGACAGTGCAAGAATGATCTGAAATGAAATGATTGGGTTATGAGAGCCTTAAATCAATCAGTGAATTAATTCCCTGATAGGGATTAACCGTGTGATAAATGAAGGCAGGTGAGGTGTGGCTAGAGGAGGTAGGTCCCTGGGTGCTTGCTTTTGGGGGTATATATTTTGTCCTTGGTGAGGAACTCTCTCTCCATCCTGGTGTCCTCTCCTGAGATGCTTTTCTCCACCACACCCTTCCATCATGATATTCAGCCTCACCTGAGCCCCTGAGGAATGGAATCAGCCACCAATGGACTAAGAACTCTGAAACTGCAAGCCCCCAAATAAATTTTTCCTCCTTAAAATTATTCGTGTCAGATCTTTTTTCACAGCAATAAAAACAACTGACTAAAATAGAAACCTACTTTGTATCTAGCATGTTCTCTGTGAAGGAACCGGACAGGTGAGAAGTTCTTGAGGGGTTTTCCTATAAGTTTGTGAAACCTCTTTTCTCAGAAGTAGTAAGTACTCTCTCTGATCTAAGACAACAGACTTTCATGATATTCTGCTTTTCTACTTTATTTTGCTCAGATGCAGTGACTGAAGTGAAGACTGACATCTATGTGACCAGTTTTGGCCCTGTGTCTGATACGGACATGGTAAGTTTAATTCCTAGGAAGATAAAAATGAAAAAATGATGCAATAGATTAAAGAAAACAAATTGGTATTTTCCTACAGCAGGGACCTGTAGCTGTGTTCTAAGGAGAAATCTTGTTTCACATGAATTTTGTACCCTCACTACTCTAGGTTTAGCCAAATCTATCTTTTCCTTGCTATCCTTACCACTCACAAATAAAAGTATATACCAACAGCCGGAGAATCCTTCTCTTCTTCAACAAAAAACCCTTAAAAACTTGGCTTGGCTCCCTATTTGCAATCAAATTTTCTCCATCCATTCCCTTCATACTTTACCAACATCACACATATACTGGTAGAAATAGATCATGTGAGGAGAGCATTTTGGTGAGGATTCTTGCATAAGCAGCCAACAGTGTCATCCAAGAAGTCTTTTCTTTGCAACTGAGTTTAATTCACTGAGGTCATGAACTGACTGGAGTGATGCAAGGAGTTTGAAGAAAGAGTCTATACCACTTTTGGATACTGATACTTCTATAGCTGTAGGCAGGATGAGACCTTTGGGACAGACTCAAGGAATATGGCAGGACACAGCAGAGTTAGCAAGGAGATGACTCATGAGCCATCTGCAGGAAATGCTCCTTCTCCCATCATTCTCTCTTGCTGCAAAAGCAAAGAATACTGTGAGGCATTGAAGTGAGACATTTCATACTAATAGGCTACACATCAATACCTACTGATATCATATATTTGATCAAATCATAATATAAACAAAGAAACAATTATCTCCTCTGTATGCCTGGCAGTTATTAGATGCTAAATAATTTTTTTGTGTGTGTCAAACGAGTGACTGTTTTGAGAATAAAAAATCTAATATCTGGGAAAATATGTTAATTACATTTCTGTATAACAGGGGAGTTTGACCTACTGGGTAAGTACAAGCAGTTCAATAGGGAAATAGTAGACTTTTTCCTGTAGGTAATGCAGATCCACTGAGGAGATTTGAGATTGGAGTAGGATTGTGAAAATATAAGAATATTGTTTTAGAATGACTTATGTAGTGGTCTATGTAGAATGGACTGCAAGGGGGAAAATGAGGCTGAAAGCAGATTTAGACATACTGTTAAATACATGGCTCATCCATTAGAAATGAGGTCTAGGAGTCAGAAAATAAGATTAGTTCTCAGGAACTGAAATTATCAATATGTGTTATGTTTCTGATCTGAAATGTCTCCTGAAAAGCTCATGCTTTGGAAACCTAGTTCCCAATACAGAAGGGCTCAGGCAGAGTTTTAGGCAATTATTAGAGCTGTAACCTTATCAGTGAGTTAATTCTTTTGATGGATTAATAATTTGAATGGACTGTAGGCAGATGGGGCATGACTGAAGAATGTAGATCATTATGGGGGGATACCCTTGGCGATTATGTTTTGTCCCCTCCTCTCTTTTTCTCTCTATTGTTGGTCTGTCTTGTTTCTTCACTGCCTTGTCCCTGGATGCCATGATCTGAGCAGTTTTCCTCCACCACATCATTTTGACCATGATGTTCTGCTTCACTTCAGTCCCAAAAGCAATGGAGTCAGCCAACCATGGAATGAATCTCTGGAATCATAAGCCAAAGTGAACTTTTCCTTCTAGAAGTTGCTCTTGTCAAGTATTTTGGTCATGGAGATGAAAAACTGACTATCACAGTATGTGAGAGGTTAAGGGTAAGGTAGACTCCTTGTGAACTCCTTGACAGCACATGTTGAGTCTTCATGGTTTCTCAGGCACTTAGATCACTTGACACATAAGGAGAGCTCAGTAAGTGGTATGATTGATGAATGAGGACTGAAAAAGATGGCTATCTCTTAGGGAAAGCAAGGAGGCCTGTATATCTAGATTGCCCCCTCTCAACCTGTTATCTAGCTTCAGACTCAGGAATGCATTAAAATTGTAGTTATCTGGTCATTCAAGAAGTACTCTTTAGGAACCCAACTCTACATTAAAGGACGCTAGGGGGCTGGGGTTGTAGCTCAGTGGTAAAGCACTTTCCTTGCATGTATGAGGCACTGGGTTCGATCCTCAGACCACACAAAAATAAATACATAAAGATATTGTGTTCCACTTACAACCCCCCCCCCAAAAAAAAAGACACAAAGATGCTAGGGACACAGGTATACGGAGAGTTCACAGGCCATCAGGAACAACCAACTCACCATGAATATGCACCTTTTTTTTTTTTAATTTCTGGGAACTGATTATGAATTAGGATTTTTTTGTATAAGAAATTACCAAAACTCCTCCTTTAAACACACACACATTCATACTCTTATTCTCACTCATGTGTCAACATCTGCAAATACATTCACACAAATATATACCATGGGCTGGGGCTATGGCTCAGTGGCAGAGCACTTGCCTGGCATGTGTGAGGCACTGGGTTTGATCCTCAGCACCACATATAAATAAATAAAATAAAGTTCCATTGACAACTAAAAATATTTTAAGAAATGTATACCACAAATACATACAGAATAAACACCAGCAATACACTCTAAGACATTCTGTAGACATACATATGAAAATGGGTATCTAAATCTAGTGACACCAATGAAGCACATCTGTAGTGCCTTTCTTAAACAGCTCTTCTCCCTACTCCTCTTCCACCCATGATGTGATAGTCCCTGGAGACATTTCTAACGATCCAGATTTTTTCTCTCTTTTGAAGTTTCATGTTTCACTTGTTTGTTTATCTTTATCATGATTAAGCCAAAGTAAGAGAAAGTAAGAGAATGGCTCTTTCCCTATTAGGGCTGGCTAGGTTATTGATTTGTTTCTAGCCAAACAGAGAGTTTTGAAATAGAAGTAGTATTTTGTTCACAAAGAAGGAAACTTGTAATGCCAGTTTCAGCACTCATTCATCACCACCTGTAATCTTTTGCACCCATAACATTCATTGACTGAACACTGACTTCCTTCCCACAGGTACAGCTTCTTAATTTGACAGAATACCTTGAAATTATGGGCCATGTCTGTTTTGTTCATCTCAACACCATAACTGCCTAACTCAAAGATGAGTTGGAAACTGGTTGAAATCCGAATTTGATAGTCATCATGAATTAAAAGGTTGTGTTAACCATTTGCAACAAATGGAGCTAGACACTGAAGCAAGACATAGATCCTCAGTAATAATATAGATACTGTGTCCATGACCTCCAGGGAGAGAGAGAGAGAGAGAGAGAGAGAGAGAGAGAGATCAGATCCCAATTTGAATTAGCTGAGGCTGTACAACTATAACAATCTACTATTAAAAGAGTTTAGATCATTTTCTCAGTCACAAGTATAGAAAGATTGTGGACGGGTGTCAATGAGAAAAAGGCTACAAAGAATTTAGTGCAAATGCACCTTCATTGACACTTCTCTCTCAAATTGGGTCTGTCTATCCCTTACCAGTGAAATCTGGCTCTTGGCAAATGGAAATTTTTTCATGGTCTCCCAAGATCCTTTGAATTAGGATGTGAAGAGTGGGGAAAGGCTGAGGAATAGTATTTTGTGCTCACAGCCAATGATTGGAATGGAAGGTAAAAAACAACAGATGACCAAAAAAAACTGCATGCTCTTCTGATCCAAAATCAGCTTCTTTCTTAGCTTCCATCCTAGCTGTCAGTATTCTAAGTCCAGGGCACCGTTCCACTTTTTCTCCTGATCCTTGGACAAGCAGGAGGTATAGGGACAGATAACTATCTGAAGATACCAATAAAACTAGTGAAAAATAAAAAGGACAAAGAGGAATAATGTTAGGAGACTCAGGGAGAGAAAAACTAGGAAACTTAAAATGCCAATTCTAGGTAGTTTAACCTTACCTTCTCCCCAAGGATATTTATCTATTTGGATCCTGCTAAGGTAAAAACTGCTAGCTATACTTGTCAATAGATAAAATTCTTATGGTATGCACTGGGCAACCAAGTACTGATATAAGAAGATAATACAATATAAGAACTAACCATCTGGGCTGGCATTGTGGCTCAGTGGTAGATATCTTGCCTAGCATGTGTGAGGCACTGGGTTCAATTCTCAGCACAACATATAAATAAATAAAATGAAGATCTATTGACAACTGAAAAAAATATATATATGTTTTTAAAAGAACTAACCATCTAGCTTAATGAGAAAAAAATGAAACAGAAACTTGGGAAATGAGAACCCATAAAAGACATTATAGTCATAATTCTTGAAAACAGATTCAGGCAACATATATTCTGGTCTGGCAACTATATGTAAAAATCATGCAAAGTTATCAAAATAGCCTAACACTGTAAACGAAAAAAAAATGGTGTTAATTACAAAGAAAATACCTTTCTTTCATGAAAGGTATTTTGATGATGATTGAATGAAAATTAGTGTACCTGTTTTGCTCTCTGACAGCAAAAAAGTGGCTATATTCTTTTCAAGTCTCCCTTAATGGCAGTCTGAGGCCAAGAATGGATTGGTCTATTTTGAAAACCTCTAAAGCTGTCAATTTCTTCTTATTTCAAAGTATACTGTATTTTCACATGCAATAGAGAAAGGGATCCATAGCTGCTGGTTTTCTTCTTAGGAAACCTGGAATCTCTGGAATACTTTTTATGAGATCTCTGGTATACTTTTTTTTAAAAAAAATATTTATTTATTTGCTTTAGCTGTACACAGTGCAATGCATCTATGTTTACATGGTGCTGAGGATCGAACCCGGGCCGCGCACGTGCTAGGCAAGCACTCTACCACTGAGTCACAACCCCAGCCCAAGATCTCTGGTACACTTTTATGTAACATAGATGCAGGACACATAACACCAATATGACTATTTCAAGGGCTAAATACACCTGAAAGAGTGGTGTGGATTCATGACTACCCAAAATAGATAATGATGGAAAGAAGACAAATAGCTGAGGGGGGAAGGGATGATCAAAATAAGGGTGACAGTTCTGCAAAGTAAGAAAACAACAAAGCCTTCACTGTAATGCTAATGTTAACACACCTTGGTCTAATGTTAAGTACCTTGGTCCTCACACTCTGCTAAAAATAAATAAGACTTTCAAACTTTTTCCTGAGACTTGCATATAGAATACCGTTGGAGACTTGAAGTCATTCAGGTTCCAACATCAAGACATAAATGGTTCCCCACAAGCTAAGTGTCATCAGTGCCTTGTGTAGGAAATGTATTAAGTGCCTTTCCCAAGAGGCAGACTTAGGCTTATTATCTGGAAGATTTGATTTAAATGCCTCACAAAACAACAGAATCCATTTGTCGATTTGGAGGCAATCATCCTTGGAGAGTATACAAGAGCTCAATTTGCAAGGAAGGTATTGATTGCATTTTTAGAACGGTCAGGTCAAAATCTGATTGCTTTTGGCCGAAGGTCATAGATTGCTTATGGAGTAAATAATCATGATGTGATTTTTCCCAGTAGTTTTGACTCTTTAGAGAATCAAATATAAAAAATGGGTACCTGTCAACCAACTTTTAAAAAGATTAAATAGATTAGGTTGCATATTCTTTAAAAATGTACTATATATCTTATTTTGAAAAATAACATTTAAAGAAACAGGTGGCATCCCTGTGAATCGTACCTTGATTCCATTCTCCTCTCTTCCTCCTCAAAGATAATTATGATAATGAATTTGCATTTTTCTTTTTGACATTATATATGTGCTTCAGAGTAATTACTGGTCTTCAACCTTTTGTGTAAAATTCATTACATTATGTGAATCATTTGACAACTTACTGTTCAACCCTGTATTGCAGACTATTATTTTTGATGTACTTAATGCTAACTTATTTATTTTAACTACTATAAATTATTACATTGTATTTTTCATAAGTCATCCATTTTTCTGTTAATGTGTATTTAAGGTGTTTACAGATTTTTACTATTATAGAAACAATGATACAACAAACATTCTTATGTATATCTTCAAGTGAGCATATTTGAATTTTTGTAGAGTGTGTACTTACAGACAAAATTTGTGATTCGTAAGGTTTGCATAATTTAACCTTTTTTTAGATATGGACTAATATTTTTGTGATAGGTTGTGTCAATTTATAATCCCACAAGCAATGTATGAGAGCTTCATTTGTCCACACTTTTGCTAATACTGCACATTGTCACCCTTTATTTTTGATATTTTGATATGTAAGAAGTGATATCTAATTGATATGTTTTCATTTTTCTGGTTACCTTTGAGGTTAAGCATTTTTGGTTGTCTTTAATGGCAGTGTTACTAATGAATAGATGCTTTGCTCTCCACAGAGCTGAAAACTCAACACATTTTTGAATTGAAGTTTCCTGTGAGGTGTGTGTGTGTATGTATTATGTGTGTGTGTGTGTGTGTGTGTGTGTGTGTGTGTGTGTGTGAGAGAGAGAGAGAGAGAGAGAGAGAGAGAGAGAGAGAAAGACTGATTGATCATTTGGTGGTACATAGGTCTGTAGACTGATTGTAGCTCCAAGAAATGCTAGATGTTTGGGTCTTGACAATTTGAGAAGATGGGAATAATATATGATTAAACTAATACGGGAAAAATTTACAAGATTTCCTAGAAAGGCTTAATGACAACAGTGAACAGTAATGAATATGACATATCCACTATATGTTGCATTCCTAGTTTTCTAAGAGGTGTGTCTCTGTGTGTATTCACTTATAAGTGTATTTGAAGCTTTCCAATTCCTATTTTGGCACCTATTAAGATATTATATTGGGCTGGGGTTGTGGCTCAGCGGTAGAGCATTCGCCTAGCACGTTTGCAACCCGGGTTCGATCCTCAGCACCACGTAAACATAAATGCATTGCATTGTGTACAACTAAAGCAAATAAATAAATATTTTTAAAAAAATATTACATTATTTTCCCCTCTAAACTGTCAATGTGGTTAATTATATTAATAGATTTCCTGATATTAGGGCAACTTTATATTCCTAGGACAAATCTAACTTACTAATGCTATTTTTTATTTTTTATATATCTCTTATTTTGTTTTATTGTTATTTTATTCATAGCCTCCATATTGCTGTTTATAGGTGTCCCCAAATTTAAGCACTTATCACTACTTACACTGCCACTTCTCTGATCCAATCCACCATCACTTCTGGCATGTCCAACTGGAAAAAAACCCTAACTGATTTCCCATATCTACTCTATTTTAGTTATTATTTTAATTTTACATATGGGGTACCATGTGACAATTCATTATATGTATACAATGTGTGATGCTTATTAGTTCTGCTCTTATTTCCCTATAATCTATTTTCCACAGGCTATCAGTAAGCCTTTACACACACAGTTGCTTCTATGTATCCGTGGACTCTATTCCTGTATTCAGCCAAATGCTGAGTGAGAGTGAAAATATTTTAAAAAGTTTGTATCTTTACTAAACACATACAGATTTTTTCTTTTTATTAGTCCCTAAACAATGCATTATAACAATAATCTGTATAGCATTTACATTGTTTTAGGTACTATACATAATCTACAGATGATTTAAAGTGGACAAGAAGTTGTGTGTATGTTATATGCAAACACTATAAGGGATTTGATATCCTCAAATTTTGGTGACTTCAGCATTCATGGAACCAGTCCATCTTAGATATTGAGGGACCAAAAGAGATAAAATAGTGTTATGGAAACTCTTGTGCCCATCAACTAGTACAAAAAGTTATTAACTACTTTGTTAACTTTATTATTATATATCCCCACCCTTTCCATTACTATTCCTCCCTTGTCTGCTTTTCTTGATTAAATTTATCAGAAGGATTTTAAAAGTATTGTTAGTGTTTTCAGAGTATTATATTTTTAGCTTTATTGATCATCTGTATTATTTCTTTTTTTTTTTCTGATTCACTATTTTTTGCTCTTAACTGGATCGTCCCTTTTACCTTCCTTGAAAATACTTGGTGGGGGCTGGGAATGTAGCTCAGTTGGTAGAGTGCTTGCCTGGCATATATAAGGCCCTGGGTCAAATCCCCAACACCACCACAAACACACACACACAACAAAAAAAAAAAAAAAGAATATACTTGTTTGGCTTGCCCTTCCTTGTTTCTTGACATTTTTGTAGTGTGTCTTTCAATTTTAACATGTGAAAATTTTGTTATTGATTCCTAATTTTATACTTCATATTGAATAAAAATGGTTTCTAAGATATGAAATATTTATTGAGATTGGCCTTATGGCTTAGCACATTGCCATTTTTCTTTTTTGGTAAACATTTTGTGTGTTTTTTACTGGGTGTTTAATCAGTAAGTCTATATGTATTTTTTGGCTCATGCTTGTCAGTTAAGGTTTTTGATTTTATTCAGTTTTTTATCTGTTTGATCTTTCACTTGTTGAGAATCTATGGTTTGTTGATTTGTCCATGTAATTCAAGTTTTTTCTTATGTATTTTGATTCCATAGAATTAATGCATTCAAAGATAGAGTTGTTACTTTTTTTCACATGAAATACTCCAGCTTTTAGTGTAATTATATTTTATCCCCTCAAAAATGTTTGTCATAAGTCTGTTCTAACTATATTTTACAGCTCTACCACCTTTATTTTAATGAAGATTAACCAATGTATAATTTCAATCTATTTTTATGTCTTATTTGTATAGAGTATATAAATACATTGTTTATATTTCTTTTTCATTTATAGTAATTTATTTATACTATATGATTATATGTATTATTCCTCCCAATTATTCTATGATTTATTTTTTCTTTTCTTGCCTTCTATAAGATTGAAGCATTTCTACCTTTCTATTTGTTTCTTCTGTTGTTTTGTGTTTTACATTAAGCTTATATTATATTCTTGAGTGATTATCTTATATGATAACATGCATATGTGACCTAAAGTCTAATGGTATTCAATATTTTCACTCTTATGTCAAATTAGATAATGTATTAACTTACATGTTCTTACTCCATCCTTTCATTTGGTTTACTTAGTTTTGCTCTGCCTTATTTTAATAGCCTTTATTATTATTTGTAGATGCTAGTACTTGTTTAGTTTACCCAAAACATCATCAATAGTTATATTTGCTTTTCCTTGTTGCATATTCCTGTTAGCTCCATTTTCAACTACATGAAGAAATTATTTTTGTAGTTCTTTTCATAAGTCTTCATTCCACCATTTACTTATTAAAAAATGTGTATAGAGAATCTAATTTATAGCGGGCAGAGTTCTAGGTCTTGTTTTATTTGTCTAAAATTAGCTTCTTGTTCATCTTGCTCTTAAAATCCAGTCTAGTTGACTATAGCATTCTGGGTTAACCATTATTTTTCTCTTAGCATTTTCAAGATGTATTTCTTATGTCTTTTGACTTCTAGTATTGCTTTTAAGAAACCTCCTATCAATCAAAATTATATTATTTTGTAGGTTATATGTCATTTACATTTTGTTTTGACGTTCTCCACTTTAATATTCCTAAACTGCTATGTGCTCACTTGGCTTGGATCTACTTTAATTTATTGAGCTCATTATGGTTTCAAAGCTGAGTATACATATATTTCAACAATTATGAGACACTTAATCCATTAGTACTTTGAATATTGTTCCTCTTCTATTTTCTCTATTCTCTCACATTTAGAATCTTAATAGGCATATGCTGAACCTTTTATTTTTGTCCTCCATAAAATAATAAGAGATTTTTCCTCTCTTTTATATTTTCATCATTTATCTGTCTAAAATATAACTGAGCAATTTTTCTTCATATGTATCTTCCAGTTCATTAGTCTCTCTTCAGTAATATCTAATCTACTTTATATGACACATTCATTAAGCTTTAATTTCTGATGATTATTTCTCTTTTACAAAAGGTCAGCTTCAAATAGACCTTTCTAAAAATCAGATTTTTCTTTCTTACCTTTCCCCATAACCTTTATAATTTTAATTATACTTTTTCCATAATCTGTATTTGATAATTATGTTATATGAAGTACTTGGAGGGAGTCTAATTTTGTTATATGTTGTACCATCTGACTCTTGCTCATGACCATTTTCCTCAGTTTTTTTTTTTTTTTTTTTATTGTGGGCTGTGAATGTATTTTCAGTAAGCATTTATTTGTGGTTATGTCCCTCCAGAGTGTTTTTGTGTTTTCTTCTGTAAGTTAATCTAGTAGTATCTCCAGCCTGAGACCAATTTTTATGTTAATTTCTCAGTTTGAAAACCTCAGATCAAACAGATAGTGTGCATTTGAATATCAGTACCACATAAAATGAGGCTGGAAGTTGCTAAATCTTGATAAAAAGGCTTTCCCTTCTCTCCTCAACCTCCTGTTTTGCATGTTTGTGTTGTGGGTTGGTTTTGTCTAATTAATATTATCTAGTTCACCTTTTTGCTGAGGTTGGATCTTTGCTTTATGTGGAAGTCTAGTTCCAGTTTCTCATTTGGCAGGGTCCTAGTTTACATCCATTGTCCTGGTTATTTATAAAACCTCTTGCTTTTAAAAATATTCCTATTGAGACAATAAAATTATACAATGTTTAGATTCTTAAGCAAGAATATACTTGGTATGCTGGAAGAATAAAAAAGCCAAATTGGTTAATTTGTGGAGGAGGAGTGTTTGGAGGATATCTCAAAGAGGAAGACAAGGGCCAGCATATGTCAGGGAAGAGAATCAAGATATGATCAGAAGCCATTAGGGTATTTTAAACTAAAGGATTTTAATAAATTTCTGATAGTTTTTTTTTTTTTTTCAAACTGACCACCTGTAGGAATCCCCTGTGTTTTGTGTAGTTTTGTGCTTAGTCAAGAATTTGGGAAAAATTTACATTCAGATTTTGAGACTTCTCAGTGGTTCTCTGGCTCACAGAAACCCTCCAAGCATTTCAGCACATCCTTCAGTCCTGAACATTTCCTTTGATAAAATAAGTTTTTAGACTTCTGCCACCTGAGTTGTGATGGATTGGGGAATTTCTTCAGCCTAAAAAGCAGCAAACTCATAAGCATCATCCAACACAGTTCTTTTATTTAGTGGACTACTACTGAATTATTTCTGCCTGAATTTTCTGGGTCCCATACTTTCCTCTATTTGTATGTATTATGGTGGTCAGCTGGGACTTGGAGCAGAAAATATTCTCAGATTTGGATGCTCATCATTTCAGTGATTTTCTTGCTTCTAGTACTCTCACCCCTAATATTACATATTTCCTGCCACCTTGAGTCAGGAAGGCTATTTGTCATACATGTCATCATACATGAACTTTAGGTTTGGGGTATTACCTTCAGGAAAGAAAAAAATTGAATCCATGGCTATTACCATCTTCCAACTATACACTTATTTTTGTCTATCTGCTTTCAATCACTCCCCATTGTTTTCATGTAATATACACAGTTGTTGTTCAGATTTTATCATTGATAACTACAGAAGGATGTGCTCAAACAATTTGTTCTATTGTTACCAAAACCTTGAACGCTTATACTGTTTTTTAGATTAATAAGAAATTTGAACATTCTTCATTTTGTTAATAATTTTATCCATTTTATTTAATTCTTTTCATTTACTCATTTTTTTTTCTGTGTGTGCATTTGTTTCTATTTTATTTATATATGAGATTTAATTGCCTGTTGAAGGTAAGATTTTAACCCATCTGACATATTGTTACTTTGAGGTTTAGATGAAATATGTGTTAAAGTATAAAGTTTGTTTTTATGGTTATCATTATTTTGGCCTTATGTGTTTATATGGTATCTTTCAAGAGCAAAGACAAGGTAAGAATTTGTTCTATTAAGAGAAGAAAGTGCTTGCCTCTTCATAAGACAAAGTCTTGTGGTCAGCTTGTATGATATGTGGAGTAGTGTTGGTACTGATATTTCTTTTTTTATGTTATATAAATGCATTTATTTGAATTTTCTGGAATAGGCAAATATATAGAGACAAAACACAGACTGGGGGTTGAGACAGAAGGAAGGAGGAATGGAAGGTGATTGTTTAATGGAGATGGGTTTTTCTTTTTGGAATGATAAAATGTTTTAGAACTAGATAAAGTTGGTGGTTTACAACAATGTGAATCTATTGAATGTCATTGAATTGCTTATTTTGAAATGTGAATGTGTTCACTTCTTTATGTGAAATTCATCACAATAAAATTTTAAAAGTAGGATTAATTTCTAAAAATATTTAGGAACATAAAATAGGACCTCACGCTTGGGCAGTCCTACATATGTCTTTGTTTATTTCACTTACTCAAAGGAGATGCAGAACTAGGAACCAGACCCCACTCTGTTTGTTTGTTCTGATTAAGCTGCTTTTTCATCTTTCATTCAGATTATTTTCTCAAAGTAACTAAGCAATGGCATAGCATAATTCAGTTGTTATTTGAAAGAAATTTAATCTTGTGTGCAAACAGATACATGAGGAATATAAAAGCCTTATCAGATATATTATCACTATACTTACAATCTCTATAGCATTATTTTTCAGTCATAATCATTTACCTTACTTATCAGTAACCACTCTTAGTAGACTGCTGTTCTTCTACATCAGAAGATGTAATTGATATTTGCTGAGGGCACTGCTGGTCCTCATCAAGAATCTTCTGAAAATATTTTTTCTCTCTTTTCTGTCCCTAGGAGTACACCATTGATGTATTTTTTAGACAGACATGGCATGATGAGAGACTGAAATTTGATGGACCCATGAAGATCCTTCCATTGAACAATCTCCTGGCTAGTAAGATCTGGACTCCTGACACCTTCTTTCATAATGGCAAGAAATCAGTGGCTCATAATATGACCACACCCAACAAGCTGCTCAGACTGGTTGACAATGGGACTCTTCTTTATACAATGAGGTAAGAGAAGGATTGCTCCTAACTAGAATATATTGTGGATAGAATTGAGGTTGAAAGCAGCACATTTTAGGACATCCAAAATTATTTCAAATTTATAGATTTAAAATGAATACACACATATGTATATATATATACAGGCATACTTCTTAACATATTTGCATGTATGCATACACATTCTGTATACACATATAAATAGGTATCTGCACATATAAATGATCTGAGACAGACATATATGTGTATTTTTATAAATGTAGGCATACTCAAAAACACATGTGACCTAATACACAGGCATATTCATATTTAAGGACACTCAGTTTTACAAACTTACAATATATACATAGGTGTGAACACACTGATCATCAGAATATGCTAAGTTTGACTAGGGAAAAAATACCATTATGAAACAGACTTGTGAGACTCAAATGAGATGACAGACAATTTTCTGAAACATATGATGTTTTATATATACAAATAAAAAATACAGCAATACTTATTTTATGTCACATTACTTGGGGATGCCAAAGAATTTGATATAAATGAAGTTTCCAAACAACTTAAGATTATAGCTTAGTGAAATCTTCATAAAATATAAAATATATTTAATGCTTTTTTACCACCCAATGCATAGGAACTATCACAATTTTATGTATTTCATGAATCATTATTGTCCTTAGAGTTATTAGATATTGAATTTTACTGTCAAAAAGAATAACTTTGAGAGCACTTGCAATACAATAAGATTTTTTTCTCCAATACTAAAAAGACTTTTTTGGTTTTTGTGTGTGCTCTTTATGCTTTTGCCAGCTCTTCTGCTGTCATTTGTCACTCTTTGAAGCTTCCTCCCACATTAATGTGTGTTCATTTTGTGTAACTGAGTGAACCTTTATTGAGTAGATAAATGCAATCATTTAGTGCAGTTTCTAGGGCTCTTTTAAATTTGTGGATTTATTATTTTGCACAATGAAATTCAATGCCTGTCTGGTGAATATATGAATTATATCCCTCATTACTTTGAATTTGTTTACTGATTTTTTTTCTATAAGAATTTGGAAGATAGGAAAATGGCTAAGGAAGAAAGGATAAAAACTGAATACTTAAAAAGTTGGATGAGAGAGGAAGAAATGAGAGAGTAGAGGAACATGAACATATGGTAGAGGAGAAGTGCTAGAGAAAAGAAGGAAAATGGACATAAATTGGGTAAAGAAGGAGAGGGGAAGGGAAGACTAATTATGTACATTTTCTCCAAATTTTATGTATATTATGAATACATATTATGTATGCAGGTATGTGACATATAACATACATATCATATATAGAGAGAGGGAAGGGAGAGATATGAGGATAAAGGAAGGAGAGGATGTGAGAAAGGAGAGAAAAGAATAGAAAAGCTGAGAAGGTAATGGAGAACATGGAGGAAAATAAAGAGACTAAATATTAAGGTGCCATAAAGAGACAGGAGAACTTGATGAAGAGGATGTAATATATGAGAAAAAAGAATAGAAGACATAGAAGAGTAGGGGAAGAAACACTGAAGGAGATGAATGAAAGGGAAGGAAATCATGGGAGTGAGAAAAACAAATATTAATTTAATTTAATTTGTTCATTTACCAAACAGGTTTGACTTCCTAATACAACATGGCCCTGGACTAAGTTCTGGGTACACAAACATTAATTATAGATGGTCTCTGTCCTTTTTACCATCACAATATAATACGGATGAAAGACTAATGAGACAATCACAAATAATATTAACTAAAATGCTAAAGATATAGATATAATTATGGAAGGAGAGAGTAGAGTTATTTAATTCATTCTTCTGAGACAGGTTGAGGAAAGAGTCCTTTGATTAGGCAGCACCTAAGTTCCTGGTCATTGGGATTAAATTTTATATTATTATATATGTGGAATGTAATCAAATATATTATAGGTAGAAGCAGAAGGCAGAGAGGATGGGTATTCTAGACAAAAAGCCAAGTGTACAATTGCATTGAATGGAAGACATTTTAGATAAGAGAATGAAGTGGTGATTTTTCTACTTTAATATATGACAATGTATTTACTGTGTGAAAAAATGTATTTGAAGATGAAAATTATGGTAAATGGTTAGGAAATGGCCAAAATCATCTGAGTGAGAAGCAATGAAGTTCTAAATCAGAGAAATACGTTGAAATGGAGAAGGGATTATAATTGAGGAAATAGGCAGTAAACACAGACCAAGGATCCAATCATGGAACACTACTATCATTAAAGCAGAGGAGGAAAAAGAGGAACCTATAAAAGGAGATCCAGAAGGACAAGTAAGGGAAATGTTAGTATAATCAATAGTATGCTCTATCTTGAAAGGTAGGTGTGGGGTCAGTACTGCCACTTGGCAATTTTTCCCTATTCTCCTCTTTCTGGATACATGGTAGTATTATATTTCCCTTGAGGCTTAAAGTTAGGCAGAAACAAATGACTCATTTGGGTTAACAAAATATAAGTGTAAATAAATGGAATATGTTATTTCTAAAGGACAGGGAAAGCATTTCAGAACCAGTGCATGATATGCCATGTTGCCTTCCTCATCATAGTGATAAGCATTATTCCAGATGGTTTTGGGTCCATCATTCTATGCCCCTGCTCCTGATTGAGGTTGACATAGATGCAAGTTTCTCCCCAAACCTCAGATAAACAGTGTGAGTTAGAAATGAACTTTTGTTGCTTTAAGGCTCTGAAGTTTTAGAAATGATTCTTACTGCATACTCATCTAACACATCTTGGCTGATATATCAAAGTTCCATTTTCAAAAAGGTGAGAATGATCAATAGTAACACCAATAATAGCACAATAAATACAAGAGTTAGCATCAATATAGTACTTACAGTGTTCCAGGCTCTGTTCTAATTGCTCTATGTTTATAATCTTCATAACATGTTTATGATATAAATGCTATTATGTACACTTTACAGATGAGGAGACTGAGACAGAAAGTGGGTAAGAAAAATTTCCAAGTTCACTTAGGCATTAGTAGTACGTGGTTTAGCAACATTCATACTTTGGCAGTTTCGCTGCAAATGTATGCTCTTTACTATGATTTATACATGTTGACAACCTCATTGGCTGTTACTGAAATATCTATCTATCTATCTATCTATATTTGTGTGTGTGTATATATATATACACACACAAACACACTTAAAAGTATGTGTGAGGTTTGGTAACTTGGAGGACACTGGTGTTCTTCACAGTATATTGTTTTAATGAAGTAACTAATGCAAAGAAAGGTTTTTAGGAGTTGGAGTAGAGGTGGTAGAGATAATGAATGTAGAAAATAATTTTCACTGGGTGTGATAGTGCATTCCTATAATCCCAGCAATTTGGGAGGCTTAGGGCAGTAGGATGATAAGTTGAAGGCCAGTCTGGGCAACTTAGTGAGACTCTGCCTCAAAATTGAAAAGGGCTAAGGATGAGCCCAGTGTTACAGTGTCACTGGGTTCAATCCCCAGTAGTAAAAAAGGAAAATACTTTTCAAAGGCTTGCTTGAAAAAGAAATGAAAGAGTATGTAATAACTATATTCAGGGGTAAAAGCAAAGTTTGCCTTTGATTTCAATGGACGAATTAATCCATATTTGTCAAAGAGTTAAAAGAAACTAGAAGAAAGGTACAGATTGAAAAAAAAAAGTATAATAACATTTTTTTTTCCTGACAGTAAGTTTCCAGAGGAAACCATGAGGCATGGTATCAAAATCACGGAGTTTTACTTATAAAGAAAGAGGGATACCTCTTTTCACAATGTATGAAAGGACATGAATGTTGAAAAGGAGGTGGGAAGGATAGGACAATAGAGAGATATGAATGGATGTAATGTATGAAGAAGAATCTGTAGAGAATAGAACAATAGTAGAGAATAGATGGAAGAGAGGCATTCTTGTACTAAAGTGAACAAAGGGGAACAGATTGAAGAGGAGCTAGGAGTTCACACAGTTGTGGAAGTGGAACAGTATAGATGTAAACAGAAGAGGGGATCATGGAAGGAGGTGGATGGAGGGTTGAAATGATGAGGAAGAAATGTGGGTGAGTAAATCAAGAGAAAGCAAATGGAAGAGAACATAGAGAAGATAGCAATGGGCAAGAAATAAACTGAACACATTAGAGATGGGGAATACTAGAGGAGGAAGAACAGTGAATGAATGAAGAAAATAGTATAGAGGAAAAACTGAATAATGAAAGAGAGGATAGAAGATACATTTCAGTTTTGGAGTTTCCAAGAAGAGAGGAGAGAATTACAATATTGGAATTTATGGAAAAATAAGTGAAGATTTAGATCAAGGAGGGCAGAGGACAAATGAAGCAGAACAATTGATTAGTCACCAGAATATAGAGTTGAATGAATAGGAAGATGATAATCATTGAGCCTTCCATTTTAGTCTGAATTGGACAAGAAACTGAAATTTGATGATCTAAGAATATATATAGAATGCTTTCGTGCTTATTTTGAAGTACAGAATAGAGGGTGTACAGAAGTACAGAAGCAAGCCAAAAGCATTGCTTGTCCTACACAGTAGAGAGTTCACCATGGATCTAGGAAGGTGACTCTGGAGGGCAATCTAGGCTCAAAACCACAAGATAAAAGCTTGGCTCTTTTTTATGGCCCCACAATTGATTCATCTAATGACCTTTTGCAACTCCCTGTCTGATTTCTCCAGTCCTTCATTCTGATATTTTTTTGTAGCTGCCTTCTTAAAGGCACATGACAAGCACAAATTTGATAAGGTTTGCAGGATGCTTAGAATTTTTCAGAAACTATTATTCTGCAGCATCCATATTACTTTGGTCCTTAGAATTCTTATCTGGATTTTATGGGAAAGCTACAGAAGAACAACTACTTAGAAAAATCTAGCGAAGTGTTACATGGATATGTAACTAGGGCAGTTGAGAAGGAAGCTTTGCCTGTCTCATCTTGGGACCTCAACCATGAAAATGCAGGCCAAAGCCCACTACTTGCTGCTAACTTCATCATCACACATAATAAAATGGGAACAATACATGGAAGATTAACAGAACCCAACCAAAGATCCATACACAAATTGCTAATTTCAATTATTCAAGTGTGGATATATAAGGGACTTTATTAATGACATCATATTTAGTGATAAGTATATGGATAAACATGTTCATAATATTATTCTTTATACATATTACATATAAATGTTGCACAATACATAATAGAGTATAAAAAGTCCCACTAGCTATCTGAACAGCTAATAGATAAAAAGAAAGTGGCTGACTTGAATCATTTATTTAATACATTTGCAAGTACTTATCATGTTTAAAGCTCTGGGATATGTGTATAGCTACAGAGACAAGTAACACACAGCTCATACTCTTAATGACCTTATACTCTAGTAGTTAAAGAAACGTGCACATTTAGTGACACAGTAATAAAAAAAATCACTTAAACATAGGGAAGTCCAAAATGTGATGGAGTCACAGGATTAGAAGGAAAGAAATTTACATGGGAACATCAACAAAAACTGCAAAAGAGTCAATCCATATCTTGTATCTTTAATATTGAGGGGAATGTAGTTAAGTATCAAAGAGATGAAGAGCATGACTGAGGTATAGGAGGATATTCTAGGCAGATGAAATAGCATGAACACAGATATGTATTCATAAATTGGTATAATCCATCAGAAAATTCATCTCACAAGAGGAAATAAAGGGTACTATGGGAGATTCTAGCAGAAACAATGAAATGAGCCTGTGGGGACATCCACAATAAATTCCAGAGGAAATCACTTTTCAATTGAGACTTAAAAGCTGTGTAGAGGTAAATTGGATTTTAAAAAATCAGGAGGAAATATTTCAGAGAGTCCAGCAGGTAGGTAGGCCTGGGGAGTAAGGGAGGGAGGGAGTGATTATACATTGGGGTAACTAAATGAAGATCACTATAACTGCACCAGACAACAGTACAGAGAAGGTATTAATAAGCTATATTGGCATAAAAATGATGGGGATCCATTGAACATTTGATTTCAGAGGAAGGAACCAAAACAATTTTCACTTTAGATAGATCACTCTGGAAACAGCGTACGAGGCAGATTGGCAGAAGGCAAGGTTGAAGATATGGTTTCTAGCAACAAAGCTGCCATAAAACTAACATAATTATACAAATAACTACTATGTATTGAAACCTACTATGTACCAGGCACTTTATGCAAAATGTGTAATATTCACAATAACTATTTATTATAGGTATGTGATACTTATAATTATTATCCCTATTGAACTTATCCAGAAAGTGAAGCTTAAAAATTAGAAATGAGTTTCTCAGGATGATGCTGTTATTAGGTAAATGCAGGTTCATCTGGCTCCAGATATTATTTTTCCCACCAAGTAAGGTTTTGAAAAGGATATGGATATGCAATGCATTCAAGAAGAAGCATTGAGTTAATCATGCCTGTAGTCCCAACTACTTGGTATTATAGGAGGATCACAAGTCTACTACCAGACTAAGCTCTTGGGAAATGGCAGTGATAAGGAAAGGTAGTGAAATACATAGGCAAATAGCATACCTATTTGGAAGGATTTCCACATGATAAATGAGGGATGATAATCTGGACCTGACACAATACATTTATCTTATAGTTACATGGAAGCATTATCTTTTGTGTATGTGTGTGTGTGTGTGTGTGTGTGTGTGTGTGTGTGTGTGCATGTATGTGTGTGTGTGTGTGGTGCTGGGGATTGAACCCAGGGCCTTGTGCATGTGAGGCAAGCACTCTACCAACTGAGCTATATCCCCAGCCTGGTAGCATTATCTTTTTAAAGTGCGAGATATGAAATAATTTGTGCTAACACAAGTTGCTCAACCAAAAAAAAATGTAGTTCAGTGTGATAGAAGTGCCTTTCTTGTTCCTTCATGTTCAAAGCAGATGTTCTTCATAGACAGGAGGCTCATTTCCAAGTGGTAATTTAGGAATCCAATTTCCTTTCATCTGGTGATTCTGTCATATTCAACACATGGTTTCCAAGACCACTGTGCTTGTCTATATCAAAAGAAAGAAAAGGCACATGAAGGATTGTGTGTGGGAAGAGTTTATGTATTGGGCCTTAAGCAGCATGCTCCTTTTAATACTGACCTTTTGAATAGAATTGCAAGGAAAGCTGGGTAAAGAAATATTGCTCTGTGCCAAGAAAAAGAGAAAAATGGAGTCTCTAACAATTCCAGTTTTGTTTTGCATTTCAGTGAATAGCTCTACTTGCACTCTTGAAGGATCAGTTGGCAAAAGGATGTCAGTTAGTGGACCATTTCATAGTTCAGGGAAGAATGAGCAAAGGCAGTGGAAATTAAGAGTAGAGAAGAGAGATCAAATACGAGAAATTTTCTTTTTTCTTTTTTTTTTTATAATTGTTAACACATATTAACCATGCAAATTAATGGGTTTCACCATGATATTTTCATACATGCATATATTGTATTTTACACATGTCCACCCTCTGTTCTATTCCCTGTTGCCTTCTTCTGGTAGAGGTTTTCGATAGAACCTGGTGTTCAACTGGAGTAGTTTTGAAAAAGGAGTCATGATGTTGTCTCTACCCTAACCTCACTGGATACTGAATGAATTGTGGCTCTGTAACAAAAGAATAAAACAAACGTAAAACCAAACAAAATGCCCAATATTGAAACAGATGCAGATATTTTGGATAGAGGAAGGGATGGCTAGAGAATTTATAATTTTGAGCATTTGCTGTATGCTAAGCACTATCCTAGGTGTTCTGTGTTTATTTGTCTCATTTAATCCTCATAACAATGATCATGTGCGTATAGTACTTGTATAGCATTGTAATTAAGAGAGTGGAATTCATTTCTGGGGTTGTGGCTCAGTGGTATGGTGCTTCCCTAGCATGTGTGAGGCACTGGGTTCTATTCTTAGCACTGCATATAAACAAATAAAATAAAGGACCATCAACAACTAAAAAAAAATTTGAAAAAGAAAGTGGGATTCAGTAAACTGCTCCTGGTTCTTTCTCTGTAAGCTTAGATAATTCATAACAATAGCTGCCTTTTAAAGTCATTGTATGGAACAAATGGGATGTGCCATGGAAAGCGTGTGACATGTGTTATGGCACATGACCACTCTCTGGAGGTTTTGTTTTGTTGTTAATATTCCCATGGATATAGTTAATAAACTGAACTTAGATTGGGCAAAGTCACGCAAGTAATAGGTGGAAGAGTAGGTATAGAAACCCAAGTCACAGTTAAAGCAAACTATTTTTTCTTCACATTGCAACATATAATTTCTTCTAATAAGGTAATGCTCAGTCTATCAACTTTAAGTAATTAGTCTGAGGTGGGCATGACAGGCTTCACTTGGAAGTGCAGGTCTGGAACCCAGGAGAACTATAACACAATGGGATTTTGTAAAATTGAATACATTGCATACATTGTATTCTATGTGTTATGTTACACGGTAATAGGATCCTATATTGAACCAAAAATCAAAGGAAATAGGCACTAGTTTCTCCATGTCAAATCATCAAAAGGAAAAGTGTTATTTTGAACCAATTAAGACAGACTTTCTGCATATTGAGTCTATGATGCCTTCCTTTATTCTTTGGTTATGTGATTGGGTCAGTTTGCTTATGTACTTGGGGTGTTACAAAGACAAATTATTTGAAGGATGAATGCTGCATGATGGCAGGAGCCCTGTCTCCCAAACTTTAACAGTAAAGCTCCTTTCTTCCCTAGTTTAGATGCAAATGGCTTGCGCTTAAATTTTCATTATAAAAAGTGCCTCAGAAATGACCAGGATCCTGGGAAAGCATTTGAGCCAGATTGTTAGTTATATAGGATTTGATGTAATCAGAGTAACCAAGCATCGATAGCTTTCTTTCATGCAGTACTTTTTTTTTTTTTTTAAATAATGGCTTTTGCTCTAGGGGATTCCACCCTCAGTTCCTTATTCATTGAACTAGCAACTGACTCACAGAGCCACATTTAGTGAACCTCACTCTAATAAACAGAAGTAAGAGCATAGAAGAGATGGAGTGGCTCATTTTGAGCTCTGAGGAAGCTTCGAATGAGGTGAGAAACAAGAAATAGTATACAAATTACTCTGTGTACTCTGTGCAATGACATCAACCCCTGCCCTTAAACAGCTCACATCTTAGAAGGAAAGATAAGACACATCATTCATGCCTCTATAATGCATAGTGGAAGTTTCATGAAAAGCCAACAATGGAGTGTTATGAGCTAAAACTCATAGGATTTACTCAGACTTGGGGGCATGGAGCCATAAAAGGCAGGGATTCTCAGGGAAACAGACTTTTGAGCTGGACAGAGGGGAGGAGGAAAGTATTACTGGGACTTATCACATTTATTTCATTTTGCCAGTTCCAGGTGGAAATCAGGGCCTTGAAATAACAAGGACTGCCCCTTCTCAAAAGCAGGAAAGCCATCACTAGAAGCAACAAACTTATCACTACGCAGATTGAATTTGCTACAAAGCTCGTTTTTAAATGAGATGGATTTACAGAAGGGTCCCCTTTATTCCAAAAATCCCCAACTATTTCAGATGTTACTCCTAGACAGAGTGGAGACCCTATCTTGCAGTGGCATGAGCATCTGGAGTAAGAATCAGGAAATCCAGATATGAGTCTCAACTCTGGCACACGTTAGCAGTGCGATCCTGGGCAAGGCATTTCCTCTCACTGGATCTCAATTTCTTCTTCTGGAAAAAGGAATGGAAATACCTCATCTGCCTACCTTTCAGACATATTTTTTTAGATAAAGAAGCATTATCTACCACCTGCTATGTGCCTACCACCATCCTAGGATGGAAGTGTAATGGTGAACAGAGATCCCCTCTCAAGTTGCTCAGACTTGTGCAAAACACAAACACACAGATATTGATAATCCTATGTGGTAAGGTATTTGAAGTGCTTTGAAATTTCTGTGAACTTGAGTAACCACTAAGCTTACATGACACATACAAAGTATTATGGCAGAGGTAATATTTTAGCAAAGTGAAGGAAATGTATTGCACAAATAAAGAGGAAAGGACGTTCAGGAAGGGAACAAAGACACATGAGAGCTTTGTTTTGTGAAATCACAAGTATTTGCAGATGGAGGGAGAGTGAGGGAAAGTGCCAATGTCAGATGGAGCTATTCCTCAGAGGTAATTGGTAATACTCAGTTGTGCTACCTCCAAATGCTAAATGCAATAGTATAAATGATCACCTTCCTTCCCATGGATTGAGCCTCTTCTCTGTAGCTTGAGGACTTAAGGGGAAGCCTGCAGACAACTGGAATTCTTGTGACTAATGCACTGCTTGGTTTGGGTGTTTGGTTGGAGTATATTTCAAGTGACTCAGCCTGTACCAATAATGGCTGTAAGTGATTTACTATCCTTTCTTTTTCACTATAAATCCCAGACCCTGCCATTTATTCCATGATTATATACCAGCCTGCCAGGCACCTTAGCTGCTCTTGAAATAGTGTTGTCTATACTTTAGTTTTTAGAAAGAGCTTTCCTCAGAGTGCAGAGCAGATTGTTATACTTCCAAAATGCCAGGTTGACAGATTATCTACAGTGGGGCATACACTGAGCCCTAGGGACCCTCATCTTCTATGTAGTTTAAGCTGTCCCCTCCTACATTACACTTAACATGTTGACAGCCTCACTGAATAACCAATATTCAGTAGCATTTAGCCCCTAGAACTTTAGTTAGTGTGGGAATTTGGATTTCCTCCAGGATTCTTCTTTGTTTTTGTTCCCACTTTAAAAAATCAGGCAGGCCTGTAAACCCAGTGACTCAAGAGGCTGAGGGAAGAAGGAGGTAAGTTTGAGATCAGCCTCAGCAACTTAGTGACATCCTGTCTCAAAATTAAAAAAATAAATAAATTAAAAGGGCTAAAGATGTAGCTCAGTCTTAAAGCTTCCTGGGTGCAATCCCCAGTACAAAAAAAAAAAAAAAAAATCAGTATACTACATGTAAAAATCTAGGAGTAATTTGATGTTTTTATGTAAGGGCATTTGTGAAAATCTACATAACTGATTTTCATTCATATTAATTTTGCAGGTTTAAAAACTGTAAGTGCCGTGCGTGGTGGCGCACGCCTGTAATCCTAGCACTTGGGAGGCTGAGGCAGGAGGATCGCGAGTTCAAAGCCAGCCTCAGCAATGACGAGGCACTTAGCAACTCAGTGAGACCCTGTCTCTAATAAAATACAAAAAAGGGCTGGGGATGTGGCCCAGTGGTTGAGTGCCCCTGAGTTCAATCCCCAGTACCATAAAAAAAAAAAAAAAAAAAAAAAAAAAAAAAAAAAAAAAAAAAAACTCTTTATGTGAAGTAAGCATGCATATTTTAAGATGTAAAAATATTATGTGTATAGCTCCACCACAACATTCTGGGTAATGAATGTGTGCCAGAGGTTTTGGTAGATGATGGGCAAGGAAATGGGAAAGTGGCTTAATAGAGTGAGAGTTATTGAAATAAGAGCAGTAGAACCTCATTTTTCAAAATGATCCCTTTTGCTTGGTCAACGGCAAATGATCACATTTTTAATCCATTTGGCCTGCTAGAACAAAATAACCTAGGCTGGATAAATTAAAAGCAGCCAAATTTTTGCTTACAATGTTGGAATCTTAGAAGTCCTAGATCCAGGCTTCGACAGATTCATTGTCTGGGCTAGCTAGCTGGCCTGTTTCAAAGACAGCACATTCTGGCCCTGTTCTTCACAAGCCAGAAAGGGCTAACAATTTCCCTAGGCCTTCTTTTATAAGTTCTCTAATCTCATTAATGAAGGCAGAAACCTTATGACTCAATCACCTTTAAAGGTCCCACCACTTAACACTTTCTCATGAGGGATTAATTTTCAACATGTGAATTTTGGGGACTCAAACACTCAGACCATAGCAGGTGCTGAGGACATGGATCCTATTGCTTATCAGTTGGAAATTTTTTCTCATTGTGTTGGTGCTTTTGTTGGATTCCCATCTAAAAGAAAATGGATGACTAAAATAATCAACAAAAAATAAAAGCAAATAACTTGCATATGGTATTCAGTCTAGTTCAGGACACAAGACATATGTATCCTCCAAAAACTACTAAAATGCAAAGCATTGTATATGTAAAAGTGTAAAACAATTACTTGTTTATTTGTGGATGTTATAATTAAATAGAAAAATAATCAGCAGATAGCATAGTAGAATAATCTCTGATAAATGTGCTTATTTTGAAAATGTTCCTAGATATAAACAATGAAGATGAAAAAAGGGGGGCACAAAATAATATCTGCGTCACTGTAATTTGTGTTAATTCTAAAGGAATAAAAATATATTATTTTCTTAGTGGCTTTAAGGCAATAGCAAGGATTCTTAACCCAGAGAGATGGCATAGCATAAATCACTGGAATAAATTTTTAGCATATCCTCCCATTTGGTAGGTTGTTTCTTTACTTTGTTGCTTTTTTCCTTTGCCATGCAGAAGCTTTTAATGTAGTGTAATCCCATTAATCTATTTTTTGTCTGTGCTTTTGAGGTATTTCCAGAAAAATCATTGCACAGACCAATGTCATGGAGCTTTCCCCCATGCTTTCTTCCAGTAGTTTTAAGTATTACATTTAAGCTTTTAACTCATTTGTCATCTGGTAAGACAAAGGATATAGTTTCATCTTCATGTAGATACCTAGTTTCCAGAACACTATTTATTGAAGACTGTCCTTTCCACATGGTGTGTTCTTGGTATCTTTAGTGAAAATCGATTGAATATAAATAAGTGAATTTATTTCTGGTCTTTCTAGTCTGTTCTCTTGGTCTCTGTGTGTACATTTGTGCCAGTACCATGGTCTTTTGATTACCAGAATTTTGTAGTATATTTGAAGCCAGGAAGCATAAAGCTTTCAGTTTTGTTCTGTGTGCTCATGATTGCTTTGGCTATTGGAAGTCTCTTGTGGCTTATATGGATTTTAAGGGTTTTTCTCCTATTTCTGTGAAAAATATCATTGGTATTTTCAAAGGACTAGCATTGAATCTACAGGTCTTTTATTATTTTTAATTTGTGCTTTTTAGATATACATGGCAATAGAGTGCACTTTAACATATTATACATACATAGAATAGAACTTATTTTAACAAATATAGGTCATTTCGAGTAGTATGAACATTTTAATAATATTAATTCTTCCAATCCATGTACACAGGATGTTCTTTTATTTATTTGTATCTTCTCCAATAACCTTCATCACTGTTTTATAGTTTTATAGTTTTCATTGTGAAGAGCTTTAAATCTCCTTGGTTAAATTTAGGAATTCCTAAGTATTTTATTTTATTATTTCATGAATGTATGAATGGGATATTTTGTATTGTATTTCTTTTTCAGATAATTCACTGTGTATAGAAATGTTACTAATTTTTGTTTGTTGTTTGTATGTTGATTTTTGTACTCTTAAATTTCACTGAATTTATTTATTATTATTTTTTAAAATTTTTATTTATAGCAGTATGTATTACAGTTCATATTATACATATAGAGCATCTTTTTACATAAAACAGTTTGTATTCAAAGTATATTCACAGCATTCAAGTCTTCAATCGTGCATTTAGAATAATGATATCCATCTTATTCAACCACTTTTTCCCCCTTCCCCCCTTGCACCCTCCCTTAACAGTTTACAGAGAGATTCTTTTGGAAATTCTATATAAAACATTGTGTTGTCTGCAAATAGAAACAGCTCAACTTTTTTCTTTCCAATGTGGATTTCTTTCCTTCCTTTTTTTCTCTTTCTTTTTCCCATTGTCTTCCCCTTTCTCCCTCCCTCCCTTGCTAATGGCTCATGCTATGAATTTTAGTACTATTTTGTATAGAAATAATGAGAGTGGACATCTTTGTCTTGGGGGAAAACATATCAATTTTTCCCTGCCAAATATAATATTACTGTAGGTTTACCTCATGGCCATACCATATGGTCTTTATCCTGTTGAAGTACATTTGTTGTATATTTAATTTGTTAAGAGTTTTATATATTCTTGATAAAAGTATTTTATCAGATATATTTCACAAATATATTCACAGACTTTGTGCCTTTTTTCATTTTGATGATATATTTTTTAAAAATTATTTTTAATTTTTTTTTAGTTTTAGGTGGACACAATATTTTATTTATATGCAGTGCTGAGAATTGAACCCAGTGCCTCGTGCATGCTAGGCAAGTGCCCTACCACTAGAGCCACAACCCCAGCCCCTATTATGATATCTTTTGATGAGCAGAAGTCTTGAAATTTGATGGAGTCAAATTTATAGTATTCTGTCTTTTATGGATCATGCTTTTGGTGTAGTATCTTAGATATCTTTGCCTAACAGGATAACAAAGATTTTTTCCTATGTTCTGCTTTAGAAAATTTAATTCTTAAATGTATATCTATAATATATTATTGGTGATTTTTGCTTATGCTTTGAAAAAAGGGTCTATGTTCATTTTTTTTAAAATATTATTATTATTAACATGCAATGATTGTACATTTTAATGGAATTTAGTGTGATTTTTCAACACATGAATACAGTTTTCTTGTATCAAATCCAACCTATCATTACCTACCCCACACACATTCTTCTCAGCCTCTAATAATCATTACTCTACATTTAGCTTGATTTTTTTGACAGCTTGTACATATGAGAGAGAACATGTACTGTTTGTATTTCTCTGTCTGGCTCATTTTACTTAATATATTCCCCTCCAGTTATTTATGGCTTCTTTATAGCTGACTAATATTCCATTGAATATATACAACATTTTATTTTTCCATTCATCCATTGATGGGCACTGAGGATGTTTCCATGCCTCAACTATTGTGAAAAGTATCACAGAAAATATGGGCATTTGGGTAGCTCTTTGGAATGGTGGTTTCATTTCTTTTGCATCCATATCCATTGGGATAGCTAGCTCACATGATAGATCTATTTTTAGGTTGTTGAGGAACCTCCATACTGTTCTCCATAATAGCTGTGCTAATTTATATTTCTCCCAATAGTTTATAGGTATTCTTTTTTCCCCACATCCTCTCCAGAATTCATCATTTAGTCTCTTGAATTCCTTATATATTCTAGATATTAGCTGCTTGCAATGTGTCTGGTTTGCAAATATTTTTCCCTTTCTGTAGGTTGCCTCCTCTGTTAATTTTTCTCCCTTTGTTGTGTTTATGCTTTGTAGTTTGCTGTTTTGACTATTCTAGATTCTTTGTGTTTCCATTTAAATTTTAGAACCAACGCACCAGTTTTACTAGAAGAAAAAATTCTAAGATTTTGAAAAGAAATTTTGAATTTATAGAGCAATTTGGAGAGAATTGACATTGTAATGGCTTTAGATCTTCTAAATATATATTCACAGAATGACTGAATATATCACCTGCAAACAAAGAGTGTTTTAATTGTTGCTTTCCAATTTTTGTCTTATATTTTTTTGCTTGCCTAATTTTAGCCAGCGTTTCTGAAATATTATACACCCTTTCTTTAAAATGCACAATTAAATGATTTATAACAAAATTGCAGTTGTGCAAATATCACCAATATCTGACTAACCTCGGAATATTTTAGTCATCTCCTTAAAAATAACTCCATATTTATAACAGTCACTTCCTGTTTGTTTTCTTTTTGGAGTGGCTAAAATGTCTAATAATGTGGTAAATAAGAGAGAGCAGACATGCTTGCCTCATAGAACAAGTAAGAAACAGTCCCTTAGTATTAAGTATGATGCTAGATGTAGTTTTTTTTTTTCAAATGCCTTTTATCAGTTGAAAATGTTGCCTTCTATCTCCAGATTTTTGAGAGTTTTGAGTCATAATCACTGTTAGATTTCACTCTCTGCTTTTGTCCTTGCCCTGTTTCAAGTTATTTTGATCACTGTTATATTTCATCTCTCTGCTTTTGTCCTTGCCCTGTTTCAATTTATTCTCTACACAGCTGCCAGAATAATCCTAAAATATTAGTCAAATCAATACCTCCACATTTCATTCACAGTGAAAGCCAAAATATCCTAGAAGATCTTCCACACCCCATGGAACTTGATCTGTCCTATATAACCATGGTAGGCTACTTCCCATTTCTTCAACACACTAGGCTTCCCTACCTCTGGCCTTTGCATTTGCTATTCCTACTTTTCATACTTTTTCTCTTGTTTCCCACGTGGCTTATTCTCTCATTTGCTTCGTCATTGCTCAAATGACATTTATTCAATGAGGTACTTTCTGAACAGCCTACTGAAAATTTCAATCCCTTCTCAATACTCTCTACCCATACTTATTTTTCTCACTGGGGCATATCACCTTTTAATATGCTATACAGTTTACTTATTTATATTGTTTATTTTGTTTTACCTCATTCAAATTTATGCCCTAAGTGGACAATCTTCATAAGTTTTCAGATATAATTACATTGTTTAGAACAATATCTTGGTGCATAGTAGGTGATCAATAAATATTTGTTGAATACACCAGTGAGTCAAAAAACTTTCAACCAGCTTTTTTCCAGACATGTTGGGTTATTCTGGGCAAGTTCCTTCCCTCTGTTTTCTCATACATAAAATATATGAGGGGATAAAACTAGATGCTTTATTATAAGGCTCTTGTAGTTCCAAAATTCTATGAAAGCTATATGCCCAGATATTATGCTGTTAATTACTCATATTAAGATCCTGTTTTTTGTGGAATCCCAAGAATCCCCAAACTCTGTCTTGCTCAATGCATACCTACTTTCTGCAAGCTTCCAGTACAAATATTAGGAAAGAAATTATCCACTAATTCATTCATTCAGTGGGTGTTCCTTGAATACCTATAATGTGCTAGGTTCTTGGCACATGTCAAAAAGAAAGAAAGATAAAAAATAGCTAAACTTATAGTAAGGACAGAAAGGAAATAGGTGATAAATAGAAAAAATTATAGAGTATGTTGTATGTTAGATGCTTAAAAAAAAAAGAGAGAGAGAGAAAGAGCATGGCAATGTTTACTATCCACAGGGTGGGTAGGAAACTGAGAAGACAGGGAAGGCCTCATTTAGATAAGATGTAATTAGGAATAGACTTGAAAAAAGTGTGGGGATTACTCATCCAGGCATTTGCAAGAAGAGCATTCTGAGCCAAGATCATAGAGAATGCAAAAACCATAATGTCAGAGAACTTGGCATGTTGAAAGAGCTAGAGCAAAGTGATTTATGCCTCCCAATATCCTGGACATCCATGAAGTTATTGAATAAATAGTGAATGGGTGAAGGGGTTGTGTTAGGGCAGGGCTTATTGTCTATTTTTTTTTTTTTTTTACAGTTGAGGAACTAAAGTTGAGAATAGTCCAATACCTAAACACAAAGTCTTTCTTATTTTTCCTCCTAAATGTTTTAGTATCTGTTTCTATGTCTACTGCTAATCTCTTAGTTCACATCCCTTTCATCTTTTAATGGGACTGAAATAATAAGTCACCTCCCTGATCCATCACTCTGTAGGTATCACCCTCCAGTTCATAATCCCATAAATGAAATGATGATTTCCATTCATTGTGAATGATATTATTCTGAACATATAAGTTTTGTATCATTGACTTAATCAGGCTAGGAAAGAAAATTATTTTGCATAGATTATGGAATGGACTATTTGGAAGAAAACCTTAAATATTGTCATTCTTTGGATAAATGACAAAACTGAGGCTAACAAACATACCTCTGGGGGGAAATAGCAAGAAAATCAAGCTCAATTGCTTTCCAGTCAGCCAGCCTCTACATAGATAACTGGTCAGCATCTCTAATCATGGCTGATAGATGTGAAACAACTTCACAAATGATCAGAACAATAATAGATATTGCTCAAAGCAGGATAATTAAAGCATATGTCCCCAGGTGTGCATTAGCAATAGCTCCAGGCTGGAAGACAGAAACCAAGTGTGTACCCTTCAGTAAATATTTACCCATCTCTTATATTCAATGTGTCCATCTCTAAGCAGCAAGAGGTTGGAAGTAGGAGATAAGTGTCCTTTCAGCTGTAAATAATCTCTTAGATATTTATAAAATTTCCTATGTATCTTGGACAAAAGCTCAATTCTTCAGCCAGTCTGCAATATCCCACCAGTTTGACCTTTATTCTTCAGGCATAAAGGTAGTTTTGTGACATAAGAGAAATGTATTTCACTGACAAACCTGCTCCTTGGGTTGGATACTGAAAAGATTCCATAAGTGTTTAATAAAGAAAATTGTGTTCTCTCTCTCTCCACTTATATTATTATTTCCAAGATACTGCCTCTTATGAGTAATGTCAAGGGGAAATTACTTTATGTCTACCAGCAGTTCTTGGGATGTGGAGAATAAGAACACAACAAATAGATTATAAAGACAGGATGCAAAGGTAGTGATTTCTGATTAGGAGCAGAACTGATTTGTAATAACTTTCCTATCTGCCTTTTCATCCACTTCTCTCTCATCCCATCTAAGCACAGAGAAGAGAAGAAAAAGTAGATTTTTGTGGGGGCAGGGAACTTCACAAAGCAAATCATGCTGTGTTCTTTCCACTGGTTCTTAGATCCTAATGCTCTCTGACCTCTGGTGTCATACTGTGTTCCCTTATTGTCCTCCCTCTCTCCTTCCACTTTGCTATTTACTTTACTTTTAAGATCCTTTCTAGCTTTTTCTGCACCAGGAAGCATTCTAACTGTACCCAGGCTACTGCTCCAACTCTTACTCTATGTTAATGAATTAACCGCATATGTAATTATTATCATTCTCCTCCTATACAGTAATCACTGTGCATCAGTGGTTATTGCTTGTGGTCTCTGATTCTTCCTTATTTTCCTGTAACTACCTTAAACACAGGAAATGTTTACTTAAAGATAATCATAGATAATTACAGCACCTCTCACGTGACTAAAGGATTCCCAAGGAAGGATTTACCTTCAGGGGAATAGAAGATAACTAATGCAGAACTATCTCTGGATTGGCAATCCTGTCCTCTGGTTGTATAATTCTGAGTAAATCACTTTAACTCTGTGGATTCTTGTCTCCGAAATTGGGATGATAGTAATACCTCCAATATGTCCTTCACAGAGTCACCAAAGGGATAAATGGAATAAATAGCATCCTTATTCCAGGAAACTAAGATAACTATGTCACAAATGTTAGGGGCAGACCTGAATAAGATTACTGAATGTGAATATGCTTTAGAAATTGTAACATTCTGTAAACATCTCATGGATTATTAGCAATGATCATTATAATCATAGTAATTATACATTAAATATCCTTTCCTTCCTAAACATATGAATATCTATAATTTGACAATAAATATGATCTGGTATCTCACCATTATCAACCAAAGATAAACATTAACAGGTAGCAGTGGCCTGGGGTATATCCTCTTGCTCGGATCCTGCTATCTTACACTGTTACTTCACATTGGGATTGAGAGTGAGAAATGGAGATTCTGCACATAGGATTACTTACAGGCCTTTGTAAATTTATTGCCTCAACATTACACTTCCCCAACTGGCAACTTTAATAATTCCTTAAAGTGAGGCATATTCCTCTCAGTTTGATATACTGATTTCTCATTAGGCATGGATTCTGGCCCCAAGGTGTATTTGGGTCCTGAAAAATTATAAGCAGGGTGCCTAAGGGAGGAAGCTACTGGGAGAATGAATAACACCAAAATTGACAACTAGTTTCTAAACTTATTATAACTTCAGGGGGATGGCAGCAATTGGGTTGGATATAACCAGGAACTAGATAGAAATACCTTGTAAGAGTAGGTTCCAAAACACTCTGAATGCTTACTATGCAGATCTCATTTCTATCTAAGAGACTTCTATCTAGGCCAAAGGAAATTGAGCCTCAAAAAGTGAGAAATAATTCAGAGGAAAACTTTGGCATGGATTATTTAGACAGACTAATATAAGAGAGAGTATATGAACATGGCAAATCATACCCCATCAAGATTTCCACTGAGGAATCCATGCATAATCTCTCCTATGTGTTGCTTCTGTTGAAAAAGCATGAACTTTTCAGGCTTGATCTCTAAGTATCTGAGGATCTGAGGATTCTGATGTCCTCTATTACCTTTGTGTTTTGTGTTTTTTTTTAATGAAGTGTGTGTGCATGTACGTGTGTGTGTGTGTGTGTGTGTGTGTGTGTGTGTGTGTTTGCTCCAAGTGTCATCTCTTTCAATAAAGCCATAGCAGTTCCTATGATCAACAGAATCATCTTTTGGGTCTTTCTGTTCATTATCAGGGTAAATATATTCTTTTCACACATTCTTCTCTCCAGTGCAATCTTTAAATTGGATAACTCACATAATAGCCTGCTGAGAATTATTTCAGAAATAATTAAACTATGGTCAGGAGTGAATGAGTCAGGACCTGGTACTTCCAGTCTTCTTGGAGGGTGGCTAAGGAAGTACTATTTGGACAGATAAATTTTATTTATTTTTCTAAGGTAGGGTTCATATCTGATCTAAAAATATGAGTACTGAATATTGCTTTGAGAGTTATCTAGTTCATTTAAATCATCTTAGGTGTTCATAAAGATTCAGTGAACCTAAGTAAGCAAAATTCCCTGCCGTTCTTAGGAGTGCACAATTGCTGTCAAGTGGGAGCTGAGCTTTATGGTTAATAACATGTAATTTAGCTTTATTTCATTTTCCGTCTTTCTTTCTTTTAGGTTAACAATTCATGCTGAGTGTCCTATGCATTTGGAAGATTTTCCCATGGATGTGCATGCCTGTCCACTGAAGTTTGGAAGCTGTATGTATTTTCTCAGTTGTTTACCTGATCTTATTCCAAAAGAAACTGAATATATCCCATTTTCCCCTAGAAGTTTCTAAAGCTGAGGCCTTTTATTATAGATGGTATGCGAGTGGGTCAGAAGAGTGAAGTCACATAGTACTAACTGATCAGCAGGAGGAGACAGCCTTTAACAGAGTTTTCTTTCCTAACAACAAACCTAATTTCACCATGTTAGACTAATTTCTCTGATCCACATCTGTTTTCTAAATTGCCCAGAGGAGAGAGCACAACAGAACTGATATATAGTACAGGAGTATCTTCCTAAGTACAAGATCTCGCAGAGAACGTGATTATATTTTCAAAGTGTCCATTCTACCTGCACCTTGATATACCTCTGCCCAATTCTCAAAAGTAAATGGAAGACAGGAAAAAACTCTGGAAACTTTCTTATCTTTTAGAGTATTGCTTTTCTCAGTAGCTGCAAATTTTACAGAGAAGAGAGTAGTAGATACGCCATTTTCAAATGAATTAGAAAAATTAAAATTGAGGGGCTGGGGTTGTGGCTCAGCGGCAGAGCACTCGCCTCGCACGTGCGCGGCCCGGGTTCAATCCTCAGCACCACATAAACATAAATGCATTGCATTGTGTACAACTAAAGTAAATAAATAAATATTTTTAAAAATTTAAAAAAATCAAAATTGAATAGAAATTGAGAGTTTCTGAATCTAAGAATTGCAGAGTAAGTTATGTAGGGAGTCATCAGAGCAATATATCAAGATCTCTGTTGATCACATCTAAATTAGATTTAGCTCTATGTTTTGAAATAGAAAGTGTTATTCAAAATACTCAAATAATTATGTCTGACATATCTTTTCAGTCATTAGTTTGTCAAATATTTACAGATTGTCTCCTGTGTGTCAGCTTCTATTCTAGGCGCTTGGAATGCATCCATGAATAAAACAAAAACCCCTGCCCTTGTGGAGTTTATATGAGTGATGGTGAAAGATAAAATAAACAATGAATAAAAAATAAAGTATAAAATAGGTTGTAAGGTGAGAAGAACCATGGGGAAACATAAAAGCACTACAGAATGAGAATCAGTCATGCCTAGATAGAGAATAGGTGTTGCTATTGAAATTGAAAATACAGTGATCAGGATTACCCTATTTTATTATGAAAAAATATGGAGTTGGGAAGGCTAGGGAGAAGATGCATAACTGGTACCAAAATGCAATTAGGTAGGAGGAATAAGTTCTACTGTTCTATAGCATAGTTGGGTAACTATAGATAGCTATCATTTTGTATGTATTTGACAATAGCTAAAAGAGAAGTTTTGGAATGTTCCCAACACAAAGAAATGATGAATGTTTGAAGTGATTGCATATTCTAATTACTCTAATTATCCTGATTTGATCTTCACAAGATCACAATCATAATTCTTACAATTGTATACATGTATTGAAATATCACACTGCACTTCATAAATGCCATTTATTATGTTGTCAATTAAAATTTTTCAAAAAGTGACATTTGAGCAGAAATTTTTATGAAGTAGGGGGGTAAACTATGTAGATATCTGAGGGAATAATGCTCTAGAATAGTTACTGCCCAAGGGAAATATCAGAAAATTACCTGGCTTGTTCAATAAATATCAGAGCAAACAATGTGGCTTCCCAGAGTAAGTGGAAAGCACTGGAAAAGGAAGACACTAAAGAGGGGGCCAGGTCATCTAGAGTCTTGAAGGGCATTAAAGGGCTTTGAATTATATGCCAAGGGAAAATGAGGAGTTATTGGAATGTTTTAAACAAAATAATGGCATTATCTACTTTTGTTTTAAAATAAATAGAGATAGGATATAAGCAAGAAGTCCAGGTAAATGATGATCACAATATTCCAGGTGATATATAATGATAGAGAGATAATGGAAATCATTGAACTATCTCAAGTCAAAGATGCTGATGGATCAGCTCACAGAGATAGTGATAAAAGTGATGAGAAGTGTCCTGATTCTGGATATGTTCTGAAGAGAGATACAACAGGACCCCATGATGGATTACATGTGTTGCATTATGACAGAGAACTCACTGGTGATGTGCAGGCTTTTGTGCTAATGGATCTGCTATTGAATGAGATGAGTAATATTTCCATTTTGGGTAGGACAGAGTTGATTCTTTGTGACCATTGCTCTCACAATAAACAACTAGAAAACCTAAACGTATAGAATGGATAAGTATAGAAGAGACTAAAACACTAGAGAAAGTGGAAGAACCTCTTATAGATCAAATTATGACCTATACTTTCTATATTCCTCAGGCAATTTGCCAATACTGGCCTTGGTTTGCAGTTTGGATTCAGTTTGTCTTCATTAACAGAGCATGAGGTCATAAATTAACATGAAAAACATTGAAAAGCAAAGTTTCCTTTCCCACTGTTTCTCAATGCTGAAAAGAGAAGATATGGCAGGTTGTCAGTTTAAAACTTTAGGAGCTATGCACTAGTTACAAGGAAACAATAGGGACACACTGTATTTAACCAAAACTACTCCAGTTTAGTCTCATATGGGATTAAGGTGAAAGTCTCACACAAGGCAAGGGAGGAAAGAAACCTCAGAGGAGAGGCTTCTATCTGAGTACTCTACAGTTTTACATGCAATGTTTGGAATTTAATTTAAAAAGTATGAGACATATGAATAAGCAGGGCCATATGACCTAAAACCAAGAGTTATAAGCAAGAACACAAAATATAGAAAAACAAACATGCAGATGACCTATATATTAGAGTTTATAGACAAGGACTTTAAAATGTTTACTAATATGTTCAAGAAAAAAGAGGAAAAATGAATAGAGAAGAAAAAAGATAGACCTTTTCAAGTGAAAATTGAAATTTATAAGAAGAATAAATTGAAAATTACTTATAGAAAACAATAATATATAAAATTCAGATTTCATGGATAGATTAATAAGTGGAATACAATGTTAGATATCTGGAAAATGACTAAATGGAAAAATAGCACAATTGAAGCACAGAAAAACAAAATAAAAAAAAAGAATAAGAAACACGTGGGAAATAGCAAAATAAATTGAAATGTGTAATTTTGTAGAAGGAACATAGGCAGAGGAAGGAGCAAAACAATCATGAACTAGTTAAGGCAAATCTTTTTAAAATTGATGAAAATTATTAATTCAAAGACAAAGCATGCAAACACAAAGTAGGATAAACATAAATAAAACAATGCAAGAATAAATCCAGAGAATTTTCAGGCAAATATAATCCAGTATCAGGTATCTACAACTATTTTAAAGCTATAATAATTCAGACAAGGTATTTTTTCAAAGATAGATGAATACACTGACATGACAGAATAGAAAAGAGACATTTGAGTCTTATTTCACATCATACACAAAAATAAATTCCAGATGGATTTGCAGATCTAAATGAAAAAGGCAGAAAGGGAAATAGTAAAGATTTTAGAAGAAAATGTAAGAAAATATCTTTATGATCTTTAGAGTGGTAGAGATTGTACCTTATATAATACTTTCTCAATCTCTCTCTCCCTTCTTCTCTCTCTCTCTCTCTCTCTCTCTCTCTCTCTCTCTCTCTCTCTCTCTCTCTCTCTCACACACACACACACACACACACACACACACACAGAGTAACCATTTATATTAGCAGAAAATGCAAATTAATATTCAAAGCATATTACTAATCACTCACTGAAACAATTAAAATGAAAAAGAAAGAAAACACCACATATTTGTAAGGATGTAGAACCAATCTGTGTTGTCATGATCTACTAATAGGAATATAATTACAGCTGGGCACAGTGGCGCACACCTGTAATCCCAGCAGCTTGGGAGGCTGAGGCAGGAGGATCACAATTTCAAAGCTAGCCTCAGGAAAAGCAAAGTGCTAAGCAACTCAGTATTTTATTTAGAGACAGAGTCTCTAAATAAAATACAAAATAGGGCTGGGGATGTGCCTCAGTGGTCGAGTTCCCCTGAGTTCAATCCCCAGTCCCCTGCTTCCAAAAAAAAATCCAAAAGGAGTATAACTTCATAAAGTTTTTTGGAAATTATTTGGTGGAATCTAATAAAGCTAAATATATACATATCATATAAGCTTCTCCAGTCTAGAGTTTGCTTTGCAAATTAAGTCAGTGTTAACCAAAAGGCACATAAATGATGTCTATAGCTGGGCTAATTGTAATAGACCCACACTGGAAGCTATCCTAATGTCCATCAGAATGAATTAAAAATCTGCAACACATTTACACAATTAAATACTATAGAGCTATAACAATTGCATTATACTCAACAACATGAATGAGGTCACAGATGCAATGCTGAGAAAACACCAAACACATAAGTATATAGATAGTGTGGTTCAATTTTGTCATATACAAAAACAGCAAAAGTAATTTGTAGCTGTTAGAAGTCTAATAATTTATCTGTCATTGTTTTTAGTAGTATTTCCAAATTCTTTGTGTGTGTGTGTGTGTGTGTGTGTGTGTGTGTGTGTGGTGCTGGGGACTGAACCCTGCCAGGGCCTTGGGCATGCAAGGCAAGCACTCTACCAACTGAGCTATATCCCCAGCCCCTCCAAATTCTTGATATATTAAACTACAGGATTCATAAGCAAGAAGTTGAAATTCTAAGGAATTTCTTTCTTCATTTAAAATGTATTTTTATTAGTGTAATATAGTTATACATATTATTAGGGTCAATTTTGACATAATTATACATGAATGGAATTCAATTTGTTCCAATATCATTCCCCATTACTTCCCCTTGCCCTCTTCTCCTCCCTTTCCCCATTCCCTTTCCTCTGCTCTACTGATCTTTTGGCTATTTATATGTGCTTTTTTTAAAAATTAATACCTTGTGAATATATATAAAGGTGAGATTCACTGTGGTATATTCATATACCTACATAGAAAAGTTTGGTCAGATTCATTCCACTGTTCTACCCTTATCCCATTGTCCCTCAATCCCCCTCAATCCCCTTCCTCTACTCCACCACTGATCTTTCTTCTATTTTCATGGAACACCCCCTTTTTGTTTATTTCCTTATTTTGTTCTAGCTTCTGCATGTAAGAGAAAACATATGACCCTTGATTTTCTGATTCTGGCTTATTTCACCTAGCATTATTTTCTCCATTTCCATCCATTTACCAGCAAATTTCATAGTTTCATTATTTTTTATGAATGAGTAGTACTCTATCGTGTATACATACCATATTTTCCTTATCCATTCATCTGTCGACAGGTACCAAGATAGGCTTTATAGCTTGGCCAATGTGAATTGTGCTGCTATAAACATTAATGTGGCTTCATTCCTATAGTATATTGACTTTAGAACTTTTGGATGTATACTGAGGAATGGGATAGCTGGGTCATATTGTGGTTCCCTTCCTAGATTTTGAGGAATCTCCATACTGCTTTCCAGATTGGTTGCACTAATTTTCAGTCCCATCAACAACGTATGAATGTATCTTTTCCCCCACATCCTCACCAACATTTATTATTAGCAGAATATCTCCAAACTTTTTAAATGTTCTTTAATGATTATTATTGAAATGCAAGTTGTTAAATAAGAAGTAGCAAGTTTTTAAGTGTTTAAAAGAGCCTGGTAATATATGGAGGAAACTCAGATGTATAACTAAGAACAAATAAAAATAAATAAATAGGGCTGAGTTTGTGGCTCAGTGGTAGAGCACTTGCTTAGAACACATGCGGCACTGGATTCAATCTCCAGCACCACATTAAAAAAAAAAAAAAAAAAAAAAAAAAAAACTAAATTAAAAAAAAAAAAGGTCTATTTTGGTGCCAATACCGTGCTGTTTTTGTTACTATTGCTTTGTAGTACAATTTAAGGTCTGAAATAGTAATGCCACCAGCTTCACTCTTCTTGCTAAGAATTCCTTTGGCTATTCTGGTTCTCTCATTTTTCCAGATGAATTTCATGATTGCTTTTTCTATTTCTATGAGGAATGATATTGGGGTTTTGATTGGGATTGCACTGAATTTGTATAATGCTTTTGGTAGAATTGTCATTTTGACAATATTAGTTCTACCTATCCATGAAAAAGGGAGATCTTTCCATCTTCTAATATCTTCTTTAATTTCTTTCTTTAGTATGCTGTAGTTTTCATTGTAGAGGACTTTCACTTCTTTTGTTGAGTCCCAAGTATTTTATTTTATTTTTTGAGGCCATAGTAAATGGGGTGGATTTCCTAGTTTCTCTTTCTGAGGATTTGTTGCTGATGTACAGAAATGCCTTTGATTTATGGGTGTTGATTTTATATCCAGCTACTTTGCTAAATTCATTTATTAGATTTAGAAGATTTCTGGTGGAACTTTTGGATCTTCTATGTATAAAATCATATCGTCTGCAAATAGTGATAATTTGAGTTCTTCTTTCCTATTCGTATCCTTTAATTTCTTTCATCTGTCTAATTGCTCTGGCTAGGGTTTCAAGAACTATGTTAAACAGGAGTGGTGAAAGAGGGCATCCCTGTCTTTTTCCAGTTTTTAGAGAGAATGCTTTCAATTTTTCTCCATTTAGGATGATGTTTGCCTGGGGCTTAGCATAGATGGCCTTTACGATGTTGAGTTATGTTCCTTTTATCCCTATTTTTGCCAGCATTTTGAACATGAAGGGATGTTGTATTTTGTCAAATGCTTTCTCTGCATCTATTGAGATGATCATATGATTTTTATCTTTGAGCCTGTTGATGTGATGAATTACATTTATTGATTTCCTTATATTGAACCAACCTTGCATCCCTGGAATGAAGCCCACTTGATCGTGGTGCACTATCTTTTTGGTGTGTTTTTGTATTCGATTTGCCAGACTTTTATTGAGAATTTTTGCATCTTTATTCATTAGAGATATTGGTCTGAAGTTTTCTTTCTTTGATTTGTCTCTGTCTGGTTTTGGAATCACGGTGATATTGGCCTTATAGAATGAGTCTGGAAGTGTTCCCTCTTTTTCTATTTCATGAAATAGTTTGAGAGGTATTGGTGTTAATTCTTCTTTAAACGTCTTGTAGAACTTAGCTGTGTATCCATTCAGTCCTGGGCTTTTCTTGGTTGGTAAGTTTTTTATGGCATCCTCTATTTGTTTGCTTGAAATTGACCTATTTAAATTGTGTATATCATCTTGATTTAGTTTGGGCATATCATAGGTCTCTGGAAATTTGTTGATGCTTTCGTTATTTTCTATTTTATTGGAGTATAAATTTTCAAAATAATTTCTAATTATCTTCTGTATTTCTGTAGTGTCTGTTGTCATATTTTCTTTTTAATTGTAGATATTGGTAATTTGTGTTTTCTCTCTTCTTTTCTTTATTAGCATAGCTAAAGGTTTATCAATTTTATTTATTTTTTCAAAGAACCAGCTTTTTGTTCTGTCAATTTTTTCAATTTTTTTTAGTTTCAATTTCATTAATTTCAGCTCTGATTTTAATTATTTCCTGTCTTCTACTTCTTTGGGGGTTGATTTGTTCTTCTTTTTCTAGGGCTTTGAGATGTAATGTTAGTTCATTTATTTGTTGACTTTTTCTTTTTTGAAGGAATGAGCTCCATGCAATGAACTTTCCTCTTAATACTGCCTTCAGAGTGTCCCAGAGATTTCGGTATGTTGTATCGTTGTTCACATTTACCTCTAGGAATTTCTTAATCTCCTTCTTGATGTCTTGCAACCCATTGATCATTTACTAGCATATTATTTAGTCTCCAGGTGTTAAGTAGCTTTTCTTTCTTTTTTTTTATCATTAATTTCTAATTTCATTCCATTATGATCTCATAGAAAGCAGGGTAGTATCCCTACATTTTTATATTTGCTTAGAGTTGCTTTATGGTATAATATATGGTCTATTTTTGAGAAGGATCCATGTGCTGTTGAGAATAAAGTGTATTGGCTCATTGATGGATGATATACTCTATATATGTCAGTTAAGTCTAAGTTATTAATTGTATTATTGAGTTCTATAGTTTCTTTGTTTAGCTTTTGTTTAGAAGATCTATCCAATGGTGAAAGAGGTATGTTAAAATCACCTAGAATTATTGTGTTGTGGTGTATTTGATTCTTGAACTGGAGAAGAGTTTGATTGATGAATGTAGGTACTCCATTATTTGGGGCATATATAAGAGTTATATCTTGTTGATCTATGATTACCTTAAGCAGTATGAGATGTCCATCTTTATCTCTTTTGACTAACTTTGGCTTGAAGTCTACTTTGTTTGATATGAGGATGGAGACTCCTGCTTACTTACGTAGACCATGTGAATGGTATATTTTATCCATCCTTTCACCTTCAGTCTATGGGCGTCTTTTCCTATGAGATGTGTCTCTTGAAGGCAACATATTGTTGGGTCTGTTTTTTAATCCAATCTATTAGTCTATGTCTTTTAATTGGTGAGTTTAGGCCATTAACATTCAGGGTTATTATTGAGACAAAATTTGTATTACCAGTTTTTTTTTTATTATTATTATTTTTGGTATTTAGTTTGACTTGGTTTTTCCTTTGGTTTGTCCTTTATTGTAGTTCTTCCCTTTGCAGATTTTCATTATTATTTTTCATTTCCTCCTCGTGGAATATTTTACCAAGAATGTTCTGTAGAGTAGGCTTTCTTGTTGTAAATTCTTTTAGCTTTTGTTTATCATGGAAGGTTTTTATTTCATCCTCAAATCTAAAGCTTAATTTTGCTGGATATAAAATTATTGGTTGGCATCCCTTATCCTCTAGAGCCTGATATATGTTGTTCCAAGCTCTCCTGGCTTTGAGGGTCTGGGTTGAAAAATCTTCTGAGATGCAAATTGGTTTTCCCTTGTAGGTAATCTGATTTTTCTCTCTTGTAGCCTTTAAAATTCTATCTTTATTTTGTACGTTAGGCATTTTCATTATAATGTGCCTTGGTGTGGACCTCTTGTAATTTCGTACATTTGGCGTCCTATAGGCCTCTTGTATTTGATTTTCAAATTCATTCTTCCTGCTTTGGAAATTTTCTGATATTATTACATTGAAGAGATTATGCATTCCTTTGGTTTGAATCTCTGCACCTTCCTCTATTTCAATAAATCTTACATTTGGTCTTTTGATGGTATCCCATATTTCTTGAATATTCTGTTCATGGTTTCTTACCATCTTCACTGTGAGTTCAACTTTATTTTCAAGATTATATATTTTGTCCTCATTCTCTGAGGTCCTATCTTCCAAGTGGTCTAATCTGTTGGTGATGCTTTCTTTTTTTTTTTTTAAATTTATTTTTTATTCTAAGTTGTTATAAATGACAGCAGAATGCATTACATTTCATATTACACATTTTCTATTGAATTTTTTAAGTGGCTTACTGTTTCTTTCATTTCAAAGATTTCTGTTTGTTTTTTTCTCATACTCTATCTCGTTCTTGAAGTAATCTTTTGCTACCTGGATTTGTTTTCTTATCTCTTTGTTGGTGTGATCAATGTTTGCCTGTATTTGAACTCTTATCTCTTTGTTGGAGAGATCAATTTTTGCCTGTGTCTGTTCACTTAGGTCACTTTTTAAATCCTTTATCATTTTAGTTATGTATATCTGTAACTCCTTCTCTGACATTTCACCTACTGTGCTTTCTATGGTTTCTATTGTTGTAGTATCTTGGTTTGTTTGGAGCATTTTCCTCCCTTGTTTCTTCATGATGTCTATGTATTTTCCTCTCTTTCAAGGTAAGCCTGAGGTATTACAGCTTCTGCCCTTTTGTCTTACAAGGTCCCTCCAGGTTACCCAAAACCTCACTTTTTAGGGAAATATCAATATTAGAGCTTTCAATGTACCCAATTGTGTGTCCATATATCAGTTTCTATTTTTTTTAAATATTTATTTATTTACTTTTAGTTGTACACAATGCAATGCATTTATATTTACAGTTTTGTCGCTATAGACAGAAATGATGAGATCAGTTATCTTATACCATATAGTCTCTATGTTTGCGTGGTGATTTACAGTATGTAATGCTAGAGGGGGGACTTAGAGGTTGCCTTAAACATTTATGAAGTAAGATGTGAGAAAATAGAGGTATTAGATTATTTGACTAGTGAGAGTATAATCATTAGAATTTGGCTGTTAGTAGAAGAAGCAAGAGATAGGCAACGCCGTGTAAAATTCCCTGTTAGTTCACAACAGCATAACTAGTTGCACCTTTTGGTGCTTCCTGGTCTCTAGGGACCTCAGTGATGTCTTACCTGGACCTTTTTGTTGTTCCTTGGTAGTAGCATAGGTAACTCAGTTTTGTGGCAGTGGCAGCCTCAGGCCTATAATTATATTGGTGTTGGGTTGAGTAGCTACAGAATCCCAGTGCAGTGTGTCTCTCTGGACAGACACAGGTTGCCTCTCTGATTTGCGGGCGGGAGCGGGCCTCTCTGTCCAGATCTCCTCCTGGCCGCAGTGTGGTGGAGCAGGCAGTCTGGCTTTCTTCTCCCCACTCTCTGCCTCCTGGGTCTCCTCCCAGTCTAGTTGTTTTGGTGGGGGTTGGGCAGGTGGGCAGCAGGGCCCTTCCACAGGGTGGAGCCTGCAGTTCCTGGTCCTGGTGATGGTGTGGGCTGGTGGTCAGGCGGGCTGGTGGCTGGGCCGCTCCTTCCAGTGGGTGTCTACTGCTTGTTCCGATGGCCGCTGGACAGGTCACAGTTTCCCAGGAAATGGACAAGGCCCTTCCTCTGGCCGGGCCCTCTCTGCAGCGGGGGACCTGCTTTTCCCAGCTTCAGTGGTGGTGGCGGTATGAGCCCGCAACCCGATGGGCTGGTGGCTGGGCCGCTCCTTCCGGCATTGTCTCTTATCCTGGTTTTTAGAGGAAAAGCTTTCAACCAGTAGACCAATGGTACAGAATAGAAGACACAGAGACTAACCCACACATCTACAGTTATCTTATATTAGACAAAGGTGCCAAAAACGAACATTTGAGAAATGACAGCCTTTTCAACAAATGGTGTTGGGAAAACTGGAAATCCTCAGGTAATATAATGAAATTAAACCTCTATCTTTTTCCATGCACAAAACTCAACTCAAAAGCTGGAAGTGGTGGCGCATGTCTATAATCCCAGCACTTGGGAGGCTGAGGCAGGAGGATCACGAGTTCAAAACCAGCCTCAGCCATGGCGAGGCACTTAGCAACTCAGTGAGACCCTGTCTCTAATAAAATACAAAAAAGCGCTGGGGACGTGGACCAGTGGTTGAGCGCCCCTGAGTTCAACCCCCAGTACAAAAAAAAAAAAAAAAAAAAAAACTCAACTCAAAGTGGATCAAGGACCTAGGAATTAAACCAGAGACCTTGCACCTAATAGAAGAAAAAGTAAGCCCAAATCTCTATCATGTTGGATTAGGCCCCAATTTCCTCAATAAGACCCCTATCATGCAAGAATTAAAACCAAGAATTAATAAATGGAATGGATTCAAACTAAAAAGCTTCTTCTCAGCAAAAGAAACAATCAGTGAGGTGAATAGAGGACCTACAGAATGGGAGCAAATCTTTACCACAAGCACATCAGGTAGAACATTAACCTCAAGGATTTATAAAGCTCTCAAAAACCATAACACCAAAAAAAAAAAAATCAATAAATGGGCCAAGAAACTGAACAGACACTTCTCAGAAGAAAATACATAATCAATCAACAAATACATGAAAAAATGTTCAACATCTCTAGCAATTAGAGAAATACAAATCAAAACAACTATAAGATTTCATTTCACTCCAGTCAGAATGGCAGCTTTCAAAAACACAACAATAAATGCTGGTGAGGATGAGGGGAAAGGGGCACACTCATACATTGCTGGTGGGACTGCAAATTTGTGCAGCCAATCTGGAAAGCAGTATGGAGATTCCTAAGAAAACTTGGAATGGATCCACCATTTGACCCAGCTATCCCACTCCTTGGTCTATACCCCAAAGACTTAAAAACCGCTTACTACAGGGACACAGCCACATCAGTGTTTATAGCAGCACAATTCACAATAGCTCAGCTATGGAACCAACCAAGGTTCCCGTCAACAGATGAATGGATAGGGAAACTTTGGTATATATACACAATGGAACACTACTCAGCACTAAAAGAGAATAAAATCATGGCATTCGCAGGTAAATGGATGGAGTTGGAGAAAATAATGCTAAGTGAACTTAGCCAATCCCCCAAAAACCAAAGGTCGAATGATTCCTTTGCTATGATGATACTGACTTATAATGGCAAGGGAGGGGGGATGAGAGGAATGAAGGAAGGTTAAATAGAAGAAAGGGGAGGCAGGGGAGGGGAGGGGTCAAGGGGATAGGAATAATGGAAGAATGAGTTAGACATCAATACCCTAAGTACATGTATGAAAACATAAATGGTGTGAAAATACTATATGTAAAACCAGTGACTTGAAAAATTGTGCTTTTTATATGTAATATGAAATGAATTGCACTCTGTAAGCATGTATAACAAATTAGAATTAAAAATGAAAAATAAATAAATAAAATAAAAGTATTGTGTCCAACTACAACTGAAAAATAAATATGTTTTAAAAATAAAGGTATTGTGTCCATCTACAATTAAAAATATAAAAATAAATAAATAAATAGAGGTTGGAATATGTGAGTGAACCTAACCTCCTGGAATATTATTTCAATAACCACATTTGGATCTCTTAGTAAATTAAATAGAACTATGCAGAGTCGTAAATCATAAGTATCAGTTTAAGGATTTATTTTACTTCCCAAACTTGTTATTTCTTCTAAGAATATTCTCGAATATTCTCATGGTTTGTATATAGTATACTTTTTATGTGTGTGAAAAAATATGTATATATACACATATATATGTAATGTATATAGTACACTATGTATATGATTTTATTTATATTTAATTTTCAAGAATGATTTACTATCAGCAGTATATAAGTATACTAGCATACATATATTAAGCCAGGTCAACTGATAAGATTTTGACAACTTAAGTATAGTGTACTCCTGTCCTTTGTTATGTTTGTTTTTTGGCTAAGATTGTCCATTTTCATCTCCTAAAGGTGGGCTTATCTTGTTATTATCATCTATTTTATGAATACTTGTTTAACATTCAACTTTGTGCAGTAACAATAGTGCTTATTTCTGGTTTCACTTAACACTTGCTTTTGTTTCACTAGTGCACACATTTCTTATGTTCAAACTTCCATTGTAAGTTTTGTATGCTTCCCCCCTCAATAGGTTGTGGGCTCCCTGATGGTGGTTACTGTGCCTTCTTATCCTTTGTTTACCAGTATAGGGTCAGGCTTCAAGCAGAGATTCAATCAAATATCTTTCAATTTGTTCTTATTTTTTCCTTCTCTCCCCCACTTTATTTTATATTTTTATTTTTATTTATTTATTTATTTTTGGTGCTGGGATAGAATCTAAGACTTTGTGCATTCTAAGCACATGTTGTACTACTGAGCTACACAATCAGCCCTTAATTATTTTTTTAAAAAAATTGTTTTTCCCCTTACTTCTCTCCCTTCATTAGTTCATTCATTTCCTGCTTTGATCTCCATATTATGAAAAGATAATATTTTTATTTACAAAATGATTCTGTTTCCATATATTATTGACAAAGAAATTACTACTTTTTTTCTGCATAAAGCAACATACCATTCTGGGCCTGTTGAAACTTCTGAGACACTGTTAGAAGCACAATATATTTTCACATCTGAAGTAGGGTCTGCTAGGATTTTGAGGGTTAATATTCAGGAGTGCCTGCTCCAGGAACTCAGCCTCACTTAAGAAATACAGTAAGAAGTTTTTTTTTTTTTTTTTTTCTTAAGAGCATGAAAAAAAATCTTCCTTCACTTATCCTTTCCTTGAACAAACCTACTGTAGTTTTCACATTGTGAAAACTTGTGTAGCCAGGTATGGTGGTGCATGACTGTAATCCCAGCTTCTCAGGAGACTGAGGCAGGAGGACAGCAAGTTTAAAACCAGCCTCTGCAACTTAGTGAGGCCTAAGCAACTCAGGGATACCCTGTCTCTAAATAAAATATAAAAAGGGCTGGGGATGTGGCTCAGTGGTTGCCCTGGGTTCAATCCCTAGTACCAACCAACCAACCAACAAACAAAATCTTGGGTAGATTAGTTGGAAGACTGCATTGCCATTGCCCTTTAAACAGAGAGTGTTGTAACCACCAGAATAGCAAAGGTAAGAAGACATATACAGGTGGTTCTTTGCTTAGGGGTTCAGGGCACTCCAAGCATCGGTACAAGATGAAAGGCACTAGGGAAAAAATTAGAAGACAACATCTTGTGAAATCACATTTCACTAATAGCACTGTGACAGTACTCATATAATATCAGAAGATATTTTAGGTAATGGTATGGGAACATTCCTGAGAAGATTTTCCTTTCTTCTTGGTGATAATAGTTTAAAGGGATTCAATTCCAAGTGGAAGTCCTAGACACACCATGACCTCAAAGCATTCTTTGTTTTCAAGGTTGAATCACCAGAGAGTATAGCCATGTATAGGAGGAAGTCTCTTGGCCAGATGTTACAAATTGGGACTGCATAAGTAATGTGATTGATCCATATAGTGTTAATTACTTTTAAAATAATTTGTCAAGATTTGAAATTTGAGATATTGTCTCATAAAATTCCAGATACATTTATCATTTCATGAAATCAGAAGATCTGACAACATTGGGCTTACATCTTACATGGCTGCAATTAACTAAGGCTGGTTAGTGCTGTCCTTTGTAGATGTGCACATGCTTGCCTAGAGCACATAATTCCCATCACTTTTTCTTTTCTCCCTGAAAACAGGCTCCAATATCAGTTGCTATTAATCAAATCACTTGCATTCTTATTTTATAATTAAAATCCCCCAGTAAATGTAAGAGGAAATAGTTCTTGTATCTATATTTATCACTTAAAAAGAAAAGAAAAAAGCAGAGACTGAGGTGGCCATGTTTCAAAACAGATGGGAGAGTTTGCATTTTCTTTTAGGAATGAAAAATATTTCCAGATCTTTACTGTGCATACAAAGTATATGTTTGCTGAAGGGATAAAACTTTAAATATTATAATTATTCAATATGTTATAGAAAACTAACAATTGATATACAGAAATCTCCCCTTATCTAGGGACTTTTAGAGGATCCCTGAATCTGTGGATAGTACCAAACTCTATCTAGGTATAGAATTTTTTTCCTATACATACATATCTATGATAAAGTTTGATATATAAGTGAGGCATGGTAACAGGTTAGCAATAATAAATAATAATAAAATAGAACATTTTTCCAATATGCTTACTGAATAAAAATTATATAAATGTACTTTCTCTCTCTCAAAACGTCTTATTGTACTGTACTTACCCTGCTACTTCTTGTGATTATGTGAAATGATGCAATGCCTACACGATGAGATGATGTGGGGTGAGTGTTAGGCTACTGTGTAAGGGTTATTTGAGCACAAGTGCTGCAATATCACAATAGTTGATCCAATAATCAAGATGGTTACCAAGTGACTAATAGGCAGGTAGCATGCACAGCCTGTACACACTGGACAAAGGGATGATTCATGCCCCAGGCAGGAAGAACTGGAATAGCATGAGATTTCATTATGTTATTCAGAACACCAGGTAAGTTGAAACTTATGAGTTGTTTATTTCTGCTCTTTTCTTCAATATTTTAGACTGCATTCATCGCAGATAACTGAAACCTTGGAAAGCAAGAGTACAGGCATGGGGGAACTACTGCATAGAAAAGATGTATAATTAAAATATTAATTTAAAGAACAGATTGAAAGTTCAATAGGTATTGTGTTTGAATGTATACTCTAGGTGTTGCTGCTGGGAAATGCAGTTATGTCATCAGCAATAAGTTTTCTCAGGCATCAAAATATTTTACAGAAGAAAAAATTGTAAAAAATATATCTATATATCACAACAGAAATTATGTATAAAAGTAGATGTATTATTGGTACATTGAAGAAATGACTGAGACCATACATAGGGCAAGTTATTTTGAAAAGTTAAATTTCTTGTAACATTTTATTTTGCAGCTTATGACAGCACAGATATAAAAAATGCCATAGAATTATACATATGTTTTTCATGATGTCAATGAGAATTTTGAAGTGAATGAAGAATTTTCTGCATGGTGTTCTTCATAAGCAAATCAGGAAAAGGTTTTCTTAGCTATATTGAAAAAACTCCTAAAAAGTATAATGGACATGTGTACCCATGTTTATAGCAGCACAATTCACAACAGCCAAACTATGGAACCATTCTAGGTGTCCATCAATGATGAATGTATAAAGAAAATGTGGCATATATACATGATGGAGTTTTATTCAGCCATAAAGAAGAATGGAATTATGGCATTTCCAGGAAAATGCATGGAACTAGGGACAATTACGTTAAGCAAAATAAGTCAAACTCAGAAAGTTAAGGATTGTATGCTTTCTCTCATATGTGGAAGCTAGAGAGGAAAATATAAAGCAAAAAATAGGGTAGATCTCCTAAAAATCAAAGGGAGATCAGTAGAGAAAAGGGAACAAGGGGTGGGAGGTAAGGAGGTGGGGGTGGGGGTTGCTGGGGACTGATGTTGGCCAAATTATATTGTTATATATATATGCATGTACAAATATGTAACAACAAATCCCATCAATACGTACAACTATAATGCACCAATTAAAAATGCGGGGACAAAAAGCCTAAGTAAAAAAAAAAAGTATAATATAAACAGGTCACATATTTGTTATGAAATATGTGTTCAGTGTTGCCTAGTTTTTCAGGGACCCAGAATTTACATTTGCTCACTGTTAGATTTACAATAGAGCATGTTATGAACATCATGGTTGCCACAATGAGCTGGAGACGTTCCCCTTCACTGACTTGAACAACACACAGCTCAAAGCTTGGAGGAAAACAATGTGCATAGTTTCCCTTTATGAACCTAGGTGCCTCTGCTAGGCAGGGCAAAGAAATCCACTGAGCAAAAGGTCAACTGTATCTGGAAAGGAATCAACTCATTCCTTTAAGATACTGACATTTCTCTACCATTTCCCTTACCTACATCCATTTTAAGGTTTATCTGTATAAAATTCTGTACTTGATATTGGAATTCCAAATACAACATTAATACCCTTATGAAGAAGAAAAGATTTCAAGTTTTTGATTCGTACATCAAAATGGCAACAAATAAGTTATGAAAGAAAATTGTGATCATTAATGCTTGCTATTTTAAATTTGGATTTTTATTTTTAATTTAAAATATCCCTAGTATGATTTTTTTTTGCTTCATCTCATATTCTCACCCATAATGAATTAAAGAAAATTTTATTACTTTTGTGGCAATGTATTCTTCTTAGAACTAGTGTGATTCACTCATTTAAAGTACCTTTTCTGGCTCCCATAGGCATTTGAGTTTGTGATGTTTGCATGAGATAACATTTTAGTCATTCCTCTCCCTGTCCCTACATTCCACCCTAAAAGAGAAGGAGAGTGGTTGTCAGTCTAGAAGTCTGTGAGTTGTTGAAGGAAGAGACTATTTTGGGTTCATTTCTATGAACATGGCACGTACTATAGTAATCATTCAATAAGTGTTGGATGGATTGATGAATGCAGCTAAGAACAGAATGCATACCCAGAACTCTTTGGGGGAATGCAAGTTATATTTAAATCTCATAAAATTTCAGTATCATAAATGATCATTTTCCTTTCCCTTCAACTTCGTCTTGACTCTGCTCTGTCTTAGATGCCTATACAACAGCTGAAGTGGTTTATTCTTGGACTCTTGGGAAGAACAAATCTGTGGAAGTGGCACAGGATGGTTCACGCCTGAATCAGTATGACCTGTTGGGCCATGTTGTTGGGACAGAGATAATCCGGTCAAGTACAGGTATTTACTTATTTTATTTAACAAACATTTGCATAATGTGTACCACATGCCAGTTACTGTTCTAAGTGCTTATAACATTTATTCTTCAAAACAATGTCATGACAAAGGAAAGTGTTACATAAAAAAACTTCAGTGATTTGCCCCATGTTAGAGCTGTGTAATGGTAGAGCCAAAATCTAAACCCAGGGTGATTGACTCTTCAGTCTCTCTCTTTTTTTAAATTATTTTTTATTCTAAGATGATATAAATGACAGCAGAATGCATTGCATTTCATATTACACATATAAAGCACTTTTTTTTTTACAAATATCTGGTTGTATGCAAAGTATATTCACACCATTTGTGACTTCATACATGCACTTAGGGTAATTTTAAAATATTTTTTTTTCAGTTGTAGATGGACACAATACCTTTATTTATTTATTTATTTATTTTTATGTGGTGCTGAAGATAGAACCCAGAGCCTCACACATGCTAGGCAAGTGTTCCACCACTGAGCTACAAACCCAACCTCTCTAAAGTCCCTGTTAACCACAGTGTCCTGCTACCTCTTGGGGAATAGGGCAAAAGGTCAAGGGAGTATGGTAGAAGAGAAACCAAAGGGAGCCCACGGTGTTGGGAAAGCTGAGCCTTGATCTTAAAGGTTCCATTAAGGCATTTTCTTAACTCAGCCAATGCTGAGGTGGTGAGTTAATAACCCCAGTATAGGTCAGGCACACAGCCAGGAGGTCTAGAGAGTAGCCATGGAATTATTTTCCTAAGGGGTTACTCACTTTAAAAAAGTGTTGTTTGGAAAAGTCTACCAGGTCTTTTCAATAGCTAATTCTTGCATTTTAATAAATGGAACTGGAGACTTGTTCTGTGGCCTTAAATTTTGCCCAATTGTAAACTGGCCCATTCTAGTGACCCAAGGAAGGAAGTACCATGAAATCCCAATTAATGTTAATGTGTTTGGCAAAATGGAATATATTCTGAGGCCCAATTATCACATAATATTTTTGCTGTGAAAAGATGGGAACTTTCAACATTAATTTTTCAAGCAACACTTGTCTCTGTGAATTCCCCAACTATAAATAAATTAGCGTGCTTTGTATTTTTGTTTCATTTTCTGATCATAAGCTGTGATCTCATGATGTCATAATATGTCATTTTGTCTGCTCCCCATTTTCCCTCAACCCCAGGACCAGAGGAGGGTACCTGAAATAGGTGCCATTTCAAATGGATTTGAGAGACAAAATGGATTTAGAAATCTGGAATTAGGTGTGGGAAAGGCTATTCTTGACAAAGGCTAGACATAAGAGAAGCATGCCCTAATGTGGCTCAGCACAACACAAAACAGCTGGGTGCAGCATGGCTACCAAGGCCTTTGATGAGGGCCTGCACTTGGCTGCTGAGATTTCCACCCCGAGGCAGAGTACTCCGTGCATCAGTCCATTCTCCTCGCTTCCCAGTCCTTCCTCTGCACTACCCAGCTGACATCAGCTTTTAAGATCAGTTGTTTGCTATCCAAACAGCCTCAGATGCCATTTCATTTATTAAAACCACTGTTCCATCTTTATCACATGGACAGTACACATTCGTGATAGGAAAATTAAAATTAAAACTACACAGAGGAGTCAATATTGGAAACTAAAATACAGTCAACCCTCCATATCCCTGGGGTTTATACCTGCTATATTGAACCAAGTACAGATAAAAAATATTTTTAAACAATTACATCTGCTCTCAACATGTACAGAGGTTTTACTTGTCATTGTTTGCTAAACAATACAGGATAAGAATTATTAACATAGCATTTACATTAAATCAGGTATAAGGAAGGTAGAAATGAGTTAAAGCACAAGGGAAGACATGTACAGGTTCTATGCAGATAATATGCAGTTTTATATGAGGGACTTGAGCAGTCAGGGATATAGAGGGATAACTGCACTCTTTAATTCCACTTTCTAGAAAAAATCTTCTTAGAAGATTTTAGTATAAAACTGATTATTATACATTTTAATATTTAAGAAGTTTTCCTTTGCATTTTTCACAAATATACTTTATATAAGCTGATCCATACCCTTGATACTGTTTTATATACTATTTTTAAATTAGTTTTATATTTTAAACATGTTTTCATGTTGGTAGATGTAATGGCCCAAATGTACACAAAATTTAGTAATAGTATATTGACAATTAGAATGAACACATGTTCTTTATTACCAGTTTTGGTTGTTTCAAACAAAAAATAAAATGCCCTCTTCCAAGGCTAGAGAATTCTTGATAATGGTGTGAATTGTATTGTTGTCAACGGGAAGTGTAGTGTTTCATTTTGAAACTCAGCAAAATAACATCTTCGCTGTTAGTGGCCTTATGTATACAGATCATAATCTAACCAATTATCTACTATTATGTTCTGTGTTTTAATGTTCTGAACAATACTGCAAAGACTCTTTTTTTCCATATATCATTTTGCTCCTGTGTAATTATCTGCCTAGGATACAGACAGAAAATTGAGATTGCTATTTCAGAAAGTAGACACATTTTTTTAGAACTTAATACATATTGACAAACTCCAGCTCTGAAAGGTTAAACAATTCACACTCCCATTATCAGTGTATGAGCATGCTGGTTTCCCCTTACCTTGGCAAATGGGTATTATGGATTGAATTATGTCCCTCCAAAAGATATGTTGAAGTTTTAACCCCAATACCTCAAAATGTGACCTTATTTGGAAACAGTGTCATTGCAGATGTAACTGGTTAAGATGAGATCATTTTGCAATAAGGTGGCTTACTAATCCAATATGACTGGAGTCCTTATGAAAATGGGAAATCTGGACACAGACACACACAAAACACCATGTAAACACAAAGGCAGTAATAGGGTGGATGTTTCTCCAAGTTGAGAAATGCCAAACATGGCTAGCAAACAACATGAAACTAGGAAGAACCAAGAAAGAATCCCCCTATGGGTTTTAGATGGATCCTGGCCTGCTGACACCTTATTTTCAAATTTCTAGACTCCAGAACTATTGGTCATTAATTTTTTTGTTTTAACCCTTGGGCATAGTGGTTAAATTAATAATGATCAAATTTTGAGCATATGATATGTGCCAAGCACTGTCCTGAGGACAGTATTTTCACTCGTCTATACCTTTAACAACACTATGAGGTGGCAGTATTATCATTCCAGTTTGAAAGCTTTAATTAAATGTTTTAATCACTTATGCTTCACCTTTAGTGGTTTCTTCCATAGTTATCAATAGTGTGCTATCTCTTAACTTTATCCCTTAAGAGATTAAACATAGATTCCCTACTCTGAAGTATGCAAGTACGCAACTCACTTCAATTACTTCTTACTTTTCCTCTCCTCCACTAGCTTCACTCTAAGTCTTCGTAGCTGGATATAATAGTTACCTATATTTCCTGTTCTATCAAAGCAACTGTTATATCATCATCTCTTTCTTGTTTCCTACACCTATCAACTAGAATTTTGCTTTTCACTGTCAAAACATTAAAATATACATTTAGTTCTCGTGGTAGGCAGAATAATGACCCTCCAAAGATGTGCACTTCCTTATGTCAGATTCTGTGAACACGTAAATTTAAAAGTCAAGGGGGATTAAGTTTGAAGATGGAATTAAAATTCCTTATCAACTGCTTTTGAAATAAAGAGTATCCCAAATGTTCTAGGTAGGTCCAATAAAATCACAAAACGTCTTTATCAAGAGGAGCCAGGAAGCCCAGAGTCAGAGAGCAAATGACTTAGAAGATGCTTTGCTGCTGGTTTTAAAGATGAAAAATGGGGCCACAAGCAAGGAAAGTGTAGCCTCTTCCCTAGAACCACCAGAAAAGAATACAGCTCCACCAACAGTGCATAAAAACGTTAATATATGCAATTTGTATATTCTATGTATCATTTAAAATTTTAATTAAAAACTTTGATTTTCACAGAATCCCGTTTTAGTCTTCTGATCTCCAGAGGTGTAAGAACATAAATTTGTTAAAATACCAATGGGAAACTAATACAATTCTATAGCCATAATTAATCCTTTTACACTTACTCTACAGATTAATTTTAAAATTTTAAAACCAGAGAGGGGACTTTGTATCAGTATGACTGTAAACATTGACTTTTGTGGGAATTACATTTCTTTCCTTGGAACCTACCATCCACTTTAATTTTCCTGTTTCTCTATAGTTTGTTTTGGCTAAGAGAGTAAATATTTTATATAGTCATTGTGACTATGGAGGTAGGGACACAGTAACTCTTCTATGTATAGACCTTCAGATAATGACCCTGTTTTTCACCTGTGTTTGAGACACTCCGCCAGTTGTTCCTACAGTCTTGAGGCCTGAATCCTCTCTTAGTACTGCCAGCTGGGCCTCTCCAGTTGGCAGTGCCCCATCTGTTTCCCATCCACGCCAAGGACTGCTTGTCTGCTGGCTTCTTCTGTGGACACTTTTTGCTTTCAAAGTGTTGTGAAGATCTTTCACTTCCTGTTGTCATCTTTATCATGGGATTGTACTGTCTTTCCTGTCTTTGCTGTTGGTTAATGGAATCTTAAGAAGAGGAGGAGTAAACGTAAATGTGTGTGCTCAGTACGGTATCATGAACAGAAAGTTCTAGGTTTTTTTTTTTTAACCTATATTTTTAGTACTTTGTTTCCTTTTTTTAAAAAATTCACAGATCAAAAACTTTTGGAATTCCTTTTGGTTTACACTGAGATATATTAGTATATTATGACAATACCCTCTAGCAAATAATCTCATTTTTCCTCATCCATTTAAGATGCTGGATTTAAAGCTCGATGCAGTGGTGCATGCCAGTAATCCCAGCAGCTCGTGAGGCTAAGGCAGGAGTATCCTGAGTTTGAGGCCATCTTTAGCAACTTAGTGAAACCCTGAACAATTTAGTGAGACCCTGTCTCAAAGTAAAAGTGCTGGGGATATAGCTCAGTAGTAGAGTACTCCTGGGTTCAATCCCTACATTAAAAAAAAGATAATGGATTTATCATATACTAAATCTACAAACATGCATGCAAAAATACACATATGTACATATAGGTCCATGTTTGAACTTATTTTCCATCTCTTTTTCTTCTTTTCTTCCCCTCCTCCTCCTCTTCCTCCTCTTCCTTCTCCTCCTTCTCTTCTCTGAGGAACAATTCTAGAATGTGGTATGCTACACAAGCACTCTACTGCTTAGTTACACTCCCAATCCATATTTAATATTTTTTTCATTGCTGTCTGTTCTGTATCTTTATCGCATTAATTTAATTAATATAGATAAATGCTTTCAAACTAGTTTTGAAACTAGTGTGTGTATCTGTCTATACACATGCAGAAACTATATACATATAACATTTCTAGGAAGATGAATAAGCAACTGTTAATTGTAATAACATAGAGGAAAAAGAATAAGATGGGTAGTTTAGGGACAAATGTGGGTGGAAGTCTTTTGCTGCACACTCAAAAGTTTTCCTATAGGAACCATATTAGTATCATCACTTTACCATATGTGAATATTGTTTTCATTGTCACTACAAATTATGGACATCCCCTTCTGAATCCAAATATGTTCCTCCATGTAAGGTCTAGCATATGAATGTGAAGCTCTGCCAAAGAAAAGACCTACAATATATAGATACTCTGTTTGGTATGAGTGGATTTCTCTCTAAATGCTCAGTTTGAAGTAGCTGTAAGTAGAGAGCTTCTGCTTTTTGTTCCAGACTCAAATATTTTTTTTGGTGTGTGTGTGGTTCTGGGGATTGAAACCAGGGCCTTGTGCATGTGAGGCAGGCACTCTACCAACTGAGCTGTATCCCCAGCCCTCCAAGTATGTGTTAAAGAAGTATATGAAATTCTTCAAAATCTGCCATTAGTTGTCGACACAATTCCCTATTTCCAGCACTAATTCTACTTCCCCTCGTTAGCAAATTATTGCATTAATTTTGTAGAAGGATAGTTTGGGTGCATGATTTTGTTTTTCTATATTTTTTAGAAATTTGGTCATTTGTTAGAGTAACAGTTTGATTGTTACCATCTTTGTGTATGTCATCTCCAGATGTGTAGCCTGGGAGAGACTGAAAAAGACAAAGAGAAATCAGAGAGATGGAAATAAAAAGAATCCAGAAGGCAAGATAAAGACCAAGGAACAAAGATAGAAAGATGGAGAAATACCAAAAACAAATTTAAGAAAATTATTCATTTAAGTTGTATGAGTTAATCCTCTTGTGTATTTTGCAACCTTAAAAATTAGCCAAATTGAGAACATGTTTCACACTGTATCTTAAAATATTTCACATTTAACACAGATGGAGCTTAATAGGCTGGAGTACAAAGGCAGGGGAGAATTCCCCAAACCACTTAAAAAAAGGTCATCCTTCATAATAGCAAACACAGAGAGAGGCTGCAATAGAGACAAGGAAGGAGGGAATATGACAGTCCACTTCAGGAAAATGTATTCAGTTATGTAAATCATTAATTTACTCAACTATTCTGCATTTCTGATCCATAGATAATAACTAATTTGTGAATACATATGCATTATGTTTTTTATTGTACCCTTGAATATTTCACACACAACACAGATGGCACTTAATAAGCTTAATAAGCTGGGGCACAAGGGCAAAAACAGGATGAGTGAAGTGAGAAAAAATATTCCAATCTGATTAATGCTTCAGTTCTCACTTTGGCAGAGAGAAAAATGTAGAGAGAAACAAAATATCAGAGCTGTATTTTTAAAAACTGATTCAGTTAACTGATATAATGGATTAATTTGCTAAGTTTTCTAAAAGTTCACTTGTAATTTTCATCCATATATACTATCTTCACTATGAATACCTGTGAATATGCAACAGTGGCTTTTCACTGTCCTATTCATTGTTTCTAAACCCAGATGGTCTGCATTAAAAGGAAGAAACAGGGGAATCTTACAAACCTGATAAAAGGTTTGAGGTCTCTGTCTCTCTAAGGACACAGCATGACAGAGATAAAAAATACAAAAGGAAAGGACTGCAGAAAAATATATTAGTCACTCAAAACAAATTGTTAAATTTGACAAGCCTTTGAGAAGTGCATTTGCTTTGTCTTTCAGATCCATAGAATGTAATTTATGAATGATACTTTTTAAATTTTATGTATTAAATATTTGACATTATCAGAAATAGCATTAATAAGTCCAACTTTCAGGAAAAATAATTTTTCAATTCATTTTCAGTGGGAAAATAGAGGGAAGGAAAAGAAAAAAGGAGACAGAATGAGAGGAATAAAGATGCACAAACCCAGGACAAAGAGGTTGAAAAAGAAGCAAAGAGAAAGAAAAGGGTAACTCCAAAATCATAATAAGGAAAACATGACATAGCTTTATATGAGATTCATTGCTAAATTAAAAATAAGCCTATGTGTATTTTTCATGTCCATGTAAAGAAGCTAAGATGGATTATATACTGAGTTTTGGATGACCAATTGGTGCTTCCCAGACTTAGGTAAAATGGAGTGGGTAGGGTAGGAAAGTGGGAAATTGCCTGATTCATGAATAGTGCCAAAATGAAATGTGGCTGGAGTGATAGAAGTGAAAATAATGAAACTCTGTTAAGAGAGGTATTGGTGTGGTCAGATTTTATGGGTCTTTGCGGGCTAATTGGGGGAATTTGGCTTTTGCTCTTTGGAAGATGATAAACAATTAGAGGGTCTCTACTAGAAGAGGAATAGCATCTGAGTTTCTTTCTGGAGACCCAGAGATAATCTGTCCCATGCCTCTTCCTACCTTCTACTGGTGGACAGAAATCTTTAGCTCTTCTTGCCTTGTGGATGAACCACCCCCAGTCTCTCCCTGTGTCATTCTATGCATCTCCCTCCTCTTACTCTGGTATGGCCTTGTTTTAACAAATTATATCTGCAAAAGTCTTAATTTCCAATAAGGTTCAGAATTCACCATATCTTTGGGGGAGACACAATTCAATCCATAACTACTGACAAATCCAGAAAAGTGAGAACTGACTACTGGATTTGATCATGTAATAATTAGTACATGCCTTAGAAGGCTCTTTCTTGGCACATAATAAAAGCTCAATAAGCATTCACTCTTTTCTTTCTGCAGAGCAAAGTAAGTTTATTTCTATTTATCAGCAGTGAATGAGAAATGCAATTTAAGAAACATTTTAACATTGTTTACAAAGTATTAAATATGTAGGAATAAATCTAAAGAACTAAGTAGAAATCTTTTATTGGTTCTTTTTAGTTATACATGACAGTGGAGTATATTTTGATATGAACCTTGGGTGTGAAACACTGCCAACCCACATTCTGCTATGTAAACTTTTGGTTTCAACCAAATAAATCAATTAGAAAATATGTCTCTTTTTACCTCAGTGTCTTGATCTGTAAAATTACAGTAAAACAGCACCTATGTCATAGGGTTGTTGCAAAGATTTAATATCTTAATAAAGTTAAAGTTCTAGGTGAGTGCCTGTCACAAAGCAAGCACTGTAGAAGAGATCATTGTTTCTTAATATTATTTAAGTGAGAACATGCATCTATTTGAGTGAACTGGTGCCGGAATTGCTCTGAGCAAGCTGTATTAGCACACCAAAACCATACTATTTCATGATTATAAAAGAGCTCTGGCTACATGCTTGGGAGGTGCTAAGATATCTTGTCTTGAATATAATAAGGAGCGTTGTGAACTGAATTAGGGTCCAACTTGCTTTAACAATGTTTATGTGACTGCATACTGCCTAATTTTACTCTTTCTCTCCAGGAGAATATGTTGTCATGACAACCCATTTTCATCTCAAGCGAAAAATTGGCTACTTTGTGATCCAGACCTACTTGCCATGTATCATGACTGTGATTCTGTCACAAGTGTCTTTTTGGCTCAACAGAGAGTCTGTCCCTGCCCGCACAGTCTTTGGTAAGTGTTGCTTGTTGGAGAATGAGGGAGAGATATTTGAAAAGACAACTATGGGTAGTGATAGTAGAGATGAGAAAGATTGAAGAACCATTCCTAGAGGTACAGGAGCAAGCCCCACAGTAGTAACTAAGTCACCAGGTTCTAGGATTTCAGGCAACTGAATTCCTAGAAAAGAAGTAGAGTAAGAGGAGTGTTGAAGTAAGACTACTGAAATTCTGCCTGCCTCATTCAGGTTTGCCCCAGGAGTATGGAAAGGAACTGAATCTTCAGTGGAAAAGGGAGGTATTCAGTACAGACTGAAGAAGGTAAAGGGTAGGAAATCAAGCTGACAGCATATAAGTAATTTGGGGCTTTTTGGAGAACATTTTTGTGGTGTGAGCATCTGACTGTGCTGCTTTTCCTTTAGCCTTTTTGAAAATATGAATTAGCTAATATTCAGTAAATGCTGCAAACAATTTGAAGAGTTCTTTAAAAATACCTATAATCAGAAAATCTTCTCAGTATGAGTTTTCTGATGTCTAGGAAGAGATTTACATATCATTAGCACTTTTCCCCCAGTGACTTAAAGCATACAAAATATTGTCTGCCTGTTCCTCCTGCTGAAAGAATTTTAGGAGATAAATATTAATTAATTATTTAGACTACTAAATCACCTCCATAGCCCCACACAGAATGCATTTCTACCAATATCCCGAAGCTATACAGTATCATTAAATAAATAGTGATGTTTCAGAAATTAGTAGCACTTTAGGTCAGATCTAGGAGGAAATGACAGTGGAGAAAGAGAAAGAGTAATCTTACATGAAAAAGAAAAAAAAAATTATAAGGGTATGACATCATGGAAGTCAAGAGAGGAAAGTATTTAGGAAGCAGGAAAATATCATCTGCGAGTTTATGTAGGATGCATATGCAACCTGTCTGTTGGGGATTGTGGTATACTTGCATGTTAGTGATCTTGGAAAGAACATTTCTAGTGAAATGGAGTTAGCAGAAGCTACGTGGGAGTAGGTTAAAGGTGTCCATTTTTGGAAATATAACAAAGTAGAGATCCTGAAAAATCCTGCTCTACAAATTCCTAAAAAAGCTAGATAAGAAAGCATTCTTTCAAGTTAACATCTAACGTCAAAAACATTAAAGGAAATACTTAAAAGTCCCCAGGAAAGAAGGAATTGAAAAATGCAGTGTCCATCACACGAACTGATACTCTGTAGCATGAAGATGAGTAAAGGGATAACTGGTTTGGGTTTTAAAAAAAAGAGAGAGAGAGAGAGAGTTTTAGTTTTAAGGTTATTCAAGGGAGGCATGGAGCCTGAGTAAAGTTAGGGGTTACAACTAAGGTTGTGGTACACTAAATAGTGACCCCCAAAGATATTCACGTCAAGTCCCTGGAACTTGTGAATGTAACCTTATATGGCAAAAGTAAGTTTGAAGGGGTGATTAAGTTCAAGAGCTGTGAAGATTATCCTGTATCTTCTGGATGGGCCTTAAATACAATCAATCATAAGTGTTCCAAGAGTGAGAATAATATATGACTACAGAGAAAAAAAGCAGTGTTATGATAGAAACGGGACAGATTGGAATATGCTCTACTATTGGCTATGAAGAACGAGGAAGAGATCCATGAGACAAGGAATCCAAATAGTGTAGTTCTGGAAGATGGAAAAGCCAACAGATTATTCTTTTAGAGAATTCAGAGGCAGTGCATTTCTGCTGACACCTTGACCTTAACCCAATGAAACTGATTTCAGACATCTACTGTATGAATAGATTTGTGTTGTTTTGCCTTAAATTTGTGGTGATTTGTTACATAAAAGTATAGGACATTAATACAAAGATGCTTGCCATAAATTCAATACCATTGAAAGGCCATACCCTCAATGTAAGAGAGCACTGGAAAAACACACTTATCAGTGCAGGAGACAATAAGAAGTATTTTTATTTTTTCCTGGGCTCTGTGTGAAATATAAGATTCCTTGAGAATTTATTTTTTAATTTAAACTTAGCCTCATACTAATTTAGAATTCATATTTACAGTAACCGCATTGATGTGAAAGCCTCCAAGTTGAAATGTTAATTTAAAAAGTGATTGCAGAATTTTTATGTAAGAATGCAGAGCCAAGAATAGCCAGTATTCTCCTAAAGAAGAACAAAGCAGAGAGGCTTTCCCAATAAAATGTAAAAAATGATTCAAAAGCTATAATAATTAAGACAGTGTGATATTGGCATAAAGAAAAGAAAAATAAATAAATGAAATACCATAGAGAGCTGAAAAATAGATCCATGCTCATGTGTCTGGAAACCTGATTTATCACAAAGATGGCATTGTAGAGAATTAAATTAAAGTTGGTCATAGACTTGAAAATAAAAGCTAAAACTATGATGCTCTTAGAAGAAAATATAAAGCAATATCTTTGCATCATTTGGTAGGCAGAAATTCCTTACTGCAAAAAAAAAAAAAAAAAAAAAAAAAAAACTAATAACACCAAAGAAAAAGAACTAATACATTCAACTTCATCAAATTTTACAATTTCTGCTCATCAAAGGGTAACATTAAGAAGATGCAATGGCAAGCATAGACTGGGGTAAAACATTGTGCATATGTATAAGACTTACAAAGTACGTATATTCCAAAAATATGAAAAGTTCTTACAACTCAATGATTAAAAGGCAAAGAATCCAATTTTTAAAACAGGCAAAAAATATGAACAACCATTTCACCAAAGAATGTGTGTATATATATATATATATATATATATATATATATATATATATATATCCACACACACATACATATATATATATGAATATAGATGAATATATATATATATTTCATACACTTATGGGCACTTATATATATTTTACATATATAAAAATGATAAGGATCTTTTCATACACACACACACACACACACACACACACACACACACACATATGACCATAAGTGTATGAAAAGATCCTTATCATTTTTATCAGGGAAACAAAAAGTTAAAGTTCACAGAGACATCACTTTAAACACATCATGGTAATATTTAAAAAGATTGACATTGTCAGATACTGGAGAGCTTCAGGAAGGATTGGAAATGTAAGACACTGCTGGTGGGGATATAAAGTGAAAAAAACATTTTGAAAAAACAGTTTGACTGATTCTTGCAAAGTTTAAAATGTATTTACCCTATAATTTGAGTATTCTTCTACATTATATTTGTGTTACTAGACACAGACTTTCAAATAGCCATGATTAATATGTTAAAGTAGATTAAGGAAACATGAGAATTCTGGCAGATGCATGGAAATTAAATGAGAGAATGACAGAGGGACAGTTGGAGAGAGAGACACACAGAGAGAAAGAGAGACAGAGACACAGATGACACATGCACACAAAGAGAATATTGGAAATTGTAGAACTGATAAATAGAAATTAGATCTCAAAGGTTTTGACATAGTGGAAGGATAATCCATGAACTGGAACATAGGGAAGAAGAAAATAACTGAAAAGGACAGAAATATAAAATACATAGGAGAGAAAATACATAATTTTTTTGAGATGGCCTACTGCAGGTTTAATTGGAATCCTACAAGAAGAGAAGTGAGAGAATGGTACTGATGACAATTTTAAGAGTTATTGGGTAACCACTGTCCAACCTAAACAAAGCTATAAAGTAGGGACAGGGAAAGGGAAGAACAGTGTAATGAATCTGACCAGCTTTCTTATATACATACATGAATATACCACAGTAAATCTCAACATCATGTGTATTCACAGACTACTATTTTAAAAAAGAAAACCTATAAGTAAAGAGCAGAAAGATCAGTAGAGGAGAGGCAAGGGAAACAGAGAAGGGAGGAGAGGAGGGAAAGGGGAAGTACTGGGAATGAATTAGAACAAATTCTATCCCATGCTTTTATAATTATGTCAAAATAAATCCAAATATTATTTATAAAGAACCAATAAAAATTTTAAAAAACTATGAAATCAAGTAGAATAAATTAAAACATTAAAATAAGGACAAATCATAGTGAAACCTCTGTAAACAAAAAGCAAAGAGAGCAAAATGGTCTTAAAAATAACCTAGAAGAAAACACATTGCCTTTAAAGTGATAACAAATACACTGATATCTGACCTCAATAGAAACAAAAATAGGACATTTTAAACAAAAAATAAAATAAAATGTTAAACATTTATCATTACCATTAGACCCTCACTCAAAGCAATACTAAAGGTTATTCTTAAATAAAAGGAGAACTGTCCTTGAAAGAAGGTTGAAGATATATTTAAAAACAAGAATAAAAATAAAACAAAATATAAGTAATGGTAATGTGTATTGAATGTATAAAATAATAACAAGTGACTTATTGTGTCAATAATATATTTAGAATAAAATACTACATTATAATATAATCTATATAAGTTGAATTAGTGATACATGAAGATAAATGTTCTATAGGCTTTCACTATCAAGGATAACCAATTAATATTTAATTGTCATAAATCAAAGATGCATGCTGACTGAAACTCTCCTGTATCTTCTGAGAATTTTAAATGTTACAACTACTTAAAAAACAGTTTGTGTCATATGAAGTTAAACATATGGTCACCATATGATCTTGCAATTCCATCCCTAGATATTTATCAAGAAAAATGAAAGCATACACTTGTACAAACACTTACATGTAATCATCCAAGCACCTTTGTTTATAATTGTCAAATATTGGAAACAATCTAGATGTCTATTAATAGATGTCTCTGAATACATGAATAAATTATATTCTTTCAATACATTTCCTCTGAAATTAAGAGGAATAATTAAAGATAAATGAAAAACATGAATGAACCTAAAATATTATGCTGTGTGAAGGAAGCCAGGGACAAATGAGTTCAGACTATATACAATTTTATTTTCATTCCACCTATCACACATGCAGTTTGGCTACCACATGTAATCAAGTAAATGAACTAGAAGTGCTTAAAGGAAGTGAAGGGTCAGTCAGTTCTACCTGAGCCTTTCAAGAAAAGCTGTCTAGAAGAGTCTAGAAAGAAAAGCACCGGTTACAGGCTGGATCTCTTTTTTTTTTTTTTTTTTTTTTTTTTTTTTTACATACTGAGAATCTTTTTGCCTATCTGCAAAGTGTTCTGAATGCTTGATTGAGAGTCTACCAGATCTGACCAGCTAAGAGCTCTCCATAAGATGACAGTTCTAATTAAGCCTTAAAAATCTCTGCATAGTGAAGAAATGCGTTTTGCAGTACTGTTCTCTCCAGCTAATCACATGCACAGTGCTGTGCTTGTGCCAAGGTGGAAAATTGTGTTTGCCAATAACCATAAATGAAGCAGATTCTTTTTCCTTAAGTTACTCCTACCTTGGTATGATATGAAGGTTACTGAGTCTTGGGTTCATTCTCGGAGTTTACCAGATTATGCATTCAAGTTATTTTAAATAGGTACTAGTTATATGGCTGATTCCTAACATGGATTGAAATGTGTGTGTTTTTTTTTTCTTTCTAATCAGCTTGATGATTCCCTACCTAGTTCATGCAAAGTATTCCTTTAGGGTCTCTATTTAAATTGCACTGAGTCTTTTACAGTCTGGATTGTCATGTATATAGCAAATATATATGTAAAGTTCATAATGGAGCAAGATAGGAATGCAAACTCCAAGGCTGCAGCACATATGGTTGACTGTCTATAGAATGATGACTTCATTCCATGCTGTACTTGACGCAGGCTCACAAGGGTCATATTTCCCATCCTCTTCAGCATGTCAGCACTTAAAAAGAAGCTGTGATCATTCCTTATTCTTCAAGTGTAAACGATTTAGATCAATTGATCTAAAAGAAATCTCCAGTTTTATAAAAACTCACAAGACACAGATTTTGTAATAGAGACCTAAAGTGTGGTGTGACTATAGGACCATTTTCCACAATAGTTGTTTCATTATTAGAAGAATGTCTAGAATTAAAGAAGTGAAAACCATACAGATCTCAGTCCATGTTCTTTTTTAAAAAAAAAAAAAACTTAGTTGTAGATGGACACAATACCTTCATTTTATTTATTTATTTTTTATGTGGTGCTGAAGATTGAACCCAAATCCTCACACGTGCTAGGCAAGTGCTCTACCACTGAGCCACAGCCACAGCCCCTCAGACCATGTTCTGAATCTTGCACTCAGTTCTGGTCTGTTGAGAATAGAATCACCAATATGGGGAAGGCAGTGAGCAAGAGAAGTTCATAAGGAGAACATGGATCTCCATATCCATTCTGGAGATGAGTAGATTCACAGGAAATCATAGGCCCCATTTTTCAGGTCTCTGAAGGCCTGTTCTGGAAAAGAAGGAGTGAAATATTTCTTCTTGTCACAAAAAGAACTTTAAGAGCAGTCAGTAGGCTGGTAGTTAAGAGAATGCAGAATTCATCTACAAAGTATGTTTTTCTAATTTTAAAACTGTCTTACTATCAAATAAACTACTTACTCTTCAATAGACATGTTTAAGTGCAGGTTAAGGAACAACTGTTAGAAGTGCTGCCCTGAATATTCCTATCTCTGTGCCACTTGAGATAGAGTGACTATGAGGTATACCCATCCACCTGGCTTTGACATCTGTGTGTTTTACTTTAAATGGACCATTTCAAGTGGAGTAAAGCTCCTTTCAAGTAGGAATTTGGTGAGCTCATCAAATAGACTCTCAATGTATTCCAGTTGCAACTTGCTCTCATATTATCTCTCTCCAGGTGTTACCACTGTTCTCACCATGACCACCTTGAGTATCAGTGCCAGAAACTCCTTACCTAAAGTGGCATACGCGACGGCCATGGACTGGTTCATAGCCGTCTGTTATGCCTTTGTATTTTCTGCACTGATTGAATTTGCCACTGTCAACTACTTCACCAAGCGGAGTTGGGCTTGGGAAGGCAAGAAGGTGCCAGAAGCCCTGGAAATGAAGGTGAGATACAGCAAAGGAGAGGCTGGGAAGCACCCCCTGAGAGAACTGTATTGAGACCAGGAGTGAGCAGCTTATAGCCTGCGGGAACTGGGCAGGGCTGTGTGCTATTCACTGGGGTCATCAATCCAATTCTCAACCGGAGTGCTTCTTGGCAAGCTAGAGTTTTGTCTGGGGACAATGAAAAGAGAGCAGGTGCCATGGAGGGTTCACATCATGATCAAATGTAAGTGTGATCCTGCTAGATCCAAGGGAAACCCATTGGTATTTACAAAGTCCCCTGGAGGCTTGTACTCTATCTTAAATCAAATGAAAAATCTCTACAGCCACCTAAGCATCTCACTTTCCAGTACATTTACCTTACAGTCATACCAAATGGACCATCGTTCCTTCTGTCTTTGCATATTTTTGTTTGTTTTCTTGTTGTTGTTTTGGAGGGTATGGGGATTGAACCCAGGGGCAAACTACTAAAGATTGAACCACTAAGCCACATTACCAGCCCTTTTTAATATTTTGTTTAGATACAGGGTATCACTGAGTTGCTTATGGCCTTACTAAGTTGCTACGGCTGGCTTTGAACTCATGATCCTCCTGCCTTAGCCTCCCGAACTTCTGGGATTGCAAGCATGTGCCGTATACCCAGCATCTTTGCTTATTTTTTATTCTCTGATGAAATGCTCTTTCTGCCCCCCATGCTTGGTGAGAGCCAGATGAAATGGTACTTTCTCCATAGAGCCTTTTTGGAATCATTCAGAGATATTTAATTTTTCTGTGGGATGGTACTCCTGATATTAAAACAATTTGTTTGCATTAAAAGTATTTGTCTGGCTCCTTGTTAGACTGTGAACAACTTGAGGGCAGGGACTTATCTGTATCCTTGCAATAAATGCTGAATAAATGTTGGTTGGGAGTGGAGTCTCTCTCTGCTTCCTGGAGTGATGTCCTGAGCCATTTTCACCTCAAGACCCTTCTGCCATGATGTTCGCTTCATCTCTGGCCCAGACCTAATGGAGTTGGCCGTCTATGGACTGAGACCACTGAAACTATTGTTGCCCAAAGCTCAGCCCTTGTCCTGGATGCCAATCCAATAACAAGGACATAGTTTTGAGAAAAAGGAAAAGAGACAGTATATTGTTGGGTTGCTAGCAGAGGAGAAACACAGCAGAATCCTGTCCCAAAGGCTGTGATTCTGCCTTTCAGCAGGAAGGGGGCGTGGCTTTTATAGAGGTGATTCAGAGAAAATGAGTTAGGGAGGAGAGATGAGGGAGAAGATCAGGGAAAAAAAGATCAGGCAGAAAAAGTTTGGGGAAAACAAAACAAAACAAAAAAACAATGTGTAAGTTTCAAAGCCACAAAGCCATAGTCAAAGCATCAAGTGAAACCCTGTTACACTATGAGCACCAAATAGTATTTTCTCCTCTAAAAAAATGTTGGTTGGATTGGTGGGTAAATGGTAAAGAAGGGAGAAAAAAATAAACCATCTGGTTAGTAGGAATTATGAATTTGGAATCAAGATTTGTCTTACCTTGATCCTTTAAATGAGTTAAGGTATCTAAATCTAGATGAATATTATCAAATACGATAGAAAGAACTGCCAGATGTGAACCCTTTCAAAGTATCACAGAGAATAAAAATGGCAATGAAGATTTTTCAACCTGGGGGAAAAGACAATTTCCATAGAGTGCAGAATGGTGAGTTGGCAAAATTTTGAAATAGACTCTAACTACTTATTTAAACAGAACTTATTAACACTTTCCTATTCTATCTATTTAATCATAGGAATTTTGTGTTAGTTTTATTAATATACTTAGTCAACTTATTACTTCTGTATGCTTAAATGTTTGTATCTCCATGTCTTGATTTATCGGCTGTGAGAAAGATCTGTTGGCTCCCCACCCAACTACTACTATATAAAGAAACCAGGATACTTATCCTCCCTCTTGCCATCTTTCTTTACCAGTTCCTTTCATCTCCCAAACTTGTTATATTATTATTATAAGGCCATCATTTTTATAGTTGTTTCATCATAGTTCTACATTTAAATGGGTTCTTTTCTTTAAGTAGTTCTTTTTTCCCCAATTTTTCCATTCATTTCTTGGTTACCTCAAGGTTATCTTCTAGAAGTTTCTTTAAGAATGTCCCATGGGAACTACACTTTGTACTTTCTTAAATACATAAAATATCTGCCTATTGTGTTTATACTTGAATTATAAGGAGGCTATTGTGCAGCGGGTGGGATGCATTCTCTTTCTCTGGTGATTACAGACTTTGGTTGCTATAATCAATTCTGACATTTAATGTTTTTTTTTCTTCCAGAAATCTAGAAACCTTGAGAATTTCTCACAATATAGGAGACTTTACTTTATGGCTTAGAAGCCCATATAAGTGTATCACTTATTTGTGAAGTCCAGTTACTTGACAAGGATATATCCTAATCTGTATAAATTTTCCCAGGATACAACATTGGCCTTTAAACCTATAGATTCATGACCTTATGTTTCAGGAAATCTTCCTTAAAAATATATACTTAGCTGGGAGCCATGGTGCACGCCTGTAATTCCAGTGGCTTGGGAGGCTGAGGCACGAGCATCTCTAGTTCAAAGCCAACCTCAGCAACTTAGTGAGGCTCTAAGCAACTCTGTGAGACCCTGCCTCTAAATAAAATACAAAAAAGGGCTGGGCATGCATGTGGCTCAGTTGTTAAGTGCCCCTGGGTTCAATCCCTAGTACAAAAAAAAAATACTTGTTATGATCTTTTCCTAGAAGGACAAATTATACATACCATAGAGCTTTTTTGATCTTTCATATCTATCATTTCTTTTCTAATAATTTTAGTTCTTTATTTTCCATTTCATTTTCACTTGATTTTCTCAAGTCTATCTTTCATGTCCCTTACCATTTTCAATATGATAATTTGTCTTCAGTTATCACTTGAAGTTTCATTAGAGGTGTTTTTTACTAGCCCTGCTATGTGTGGAAGCATCAATTTAGGGCATGGCTGAGAGTAAGAAGGACAATAGTGAGTAGTCAAGAATGAGTAGCATCAAGTTCATATCTGAGTAACATTTGTTTTGCTCCCTGTAGTGATTCTGCTTCTACCTTGTAAGAAGTTTCCTTTGCTCACAGAAAAGCACTCTATATATGGTACACTTCTATGTATGTGTGTATGCATGTGCCCAACAGTATACATTTGGTTTTATATCCTTTAATTTTCCACTCCCTATCTTCTCTGACCTTCGTGGTGTTCAAAAATAATTACAGGGTATTTTAACTACCAGCATGACACTGATATTATTTTAAAACAAATATCATTTTTTTTCCTCTCTGAAGCCATACTAGCCACTTTTGAGATCAAAGTTTAAAAGTATTTAAGTTTCATCACAAGATAAAATTTTAGGACTGAGGATATAGCTGAGGTAGTTTGCTTACTTAGCATGTGCAAGGCCCTGGGCTTGGTCTTCAGCACTTCAAAAAAAAAGCAAGATAAAGTTTTAGTTTCTTTTATTTGCCTTACTTTTTTTGTTTGGACCAAGAGAGAATGGAGCAAAGATGTACTAACTCTGACAGAGTAAACTTAAATATTGCTAGAATATATTATTAAACAGATATTTTAAGAGCAATTAACAGAATAAGGAATATACAACCTGAGTTTGCTAAGAGAAAATTATGACAAACTAAATTATGAGCCTTTATAAAAAGTTTAATGAGTTGGTAGATCAAGAAATGCCATAGATTTTATCAAGCAATTTGAGTAACTTTGCATTATGTCCCCATAGTTAATACAAAGTAGTTAAAAATAGTTATCTTTAGGCTGATGTAATTGGTTGACCAACTGAAGTCAAATAGAATTCACTGATGGATTGACATTAACCTGAATAGAGGTCCCTGAGAATATTTCATGCTTTTTTTAACTTCTTCAAATGTTGTCATCAATGACTCAGATGAAGACACATAAGGAATAAGATTCATATCTATAAGGGAATGTTAGTGAATGTTAATTACTTGGGAGAGGAGTATTTCTGAATTAAAAATCAAAAAAAACTATGGAATGCATAAAATGGATCTATAATGTGAAGATCCTATACTTTATACTTCCATAATTTGTAGGAACTAACAGTAAGACTCATAGAAATAGGCATAAAGTGCCTTTAAAGTGAACATACCAGAATTTAGTCATAGTTTCTTTTTTCCTCCTTCAGAGGGACTTATTAAAACTTATTTCTTTATAAAGCTAAAATGAGTGATCATGAAAGTTTTAAAATAATATAAATGATTTTAAAATTTATTTCTGATCTGTATTATGGTCAGGGATTAGATAAAACGTAGGAGGAAAGATTATAGAGGAAAAAATGGAACAGGTAGAAATAAAACATCATTTATAAATAAAGACAAATGACTACAGTATAATTATACTCTGAAAAATAGATGAACTGTGGGCTTCTGAGGATCAACCATATGTGTTTTATAACTGCTTATTCTGACATTACCTCTAAAGTGACAGTAAATTAATAAAATAGGTATAAAGCCACAAATACCAGGAAATCTGGATAATGTTTGTCAGTCAAACAAAACATTTTAACACATCTTTAAAAAAATTGAATGTGAATTGAAGGAATAAAAAATTATTTGTCAAGCTGGAGTAAGACAGAACCCATGAGAAACTCAATGTTCAGATACGTTAGGCACAATAGAGAACAGAGGTGCAACTAGGTGGATTGGTTAAAAGCATGTGTACAGATTTTTAAAACTCCAGAGCCTGTCCAACATATGAGATTAATCATCCAGATACATGCTCTACAGAATGAAAAGCAAGATTTCCCTTCTGTGTTAGTCAGCTTTTCTTCACTGAGACAAAAAGCTGAGTAAAACAACTTACTGGAGAAGGTTTATTTTGGCTCATGGTTTCAGAACTTTCAGTTCATGGATAGCTGGCTTCATTTCCATGTGCCTGTCTTGAGGCAGAGCATCACAGTGGGAGGGCATGGCAGCAGAATGCATTTAACCTCATTGTAGCCAGTAAGCAGATGGAAAGAAGGGGCTTGGGGGGAGATGAAGATAAGGAGTACCCTTCCAGTGCATGCACACACCCTATGACCCACTTTGGATCACCAAGACAAATTACAATGTAAGAGAGGAACGAACGATTTAAAAAATAAAAGACAACTCCCTCCATTTACCTGCAAATGCCACGATTTTATTCTCTTTTGGTGCTGAGTAGTATTCCATTGTGTATATATACCAAAGTTTCCCTATCCATTCATCTACTGATGGACATGGGGCTAAGTGAAGTTAGTCAGTCCCAAAAAACCAAAAGACAATGATTCCTTTGTTATGAAGATACTGACTTATAATGGCAAGGGAGGGGGGATGAGAGGAATAAAGGAATTTTAAATAGAACAAGGGGAGGGAGAAGAGGGGAGAGGTCAAGGGGATAGTAATAATGGCAGAATGAGTTAGACACCAATACCCTAAGTACATGTATGAAAACACAAATGGTGTGAAAATACTTTATGTAAAACCAGTGACTTGAAAAATTGTGCTCTTTATATGTAATATGAAATGAATTGCACTCTGCAAGCATGTATAACAAATTACAATAAAAATACAAAAAAAGACAACAACATCAACAAAGGGACATCTTGTCTTGGAGGGAGGAAACAGAGATAATATCAAGAATTAAAGAGAAGGTGCTAAGGATGTATAGCTCAGTGGTAGAGCACTTGCCTAGCACATACAAGGCCATGGATTCCATCCCCAGCACTAAAACAATAAAAGAAGAATTAAAGAGAAATTAAGAAAAACAAATCCAACTTATATCTTGAGTTTTACCATAAATTTGTATATATTTTCCAAAAAAAGAACAAGATGCTATATAAAATAAGATCAATGAATAAAGAAGAGTTCTTGATATTAAAAAAATATACTTGCCAAAATAAAAAATTTAATAGTGGGGTAGAAAAATAAAAGGAAGAAAACCACCCATTAAGTTGGGGGCAGGGGAAAGAGTTAAAATAAAAGTAAGAGACTTTGGGATGAAAAGTTAAGGTAAAAGACTTTGAGAATCCAAGAAGTTCATATAACTCAGAAATCACAGAATCAATGACAAGCAAAAAAGAGAAGGAAGGAAATTAAGAAAGAACTAACACAGAAATTTTTACAAATGGAAAGACATAAGCCTCCAGACTCCATAAGTGTTCTTGTTGGCCTACATAAAGGCAAATCATCAAGAAATTTCAGAAATCTAGGAACAATGCCGGGCGTGGTGGCGCACGCCTGTAATCCTAGTACTTTGGGAGGCTGAGGCAGGAGGATTGCGAGTCCAAAGCCAGCCTCAGCAATGGCGAGGCACTTAGCAACTCAGTGAGACCCTGTCTCTAATAAAATATAAAAAAAAAAAAAAGGGCGGGGGATGTGGCCCAGTGTTCGAGTGCCCCTGAGTTCAAGTCCCTGGTACCAAAAAAAAAAAAAAAAAAAAAAAAAAAAAAAGAAATCTAGGAACAAAAATGATAATCTATAAATAATGTAGAAAGAAATCAAATGTTATTTGCAAATAAATAAAAAACAGAATGGCATCAGATTTCTCAACTGCATTAGATATTGGAAGACACTAAAGCAGTAAATCTCATAAACCTGAAGAACAACTGATCATCAACCTGTGCATAACCAAAGTATCACTTAAGTGAAAAAATAAAGTAGTCATTTTCAGTCCTGCAAGAACACAGATAGTCAGGTATCCTGCTTTAGGGAAATATTGGAAGATATATTCTACTACAACAGTACAATAGAGCATAAAAGAAACACACAGAAAGAAATCTCTCAAAGAAGTGGAGTTATGTGAATTGCCTGACAAATAATTCAAAATTATTGGTTTAAGAAAGCTCAGTGTACTTTAATAAAATACAGAGGAACAATTCAGTGGTATCGGGAAAATGATCAATAATTAAAACTATCAAATTAACAGGTATTGAAAGAATTTTGTTAAAAAATAAAACAAATTCTGAATTTGAACATGGAATGAATAAAATGAAATAGAGAACATCAAAAACAGAATTCAACAAGCACACACAAAAAAATCTGTGAACCTGAAGATAGGTTATTTGAAAATATACATTCGGAGAAGAAAAAGTATTAAGTATAAAAAGCAACAAAGAAAGCTTATAAGATTTATGTGACAGCATCAAAGGAGCAAATCCCACAGTCATAGGAGTTTGAGAATAAAAAGAAAAACAATGGGACATAAGGTTTATTTTAAATAAAATTGATAGCAGAATACATTTCAATCTGGGGAGAAAAATAAATATCCAGGAACAAGATCATAGGCCTCCAATCAGATTCACTACAAACAAAACTCAGTTAAAACATATCATAGTCAAACAATTGCAAATCAAAGACAGAGAATATCTTGAAAGAGGGAAAAAAAACCCAGTAAATCACATGTAAAGGAGTTCCAATATGTTGTAGTGTATTTCTCAGTATAGATTTTATAGGCCAGGAGAGAGAATGATAATATATTCCAAGTGCTGAAGGAAAAAAAAAATGACAAGGAGGAATAGTGTATCCTATAAAGCTGTCCTTCAGAAATGCAGAAATAAGACTTTCTCAGACAAACAAAAGCTGAGGGAGTTCATCACCACCAGAACCATCTTATAAGATATGCAAAAGGAAGTTCTTCAAGCTAAAAGGAAAAATCGCTAATTAGTAACACAAGAACATATGAAGATATAAAACACACTGCTAAAAGTTAATTTTAGAATATTCTAATGTTCTAATATTGTAATGGTGATGTGCAAACCACTTATATCTTTAGTATGAAAGTTAAAAGATGAAACTATTAAAAATAACAGCTATGAGAATTTGTTAAAATATAACTTTTGTAGAACTATATCAAAATGGATTCTACTGTCATGTATAATTAAAAGAATCAATAAAAATCTAAAACAGAAAAAGATAACAATATAAAAAGATATAAATTGTGAAATAAAAAACAAACTATTAATGGAGAAGGGAGCACAACGTATAGATTTAAGTTTTTATCAGTCTAAAATAACATGTTATAACTTTAGGATGTTTAATGTAAGTCTCACGGTAACTACAAAGGACAAAAAAATCAAACTACAGTGAAAAAAAACAACTACAGGATGGGAAACAATATTTACAAACCATGAATCTGATAAGTGGTTAATATTCAAAACATATAAGGAACCAATACAATTGAATAGCAGGAAAATAAGCAACTCCTCCTCTATATTAAGACTTTTACTTTAATTTTCTTCCTTGACAATGCCAGTAAAAATTACAGTGAGTGATTAATGTGTGTTTTGTTGGAAATGGTGACAGCAATTAAAAAGTAATTTTCCTTTCTTAAAAATATTTGTGATTGAATTGATTGCTGCTTCTCCTCATCTATAGAACACAAAGTACCTATGGAGCTAAAGAAAGTGTTTGTTGTTCCAAATGATTATTTCAGAGACCTTGTCATAACCAGCTTATAACATGAAAGCTTCTAGCAAAATCAGGGCACTGGTTTTGTTTTTCTTTCTTGGTATTTTATGGAAAAAAAAAGGATTACTAAACAAATTAATAAGTAAGCAGGCAAACAAGTAAAGCACTATTCTATTTAATAGCAAAAGCATTTACCAGCAGGACTCTATTCACAAAATGACTTTGCTAATTATAAATGAACTCATGTAGTATTTAAAGCATTTACAAGTTTCTCAGAAGCCCTAGAGTTCTGTGCCCCTTCTCTGCTTATAGCAATGTGATGCAATCCTCAAGGAGAAAAAAGCATTGCTTTTAAAATGTCCTGTTAGTCAGACTGTTCATTTTCTTAAATCAACACCCCCCCATGTTTGATGCTTGCCCTCCCTGACTGAAAACACTGAAATCAGTATAGGCAGGCTGAGCAGGAGAACATGGCATAGGGAACCTTTTAGGATTTGACCTCTGCATGTCTGCACATCCTTAGTTCCTGCAACTCTTTGCCATGCACACTGTGATCCATCCTCTACAAACTCCTTGGCATCCCTCACATACCGCCCTTGGTCTATGCAGTGGCCTTTGCTATATTTTCATCTGATGAGTTCCTGCTCATCTTCTGTGAGCCACACCACAAACCCCATTGCTTTCTCTGAGCCAACTTTTCCTATACGTCCTAGTTTTTGCTCCCCCCTTTTTATTGAATTACCATAACACTTTGCTCAAAACTATTAGAACTCTGATTACATTCTATGACAATGTTCACAAGGCTCCCTTGCACACTGGACTGTGCACTCCTAGAAGACAGGGACTAAAGCTGTCTTATCTTTTAACCTTTCCACTTAACCCTTCTTGGCCCAGTAGACATTTTGTAAATATTGAGCAAAAGTTATTACTAGGATCAGGAAGGTAAATGGCAGTGAGGTTGAAAGGAGAAAAGATAAAATCATGGGAACTCTAAAGCAAAGAAGAAAAGAAATTAAAGAGATTAGGAGAGAGGGCAATAAGAGAGGGTAGGAATAAAAAGAGCTAGGATGTAAACAAATAGGAAATGGAGGAGTAAAGAAACAAAGCCTGAATTCTAAGAAGCAAAGTAACATCAAGAAAGGAAATATGAAGTGTCTGAGATTGGAGCATTTCTCAGCCAAAGAGGGATGGAGGGAAGAAAAGTCAGAGTGAGGAATGAGGCAGAATCTAGCCTATAGCCTATGAGCCAGGCCCCTGCCTTTGGCTGGAGATGAGAGCTGCCCTGCTCCCTTGGTTTCCCTGCCCCTAAGCTTCTCTGTTCTGATTCAGGCCTAAATATTGTCTCCTCTTCTTTCTTCAGCAACAGGGGAACCCTAGTGAAGCCCCATGTGTACATGAGTGCATATATGTGAGGACAAAAGTGTGTGTGTGTTTGCTTGCTTTCCACTGCCTGTTTGGGTGTTTTTACTCTGAAACCTAAGCCCAAAGGGCAATGCCATAGCAAGCCCTCAGCTACCTCTGCCTTTGCTGTCTCAGAAAGGTCATTTTCATAGCCCTTTTGGGAGGCTATGTCTCCTGCCTGAAGTCTGGCAAGAGTGGAAAACTTTGGTGTGCTCCCAACCTTGCTGAATCCATCACAGTGTATGAAGGCTGAGGTGTTTGTCATAATGATGCATGTATAACATACCATAGTATTTATTGTGCCTTTAAGACAAAATGACTTTTCAGACTCACCGAGCCCCCTTCCTCGCAGAAGATGTACCACTTGATGATCATGTTCTTTTGGAGTTATTTCTCGGGTAACCCAAAATGTCTCATGTCTATAGAAAGCAGCACAGTGCAGCTGTGGATAAAAATCAAGAGCCCAGGGTGTTAGTATGAGCTCAGCCATTTAGTCTGAGGCTAATTTTTCTCATCTATCAAACTACATAATATATAAGGCTCCACATATGACTAACAGTCCATAGTTTACCTGTGGTTGCTACCACCATTCTATCATCTGATCCTCTCAACAACCTACCAATTATTTTGATCCTCATTTTACAGATGAAGAAACTGGAGCTACAAGAGGAAAAGTGACTCATCCAAAGCCACAAAGCTAGTGAGCCAGGATGATGCAAGTTTTCTGTTTTCAAACTCATCTTCAATTAGCCCTAGACAAAAACCTAGCTGTGTATTGGCTTCATGGTCCCTGTTTCTTAATTTCCCTCATAGCTCCTCCTTCCTGTAGCCACTGAAGTTACTGTGTGTAATGAATTAATTAGCTTCTATTTTATTCTCCCCTCCTCCCCTCTTCTCCCCTTCCCAACCTCTAGAAAAAAACACCAGCAGCACCAACAAAGAAAACAAGCACCACCTTCAACATCGTGGGGACCACCTATCCCATCAACCTGGCCAAGGACACTGAGTTCTCCACCATCTCCAAGGGCGCTACACCCAGTGCCTCCTCAACTCCGACAATTATTGCTTCGCCCAAGGCCACCTATGTGCAGGACAGCCCCACTGAGACCAAGACCTACAACAGTGTCAGCAAGGTTGACAAAATTTCCCGCATCATCTTTCCTGTGCTCTTTGCCATATTCAATCTGGTCTATTGGGCCACGTATGTGAACCGGGAGTCAGCTATCAAGGGCATGATCCGCAAACAGTAGATAGTAGTGGTAGCCTGGCAACCAGAGCACTGTATACCCCCTGAAGCATCCAGGCATCTAAACCCCCGGGGCTCCCCTACATGTGTTTCAGGATTTTTCTTTTTCACCCCCTTCCAAGCTGTGAGTCTCAATTCATATTTATGAATCTCAATGAAAGTCTATGAACAGAAAGATTACTTGTCCCTCTGACATTGCTTAGTATTCCCCCATCAGAGCCAATCACTGCCATTTGTCCAGTTGCTCATCTTAGTCTGCCAGTCTCCCCCAGCTGAGGGCACTGCATGTATTTTATTGCACTCTGCCCACTGCAGAAAGAATTGGAGACTCTGCTCCCTAAGGTGGGAGCCTTGTCTGTTTGAGAGGTACAGACTGAGGAGATTTGTTGACTGGGTTAGACCAGACAATTCTGACTTACTCGGGAGCCAGGCTGGGTTATCACAGATAGTCCTGTCTGCCACCTCTTCTGCCTGTACCATAAGAACTGGTAGCAAAGGCAGAAGCCAATACTAACCTGTGTTCATCATCCCCAATCCCTTTCTTGGCTTGGAAATTAGTAAGGACAATTAAGGCTCAAAACTATCAACCATGTGTGGTCAAAACAAATAAAACCAGCTGTGCCAGACTGGCACCAAGATGGCTATAGCCCTGCCAGGTTCAGCCCCTCAGGAAAGTACACTCATGCTTGGTATAGCTCTCCACCAGGAAATTTCTCTTCGATGCCTTTTACCACCTTGTAGCCAGCTGGGCACTGATTAGTTTGGATTCATTACTGACTTCAAACTCTTCAGGAAAAGAGATTTTTTTAAAGTTAAACAAAAAGATGTTAATAGAAAAACACCTACATCAAATGCTTGTATGAGAATTTTTAAAAGTTGGGAGAGATAAGAAACTTACCTCCTTTGCTAAGGCAATAGTTGAATACTGGATGGACAAGAGTGGTTGATGGTAGTTGAGGATTGAAGGCTGGTGCAAATGAAAGGGTCATTGGCAAGAGCAAGTCAAATTCTTCCTTTTATATCCTTCAAAATCCACTCTTCCCACTCCCAGGCACTTTGCTCCCACCATGTCAGGCACATCTGGTCATCTGCGAGTGCCAATTCTTATGAGGGGTGAATTGGTGATTCATACAAATATGTCTAGTTAACTTTTGAATCAGCTAAATCATTAACTTTATTACCAGTTTTATAATGAATTATGCACAGGCCATTTAATCTCATTCATTCTTAATTTTAATATGAGTAAAAGGGACAGGCATAAATTTAAAAATTTTTATAAGATGAATAAACTGAGTCCCAGAAGTTTGAATACTTGTCTAGGCTCCCTACAAGTATCTTTAATAAAGAACTTTCATATGCCCCTCTCCAAAGGCCAAAATGAAGAAAGAACTGAGAAGTCCAGGTCCCCTCTGACTCAGAATCAGCACAATTTCAGTGAGCTTTCTTGAGGGTAGATTGTTTGGACACCAAAAAGGTCTTTGGAAAGTTATAATGCAAGCAGATTCTCCCTGCCCGCCACCTGAACAAAGCTCCTAAGGGGTGTAACATTAGCTGCTGGTTGCCCTTTCATCCATCCTTCCCCCACCACCTGCTTCCTTGCCATTGCTGGGATAATGCATGCCAGTCCCATTATTCCTAAGACTGTGTCTGTAGGTAAATTCATGACTAGAAGAGTGTAGTTTCGTGGATATGTGGGGGTGGGGGGTGGGGTGGGCGGGGCCGTTACTGATTGTCAAGGATTTAGAATGGAAGCCTGACCTTTGCCTCTCTGTAGAAATTGTGTTTCCAAATGCTTTGGTGCAATGTTTAGCGGCTGTTTATTAAACCCTTTCTGAATTGTACTTGGGCTGGAGAACTTTTATTGGTCACTCTTTGCCTACTGCAGACAGTACTATGCTCTTTCACCCCTGTTCTGGTGCCACCCTTACTTACACTTCTTAACACCATTAGAATAAGCTGGAAGAAAGCTATCTCAAAGAAGAGCTCCAGTCCAGTGATGGAGCTCATGTGAAAACAGAGCTTCTGTCCACTCAGTGGTCACATTAGCCACTATAAGAGAGAAGGAAACACCTGTGTTACTTCCTATGCTATATTCACCAACTCCCTGGGAATAAAGAAAGATATTGTCATTACAATTCTAAAGGCTTTCTCTTTTCCATTGATTATTATTTCCCTTAAGCAATAGTTCTCTTAGGCAGTATTATTAGGCAGAATGAGAATGAGTGTTGAGAAATGGAAGATGACCCTTCATCTTGCAGAGTTAGGAGAAATCTGGGAAATAATCTCAAGAGATTTACTTCAGAAAATTACCTGGGTCCTAAAGGATGGGGCAAATCTTCTTGGGAGAGAATTTCAAATCTTAAATAGGGGTTTTCTCATTTAAAATAAAGGAAGGGACTTGGATCATCTGATCCTTGATGCATGTTCCAGCCTTGTGATCATCTGATGGGTGTGCTATTACTACAGTAATTCCAGTCCCTGACAAGTTCAGTCACATTCTGCAAACAACTACAAAACACAGAATGCAACCTCTCATATAAAATTCCCTAATTACCAAGATTTATGTGTTGTTTCCTTAAGAACCTTCTGAAACCACCTTGCCTCTAAAAGTTTTGCCCCTAGTCTTAGGGGAAAGCTCAAACTGGTCCCATCAGCATTTCTGTTGCTGAGCTCCACTAGAGTTTAAATCCCTGCTCCAATACCTGTGGGTTGGAGTATTTTATGGTATTAAGAATGTGAGAAAGAGATCCCAGCAGATTATCGAAGGTACCAATCTAGAGGCTACTAGAGGACTGTGTAGCACATAGAAAACAGTAAGTATTTACTGAATAACTGAATTCTAACTGCATGGAGGAGGATTTCTTCTGTGGTATTTGAGAAGAGACTAGTCAAACCATGATCAATGGAGACTAATGGAAATAAACACAATGTGCAGTCTTCTAAGGTAGCTCTGGAAGCATCCCAGTACTAATAAATGTGCTCTATTTTAAGCCACTTTAAATAGCTTTATCCTAATTAAATAATTGTTTGCTCCCATGGGCTTTTAAATCTGGAGGTTCATTAAGGATCTATTAGTACCTCTTGCTAAATTACTGAAGGCAGGAGAAGCTATGGCTGAGCACTAGACACACCTGAAACCTCAGACATACCCACTGGCCCATCCAGTATGCATCTGTGTTATGACACCCTTCAGAGGGGTCCCCAGGATGGGCTTGGGAAAGAGACACCCTGAAAAATGTGAATCCTTACAAAAAGTCCAGCAGGAAAGAATAGGAAGGAGACTGAAGGAGGAAGGACACAATTGGGGAAAATGCTGTCAAAGGGATCCAAGAATTGGAGGTAGCCCTTTAGCCCAAAAGCATTCATCAGTGACCAGCTGCTGGAGTGAGGCCAAAAGTACCTTGCCCTTGTTGACCGAAAAACTGCCTTCTGGAACCTTCAACTTTACTTATTCTTTAAATATCTTTTATTTAAGGTATACAGAATTGTGTTTTGATAAACACACACACAGAGAAATGATTGTTAAATATAAGTCTATGTACTTGACTTTTGAGGATTTGTTCATTTGTTTTGTCCTTTGTTCAGATTTCATTTATGAGTGAGATCATGTGGTACTTGTCTTTCTGTGCCTGGCTTATTTTGCTTAAACATAATGATCTTCAGTTTTATCTATGTTGTCACGAATGATAGGACAACCTTCCTGTTCCACCTCCCTTCTGCTTTAGCTCTAATAATTTACTATCAAGGAAAAATCATTGAGAAAAATGGGTACATGGATTTCATCCTGGGTTTAATTTCATTACAGTTGCTGTGTAATGTTAGGCAAGTCCTTTCCCTGAGCTGAGACTTAGTTTCCCCCTTAGTAAAATCAGATCATGATCAGAATCAAATCAACAGAGTATCCTTTCCAGCAGCTTCCTGGTGGGATGCTCTGCCCTGAAGTATCACTATGTCCAGGAACCCACCCTGATTCTACTGTAGCCCTCAAACCCACCCACCCTAGCTGCACAAATCTCATTTTTTTTTTATCCTTGTGATACAATTCAGATGCATGGGCAGTTTCAAAAGAATTTGACTAAATACTAAGTAAGGATGCTTGGATGTTAAACCAAGGAATACATGGTTATATTCATACCTCTAGCAGTGAACTCCTCAGCTCACCAGCCCCACCCCCATATCCTGGCCCTGCTTGTGGCAGGGTCTCATGTGTGTTGTAAGATGCAAGATTATTAGTTGTCCAACTCCAGTCCGTACATGGGAAACGTTGCATCTTAAATTGAGGAGATTGTAAGGATCCTGGTGCCAGGCAGGGGGACCCAGCTAAGCTAAGAGCACAGAGTGAAACAAACACCTCTCCTTTTTTTTTTTCCTTCCAAACATTTAACTCAGGAGAGAATAGAAATTCCCAGAAATAGACTCCCTAAACTTCTATGACAAAATAGACTTAATGAGATGTGCACTTTCCCCTTCTCTTCTGTCACAGAAAAACATTAGCTTGCCTTCAGTCTAAGGCCAGCCCCTTTTCTTGTTGTTCATCTCTACTCTCTCCTCAAAGAATGCTAATTGTGTTATCTGCTCTCAGTAAGCTGCTCTTGCTGAGTCACCACTGCCCTTGTTACTAAAACCAAAAGGCATTTTCAGTTATCTTACTTGACCTGTCAGCAGCATTTGACACTGTTAACAACTACATCCTTAAAACGTACTCATTAGTTTCCATGACACCACAGTCTCCTGGTAGCCCCGCTTCCCCCACCCCACCCCACCCCACCCCCCGCCACCTTTCTATTTCTCATATTTTCCTACTAAACTTCTTTCTTTCCCTCCCTTAAAAGCTTGGGGCTCCCTACAGTGTTTGCCCTGTTCTTGTTTCCCTTTCCACATTCTTCCTGAGTGATCTCATCTCTCCTGATGGTTTCAGTTACTGCATATTCTAGTTATCTTTTGTTGTGTAACAAACCACCCCAAAGTAAAATAACCCCTTATTATCTTGCCCATACATAGGTCAAAAAAGTGGACAGAAGACAGCAAGGATGACTTGTCTCTGCTCTATGATGTCTAGGACTAAGTATAGGATGGCTAAAACAAGCAGAGGGTGACTTCATTGACTAGAACATCTTGGAGTGAAGGGTTCACTTCCCTGCTCCATATGGCAGGCCATTCTAGAGTAAGATGCAAATATGTTAATTGCCCAGTTCCAGTTCTGTTTAGAAAGGCAAAAGTTGGGTCCTAATCTGAGAAGATGAATGAGATTGCTGGAGCGTGACTAGGGAATGGGATGCCTTGCTCACATGTCTGCCAGTTGGGCTACTAAGGTTAAAGGACAAGTTCATCTGGGACTGTTGACTTCACAATCTCTACATGGTTTTTCCTTGTGGCTTCCCAAAGCATGTAATCTGGGTTCTGAAAGAGAACATCTCCAGAAGGAGTCTGTGAAGAACAAATGTTCCAAAAGAACCAGGTGGAAGTTGCATGGCTTTTACTCTCCTAACCTGGGAAATCATGCAGCAAACCTAAGGTCAGGGTAGAGTCAAGAGGAGGGACACAGAAAGCCAAAAACATTGGTGGCATATATGAAAGTCACCACACCTTCTTTGTGCTGGTGACTGCCAAATTGATGTCTTTAGCATCCTTCTTTTTTAAAATTTTTTTTTATTTATACTAATTACAATTCATAGTGCACATATATAGCATCTTTTTACATACAACTGTTTGTATACAAAGTATATTCGTACCATTCAGGTCTTCAATCAAGCATTTAGGATAATGATATCTGTCTCATTCAACCACCTTTTCTTTTTTTTTCCTTTTCTTTTCCCCCCTCCCTCCCCCCATGCTCCCTCCCTTCCCCTCCCTTCCCTTTGACCATTGTAGTGTTCCTCTAATCCTCCTGTGTACCCCCATGCAACAATACTGTGAACTAGCCTCCATATATCAGAGAAAATATTCGGTATTTGGATTTTTGAGATTGATTAATTTCACTTAGCATTATATTCTCCAACTTCATGCATTTACCTGCAAATGCCATTATTTTATTCTCTTTTATTGCTGAGTAAAATTCCATTGTGTATATATACCACATTTTCTTTATCCACTCATCTACTGAGGGACATCTAGGTTGGTTCCACAACCTAGCTATTGTGAATTGTGCTGCTATAAACATTGACGTGGCTGTGTCACTGTAATATGCTGTTTTTAAGTCCTTTGGGAATAGACCCAGGAGTGGGATGGCTGGGTCATAGGGTGGTTCCATTCCCAGTTTTCCAAGAAATCTCCATACTGCTTTCCATTTTGCAGTCCCACCAGCAATGTATGAGTGTGCCTTTTTCCCTACATCCTTTCCAACATTCTTTCAAACTGATTATTTTATCATATTAACAGCAAAATTCTTGTCTCCTCAACCCTCAAAATTCTTCCCTTGATCATTCCTTTATTAGCCAATAGAAGCAGCAATCACCCAGATGCTCAAGGCAAAAACCTAGGAGGTATTCTTGATAACTCTCTCTCATCTCCACACCCAACACAACTGAATATCTTATAAACTCAGCCTCCAACTTAAACCCCACTTTCCATTCCCTCCTTTGTACTTCCATTACTAACAAAGCAGCCCAAGCTTCCATCATGAGGTTCCACCTGGATTACTAGATTTTCCTTTTAATTTATAAGCCAGGTCATGACACTTACTTTTTAAGTACCATTTAATGGAACTCAGCTGAACATGGAGTAAAATTCAAAATAAACCCTGGCCTTAAAAGTTCTATGTAATGTGGCCCTGCTTACTGCTATAGTGGCTGTTTGTTTCTCACAATACATCAACCACATCAGCCACACATCAAGTGCCCCATATGCTTTATCAGGGATGTTTCTTCAGTCTGTCATATTCCTTTCATCCCTGCTTTCACCTGGCTAACTCTTGCTAGTCCCTCAGTTCTCACCTGAAATGTCACATATCTCATACTCTTGTCCCTCCAGACTAGATGCTTTGTCACGCTGTGTGCTTCCACTCCACTTTTTTGCTCACACTAACCCAATATTCACCTTGTTTCATTGAAGTTTTCCCACAGACTAAGCACTTTGAGAGAGAGAGAGCTGTCCTTGTATATCATAGTATAGGGCCAAAGTCGTAGCCCAAACTCAGCAAACACTTATTGAATAAAATAATTTCTCAGCTAGACTTCAAAGGATGATTCAGAATTCGCCAGGCAGAGAAAGAAGGGCACTCATGACTTGCTGTGTAAAGGACCACATGTGTGAGAGACCAAAATGAGGTGTATGGCCAGAATTATTTGACTTAATAATCCAGACATTCTATCCAATAGGATGGGTGGTGAGTGTAGCCACTCTGGACCTAAAAGATGGTATGAGAGATACAACATGTCATCTACCTAGGAAGTTGGCCTCACACTATAATCTTACTGACTTGTGATTCTGGAAGGCTGGCTCTGGCTCAGAAAGTTGATATCAAGGTACATGATCTGCTTTGAGGAAAGTCACTTTCTGGTGTCTGACATTGGTGTCTCCATTCCAAACCAACTTCCTTCACACCCATCCTTGTAGTTTCCTTCCAACCTTTCTGTTAAACAAACACGTTCTCTCTTGCTATCCTAAAGCCCAAGAATCCTTTATCAAGTCACTGAAGGGCCAAATAAATTAACAGAACCTCGTGAAAGATACTAATAATAATTTTATGTCCTATTGCAAGCTGATCAATATTGTCATAGTCTGAGGATGACCCTGAAAGATGTACCAGGACGGGAGTCTAGGACTTTGAATTCCAGCAAATGAAATTTCCTAACTTTAGGTGTCATGCTGGGTAAGAGCTCCAGGTTCTTCGTACATTTCAAACTGGTACCACTTCCTGAAATACAAGGGTATATCCTGCCTCTTGATGGAAGGAGATCTAGGAATGTTTATTGAGTGTGATTGGCAAAGTAGAGACTTAGTGAGCTCCTAGCATAACTAGTTTCATTCAGTGAAATCCAAGATCCCAGTCACTACATTCTCTCCATACTGATATCAGGAGCATCTGTTTCTGACTCTGAAGCTGTCTGGTCACTTCAAGCCACACCCATGATGAGCTGATATATATGATGAGCTACAGCCAATTTTTCTAGGCTTCTGTGATGCTAATTGGCATTTTCAGGTTAAGGTAAGTACAAAATGGTGTCTCAGGCTGTTGATCTGGTCAGTGGTTGCCTCTTCTGGGAATAAGTTCTCTTTTAATTTTGGGTAATGATCATCATGTAGTCCCCTTGTAGAAGCCATGATGATGATGCAGCATGGTCTGAAACATGAGCAAATGGCCATCATCCTCTTGCAATTAATTTGTGATAATTGAAAAACTTTTCACTGGTATTGGTCTCTTTATAACCCCTTGGGAAAAATGTGTTACTAATATGGCCTTAGGGAAAAGCTGGTGGTGGTTGGAGCAGTGGAAAAAGACACAGGTACTGGGAAGCAAGAATACTGAATTCACTCTGAGTTGTAAAATTGTACCAGTTGTGTGACCAGGGGATAAATCTTCTAATATCAACACTGTTCTTGACTTGGAATAGTCCCTCTACATCTCTAGGTCTCAAATATTCACCAATATAATGAAGATATTGAGCTCTGTGATCTTTAAAGGCCCTTCTGAGCTGGATATTCCAGGATTCTAGCCAAATTCATCAAAGCTAAAATCAGTTGTGTTTTGAATACAAAACAGTCTGGAATAGTTTTTACTGTTTATATGAGGAAATGTGCATTGTGCATTTTGAGTGCAAATGGCAGCAAAGTAGGCATTGGGTGGAGGGAAAGCCAATACTCTTGAAGTCCCAAAGTCCCAATGCCTGGCAGGATGAATACTGACTGCCGCGCTTCTGTTTATCCCTTGAGCTGTAATCAGATAAGAGCCAAGTGTAAGGTATTATCACAATTCTTAACACAATTATATGCTTCCCAATATAAGTTGGTAATTTATAGCTTTATTTATTTAGATTTTTTAAATATCTTGGATATTTTCTGAGAACAAAATATCTTCCTAGGGGAAAAAATGTACTCTGTGGGGAGGAGGGCTACTGGTGTTATAACAGAGACGAAAGTATGTATTAAACACTTGACCTGTAGTAGGTACTTGAATCTTATTTCAAACCCTTTCTTTATCTCTCCATATCCACAGACACCAGTACAGTACCTAGAACATAGTAAAAAGCTCAGGAAATGACTGTTTAGTGAACAAATAAATATGATGGAGACACTTTTCCTAAAATACTAATCCATAATAATTTGGGAGAAGACAAAAGAGTTACAGAGGGACATGGGGTCAAATTAAGGATTTGGCTGTAATGGGCAGAGATAATAGCAACAAGACTCACTGAGTGGGGCTGGGTTGCAGCTCAGTGGTAGAATACTTGCTTAGCACATGTGAAGCACTGGGTTCAATCCTCAGCACCACATAAAAATAAACATATAAAATAAATGCATCGTGTCCATCGACAACTAAAGAAAAGACTGACTGAGTGCTACTAAGGGCCAGTCATTATGTATTGACAACAACTCTTTGGAGTGGATATCATTATCATCTCTATTTTACAGATTATGAAACTAAAGTTTAGGGAAGTTATGTGATTCCTTTAAATGTCCACAGATTAGACAAAATTCCATCCCATTTATCTAGCATTAGATAGGAAAAGCTTTGGCAATTGCCCCAATTCTGTGAGGCATTTTGAGCCAGGCTTATAAAATCAGTGAAGAGGGAGGGAGGCACTGCCATCCCACTGCCTATCTTTGGGTGTATGTTTAAATGAGTATCTTTTGGAATCTAGATGTTGTAGTGACTGTGGAGTAGGTTAGAGTAGTGTTTATGCATTGTCCTCAGCAGAGTTCTATTTTAGTCTGGGTTAGTTGTTTGCCAGAGGCCAGCCTCTATTTTGCTAAATGTAATAAACAGAAGGGAATAAATTCATTCAGCAGATATTTAATGAAAGCCTCCTTGGCATGAGTGCCAGCCCTATGCCAAGTGCTAGAGGTTCTATAGCAAAGAAAGCCATGGGATATACTCTAAGCAAGGCACAATCTGGTGGCAGAGAGACTGGAATAAAAGCTGAAAGTTGAATATTAGGGATGGGGGAGTATGAATAAGAAATCTTGACTAGCCTGAGATGCTCAGGGAAGGGTTTGCTTGAAAAACTTATGTGTAAATTGAGATTTGGGTGGACTGGTTAACCTGTCCTTGGGTGGATGGAACAGTTAGCCTATCCATTTATTTAGGGAACATTCCCTAAATGGCATGAGGATACACGAGAAAGGCAGAGAGAAAAAGAGGGGGTGAGGAGGGAGAGAGGGAATGTGCAATGACAGTGGGCATGATCAAGGAGAAAGAATATTGTGTTAAAATATTAAAGTTAAAGACAATGGGGAGACTGAAAGGAGAAGTAGGGTAATAGATGGGGTTAGAGAGGGAGACAAAGATAAATCATATGTACAGGGCTCTGTAAGAGCTAGGAAAGACATCTAGACCTTACCTTCAAAGCAGCAGAGAGAGAATAAAAGATATTAAGCAAGAGGGTGTAGGAGTGATAACAGTGGTGGAATAGTGAGGAAATTCTGTAGACTGAACCTGTATTAGACAAGAAATCTCTTATTTCAGTGAAAGAGTGTAAGAGAGAAGTGTGACTAATTCACCTGACCTTAAAACAGGGAGACTCACTTGGCTTATCTGGGTGGGCCCAAAGTCATCACAAGGGCCATTGTACTGGAAGAGGGAAACAGAAGGAAAATCAGAGCAATTGCAGGCTGAGAACTCACTTTGGCATTCTCGGCTTTGATGATGCAGGAACGGGACCAAAAAGACAAGGAATTCAGGTGCATACTAGAAGCTAGAAAAGAGAAATAAATGAATCCTTCCATAGGACCTCCAGAACTAATAGCCCAGTGAGACTCATTTCAGACTTTTGATCTCAATAACTTATAAGACACTGAGTTTACATTGTTAAACTAAATCCATAGTTACTTTTTATAGTGGCCATAGGAAACCAATATGCCTCTTTCACCTTTGTTCCTTTGCAGGGTCCTAATCATTGTAAAATAACTGAGGCCCAGTAATTGAATGTGAGATTTCGTGCTGGATTATGAATTTGGGCAAACATTTTAAAAACCCAGAATATAAGGTTTCTGTTCAAATTTGTTTAGGATCTGGCTTAGAGTGGTAGGAAGTTCATTCCACAAATATCTATTGCATATGTAGCCCTGTGCAAGATGTTAGGTATTCAGCACAGAACAAAACAGATATAGCTGAATAGCATGGACACAGGGAGTTTTCTACTAACATGAAACAAGAATATTATCTGCAGCACATGAATCCAATTCTTAGTTTTGTATCTTTAGAAAACCTTATTCTAGTTCAATGATTTTTGCCTGCAGTGATGTTGTACTCATGCATAAACAAAGAGCAAATTTAACAGAGAATAGGCAAAGATTTAATTGCTTGGGAAAGCCTCGTAGGGACAGGAAGAAGTCATAAAACTTGGGGTCTCAATAAGTGACAGGGCCAAAGACCATAAGCCAAAGCATTTAGAAAAGAATCCAAAGTCATAGGGGCATCTATGGACCTGGAGGGCAATGCTACCTGAAAGGCAGGGCCACACTGGGAAGGAGTAGAAAGATTGGTGGGCCTGAATATCTGAGGGTCTGCCTGACTCCTCAGCATGCTATGCACCTGTCCTAGCTTCCACAAACATGGTGCTAGGATGGCCATGTTTTAAATGTTGTTTCTCTGGCCGTCTCTCAGAGCATGAGTTCTTGTGCAGAGGGATTGTTTATTTCTGAGTTTGCCAGGTCCTTGCAAGTGCCAGGTACAGATCAGTCAATGTCTCTCTGTTTCCAGGAAGAGTGGGGCAGAGAGACACACAGAAACCACAAGTCACGGTGTAAGATACAGTGCAAGAGGATGGGGAGCAAAGAATGGATGCAAGGGTCATGCTTTTTGATCTTTTGCTCTGTTTTTGCCAGACTTCTGAGCCATCTCATCCACCTCCTTGAGGATTGACAACTAAATGAAATTCATTTGAAAGATGTCTTCAGTGATTAGTCAGGGAGAGGAATCCTAGCAGCTAAGAGTGTGGTAGCAGGAGCATTTAGTGTTTAACATCCTATTGGTGGGCCTGTAAGGTAAACATTTTGAAACCCCAGAATATAAGGTTTCTGTCTTTGAGGAAGGATGCCTACTTCTTAAGTAATCTTTTAGGGCCTCAGATTCCTACTTTATAGCATACCCAGGGACCAAGAAGAGATGGGCCTGGGAACAAAGTCTCAGCAGACTTCCCTGTAATCTTGGTAAAAAAAGAACTCTAAAGTTTGCCAACCATTTCATTCTACCAACCAGGAAGTTAGCACATCTTTACATGCCAGAGAAAAGGAATGCTCAGGGAAGGCAGAACTGGTGCTTCATTTTCCTTGGCTTCCAGAAAAACTTTAAACTGAAGCCAATGACTGCTTCATTTTGTGACATCAGTTCAATTTATTACCATTATCACATTTGAACAACATTTTCTATAATACAACTTTTCTGTGATGTAAACACATAAACACAATTCTTAGACAGAATGAACTTTTAAATTGTCTTATAGGGTGATTAAATCAGCAAATCAGGCAAAAGCTACTGCATTAATGATTCTTTATCATCACTTGGAAAATAAAGGTAGCAAGACCCCCCAAACACACACACACAACACACACACACACACACACACACACACACACACACACACACATTCACTCACTGCCCCTTCCTTTGGTGGATCTCATGTTTCAGTCTAGCAGAAGTTTCACTTTTTTCCTGTGTGTTCAAGACAGGAAGAATGTCTGCACTCAAATCAGGGATAAAGGGATAATGAAACTGGCAAAGAAGATTGGAGCAGCCTTGTCCAGGAACTATGTAGAAATATCTTCATTTTGTAGCAATACCCCAGTCACAGGCATGTCAGGAATTTGGTGCTTTCTCTCAATCTGCCCACTGAAGCCATCTTTCAAGTGGACTTCATTTAGTTGTCAATCATCTGAGGGCAGGGTAGAAATGAAAGTAGAAGAGGAAGATTTGGGGCTGGTAGCAATGAAAAGAAAGATCAAGGAAGATGACACTTTCTTCCCTCTCCCCTTTCAAGGCTATTTAGATATTTCCTGTTTTTGTTCCAGCAAAGTTGAATACTAAAGATAAAACATGAACTGAATTTATTAAACTGTGGCTTATTGAACCTTGTGTCCCTCTTCTATGAGATTAATAGAGAACAATAGTATTCTTAGTTTAAAAAATGGTGTGCATAACACGAGGCTCAGGAACTACTGAGGAACTGTGGAGATTCAAGTGTGACTCGAAAGGAGTCCTCTGGTGGAGGAATGATAACAGAGTATAGGGGCATATGGTGGAGATGTGGGTGCAAAGAACAAATATTTCAGGAGGGTAAGAAAAGGTTTTTAGATAGCCAGAGTAGAGACTAAGCATTCAAAGAGCCTGTTGAATTTGGAGACTATGAATTTTCATCAAATGCCTACTGGTTGGATAAATGGGGCATGAAGACAATAGGCAAAAGTAGTTGCAAGTGTCAACAAGAGAAGAGGAGAGAGAATTGATGCTCTTAAAGAATTTGAAAATCAGGTGTTTTAAGAATAGATGACTATAACAATAGAAGTAATGGAAAGAATATTGAATGCTTGAATTTAATACAATAATAAAGTGGATTAACAAATTAATAATAAAGTGAAAAATAATCAATGGACTGGACAACTGAAGTCTAGGGAAATCAAAAAAAATTATGGTGGAGAGGTCAAAAATGTATGGAGCTTCCACATGGATATTGTAGCTGCCCAGAAAAATATAGCAGGTCTTGGAGCAGACAGGATGACTGTGTTTCATGATTTTGAGCAAAAACAAGATTAAAGGCATCAATATTGAGATGAGGATAATATTACCAAATAATTCAAGCCATTATTGTATCATCAGGTCTTAGTCCTTGGCCTGCCAAAGTAAGATAATGAGTAGATGAATGAATGAAAGAACTAACGGTGAATCTAAGGGATTCTATGTGTACATCTAGTAAAATGTGAGATCCAGTCAGCTATTCTTGTCTGAGAATCATACTGTGGCTCAATACGATGGAGAGAGGGGCTTTCAGAAATTCTCAAAGATATCTTCAAATAAGACGGTGGAGTCCCCAGGGATATCCCACATTAGCCTTGGAACTAACTAGTCATTTTTCTGAACCTTATTCCAAGACCTTGCTTTCGGAACCCTTCCACAAGAAAGCCTGCCATGGGAGCACTGATGAGTTTGTCTCTGCCCTGGATCCCAGGAAATGAAGGAAACACTTCTTAGAAACCTCTCCCCTACCCACACATCAGTTGACATAGCCAGTGCCCAGAGGGTACCATTAGAGAAGCCTCTGAGGAGGAAACTGTCTCTTTACAGGTAGAGTATTCTGATCTGAGCAGGCCTTTGACACACTCCAAATCTTTGCTACAAAGGCCCTGAGGACTATAAATCTGCAATATGAAGATTATTTCACAGAAGGACACCTTTCTGTTTACCAACTTCCTATTATTCTGACATAATTTTTGTAAGGTTTATACACATAAATGATTGGAACAGAATTAACAAGAGTAAATGTTATTACTGTGGATTAAAAACACAAAACAAACACAAATAATTCCATTAGTGGGTGGAAATGATAATACTAGGCGATACATTTTTTTTCTGCTATGGTAATTGTAGGATGCAAAGATAATAAATACAGTAGTTAAGGTGAGCATGAGGTTTGGGTAAAGCAAAAACTGAGTCATAATTGTGAAAACCTCACTTCCCACTCAAATTGCCTTTGCCTCCACACAGACTGAAAGCAAGTGTCAGAAGTAAGTGTATTTCACTGTAAAGGTCTGGATATGAGATGTGAAAACCTCCTGTGATATTGCAGCAATATTCAGAGGTGAAATGATTAGATTGTGAGAGCTGTAACCTCATGAGTAGATTAATCAATTGATGGATTAATAATTTAAAAGGACCACTATACTGGATTGTAACTATAGGTATGGCTGAAAAAAGTATATCACTACAGGCATGCCAGGGACTATAGCTTGTCCTTGGCTTCTCTCTCTTGCTGTCTGTCTCTCTAGAACTTTCTTTCTCCATCACTTTCTGTTTCATGGCTGCCATGAACTGAGAAGCTTTTATCCAACATATCCTTCTGACATGATGTTCTGCCTCTCCTCAGGCCTAGAGTGACAGAGCTCTTAGATTATGAACTGAGCCTCTGAAACCATGAGTCCAAATTAAAATTTTCCTCCTCTACAGTGTTCTTGTGAAGAATTTTGGTTGCAGCAATGAAAACTGCAACACTCACACTGTGAAGTGTCTGTGATTCCCGTAGGATTTTGATAACATGCCAATTTTGACTCAGAGGGTTTGAGGCTAGTCCTTGGGCTGCACCCAGAGCAGCAAGGGACAAGGCTCAAGCCAAATCGTAAATGGGCCAGGCCAGGGTGGTAGCCAGATTCCTGATGGGAAACACCCCAGCCCAGGGCCCCAGGTAAATGATGTTCAGAGTCATGGTCACGGCTCAGAGTGGGGATTCCAGGGGCACATCTATAGCACCTCTCTTCCCTTAGAGAGTTCTGGACCAGAGGGTTCTGAGTTGGGCAGATGAAGATGGAAGTCCCAGCTCCATTACTGACAAGCCCTGATGAGAGGAGTTTGGCCTCGTCGAGCACCACAGTGGGCTTGCCTGACTGGCTCTTCCCCTCTCCTCTCCTGATTCCAGCAGATGAGCCCAGCCAAGCATTAGTGCAGCTGGGCAGTCAGTCTCCAGTGGCTTTGGGGTTTCTCCTGAGGGCCAGGCCCCTTTCTGCTTGGCCAACAGCAGATCATACGTTCCCTGCATCCTGTGGTCAGGCAAGGAGGCCTCAGAACAGAGAGGGAAGAGGGTGTGCACCAGAGAGAGGAGCAGGCTCGGCTCCTCCTCTTAAGCCCTCTCTGCTTGGGGAAGAGAAGTGGAGGGCGGGGGAGCATGGCTGCGAGTACCACCTCTCAAGGCCCTTGCCATGCTACCATGAAGTCCAGGACAGAGGGTTGGGGCTACACTCGTGCCAACCCAGGTTGAATGCAAGCTGGAGGAGCCGCAGCCTTCCCGTCACCCTTTCCCTGGCTCTGCCCTGCCCATGTGCAGTCTGCTCACCCCACAGTGGCCACAGTGGGTGGTCTTACTAATCCGATCAGATCCTGTCAGAGCTCTGCTCAAGAACTTCCAGAGGCTTCCCTCTACAGATGCAATGACACCTGCATCTCCACGGGGTGTGTAAGCCACGTGTGGTCTGGCCTTGGCTCACTACACTCCAGCTACGTGGGCCTCCTCACCTACACTCAGGTCTCGGCTCAAGTGTCAAACTCTCAAACTGCCATGTGCACACTCCCCCAAATACCACTTTCCTTCATGACCTTTATTCCCACTCTCCTTTGTTGATGGCACTTATCATTATCAGAAATTATATTTTTTAGGATTTTTCCCTATTATTATCTTTCATACCCACTGCACATATTCACACACCTATACACACATTTAAAGACAAACTTTCTCAGGAAAGGGACTTAACTTCCATGGGGAACATGTTCCCAGTGCACAGCAAACTCTGAAAAGTATTTGCTGAATGAAGAAATCCTCACACAGCTCTGTGGGATAGGTATTTTTTTTATCTCCACACTTTTCACATGAGTAAATAGGCACAGTGAAGGATAGATGAACACACGCTGAAACCGCCGTATAGGAAAAGGGGGGGGGGGGTTTATTGGTTTACCAAAGAAACACGTGGAGGGGATGGGGGTGAACCGCGAAGGAAACGAGTGGGGGAAAGGAAAAAGAAAGGAAAAATGGGGGGAATCCGGTCTGGCTTGGGCTTAAGTACAAGGGGCGGGGGGACGTGACTTGCATGGCCCGGATTGGCTCAGAACCAAAAAACCCGCCTTGGGACGTATTCCCGCGAGAGGCGAGTATTCACGTGATTAGGAAGGGCGGGAGCTCGAAACCCGCCAAGTGTGGATTCTCGCCCAAAGGCAATTCTCTCGCGAGAGGTGGGCACTACCTGAAAGGCACCCTGGGACATGACCTGGCTGCCTTGATTTCATCTAACATTCCTCCCTTTTTGTTTTCTTAGGAAGAGGGGCGTCGTGTTTTGATCTGGCTGCTTCAGAGCTGAAATGGGGCGATGTGGAGTTGTTTTGAGGGGGGAGGGAGATGCAGGCAGGCAGGTCAGGCTTGAGGGTGAAAAAAATTCCCAGGAGGCAGGCACCATAAAGATGGATCTCTGCAGGAGTGAATTGGATGAAGGTTCCTTGAAGCCATAAATCGGTGAGGGTGTCAAACCAGGCTTCTGCAGAGGTCACCGGGGGAATCAACCAGCTATCCTCTTGGAGAGCATGTAGGAATTGTAGGCCTCTCGAGTTTACAGGTGGCATCTTAACACTATTATGGAAACAACAAAGAAAAGAAGGTGAGAGGGATGATTGTCGGCTGCCTATTCCACTGGGCAGGACTTACAGCGAAAAAGCCAATAGAGGGAGTCAGGATGTAGTTGATCTCTCTAGAGATTGGCAACTCTGTCTCAAGGTGAAGACAAGTCATCTCTGGTTGGAAGGTCATCAGTGGTTTTTAGCAGTTGATAATCCCTGAGGAGAAGCTGGTTAAAGGTTTGATTAGAAATCTGAGAAATGTGATTTTGAAGGCATCGTATGAGGCAAGGAACTATCATCAGGACAAGACATATAGTTATAAGTGGGCCTAGGAGAGGGAGGACCCAGGGGGCCACCCATAGTTCCCAAGAGGACCTCTGCTGCCACCGGATCTTTTTGTCCCCTAAATCTTGCACTACCTCCTTCAAGCGATGTACATTGTGGTCAACCTTGCCTGACTGGTTGACATAATAGCAGCATTCTTCACCCAAGAAAATACAGGTACCCCCTTTTTCTGCTGTGATGAGGTCCAATGAAGGAGCCTATAATCAAGGAGATAGCTAAAGATTGCGGTTAGCTGAGAGCCATAAAAGATGTTCTAGTTTCCACCTGATATTAATACATTATTCAAAGAATCTTTGTATGCCCGTGAACACTGCGTGACGCACCTGTAAGCTCAAGCTGTAAGCACGTGTCCTTGTTAAAGCTATATGTATATAACTGGGTGAGGTTCGTTAGTGTGTGTGGGGAAGAAGAAGGTGGTGGTTGGAGTTAGAGCATTTGGAGTGATTGCTGGAGCTGGAGAGAGGAGAAGAATAAAAGACCTTTTTTCATTTTCATCCTGCCTCCGAATTTTACTGTGGTGTTCGCTGCTCCAAGGGACTTCCGCTTCAGGCAGCGACAGGTGGTGGCCTGTACGGGGAATTCGGCGGCAAGGTAAGAAAAAAGAAAATTTTAAAAGATGGGAGCAAATATAACAAAAAGTCGGTTTATAAAAGCCATGAATGAAATTTTTGATATTGAGAACTCAGAGGATAGTGAGAAAAGTGAACAAGAAAGCATATCCTCTGACTCAGTGGAGACCAGCAAGGAGAGTAGGAATGTAAATTCAAAAGTAAGATCTGCAAAAGCCATCAGAAGCTTAATAAAATTAGCTGAGGAGTATGTACTCTCCTTAGAAACTGAAACTCAGGATACTAGTGAAAGTAATAATAGTAACAAGGAGCCAAACCATGAAAGTACGGTCTCCTCTACTGAGCCGGTTAGGAATTATGAAGCTAGTAGTGAAGAGGAATCAAAAAGCGATTCAGAGAGCACAGTCTCCAATAAAAAGAACAAAAAGAAATTAAAAAGAGAAAAGACCGTCAAATAGAGGAACCACTAGCGCCCTCTGCTCCTTCATGGATAGAATCCCTAACAGAAACAATAAAGAGTATTGATCAGAGTGTACGTGCCCTTGAGGTAGAAATTGGCGGCCTTTCAGAGCGCTTATACGCTCTCGAACAACATAGACCGCAGGAGCACCTAGAACTGCCAGTATTTCAAAATGAACAGGGACAAAGATATCACGAGTTCCTAGACTTTAAAACAATAAAGAATTTTAAAGAGGCGGTAATGACCTATGGGCCTCAAGCTCCGTTCACATTAAGTATGATAGAGTCACTTAACACCCTAACCTTAGCCCCCTCAGATTGGAAAAGTCTATGCAGAGCGGTACTAAGTGGGGGACAATACCTAATCTGGAAAACTCAATTCCAGGAACTTTGTTCAGAAATAGCAAAGAGAAATGCTGCAGCAGGTTTCCCTCAACGCAATATAGATATGCTCACAGGGGAGGGTGAGTTCGCCGAACTACAAAATCAGCTACAATACGATCCAGGTGTGTATGCCCAGATACACACTGCAGCTGTGAAAGCCTGGAAGACAATCTCAGGCACAGGGGATCTGCAAGGCAGCCTATCAAAAGTTATACAAGGGCCTAACGAACCTTACGCTGATTTTGTAGATAGGCTCTTAAAAACAACATCTAGAGTTTTTGGAGAAGTCGAGCAAGCTATGCCCCTAGTTATCCAATTAGCATACGAGAACGCTAATAAATATTGCCAGGATGCAATAAGGCCATGGAGAAGTAAAAAAGACTTATCAATTTATATCAGACTGTGCAAAGACATTAACGAGGCTGTTATCACAGGCAACATAATTGCTGCAGTGATGAAAAATGCCTCCCCTCAAAATTCCCAAAGGATTCAACCTAGAACAGGATATTCCAGACAAAATTATTATAATCAACCAAGATATGCTAAGCAATATCCCCCAAGGGTAATAAAATCAAATTCATACCGTGCTCCAGGCCGATGCCCCAGATGCAAAAAAGGTATACATTAGGCCAATCAATGCCATTCTAGATATGATATATATGGAAATGATTTATCAAGGATTTCAAAAAACGGGGCACGGGGCCCAATGCCCCGGGGCCCACAAATGTACGAGGCACTAGAGGAGGAAGGCCCTCAGATTCAAATGATTCCTCGTCACAGTCCCTCCTACCCATTAACTCCCTTATCAGAGGGACAAGAGGAAGTGCAGGATTAGATCTCTGTTCTACTGCCCGGATGGTCCTGACACCTGAAATGGGGGTTCAGCTGATTCCTACGGGAATCAGGGGACCTCTCCCTTCAGGAACTGTGGGACTAATCCTTGGGCGTAGTTCCAAAAGTTTATTAGGCTTTAATGTTATACCAGGGGTTATTGATTCAGATTATAATGGAGAGATTAAAATAATGCTAAGTACACACAGGGGCATCATCTCCGTAAATCAAGGAGACAGAATCGCACAGCTGCTCCTCATTCCCAGTCTCCATAATTCTTTTAAAAGCATGCCACAAAATAGAAATAGCAGAGCATTCGGTTCCACTGGTTCAGGACCTATGGCTTTCTGGGTCCAGGACTGTTCACGGAGGCCTATGTGCAAATTAAAAATTCAAGGTATTGAGATGGAGGGGCTGATTGATACAGGAGCTGACTCTTCCATCATAAATCTACAACAATGGCCTAAGCACTGGCCTCTACAGAAAGCCTCAACCAGTTTAAGAGGCTTGGGATACAGTAATACCCCAGCTCAAAGTGCTGTAATCTTAAATTGGCAAGACAATGAAGGCCATACAGGAACATTCAAACCCTATGTTTTAAACAGCTTGCCAGTTACCCTATGGGGAAGAGATATCTTACATCAAATGGGGCTACACCTAGCGACCAAGCCTGCAGGTGTTAAGAATAAAAATCCTACTCATAATAAAAAAGGCAAAGGACATTTTTTCTAGGGGCCACTGAGAAAACAATTTTAAAAATACCATGGCTCTCTAATAAGCCAGTTTGGGTCCCTCAGTGGCCCCTATCCAAAGAAAAATTGCAAGCGGCCCATCAATTAATTAAAGAACAATTAGAAGCAGGACACATAGAGCCTTCCACCTCTCCCTGGAATTCTCCCATATTTGTAATTAAGAAAAAATCAGGTAAATGGAGACTATTACAAGATCTAAGACAAATTAACAAAACAATGCAAATTATGGGCCCTACTCAACCTGGACTTCCTAATCCTGTAGCTATTCCAAAAAACTATTACCTTATAACCCTTGATATAAAGGACTGTTTCTTTTCCATTCCCCTACATCCTCTGGATGCCCCCAGGTTTGCCTTTTCAATTCCTTCTATTAATAATAATGGCCCTGATAAAAGATATCATTGGAAAGTATTGCCGCAGGGAATGGCAAATAGCCCTACACTGTGCCAACTATATGTGGACAGAGCTATACAGCCCATTAAAAACAAATATCAAGACCTTATGTGTCTACACTACATGGACGATGTTTTATTAGCTCACCCTAATCAACAAATCTTATTTAATATATTTAGTGAAATAACAAAAAATCTAAAAAAATATGGATTATATATAGCAGAAGAAAAAGTTCAAAGCAGATCACCTATACTAGATTTAGGCTTTAAAATCATGGATACTTTTGTTAAACCCCCAAAAATTCTAATAAGTAAAGAACATTTGACCACCCTCAATGATTTCCAAAAATTACTGGGTGACATTAATTGGCTTCGCCCTACACTAAGCCTCACTACTGGACAATTAAAACCCTTATTTGACATCCTTCGTGGGAACCCTGACCCATCCTCACCTCGAACATTAACTCCTGAGGCCAGGAGAGCTCTAAAATTAGTAGAACAGGCCATTGAAAGATCCCATTGCGATAGATTTGATTTTGCACAACCACTAATATTGATTATTATTCCTTCACAATATACTCCAACAGGAGTATTTTGGCAACAGGGACCTATATTATGGATACATTTGCCTGTCTCTCCTAAAAGTACAATTGAGTCTTATACCTCCATGGTGGCTAAACTTATTCTTCAAGGACTTAAAACCTCTACTAAAATATTTGGAATTCATCCCGCTACTATTATTACTCCTTATTCATCGTCACAGGTTGAATATTTGTGCTTCAATGATAATGATTGGGCTATAGCTAGATGCTCTACTTCTGCAAATTTTGACAATCATATTCCTAAATCTCCTATACTGTCCTTTTGTATCAATCATCCTATCATATTCCCACAGGTAATAAAAAATCAACCCATTCCTAAAGCATTTAATGTATTTACAGATGGATCCTCTAACGGTACTGCTGCAGTAGTCACTAAAAATGAAAAAATGATTCATATCACTAATCAAAAATCAGCTCAATTAGTGGAACTCGAAGCTATAATAATAGCTCTGGAAAATTTTTAAAGAACAGCCTATGAATATTTTTTCAGACAGCCATTATATTGTACATGCTGTCCCAAAATTGGAGCTAGGAGGTCCAATAGCACCACATACTCCAGCTTTTAAATTGTTTTCTCAAATCCAAAATCTCCTATGGCAACGAAAAGAACCTTTATTTATAGGTCACATAAGAGCTCACACTAATCTGCCTGGTCCTCTCCATGAAGGTAATCAAAAAGCTGACGCCCTCACTAAAACAATATTTATATTTACTACAGTACAACAAGCTACTTTATTTCATTCCCAGTTCCACGTTAACAGCACTACCTTAAGACAAAAATTTAAAATCACAAAAGAACAAGCTCGTAGAATTGTAAAAGAATGTCCATCTTGTGTAACACTCTTGCCCAATCCACATTATGGGGTTAACCCACGAGGTTTGATGCCCAATCATTTGTGGCAGATGGATGTCACACATGAGCCAAGTTTTGGAAAATTACGATTTATTCATGTCACCATAGATACATGCTCAGGCATGATTTTTGCTTCTTTACATTCTGGAGAAAAAGTTAAAGATAGTATATCTCATTGTCTGCAAGCTTTTGCTGCATTGGGCATCCCCAAAATGCTTAAAACAGATAATGGCCCTGCATATACATCCACATCCTTCAAACAATTTTGTACAAAGTTCAATATTATCCACAAAACAGGTATCGCTTATAATCCTCAGGGACAAGGAATAATTGAAAGAGCAAATCGGACACTTAAAAATATGTTACTAAAGCAAAAAGATGGAAACTGGAAAAATCCTAAGGACAGATTGGCAGTTGCCCTGTTTACCCTAAATTTCTTAACTTTAGATTCTAATGGACATTCGGCTGGAGATAGACACTGGAACCCACACCAACAACATAAACCTTTGGTTTACTGGAAGGATGTTCTCTCAGGTACATGGAAGGGTCCAGACCCAGTATTAATTTGGGGGAGAGGATCTGTTTGTGTTTTTCCAAAGCACGAATCCTCTCCAATATGGATACCATCTAGATTGATAAAGCAGGTACAAAGTCAAAGGGATCAAGACGAAGTTATTGAGGAGTCTAGATTGAATAAACAAGTGCAAGGTCAAGAGGACCAAAATGAAGGTATGGAGTGATTCCCTTAAAAGAGTTCTCCATTAAATTTACAACTTAAATTTCATTCTTCCCGGCCGGGACAAGAAGATCTCTCTTCAGTGTATACACAATTGTAATTTTTTTTTCTCTTTTATATATGTCTTTATGTCTGTGCATTTGTCTAAATTTCATGTTAATGTGATGTCACAAATATGTTTATATGTGCGTCTGTCTAGTGTGACGTCACAAATAATTAAGCGCTTAAAAAAAAAAAAGGTAGATAGATATAGATCCAAATAACAAATAACGTTAATTCATTTAAGCTTAGAATATTCTAATTTGATAATCAATAGATAGATAGATAAATAGATATTTATATAAGTTCAGAATATTTTTAGATAATCAATTATAATGATAATCAATTTTGATTTATAGTTGTCTCCGGGACTTCTCTTCAGCTGTGAATATGTTTAATGTTGTATAACCTGATATTTTGGTGTTCCGACAGAGGATCATTTATTTGTTATTGACTTCATTTGTTTAGTAGCTGATTAATTTGAATTATTTCAACAGGTATAGGATTGCTGTGTATATAGAGACTCGAGGATTCCAGCTAAGAAATTATTTTTCCAAAATGCCTTTAGCTTTTCTTTATCTTTAATGCAGTAAACACCCTCAGTTTCTCTTTGATTATTTCTGAATGTGATATTTTGCCAGCTTATGTTTGTGGGAGCTTGAGCAGCAATGTGTGTGAGCAGAGATCAACTTTTATTTTCTACTCTAATAGTTCTTTTTTTTTTTAGTTTGACAGCTCACCTTTTGATCTCAGTGCTGGAATAGCACTGCCTTTCCCTTAATAATGGATGCTTGAGTTTTTAGGTAGCGGGCCCTGAAGATTTGCCGGTGGAAATGTCTGGACATAAAAAAGACGGCTGCTGCTACAACTGCAGGGACCGCGGTCGCTGCAAGCATCCCTGCTGCTCAAGCATCAACAACCTCACCAGCAGTGTGGCCTCTGCTCTGCATGCATGGGGCCTCCTGAATCTATGTGTTATAACTTATGGACATTTTGATTTTCCATTATTTTGGGACATTACGGGACAATGCCTTGCGGGTATTTGTCTAAGAGAACTCAGTGCGTTACTTGATGAAACTAAGGGCAGCTGATTCGCTTAAAGAACTTGATACGCTATGGAAACTTGGCTCGTCAGCAGTAGGCTTACCGCCTTAAAGCCGCAGCATCTCCTAAAAATTGGACGGCTGTTAGTCAACACACAGTCGATCCTCAAGGGCTCTATTGGATGGCTGGTTAGCCTATGACGGGTAAGATCCCCAGAAGGGGACAACCTAAGACACGGCACAGTCGCACGGGACAGTCTAATGTGGCCGGCATGTCAACCTAAGCCAGGAGTCAGGACAGCCTAGACTCCCATGACGGGTAAGAATGTCGGTTGCACATGGACGTCCTAGAACATCCCCTCTTTTAAAACTAAAAGGGGGAAATGAAGGAGCCTATAATCAAGGAGATAGCTAAAGATTGCGGTTAGCTGAGAGCCATAAAAGATGTTCTAGTTTCTACCTGATATTAATACATTATTCAAAGAATCTTTGTATGCCCGTGAACACTGCGTGACGCACCTGTAAGCTCGAGCTGTAAGCACGTGTCCTTGTTAAAGCTATATGTATATAACTGGGTGAGGTTCGTTAGTGTGTGTGGGGAAGAAGAAGGTGGTGGTTGGAGTTAGAGCATTTGGAGTGATTGCTGGAGCTGGAGAGAGGAGAAGAATAAAAGACCTTTTTTCATTTTCATCCTGCCTCCGAATTTTCCTGTGGCGTTCGCTGCTCCAAGCGACTTCCGCTTCAGGCAGCGACAGTTCAAGACTCGCCTGTTTTGGAGCACAACCTCCGCTAATGATGAGAGTTGTTGCTGGAGGGCCTGGATGGAGTAGGCGGAGGCTTCAGCTGTGGTGGCAAGCTTATCTGTGAGATCAGAGAGCTCCTGTCCAAAGGATTGGGCCATTACAAGTGAATGAGCCAGTCCTCCAATTGAGAGGCCTTCGGAGGCAATCGCGGTGACTAGGCTAACACCCACTAAGGCTGCCAGAGTGGCCGCTCGTTTAGAGCGCCCCCTTGAGACTGTAGGGAGGAAAGAAGGTCCTCAACTTCAGCCTCTGTATATAGAATCAAGCTTGGAATTAAGACAACAGGATAGCAGGGACCTGGGGTTTTAGCCTCAATGCATTGGAACATGTGGGTGGAGCACCAAAATAGGAGAGGGGAAGGGAGAATCAAATTACCTGCTATGGGATGCCAGGTGCGTTCCGGGCAAGAGTCTTTGGCGGCGGCCCAACAAGAAGTAACGTTAAGGAAGGGGGGGATAGTCGGAAGTAGGAGAGAGAGAGATGATCAATCGTGGCATGAGGAGGTTGGGGTGACATTGGCTTGAACTGGGACTGGGACTAATAAAGACTTGCGAAGTGGCGCACAGAGGAAACAGGTTGAAGCATTAAAGGTAGAATAGTTTGCTAATAAGGAAAGAGATAAAGAGAGAATGGAGTTCCAGGAGAAGGAGAGAGACTCATTCAAGTTTCGAAGATGGGTTCGAGTCTGTTGCCTGGTGGCATTAAGTATTTCAAGAGCCCTGGCAGCAGAAGAGTCTTTTATAGTTTTTTCTATAATGATCTTACCTCGACCATGGACCCAGTCGTGATTAGCAAACCCTACTGCAGCAACACGACTCTGCCAGGAAGAAGGGTCAGTAATCTTGAAAGTCACATTGTTACTGTACCTCCAGGATTGGAGTTGGGATGGCATGATTCCCCAGGAGTTTGTTGTTCCCATAACAGGATGGGACCAGTGATATTTACAGCTCCAGGATGGACATCCAACCCATCCATTAGGGTCATTGCACCAATTTTCTGTCTGGTCCTCTTTAAAACAAAGATACTTTGGTGATTTTGACATTTCAGAAAAACATTGGTGAGCACATGTGTGAAGGAGCCCTAATTAGGAAGGGCTGTTGTAGCTAGCTGGAAGCCATGGGTTTCCACCTGATATGTATGTGACGCACCTGTAGGCACCCGCAAACCTGAAGGTATATAACCGGGTGAAAGCGGTCCGAGTTAGGAGAACGGAGAATTCAGTCAGCCGGGCAGTCACTCGGTCGGTCAGAAGAATCAGAGCGGCCAGAACGTAGGCAGAGCGGTTACAGAAGAGAAACCAGATAGAAGACAGAAGAGAAACCAGATAGTAGAAGTAATGACTGGTCAGAGTTAGGCCGAGGCTCCTGAAGAAGACAAGAAGACAAGAAGCTAAGCTTACAAATGGTGGTCCGTCCGGGGCTCGGCAGGCAGAGAAGAAAAGCTAAGAAATAAGGAGAGCAACGAAAAAGCATAGCCTCAGACTCAGTTGAGACCAGCAAAAAGAGTAGTAAACAAGAGAGCATAGCCTCTGACTCAGTTGAGGCCAGTTAAGAATTAAGCTGAAGCAGAGTAGCCAGCGAAAAGCCGAAGCGAGCCGGCCAAAAGCCGAAGCAGAGTAGCCGGCCAAAAGCCATAAAAAATATAGAGAAAAAGCCTTGAGCTTTAGTATAAAGAAAAAAGCCATGAGCTTAAAAGAAAATAGAGAATTAAATAGCATGGTAAAAACCATGCAGAAAAAAAGCCATTGAGCTTTGGCAAGAAAGCCATAAAGAAAAATAAAGAAGAGGAAAAAAAAAAAAAAAAAGTCAAAGCCGCTTATGCAATTGTGCTTAACTAAGTGCGTTAGCTGCTCCTCAGCAGTAGGCTTCCTTAAAAGCCGCAGCACCTCCTCAAAAAGGGCTCAAATATCCACCCTTTCAAAAATAAAAGGTGAAAAGCTAGGTAGGGAAAATAAAAGAAAATAGAGAAAATAGAAAGCACCTTTTTAAACTAAAGGGAAGGAATATGAAGGAGCCCTAATTAGGAAGGGCTGTTGTAGCTAGCTGGAAGCCATGGGTTCCACCTGATATGTATGTGACGCACCTGTAGGCACCCGCAAACCTGAAGGTATATAACCGGGTGAAAGCGGTCCGAGTGAGGAGAACGGAGAATTCAGTCAGCCGGGCAGTCACTCGGTCGGTCAGAAGAATCAGAGCGGCCAGAACGTAGGCAGAGCGGTTACAGAAGAGAAACCAGATAGAAGACAGAAGAGAAACCAGATAGAAGAAGTAATGACTGGTCAGAGTTAGGCCGAGACTCCTGAGGAGGACAGAAGACAGAAGAAAGAAGAAGGAAGAAAGAAGAGAGAAGAAAGAAGCTCTAATCTTTCTCTAAGCTAAGCTCTATCTTTCTTTCTCTCTAAGACTCTAAGCTAAGAAGACAAGAAGAAAAGCTCGCTTTAATCTTTCTCTCTAAAAATCTTTCTTTCCCTCTCTAAGCTCTAAGAAAGTAGAAGTAAAAGTAGTAAAAGCTTAACTCTGCCCCCGAGAGTTTTTATCCCGGTTTACGGTACCAGGCAGCTTACACATGTGGAAACTGCATCAAAGGTAAGCAGAATGGAGGGACAATTATCAAAAGGGCAGGATGATTGATTAAGAAGGCGTGTCTTTTGCCCATAATTATCTAGTTGCCAAACCTCAAAAAAGTAATGGCATGGAGGAGCAGAGCAATAGGACACAGAACCTGCAGGGACAAATGGAGAGAGAGCCAGGGATAGAATGAAAAAGACAGAAAAGGTCATTTTAGGTCAGTATTAGGAACACGAGAGAAGCGGACTTTCAGGGGATCGGTGGGAAGGGGGGAGCAAGTATATTGAGGTAGTTGTTTGTCATCCTTTTGTGGATCCTCAGTTGGTTGAGCAGCTGGTTTTAGTCTGGAAATATGAATCCAAGAAGTCAAATTCCCTGAAGTTTCACGAAGCTTAGCAGCCGTGGGTGTGCACAGCACAACCTGGAAAGGGCCTGTCCACTTCAGGGCAAGGGAGACTGTTCCTGTGTCCTGGGGAGGGGAGAAATATACCCAAGAACCGGGTATTAATGGGAATGAAGCAGTTAGTCTACCTGGGTCAGGCAGAATGAAATATTGGCACTTCCATAACTGATGTCTAATGAAGGACAAGATGGGAAGAGAAAGATCTTTGGGTAAGGGTCCTTGAGTTGGGGAAACTCCGGGTGGAAGAGCTGGTCGCCCAAACATAACCTCAAAAGGGGATAGTAAAGAAGGCCTTTTTGGGAGTACTCTGAGCCTAAAAAGGGCAAGAGGGAGTAGCTTGACCCAGTCCAAGTGGAGTTCTAGGGAGAGTTTAGTCAGGACATCCTTAAGAGTCCTATTAGTCCTCTCTACTTTTCCTGAGGACTTGGGGTGATATGGGATGTGAAAATGCCAAGGAATATTAAGGGAAGTAGAAATACTTTGGGTAACCTGGGAAACAAATTCAGGCCCGTTGTCAGACTGGATGGACATGGGCAATCCGAAACGGGGAAGGATTTCTGAGACTAGAATGGAGGCTACTGTGGAGGCCCTTTTATTGGAAGTAGGGAAGGCCTCCACCCATCCAGAGAAGGTGTGTCTACCAAAACCAGGAGATACTTGTGTCTCTGGGCAGCTGGCATGTTGGTGAAGTCTATCTGCCAATCGGCTCCTGGAAGCTGGCCTCGAGCTTGGTGAGAGGGAAATGTTCCTGGTTTAAGGGGAGTATATGGGTTGGTGCGCTGACATGCAGTGCATGCGGAGGTGAGCTGATGGAGAAACTGTGTGTCTTCCGGAGTCAGAGTGAGGAAGGAGGTAGCGAAAGTCCTGAGGGCCTGAGGGTTAGGATGGAAAAGGGAATGGAGATAGGAAAGGATTGATTGTGTGGAAGGGGATGTGGGGGTCTGGGTAGTAGGTAGGACTGGAGCCAGAAGAGAAGGAGAAGATAGTGCTGCTTCCCTTGCTGCCCTGTCAGCCTTCGTGTTTCCCTGAAATATGGGAGAGTCTCCACTTTGGTGTGAAGGACAATGGGAAATCCCTATTAGCTTGGGCAGAAGAGAGACTTGCAGAAGTTTTGATATTAATTTAGAATTAGTAACTTCAGAACCTTTTGTGGTCAGGAGCCCTCACTCTTTCCATACTGCTGAATGGGAAAGCAAAATATGGTAAACATATTTTGAGTCTGTGTAAAGGGTAAGGTTTTGGTCAGCAGCTAATTCGAAGGCACGAATAACAGCTATTAATTCAGCCCGTTGGTTTGTGGTGTTGAGGGGAAGGGGTGCTGCCTCAATAACCTTTGATAGGGAAACAATAGCGTAACCAGCAAAACATTGCCCATCCTTAAAGAAAGTGCTGCCATCTGTGAACCAAATTAGGGAAGGATCAGGAAGTGGTCCCTCTTGAATGTGGGAGGGGTGGGGGATTAAAGCCTCAAGCGTCTCTATACAATCATGTTCTGGGAGCTCTGAGGAGACTGGGAGAAGGGAAGCTGGGTGTAAAGAGGAGCAGGGTTGGAAGGTGATTGAGGAGTCATGTAAAAAGGAAACGAGGAGAGAGAGAACGCGACAGGGTGGGAGAGTTTGAAGGCTCTTATAGGTTAGTAAGTCTTTTAAATGTTGAGGAGAGGCAACTGTAACCTGGGCACCAAAGGTCAACTTCTTTGATTCCTGCAGAAGTAGGTAAGCAGCGGCCAGAGCCCTAAGACAAGGGGCCCATCCACGAACGGTGGGGTCAAGTTGTTTAGAGAGGTAGGCAACTGGAGCAAAGGTGGGGCCCTTGTATTGGCCTAGAACACCGAGAGCCAAACCTTTTGTTTCATGGACATAAAGGGTAAATGGCTGAAGAAGGTCTGGGAGATGAAGAGCTGGGGCCTGTGACAGTGCCTGCTACAAATGCTTAAACTCAGCCTGAATGCTTTCAGGAAGGAACTTTCCCTCAATCTCCTTAGCTGCCTCATATAGGGGCTTTGCATAAAGAGAGAAATTGGGAATCCAGGCACGGAAATATCCTGCTAGCCCTAGGAAGGAGAGAATATCTTCCTTTGTCTTGGGATATGGGAGCTCCTTGATGAGGGCCTTTCTGTCTACAGTAATGGCCTTCAATTGATGGGAAATCTGAACTCCTAAATACACTACTTGCAACTGGGCAAGCTGCACCTTAGTGGGGAAACACGATACACACGCGAGAAGCAAGAAAATTTAAAAGGGTATAAGATTCTTCATGAGCTGTGAAGAAAGAAGGGCTGCAGAGGAGGAGGTCATCTACATATTGCAAGAGAGTGGAGTTAGGGAATTTAAGATCTTTGAGGTCTGCAGCCAATGTCTGTCCAAAGATATGAGGGCTGTCTCAAAAACCCTGAGGGAGGACTGTCCAGGTCAACTGTTGGGACTGCCGGGTATCTGGATCTGTCCAAGTAAAGGCAAAGAGGTCTTGTGATTCTGGGGCTAAAGGGACAGTGAAAAAGGCATCTTTTAGGTCAATAACTGAGAAATGGGTGGATAAGGAAGGAATTAAGGAGAGAATAGTATATGGATTTGGGACCACGGGGTGTATGGGCTTAACAGCCTCATTGATGAGACGAAGATCTTGGACTAGCCAATACGACCCATTGGACTTCTGAACTGCCAATATAGGGGTATTATAAGGGGAATGGGTGGGTCTGAGAAAACGTTTCTGCAAAAGATCTGAGATGATGGGTTGAAGACCTCTGAGGCTAGCGGCTGGAAGTGGATATTGGGCTTTATTGGGGAAATGTTGGGGATCTTTAAGGTATATTTGTACGGGGTCACACTGTGCAAGGGAGGGAGTCTGAGTATCCCAGACTTTGGGGTCCACTAAATTGGTGGGGACAGGGTAATGGGAGGTTTCTGCGTCAGTAGAAGGTTGGGGGGTTTCTACCTCAGTAGGGGGCTGAGGGGTTCCTATATCAATAGGGGGCGGTGGAGTTTCCTCATCAGCATCAGTAGGGGGTGGTGGGTCAGAGGCCTTTGAAACAGTGAGAAGAAAGATGGGGGAGGAGATGGAGCAAAACGAACCAGGGAGCACAACTGAGCTAGGCGGATTGGAGAACACAATTGAGGCCTGAAATTTGGCCAATATGTCTCTGCCCAATAAGGGCACAGGACATTGAGGCATTACCAGAAACTGGTGGGTGAAGGGATGGTGGTGGAGACAGCAAGACAGAATAGGAGTCTTGTGGGGGCAAATAGCATTTCCCTCTACCCCGACAATAGGGGATGGTGCTATGGTGGTGGGGCCCCAAAACTCCCTCAAGACCGAGGAGGTGGCTCCTGTATGTAGTAGGAAATTTACGGGGTGTCCGTCAACAAGGAGAGTAACCATGGGCTCCTTCAATGCGATGTCAATGGTCGGGAGAGGAGCCCCTGGGCCCCATCAATCTTCCGTGGCCAGTGCCAGCAGGCTGGGGTTTGTGACCGGTCCAGCCCCCCTGCGGGGACTGGGGCAGTCAACGCCCCAATGGCCCATCTTGGAACACTTTGGGCACGGGCACTTAGAGGGCCTGGGATCAGGGAAGGCTCTAGCCCAGTGTCCATCTTTCCTGCACCTAAAGCAAGGCCCTGGGGGTTCCTCCTGTGTGGACTTATATACCCCTTTTTTTGAGGCCTGAGCATCAGGGCCCCTAAGGGCCTGGGCTAACATTTGGAACTTTGACCGCTCAGCCTTTTCATATTTCTGAAACCTGCGACGTTCGGCATCTTCCTCACGGTTATGATAGACCTTAAAAGCCATGGCCAAAATCTCGGTCTGAGGGGTTGCGGGGCCCTGCTCTAACTTTCTTAATTTAGTCCGTATGTCGGGGTAACTCTGGGACAGAAAATATGTCATAAGGACTTGACGGACCCCTGAGACTCGGGATCTAAATTTGTGTACCGCTGAAGGGCTTTTGTCAGCCGATCCAAAAATTCAGAGGGGGTTTCTTCTCTTTTTTGAATAATCTCTTGCAGCTTACCAAAATTAACTGGTTTCTGAGCTGCACGTTTAAGACCACCTACTATGCAAACTAAAAACTGATCTCTCAAGACCACATCCGCTGGGGCATTGTAATCCCAGTTTGGGTCTCTATCTGGAACAGCCTCAGGACCAAAAGGGAAGTTTGGGTTTACTCTGTGAGTCTCATCTGCATATGCTCTTGCTTGCTCCCAGACTCGTCTACGCTCTTCAGGAAGTAAAGTATTTGACAAAATGAAGTATGTGTCATGAAATGTGAGGCTGTATGCTTGGGTAACCCATTGGAATTCTTTTATATAAGTTGTAGGGTCTGTAGTAAATGAACCCAATCGCCTCTCTATCTGGGACAACTCTGACATGGAAAATGGGATATGAACTCTCACAACCCCTTCTGCCCCAGCTACCTCCCTTAGCGGCGCAATTATCTGAGCTGCCTGCTTTTTCGAGTGTGTCAAGGGAGGACTGAACGCAGGGGGCGGCAGAGTATCCCGCAAGTCTGGAAGAGACACTGCGAGAACTGCTGGGGTCGGGAGAAACTCCGTGGAAGAAGCGCGGACTGCGCAACTCTCTCCCTGTGCCGCTGCCAAAGCCGTTGGGGAAGAAATCGGGGAGGGGGCCAAAGCCTGAAGTGGCGCATCTGGTAAAGAACGCGTCGCAGAATCCGAGGGAGTGGGGGCCAAAGTCTGAGGCGGCGCGTCTGGTAAAGAACGCGTCGTAGAATCCGTGGAAGTGGGGGCTAAAGTTTGAAGCGGTGCATCTGGTAAAACCCACATGGCCAAAGATGGTGGGGAAGGCATGGCAGGAAATGACGCAGAACCAAGCGGCGGAAGCTGAGTGGGCGGGGATAACGGTGAAAGAGGCACGGAACTAGGAACGGGAAGTTGAGTGGGCGGGGAAAGTGGCAGTGAAGGCACAGGAAATGACGTGGAAAGAAAAGGAGGGTCTACAGAGGAGGACTCGGACGGAACGGAAGGAAGGGGAGGGGCGGAGGATGATGCAAAAGGAAGAGGAGGGTCTAAGCACGAAAACGCGGCAATTTCGGAATTGAGGGCCTGAGCTGGGGGAGGGGGAGGGACGGGAGTTCTAGACTGTCGGTACGGGGGGAGGTGGAGCCTCTAATCCTGGGTCAAATCAGGGTCAATCAAAGATGGAGGCGGATCACTAGGTCTGCATGCTAGTAAAACGGTCTCAGGACTACACCGAGTGCACAGGGAAGGATTTGAACGGAGAAGGGAAAAGGCATCTACGTAAGGCAAATCTGTCCATCTTTTCGACTGTTGGCAAAAGCTGGAAAGTTCCCATAAAACCCGGTCATCTAGGGATCCTGACTCTGGCCACTGGCTGGATAATGGGTAGGAAGGCCAAATTTCTGTACATAACTTTATTAATTTCCTTTTCTTTATGTGTGGCTTTAAGCCCAGGATTGCCCGATTTTTTAGGAGGCAATTAAGAGGAGAATCAGCTGGAATTGATAGGGAAGTTCCCCTATTTCCCATTAACGGGGAAAGGCTAATACAATATTTCGAAAAGCGTCCCTTTCAAAATATGTATTAGAGTGAGATCCAAGTCTGCTCGCCCAGTCGTCACCAGGTCAGGCCAACATGGAGCACGTGAGAAGTGTCTTTCTCAAGATGCCGGAGGACTGTGAGCCACCTCGCATGAGGGTTTTTCGTGTCTCGTCCCGGACGGAAAAAGGCTCAAGTCCGGAGTGTGGAAAGGAACTTCTCTAACCACTCCCAGCTGAAAGCTCTAATCTTACAGCTGAAAACTTTAGAGCGGGCAGATAAAGGTGGGGAGAGGGGTAGTTCCTGGGGTCCACTGTTGCCTTTAATACTCAGATGGGGTGCTTTCCCCCCTGTACAGGTCACGGGCGAGATTGCCGGAAAATCGACGGTCAATTTTCACCACGTAGTGACCAGACAGGTTTAGGAACTCGGGGTGGAAGGGGGCTTACCGAAATCCAGCAATGCTGTAGTGGAAAGGATGAACAGATGAATGGAGGTGGTTTCCAGAAGGTTTATGCTCTCCGAATAGATGCGCTTCTCCCTTCCCAGGTTTCGGCACCAAAATGAAGGATAGATGAACACACGCTGAAACCGCCGTGTAGAAAGAAAGCGGGGGGGGGGGGTTATTGATTCACCAAAGAAACACGTGGAGGGGATGGGGGTGAACCGTGAAGGGAACAAGTGGGAGGAGGAAAAAGAAAGGAAAAATGGGGGCAAATTCCGGTCTGGCTTGGGCTTAAGTACAAGGGGGGGGGGGACGTGACCTGCATGGTCCGGATTGGCTCAGAACCGAAAAACCCACCTTGGGACGAATTCCCACGAGAGGCGAGTATTCATGTGATTAGGAAGGGCGGGAGCTCGAAACCCGCCAAGTGTGGATTCTCGCCCAAAGGTAAATTCTCGCGAGAGGTGGGCACTACCTGAAAGGCACCCTGGGACATGACCTGGCTGCCCGATTTCATCTAACACACAGGAAGCTGAAATGATATGCACCAGTCCACCCTCCTCCTCCTAAGCTTTTAACTTCCCAATTATATTGCCCTTATTTTATTACTTTCCAGCTGGCACCATGTGAAGATGTTTGCTCAATTGATAATGCCCAGCATCTTTCTTCCCTTTTCTAACAGAACTTCAGACTTTTTTAAGAGTCTACGCCTTCCACATTGAGAATAAAATGATTTGGATGAAACGGGGCCTTTTTAGTGCCTGGAACATATTTTATTGTTTAACCTATGCCCTTTTGCACCATACTTAGTTTGGAAATGGAAATGACAAAAATGAGAAACTGGCTAAGCTGGGAAAGTTCTCATTGATTTTTTGACAGAATTTCCACCAGTTATCTTCTCCTTCCTTCTGAATGCAGGTGAGAAGACAGGTTAGCCCACTTGATAGTATAAACTTCTCTATTACCCAAGATGACCCAGCCACAACAGGAAGCCTACAAACAACAGAATAGAAAGCATTTAGGGACCTGATGACATCAGTTATCCATAAAGCCCAATCTACTTCAGAACTGTACATTATATGATTTAATTAGTTTCCTTATTTTTTGAGCTAGCTCAAGTTGAATTTTTCTTTTATTTGAGGCCAAAAGTATAGTACATGATACATAATAACTTTATCTCTACTCCTTGTAAAGCAAGGTGGTGAGGAGATGCCAGAATCTGAAATATGATCCATCAGACTCTCACTCATTCCAGTCTCCTCACTTGGGGACTTTCCCCATTACCTTTCTGTCAACCCAAACTATAAGGTGACCAAACTACTCCCCTAGCCTTCTTAATAACACTGCAGTCATTGAAAATAAATCTTAACAGGGAAAAGAATGGTGGAAATCTCTCCAGCTTTACAGGTGACATCACCCCCTGATGTTTTAGTGAACTTGACTTTCAAGATGTCTAATAATGTCCTCTCTTCCCTTCTAAAACTCTATTGAAGTATTGTGAAAGGAATGTTAAAAGGAATATAGTAGCAGTATTAGAAATCCTTGAAGAGTGTCCTCAACATTCTAGAACATAGAACAAACTTGGGAATGTAGAATTCAAATACAATAAAATTAATGGTGAGTCTTAACAGACCCGAGCAACTTGAAGCTCCATATAGGTGAGTTAAAGACCTCTGAACTCAGGAAGAATTAAATTAGAGGCAGCTAAAGATGAGAGTGGGAAAAGGCCATAGAAAGTCATAGAATAATTATAGTGTTGGGAAGCAGCTTTATTGATAATCTCCTCTCAAAGCAGCTGCTTGAGTCATTTTCTTCAGTTAAAGCTGTGAATTTACTGTAGGAAACTACTGGAGGGACATTGTGACTACAGTGAGTCAGAGGGCATAGGGATTTTTATTTATGTTGTGGTCAACACACAAAGTGAATATTGATTGTTCTAGATCAGTATATAAGTGATTCTCTACCTCAATGGCACATCTCAATCACTCAGCTTTCAAATACTGACACTAAATAGTGGTTACATTGGAAGGGTATTAATTGGAAAAGGGCAAGACGAAGTTTTCTGGAGTGCTAGAAATCATCCATATAAGGAGTCAGCAAACTACAGCTCATGGGCCAGATTTGACACACTTCCTATTTTTGTCAAATTTTACTGGAATGAAGACATGTTCATTTATTTACTCATATTGCCCATGAATGCTTCTGCACTACAACAGATCTGAGTAGCATTGACAAAGGCTGCCTAGACTGAAAATCCAAACTCTTTGGTCCTTTGCAGAAAACCTTCTTTAACTCTTGATCTACATCTTTATTTGTGTTGTGGTATATTATGTATGTATGTAGATTTAGCTGTGCACTTATAATTTTTACAGTATACTGTGTATAAATAATACTTCATAAAAGTAAATAGAGAGAAAGAAACTCAAGTGCTTGGCTGCTATTTCCACATATTGTCATTTAATTGGTCTATGGTATGTTTGGCACATCAGTATTTTTAAAAGCTCCCAAGGTAATTCTAGTGAGCAAATAGGTTTATGAACCACAGAGTTAGATCCTCATTTATATCTGTGAACAAACGAAGATCACTAAATATTTAAGAAAAACAAACAGTATGAACTCAAGTGCAAACAGAAAAACAAAACCTGGAGGAAACAGTTCATACAGAAAAAAAAGAGAACTCAAATATAGGTGTCATAAAAATATAAGAGGGTACCGTATCCACTAAACAAGAGTAGTCAGCTTTGAAAAAGTATAACTCAGAGAAATCAGTTATTTTTAATTATTATCATAGAAAAATCTCATAATGGCTAAATAGCAGAAAGATATTATAAATAGCACAAATTAGTGACAAGAGATTAACTGAACACATTCTCCCAAGATATACTGCCAAAAAAGGTTGGGAATAATGGCAGTAAAGTTAGGATATTTGGAGGGCAAATGTAAAAGAGCAAATGTCTACCTAATAGGAGTCATGGGTGGTGGAGGAATCAACCAAATAAATGGCAAACTAAAATCTCCCCAAGTTAGAAAAAGACTTTAGTTTTAAAATGTAAAGTGCCTATCTAAATAGATAGTGTTAACTAAAGGAAAAAATATCTATTGGAGGAGAGAAATGGGAAAGTTTTAATTAATAAAACTTGACTATGTCCAATTAGTAGATTCAAGGGAGATTATGGAGAAATAGAAACATTAATAAGTATGCCATAATATGTCATTACTGTGACCAAGACAAACCAAGAGCACAATTGGAGTTCAACTACAATGTCTAAGTAAACTTCGCTATAAAAATATGAAAAGGAAAAACTCAAAATGGAGTAGCACTGGTTCAGTGCATGTCTGATGAGCCAGGAGGCAGCTGTCTTTCCCGCTGAAGATACCCTGCATTGTCCCTTGAATATAGTGTTTTTTTTTTTTAATTAATTAATTTATTTATTTTTGCTTTACCCTGTATCTGCCTGAAGCGATTGCCGCTTGGAGCAACTACGCTGCGGGAACAAGTTCAGAGGCAGACTGGGAACAAACAGGCTTTTTATTCTGGTAGCTTTTCTCTCTGGCTCTAACAACAACTCCCACACGCACCACACACCACCAAAATGGCGCCAACCCGATCTGCTAAGTCACGGCTCAAGTCTCTTGAGATCCCGGGCCAAGTCTCGCGAGATCCCGGGCCAAGTCCCGTGAGACCACGGAAGGCGGCAATGCCCGACCATGGCCCGCAGCCAATCGCAATCTCAGCCATCTCCCCAAACAGGGCTCCTGCGTTACCCCAAAAGATTCTCACTTTCCAGATATACAACATTCTCTCTTGATTGTGTCTCTGCTTTCCTAAATAAACTTTTGCCTGTGTTGGGGTGGGGGAAGTGTTAACCAAATAACCAAATCCCAGACAAATACACAGCTGGACATTTGATCTGAGTTTCAGAGGAACCCATCACAGATGGGAACAGACCTTTGGACTGTGCCAAATCCAGGTTTTGGAAACACCGTTACCTTTTGCTGACCTTCCATACTATAGCCTCCCTTTCCTAAACTACACTGAGACTGAAACTGCACCCAATCTCTTTCTTAGAAAACAGCTTAACCTTTTCTGGTACCAATCATACTTCCCAAATAACAAGTGATGTAATTTCTAACCTCCTTGAGGATTAAGCTATAAATATAGCTTCTGTTTTGTAAAAACACATTTTCAAGATTGCTTGAATCTGTTTTCTTGGATTGTGATCCTAGTTAGCACCAAATAAATATAATTTTCTTTGTTCTTGATTAGGTTGATTTTATTCTCAGCTGACAAATATCACTCCCAGGTGTTCCAACGTTCTTTATGTTATTTATATGGCAATAATAAAACTCATGTGTAAGTCAACTAACCAGTAATTTGGGAAAGAAAGTGAAATGGTCTAACTTCCTATTAGAGGAAGTCCAGAGTAAGAGGTTTGGAGGTTTGGACTGTGTAGTGGAGAAAGGATAATATCACATGGGTTTAATATTGAGCTAAATGGAAGGAATTTACTGAGCCTGTGTGAACTTACAGAGACAGTTTTTTGTTTTGTTTTGTTTTTAATTTTTTTTAACAGAGTTAGGGCTTGATGAGCAAATAGTACTGAATATTTGGGGCCTAGGATAAAAAAGCAAACTACAGAAGATAGTTTACAACTGCATAGATAATGAGAGAAACCCAGAGAGTTTTATCATCAGAGGTATGTGTTATCCTTCAAGGCCATGAGGACATTCCTGGATTATGAGACTATTTACATTACAAAAAGACAGTAGGAACACCAGATCCTTCCCAAAAAACAAAGTTCCTCACTTCCAAGAGAAATAGTCCTATCTCCTATATAAATCTTACTTGCAATACAAATTCTGGTTGTGTAAGGTGACATCCAGCTCTCATCTTACCATCCCAGGTATAAGATATTGGGGGCATACAACATGCATACAGTTGTTATTGCTTGAAAGTAAATAACTAATTTCTGTTCTAGGAAGCTTGCATATGCATTCAGTACAATATTAATAAATAGGAGTATTACAAATTAATCAGTCTGCAAACTCAGCCTTCTTCATGGTTATAGTGTATATAAGTAAATCAGGTGTTTGAGCATCTATATTTTCTTGTAACATTGATCCCTTCACATTGTGAATATAGCCCTCCTTGCTCTAAGGCTTATTTTTAAAAGAACATTTTTTTCTCTATTCTTCCCTCTCCCCCTCCCTAAAAAGGTTAGGGAGACAGTGTTGTCTTTTCTTCCCCCTAGATAATTGCACTTGAACACACCCACTATAGGAAGGAGATGCCTACTGAGGATCTGGGAATTGAATATCTCCCAAATTGCTTTCCTACTCTTATGTCTCCTGCAACTAAATTGTGGGTACCTTGAGCCTATCAGACTTTCATGGGAGTTACACCTTAAGTTTATTTTTCCTAAAACATTTTGTCCAATGGAAACTATTTACTTGTGATAGCCTTAACTTAGGTACTGCTTTGAGAATACAAAGTTCATACGGATATTTTATAATGATTAAATGGCCACATCCCTGATTTAATCCTTGCTACAAGGCTGAGTTTTAATAAATTTTGGTCACCAAAAAACCTTCTTTGTTGTTTTGTCTTTTGCTCATTGAGGATGAGAAGCTTCACATTTCTGAAGTCTATCACTTCCATCATTGCTTGCAAACCAGCCAATTATTTTTTAAGTTAAACTCTTTATTGTAATAACTTGTCAAATGTGGTCAAAATTAACTAACACACGGTGCCACCATTCTCTATTCTAATCTTTTCTTCCAAAGCTGCACATTCATTAGGTACAAATTAATGCAGATAACTATATAAGCAAATATTTTAAACACTATAAAACATGGATTACCATTCTTCCTGCTTCTGATAACAGATTACTCAGTACACTCATCTGGTACCTCAACCAATGCTGCATATGTATTATTATTTTTATTACAATTATTATTAATGATGTTGTTTTGTTATTAGTTTGTTATGAGAACATACCACCTCTAGGTAACAATTCTTGTTTCAGTCTGGATCAACTAGATTATACTGTAATATTAAACAATCTAAAAAATCAGTGGCTTTAAATAACAAAAGATTTATTTCTTTTTCATACTGCTTATTCAATATTAGTAAGCACAGGGCCTCTTCTAACAAGTAGTTTCTCAGCAACCATGCTTACAAATGTTTTAGATAAATTTGGGCCTCCGTAACACATTTGCAGATGGAAGAGTATGTGGAAGTGATGTCATCTCTTACCAAATTGGACTAGCCAATCCATATCACATGGCTACATGTAACTTCAAGGAGGTGGGAAATATGTCTACCATGTGTCCCAGGGAAGAACAAGACATATTTGGGAAACAGCAATAGTGACTTCCCAGGAGAAACCTAGACATATCTTAGATTATTTTTAAAATTCAGCTTATAAAAGAAATCCCAGGGGCTGGGGCTGTACCTCAGTAGTAGAGCACTTGCTTAGTATGTCTGAGGCACTGGGTTCAAATTTCAGCACCACATAAAAATAAATACATAAAATAAAGGTATTATGTCCATCTACAACTAAAAAATATTTTTAAAAAAGGAAATGCCTTAACTTTCTACAAAGAAGAGGTTACACATAAACATGTAGATCTGACAGGTATCAGAATTCTCATGTACAATGCAGAACACTAGAAACTGACACCTACAAACTTCTCAGGGGAAAATATTTTATTTATTTTTGAGGTATTGAGAATTGAACCCGGAGGTCCTGTACTATTGAGCCCTTTTATTTTTAAGAATTTTGAAAAAGGGTCTCATTAAATTGCTCAGGCTGGCCTTGAACTTACCATTCTCTTCTTCAGCCTCCCACCTCACAGGGATTATAGACACATGCTATAGTGCCAAGTTGAAAAACATTAAATAAGAGTACTCTAGCCATGTAAAAATTAACCAATTATGAAGACAAAACAAAGGCTTCATTAGGGATACTGAGGATAACTCACATAGCATCATTGAAAAGATCATACAGCATCATTTAAAAGATCATTCTGAGACATATTTTAGCAAAAAGAAATCTAAGTCCAAGCAAAAAGAAGGCACAATATATTGATAATAAAAATTATTCAGTGACACTTGTTAAAGCACAATATAGAAGACTTTATTCAGAAAGACTGAGATTTATATAAGGACCACTGCAACAAGGTCCTACAGTGTAGGAGACAGATTGAACTCAACACTAAATACATCACAGACAAATAGAAATTTATAGATAAGGAGCAGAGTGGGAGTTAGTAGGTGGGAAATTATTAAGTGGAAATATCAGTGGTAAGGATAGGATTCTGAAGATAGATCATAGTAACCAGGAACTACCTGAGAGGTGGTAGAATATGAGAAACCTGATCTGATATGGAGAATGATAAATATTGAGAATGGGGGAGGGGTTTTATTAAACTCAACTCAGCAGAGTTATTGCTAAAACTAGATTTTACAAGGAGACACACAGATGGGTCTAGCAGAACATTCCTAATACTGACTAAAACTTGACCAAGCAAAGAATGTTTGACCTTACAAACAATGTGCCTATCAGAAAAAAAGTAGTTGTTGATAGTAAGTCTATCAAATTTAACACAGTTTTTATGTGACTAGAAAGACTAGACAGAGCCAAGATAACCAATAAATGATATAGTTGAAATATATTTGTTACATGTTCACTTAAAAATTCAGTACTTTTTAGAAACTAAGAGTAGCAGACAATTGGTTCCTCTTAAGCATCAATAGAACTTCATTTACTTCCATTTTAAAATCCTGTCTGTGGCAATAAATTACCTGAATGATCTTTAAAATTTTTAATATAATTTTTATGAAATATTTTATAAAATAGAAAAATATATTATTGAAATCAGTGATTTGAAATTAACTCAGTTGATAGCAAACCAAAGCAGATAATGTGGGAGGGACAGAAAATAAGTAAAAGTTTACTTGTTTGAGGGACAAGTCAAAATTTGTTGAATATTCTTTATTGATAGAAACCATAAGAATAAAGAAGTTTGCTTGAAGTTTTAGTGCAACAACTTTCATAATGGAGATAAATAGCAGAACTTCCAAATGAATTATAGTATGGAGAAGAAATACAGTGCTATCCATCTAGAAAAAATAAGGGAAGGAGGAAATTCTTAGTCCACTTGTGTTACTATAACAGGATGCTACAGGCTGGGTAATATATAAGAAACATAAATTTATTTCTTACAGTTTTGGAGTCTGCAAGTCCAAGATAAAGGTGCTGACAAGTGGTGTGTCTGGTGAGGGCCTTCTTGCTGCGTCCCTTCCTGGCAGAAGCAATGAAGGGCAAAGAAGAGAACAGGAATGTTGTAGTCTCACATGGTGAAAAAGTGGAAGAGTGAATACACTCTCACAAGCACTTTTATAATGGTCTTAATATCATTTATGAGGACTCCACACTTATTGCCTGATTACCACTTAAGGTGCCACATCTTAATATTGACATATTGACAATTAAGTTTCAACCTATCTATTTTGGGAGACATACTGAGGCAAAAAGAGAGAAATAAACTACATGGAAACCAAGATAATTATAAAAATTAAAATTATGTAGCAAAATTTATACTAAAAGAGTTCTGCATGAAGCACTGTATGGAACCACTCCCCAGTGAAACTAGGGAGTGGTAAAAGTATTTTTAGAATAACCACTTAAAATCTCCGGAAATGGTCATATGGGCATAGAGCAGATGGGAAATACTCAAGAAAATCTGCTGGCATTTAATGACAGTGAACGTTTTTAGTATTTGAACCATGACCCACTCTCTACTACCTCCTTCCTATCACAAGATAAAGGAAACTCCATTCCAGATGGGTGCAGCCAGTAATGGTTCTTTCTCCCCTAGGTCCCTGCTAAATGCTATGGTATCTTTCCAGAAGGGCCAGGATATCAACATTTCTCATCCCACCCAAGCTACCTATTGCAGAAGCTAATTTCCTAGACAGTGTGACTGAGAAGTGGGAGTTCACTTCTTCCACCTAGCCCACACTCATGGGCCATAAGCTCTGTTTGGTCACAAGGCACTGTAAGTACTGAGGTTTGATTCACCTTAACATGGCTTATAAGGCAAAGTTCCCATGTCAGGAGAAGCAAGTCAAACAGACCTGAAACTATGGACACTCCCTGCCCCTCCCCCAAACATCAAGCCCTCAGTTCCTAAAGCAGGAGTATTATTTAGAAAGAAGCATTCCAGTGTCCCTGTTATCACCTCCAGAACCGTGACTCAGATTTTGGCCAGGAGAAGAAACAAAGCAGAATAGGGGCAATCTGTCAAGCTCTTCCTAAGGGAACTGACTTTATTTGATACACAGATGGGGAATTTCAAGCCTAAAAGCATTCCTTAAAAAGGATGTTGTGATAAAAAGCTGTTAAAAGGAGGCTGGTAGATTCATTAGAGATATAAATTAAACGAGAGGCCAATTAGTTTACCAGAAATAACCAGGGAAAGAGATAACTAAGAGCCCTTCTGAGGTCAGGACAGACTCAAATACTGAACTCAAAAACTATCCCTGCAAATAATCTCAAATTAAATTGTGTCACTCTATGGAGCAATCTGTGTCCCAGGTCAATTGCTGAAAACAATTTAGAAATCGGCCATCAATTACTAGAGATTTTAAGATGGGTGTAGTCAGGGAGATGAGATAGTCAAAGACAGCCATGCTTAAACCACTGTCATCACGGGGAGACTGCCCACATGCCAAAGACTGTGCTCCCTAAAGAGCAAAAACATAAGTTTCACACTGTGGGGTACATATCTCTAAAACAATATGGGCAGTCACTAAACAAGTAAATATGCAAATAAAAATAACAAGCTCTGCAATAAGGGGCAGTATCAAAAACTGTTGCAATATATAATCTAAAATGTCCAATCTCCAACAAAAATTATGAGACATGAGAAGACAGAAAAATACTTCAAAGTCTTCATTACAAATATGTTCACAAAACTAAAGGAAACCATGCTTAAAGAAGTAAATTAAGGTAAAAGGCAAAGTCTTATCAAGTAAAGAATATCATCCAAGAGATAAAAAGTATAATGCAAAGAACCAAATGAAAATCCTGGAGTTGAAAATTTGAAAAACTGAAGTGAAAAGTTATTAAAGGGTCTCAATAATATATTTGAAATGGCAGAAGAAAATCTCAGCAAGCTTAAAGAGCAATAAAGATGATGCAGTTTGATAAACAAAGCAAAAAGAATAAAGGAAACTAAATAGAGCCTCTGAGAAACGTGGGATATCATTGGGCACATCTGTGTATACGTAATGGGAATGACAGGAATAGATGAGAGAGACATTAGAAGTAGAAAATTCAAATAAACAATAGCTGAAAACATGCCTAATTTGATGAAACAATAATATAGACAAGTAAGAAACTCAGTTACCTCCAAGTAGGATAAGGACAGTGATAGCTACACAGATACATCATAGTAAAAACACTAAATGACAAAGAAAAGGAGAAAATCTTGAAGGAAACAAGAGTAAAATTACTTCTCATTTAGAAGAGAACATTTGTAAGATTGATAACAAATTTTTCATCAGAAACAGTGTAGGTCTTGAATGGTACAAATACACTTTGTATACAAACAGTTGTATGTAAAAAGATGCTATATATGTGCACTATGAATTGTAACTATTATAAATAAAAAATAAATTAAAAAATAGTACATCAGAAAAAAAATTAACAGTGTAGGTCAGATGCAGTGGTATGACATATTCTAAATGTTTATAGAAGAAAATGATCAATGAAGAATTGTATTCAGCAAAGGCATCTGCCAAAATGAAGTGAAGTAAGAATACACACACATTAAAAAAGGGGAGATTTCATTGTGAGTATACCCTTCCTACAAAACTATTAAAGGAAGTTCTTCAGACTGAAAGCAAATGACCCCAAATAATAATTCAAATACATACAAAAATGAAAAGAGAACCATTAAGTGAAATAAGTCAATAAAAATGATATTTTCCTTTATCAACTATTTTGCATAAACAGTTGCACAAAACAATATGTACCAATTGTGCTATTGGAACTCTGACATATAGAAAAGTAATTTATTTGTCAATAATAGCACAAAGGAGATGTGTGGGTACAATGCTATATTTGGTTAAATGTATAAGACCAGATGGTAACTTGAATCCACAGGAACAAATAAAGAGACATGGGTATGGTAAATAAGAAGGATAATATAACACTATTAATATATACTTCTCTAAAATGCATACATATAATATATTAATTATAAATATATTGTTGAGTTTGTGACATTTATAGATTTAATATGTACAATAAATATATCACAAAAGGGAGAAAAGGGAATAGGAGCAATATTTCCATCTGTCACTGGAATTAAGTTACCAGAAATTTAAAGGAATTTCTGTTAAGTTAAAATATATATGACAGATGCTAATTCTACCACTAAGAGGATAACTCAAGAAATAGGATGAAAAACATCACTGAAAACATCAATATTACATTAGAATATATCCACTCAGGGCTGTATATCCACACAATGAAACGTTACGTAGTATAAATGGGAATAAAGTACTGATGCATTCTACAACATAGGTAAATTTTAAATAAGTGCTATGTGAAATAATTCAGTCTCAAAAGATCACATATTACACGATTGCACTTACGTGAAATGTCCAGTGTAGGCAAATTAATAGGGAAAGAATGTAAACTAGTAGTCTACTAAATCTGGCAGGAATGGGATTGGTCAGGGAATAATAAATAAAGTGTACAGTGATCCATTTTGGATAATGAAAATGTTCTAAAATTGATTGGGTTAATAATTGCACAACTCTTTGAGCATACAAAAAGACTTGGATTTGTACATTTCAAATGTATGAATTGGATAGTATGTGCATTTTAAAGTTTTATATCTCAATAAATCTCTTTAAAAAATTCATACCAACAATATGTGATTTAAATATATGTAGGCTAATTAAATTGACCTCCTTAAAAGAAACATACAAGCTGGGCATGGTGGCGCACGCCTGTAATCCCAGCACTTTGGGAGGCTGAGGCAGGAGGATCACGAGTTCAAAGCCAGCCTCAGCCATGGCGAGGCACTTAGCAACTCAGTGAGACCCTTTCTCTAAATAAAATACAAAAAAGGGCTGGGCATGTGGCTCAGTGGTTGAGTGCCCCTGAGTTCAATCCCTGGTACCACAAAAAAAAAAAAAAAAAAGAAAAGAAAAGAAAAGAAACATACATTTAGATTTATTTTGAAAAAAAACATAGGTACATGCTATTTACATGCTGTACTAGTTTTCATTGCTGTGACAAATACTGGAGAAGTACAACTTAAAAGAGGAAAATATTTATTTTGGTTCATGGTTTCAGAGGTTTTCAGTCCACGGCTAGCTGTCTCCATTGCTATGTGCCTGCGGGGAGGCAGGATATCATGGCAGGGAACATGGATGGAGCAAACTGTTCTCATTACTGAAGCCTGGGAAGCAAAAAAGGAGAGAGGAAGGGGCCTGGGTCCCATTATCCCCATCAAGGTTATGCCCCTAATTACCTAACTTTCTCCACTAGGCCTTACATTTTAAAAGTTCCACCATCTCCAAATAGTGCCACAGGTTGGAAAGTAAACCTTTAGCAAATGAACCTTTGGGAGATATTTAAAATCCAAAACATAACACATGGTATTGCTAAAAGAAAATGTTCAAAATAGTAGGAAAATAAATGGATATAAGATACATTCCAGTCAAATGCTAAAAAAATAGGAAGCAGTAGGGCAAATATTATCATCAAACAGGGTAGATATCAAGGTAAAAGGCACTAAACATGTTAGAAATAGTTTAATTAATATTATTAATAATAATAAATATTATTAATAGTTTAATAATAACCTTTAACATTTATTGATCTAAAAATTTTGCACTAAAATGTTCCAAATAAAAAACAATATCTGAAATGCAAGGGAAAATGGACATATGCACAATTGAAGCAGAAAAATTTAGCAATTCCTTCTCAAAAAAGAAGAGCTTAAATAGGAAAAACTAATAATAGAAATACATAAAATTTGAAGAGTATCATTTAATAAATTTGAATTCACATATGTACAAAGCATAAACATGTATATACTTATTATAGCAGTCTGCTGTACTTGGCTATTCAGCTAGAGAGTCCATTTCTAGCCTTCCTTTTACCTAGGTGAGGCCCCATGACTCAATTCTTTTGAATGGAACGTAACTGCCAGTGATATGTGAATGTTACGACTGCATGAGTAAATAAAAAGCATTTGCCTTGGATGCCCTCTTTCTCATTTCCAATGCCCGGAACAAAGATGTACTTGAGTACTAGCTCAAATACGTAAACAAAGTACACTCCAAGGGTATTGGAGTAGCAAAATAACAGAATCGTGGGTTTTAGACAGACCAGGTAAAGCAAAGCTGTTCCCAACCCTGACTCACATAGATTAGGACTGCTGTATGAAAGAGAAATTGATGACTATTTTCCTTTAATCACTGTGTTTCTGACAATAGATGATATACAGTTGGATATACATAAATAGCACTTTGCATTCAAACAGCACACATGCACAAAAATTCTCATGGGATATTTACAAAAGTTGATCATGTGACAGGGTACTATTCCTCAATTAATCATACAAGCCCCATCCTTGCATCATAATGGACTGCAAAAGTAATGTTAGATATCCCACTTATGTGTGATAGATTGATAGACTGATAGAACAAACCACCTGAAAAATACCACTGGGTATCTAAAAAATTTCTGAGTAAAGAGAAAATGAAAAATAAAATACTTGAATGTGTGAGCATGAAAAACAATAGATCATTATATTTAAATACCTGTAGGTTGCATACAAATAGCAATATTCAGAAAAACTTTATAGTCTTAAATGGAAATTATATAGAAAATAAGAACCACTTAAGTTAAATAAATTAATAATTCATTTAAACAAGCTCAACAATTTATCAAAGGAATATAGGAGGAAGGACAGAATCAAAATACTAAACAAAAACAAGGAAAATCAAATCCAACATCATAGTAGTTCTTATAAGACATACCTCTGGTAAGTCTTGAGAAATAAAACTCAAATGGACATGAGACTAAAGAAAAAGTGACATAGAAATGCATTAGAGAATTGAAAATGAAAGGTAATGCAACAAACAATCTACAGTCTCAATTCTTGACAATTTATATTAAATGGATGGAATTTTAGAAAGTAAACCATTGTTATATTACCACAGATGACTGAAGAAGAAATAGAAAATTTGCATACTCTTTGAGAAAGAAACAGTTTATGATTATACATTTATTGTAAATATCTATTCACATATATATTGCAAAATACTGCACACAAAAGGTTACCAGTAGTGTCAAATATTATAATACCCTAAGAATGTAAATGTACTGGGGCTGGAGATGTAAATGAATTCTTGACACATGCTGATCATATACAAAGCACTAGGTTTGATTGATAGCACAACAAAAAAAATGAAGAAGAGAAGGGAGAAAGAAAGAGAAGAAAGGAAGGAGGGAAAGAAGAAAATAAAAACGTAATGATATACCAAGGCCATAATTTCCTCTGGAATATGCAGGGCCTCTCTCAGAATGGGCCTAGAAAAATTTGAATAGAATTGACTGGCTTGAACTCTAATCTCTTTCCCTCAAATTAAACTATAAGCTGTGATTACAGCAATCTGTCCAAAATTAAAATCTTATAGTGATTACACAGGTTTCTGTTACATTGTTTTTGTATCCCTTTGATTTTACTAATTTGTCAAAACAAATTTTGAATTTCGTTAAAAATATGGTAGACCTTCAGTTTTAGGTCTCACATGTAAAGTGTTTGGAAATTTCTCTTCCACTATTACAATAACAATGAAACTGAAAATTGATGACTTATCTTGGGTGTATCAGAGAAGTGAGGTTGCATGGAAACTGGTACTCCAAAATAGGAAATGGCAGGTGAATGATACCAAACACAGCTGAGACCAACTTAACTGCAGAAGCCTCTGCAGCTGATGGGAAGACATAAATGTAAACATTGAAAAATTGATGGAGATTGAGTATGAGACAAACACTCCTAGAACTATGATCTTAGAGGGGCTCCTCTAATAACCAATGTTCATGGATTTTATCTCCAAGAATTACACCATATTTCAACACCTGGGAGTCAATATTTACCTCAAATTTTTGGAATTGGGAAGGGGAGAGTAATCATTCTAAATATATCCTGCACATCTGTAAAACAAAAACGTAATCTCTAGTGAAAAAAGCTTTACCAGTCAGAAGTGTAATTACCTTACTCCAGTCTCTCTACCATTTCTGTCTTACTTACATAAGGGTAGGAAGGTAAGAAAAACATCTAAAAGACAAAATCCAGTAAAACAGATATTCTAAAAGACTGAAACTCACTCCTAAGATTGTGAATTTCTCTTCTCTTACAACTTACCGCCATATCAGCAGATCTCCACCATAAAAACAGTGGGTTACAGGTGAAAGAACTATATACAAGACACAATATTTATTTAAGAAGTAATGCTGTCCTGGTAATGCTGATTAGGAGGAGGTAGAAGAGGAGGGGGAAAAGAAAGGTACTCGGGAATGAGTTTGATCTAATTATATTATGTTTTCATAGTAATGTGGCATAATGAGACCAACTATTATGTATAATTATAACACAGCAAATAAATAAATAAATGGAAGCAATTCATTGGGAAACACAAAGACAACAGAGAAGGAAAAGAAACTAAAGGCCATAAGTGAATTTTAAGCCTCTGGCACCTATAGTTGCAGTGAATAATAAATATGGTCCAACTTCTTTTTTTTCTTTTTTATTTATAATAGTAGTATGTATTACAATTCATAATGCACATATATAGCATCTTTTTACATACAACTGTTTGTATACAAAGTATATAAGTACCATTCAGATCTTCAATCATGCATTTAGGATAATGATATCCATCTCATTCAACAACCAATTTTTTTTCCTTTTTCCCCCCTCCCTCCCCCTTGCTCCCTCCCTTCCCCTCCCTTTCCTTTGACCACCCTAGTGTTCCGCTAATCCTCCTATGTACCCCCATCCAACAACACTGTGAACTAGCCTCCTTATATCAGAGAAAACATTCGGTATTCGGATTTTTGGGATTGGCTAACTTCACTTAGCATTATATTCTCCAACTTCATCCATTTACCTGCAAATGTCATTATTTTATTCTCTGTTATTGCTGAGTAAAATTCCATTTTGTATATATACCACATTTTCTTTATCCACTCATCTACTGAGGGACATCTAGGTGGTTCCACAACCTAGCTATTGTGAATTGTGCTGCTATAAACATTGAAGTGGCTGTGTCACTGTAATATGCTGTTTTTAAGTCCTTTGGGAATAGACCCAGGAGTGGGATAGCTGGGTCATAGGATGGTTGGTCCAACTTCTACTGACATAAAAATCCCACAATATAAAGGTCTATTTACCTCATTTTCTGCTATACAATATAATATGCCTGTCTTTTCAACAACAAACAAAATTACATGTCATGCTAAAAGGCAAGAAAAAATAGTCTGAAGAGACATAGCAAGTGTTAGAACCAGACTCATCTAGGATAGAAATGTTGAAATTATCATTCAGGGAATTTAAAATAACGATGACTAATATGTTCACGGCTGCAATGGAAAGAGTACACAATACAAAATAGTACATAGGTAAGCAGATATAACCAGAAATATGCAACTCTAAAAAATAAGAAATGCCAGAAAGCAGAAAACAGTAATAAAAATGGAGAATGTTTTAATGAGCTCAAGAAGCTAGATATATTGAAGAAAAAAATAGTGTGCTTAAAAGTGTTTCAATAGAAACTTTCTGAATTGAAACAAATACACAAACCATAATTTCATAAAACAGAATATTCAAGAACTGTGGGACACTTTCAGAGGGTATAACATTTAAGTAATTTATTAGAATACCAACAAAAAAAGAGAAAATTTAAATATATATAAACTTATATGTATTTAATTTATATATATAAGTTTATAAAATAAGTATAAATTTAAATATGTATTATATATAATATAAATACATATGATATATAAAATTATACATAATATATATTTTGTATGATATCTAGAAATATGATATATATTTTTATAAATATATAATAATATGTAATATATAATATACATAATACATGTAATATATTTATAATTACATATATACTGTATAATAATTTATAAAATATAAATTAAATTCATATCTAAACATTTTTATATATTTATATTACATATACATACACATGTACATATATATACATATATAATAAATTAAACAACCCACTTCCCAATACTTCATGAGCCAAAGAAGAAGACTTAATTGAAATTTTCAATTAAATTAAAATTAAATATAAATTATCAAAATTTGTGGGTTATAAGAATGGGAAGTTATACTCCATGTATATATAGTATGTCCAAATACACTGTACTCTCATGTATATGTAAAAAGAACAAATAATAAATAAAGTATATAATTTGTAAAAATTTAAAAAATTAGCAAAATCAATGTTTAGGATTAAAACTATAACATTAAGTGTATGTAATAGAGAAAAAAAAAGATCTAAAATCAAAACTTAAAATACACCTTAGTAGAATAAACAATTGAAAATTAAATTTAAATCAAGCAGAAGAAAATTAATTAAAACTTTAGCATAAGTGAAATTAAAAACAGGAAAACAATAGGGAAAAATCAATCAAATCAAAATCCAGTTACTGGAACAGATCAACAATATTAATAACCTTCTAGCAAGGATAAACAAGAAAATAAAAGAAGGCACAAATTACCAATATCAAAGATAAGAAAGGGGTCATTCCTATTGATCCCATGGACATTAAAAGGATAGTGGAGGAGAGATGAGGTTGTGGCTCAGTGGCAGAGTACTTGCCTAGCATGTGTGAGGCACTGGGTTCAATCCTCACCACCACATGAACATAAACAAATCAAATAAAGGTATTGTGTCCATTTACAACTAATTTTTTTTTTTTACATGGAAGTATAGTGGAGGAATACAGTGACAACTCTACATCTGTAAATTTGATAAATTATGTAAAATTATCCTTAAAGACACAAACTACAAAACTTCACACAAGTATAAAAAGCCTGAATGAACTTATACCTATAGATCTTTTATTTATGACCAATTAATTGAATACATAATTAATGTCTTTCAAAAAAAAATCATCATGTCCAGATGATTTCACTGGAAAATTCTCCCAAACATTTAAAGAAGAATAAATAGCACTTTTTTCACAATCTCTTCCAGAAAACAGAAGCAGAGACAATATTCCTAACACCCAAAAATGTTAAAAGATACTATAAGAAGGAAAAACTATAGACATTTCTTTCATGAGCATAAATCCAATAATCTTCAATAGAATATAAGCAAATGAAGTCAAACATCCATGTAATTCATGAATCAACAAGCTAAACATAGACTATCATCTCAATTTATGTAGAAAATTGATTTGATAAAATCCAACACTCATTCATGACAAAGTTGTCTCAGCAAACCAGGAATAGAAGGGAACTTCCTCTGTTTAATAAAGATCATCCACAAAAATGATTTAGGTAGCATCATACCTGATGATGAGAAATTAGATTCTTTACACCTAAGATCAGGAAAAGGGCAAGGATGTTTTCTCTGGCCATTCGTTCAGAATTTGGGGGGAAGTCCTAGTTAGTGCAATAGATGAAGAAAGTAAATAATGTATGTACAATTGGAGAAGGAAAAATTATGCCTCCTTTTGGTGGTATTTTCTATAGAAAAATACATGAAATTAATAAAGCATCAACAACAAAAGTGTTGGGGCTAAAAAAAGTGATTATGGCAAGAAAACAATATCAATTGTTCTCATGACCAAAAATCATGTTTTAAAATAGCCAATGTGATGTAGAAGAACAACATTGAAGGACTCACATTACCCATCTTAAAGACTTATTATAAAACTATAATAATGAATACAGCATGAAATTGATAAAATAATAAAAATGCAGATTAATAAAACAGAATAGTACCCAGAAATAAAACCATACTCATGGAGTCTACTGATTTCTGACAAAGATGCAAAGGCAATGTGGTGAAGATAGCTTAAAAAAAGAAGAAGAAAAAAAAGGAAAAGAAACTTGGGACAAAAAGTGTTAAATTTTTCACAAAAACAAAAACAACAACAACAACAACAAAAAAAAAACAAATAGCTTGAGATCAAAGTGTAAAATGCAGAAAACTATAAAATCTCTAGGAGAAATCATAGGAGAAAATTTATATGACCTTGGAATTGTGGATGAGTTTTTAGATTCATGAAAGAAAAAAAGTTTATAATTTTGGTGTTGTTTTGAAATGTGTTCTGTGAAAGAATGAAATAGAGGAGTCACAGAGAGGGAGAAAATAATAGTCAAACACTTATTTTCAAAAGGGCTTATGTGCAAAATCAAATAATTATTAAAATTTAACAGTAGAAATAAAAAACTCACTTAAAAATTGGGCAATGGATTTATGCAGTAAAGAAGATATACAGATGGCAAACATATAAAAGATAGTGAATATAATTTGTTACTAAGGAATTCCAAATTAAACAAAATTGAAATATTACTACATGCCTGACATGGCTAGGATTGAAAAAAAAAAAGTACAAATCCAATTGCAGGTGCAAATGCAGAGTAGAAACTTTCACTGGTTGCTGTGAGGAATGCAAATAGTAAAGACACTTTAGATGATGTTTTTTCACATTCTTCAAAAAACTGAAGTAAGTTGAACTCATAACGTTAAGGGTCATATGTTTTCTCTCATATGTGGAAACTATAGAAGAAAAGGAAAGGAAAGATGGGGGAGGATCTCATGAAATCAAGGTGAGATCAGTAGAGGAAAGAGACCAGAGGGTGAGAGAGAGGCAGGGAGGGAGGGGGAAATGCTGGGGAGTGATATTGGCCAAATTATATTGTTATCTTATGTGCATGTACAAATATGCAACAACAAATCCCATAATTATCTACAACTATAATGCACCAATACAAATGTGGAAAAAATAAACAATAACAAACAAGTAAAAATATTTTCAAAAATACAAAATAAAACCTAAACATACTGTCACCATAGATCAGCAACCACACTCCCAACTTTGAAAACTTACCTCCATACAAAATTCTGTTCAAGAATGTTTATAACAGCTTATTTGATAATTGTCAAAAGTGAAAGTAAGCAAGATGTCCTTTAATACACGGACAAATTGTGAACACAATGCCATATCATTCATCAATTAAAAAGAACGATCTATAAGAACTGCAAAGATATGAATGAGCTTTAAATGCATATTGCTAAGTGAAAGTAGCCAACTGGAAAATAGTAGAGACTGTATTACTGTATCTACATTATATTTTGGAAAGATGTAAATAGGTTAATCATAGGAGATTTACAGGGCAGTGAATGTATTTTTAATGATACTACAATGGTGCATATATGACTATATATATTTATTAAATCACAGAACTTAACAGCACAATTTTTTTTTGTACAGGGGATGAACCTAGGACATTACATAGCACAGATTTTAATATATTAAAATTTAAAACTAAATAATTTGGGAGATCAAGAAATTTCAGGATGGAATGCAGAATGTGGCAAAATATTCTAACTCCATTAAGAAAATATGAAGCAATCTCACTGCAGGGTGTGAGGGAGAATTTACTGCCCTAAGTAACAGAAATGAATGCTGTAAGGCTAAAATCAAAAAGAACTGTATTAAGTGCTATCCTGTGATGGTGATATTGTTTTCCACAGGAGTACAGGTTCACAATTGTGAAATCACTATACATGTGTACTGAAATTAAACAATTAATTGAACAGATTGGTGAATGGTGGAAAGGAGATTTCTCACTCTTGGAATGGGATATTAAAGGTAAGCAAGGAGTGGAGGCTAGAAAGATTTTTGTAGTAATGGGTTAGAATTGGAGTCTTCAGCATAAACTCATGTTCAGTTTAATACAGATACAGTTCCATATATAAATATTTAATAGTGTGTGCATACACACTAATATTTCATATAATATGTTTCACTGTGTATATATATATTTCACTGTGTATATATATTTTTTCTCTGTCTCTTTCTACTGGAACATTTTGTACTGTGAGAAAGTAGACTGAAAAAATTAAGTGACAGCACAAGTGTTATATTAGGCATAATCCATTCTATGGGAAACTGGATAGGACACATTGTTTATTTTTTAGTTGCAAGGAAAAAGAAGTCATGGAAGTAGGAATTAGAGATTAAAATCAAGTTAAGGAACATAACAAATAATTGAAATGTTTAAGTCATATTTGGACACTGATTCAGAGAAACTATTTTCTAAAAGTATGTCTGCCAGGTAAACATGAAATATAGCTGAATATTTTATGATTACTGTTTAAAAATTTTAGGAAATATAATTATATTCAATTTATGTTTCAGAAAAGAGCTATCTTTTATAAAAAGCATTTGAAATATTTAGAAATAAAATGGTTTATCTTGGATATGCTTCAAATTATTTTAATAGAAAGAGATGAAGACAGATTAAAATTTCTGTAATTAAAAATTTGTTATAAATATTATTTCATGAGAATATAGCATCTTATTATAAATATTATGTCATGTGTATCTCAGTGGTATTGTATTCACCTCGTATGCATGAATAAGTCTCTAGGTTTGACCCCCAACACTGCCAAAAAAAAAAAAAAAAAGAAGCCTTAAATCTGAAATTATAAGTAAAATTGGCTATTTAAAGGTTTAATCAAAAAATATAAACTGAAACTGTATTCAAAACTCAAGTCACCATCTAATGTTCTAGACAAGGCAGTTTTAGAGGCTAGTACTACCAAATGGTCAGGGAGAAACAAATTACTCTCTTATGTAAACTCTTCCAAAGCACACAAAATGATGGCAATTATTCAACTCATTTTGCCAGACTAGTGCTCGTTGATTTCAATACCAGATGAGAACACCCCATGAAAATCACACTTGTGCCAAGCCCACAGCGCAAATATTCTAAATAATTTAATAGCATATTCATCATAGCAGTAAATTAAATGAACAAACAGGCTGTGTCCAAGGAATAAAATATGATTTAACATTAGAAAATGCTTTCAATTTTAATTCCCTATATACAAATTAAAAGAGAAAAAAAAACTTGTTCTTGTTAATGGCAACATAAAAGCTTTCCAAAGAAATTCAACACATTTTTATGGTAAAAACTAAACTAATACTATAATTTCCCCTTCCTAAAATATCACAACTACACTTAAATGTGAAATATTACAATAATTCCTATTAAAGTCAGAGTTAAGATAAAAATGTATGGTATCTCTTCCACTGTTCAAAACTGCACTGGAACACATATGCAGAGCTATGGCTATAAAAATAAAAAAGAGATATGAATATTAAGAATAATATTGGTGACAATATTATCTTTTGAAACATTAAAGGAATACATAAGTGGAACATATAAATGCATAAAGGACTTCATAAAAATTGTATGGAAGTTCATTAATGGAAAAAGTCAAGAATTCTGCTACACAAAGCCATAAGTAATTAGAACATGTAAGAGAAAATATCCCATTTACAATGGCAACAAACCCCGCAAATCACCTGAAAAGAATCCTAGCAAAAATGAAGAAGATCTTAATGGAGGTAACTATAAAATGTGCTGATAGAGTCATATGAACGAATTCCCAAATATGTGGCACATTACATCATATTAAATAATAGCGAAAGGAATACTATAGAGATGTGAACTCTTCTTAAAGTATTTCCAGAGTTAGTACCTTCTGTGGGTCAAAATAAACATCAAGTTCATATTCCTTTCTTACACTTCCCAAATCAACCCTGCAAAACTACTTGAGGGAGAAGGGAAAAATACAATATTGACAATTAACAAAATCTGAACAACAAAACACAAGAAAAGACTGAGGAGATTCAGGACTGTTGAAGTAGCATTTGTGTTAGGAGTTGGAGGGAGTGGAGGACAGATAGCAAAGTTGGAGAGGGTTTCCAGCCTGTAGAGGTGGCAGAGGACAGGATGGGTAGCAGGAAATGTTTAAACTTTTGGCTGTACTTTATTGCACAGTCTGAGGCAGTACCTCAAACCACAGATACCAGTAACCATTGGGCAATATCAGGACAGCAGGAAAGATAGGTTGATTGCGGAAATATAACTCTGGTGTCTGTGTTAAAAACTATCTGAAACCACCTTAGTGATGATGACTGGCCTTTTTGAAAATTTATTTTGATAGAAAATAAATAATGGATTGTGTATCTTCTTCTGAGAAGTGTTTTTTCAATTCCCTAGCCCATTTATTGATTGGGTTTTTTTTTTTTTTTTTGGTGTTAAGTTTTTTGAGTTCTTTATATATTCTAGAAATTAGTGCTCTATCTGATGTGCATGTATTAAATATTTGTTCCCAATTAGTTGGCTCTCTCTATTCACCTCACTGATTGTTTCTTTTGCTGAGAAGAAGCTTTTTAGCTTAAATCTATCCCATTCGTTAATTCTTGGTAAGAACACAAACAACAATAAATGTTGGAGAGGATGTGGGGAAAAAGGCACACTCACACATTGCTGGTGGGACTGCAAAATGGTGCAACCACTATGGAAAGCAGTATGGAGATTTCTTGGAAAACTGGGAATGGAACCACCCTATGATCCAGCCATCCCACTCCTGGCTCTATTCCCAAAGGACTTAAAAACAGCGTATTACAGTGACACAGCCACTTCAATGTTTATAACAGCACAATTCACAATAGCTAGCTTGTGGAACCAACCTAGATGTCCATCAGTAGATGAGTGGATAAAGAAAATGTGGTATATATACACAATGGAATTTTACTCAGCAATAAAAGAGAATAAAATAATGACATTTGCAGGTAAATGGATGGAGTTGGAGAATATAATGCTAAGTGAAGTTAGCCAATCCCCCAAATACTGAATGTTTTCTCTGATATAAGGAGGCTAGTTCACAGTGTTGTTGGATGGGGTACATAGGAGGATTAGAGGAACACTAGAATGGTCAAAGGAAAGGGAGGGGAAGGGAGGGAGCAAGGGGGAGGGAGAGGGGGAAAAAAGAAAAAAAAATCGGTGGTTGAATGAGATGGAAATCATTATCCTAAATGCATGATTGAAGATCTGAATGGTACTTATATACTTTGTATACAAACAGTTGTATGTAAAAAGATGCTATATATGTGCATCATGAATTGTAATACATACTACTATTATAAATAAAAAAGAAAGAAAAAATAAAATAAAATTAAAAAAAAGAAAATAAATAATGGAACAGAAATTGAACTGTGAGTGAATCACACATAGCAAGGATAAGTATTTTAGGAAATTAATATTCTAAACATACTAAGAATGAGGCTTAAAAGGTGAAAGCCAGTGCACTGTACAAGGAAGCATTAGATAACCTGTTAGGGTAAAATGAAATCCTTAAGAACAAAGATTTCCAGTCTATGTCTGGCTTGTGAAGAAACTTCATGTGTTCTTTGAGCTTTGGAGAGTGTTTCTGCAGTAGTCCACCACAATTATGGGCATTGCAGAGCTCTACAGAGAATCTAGTTTGGGATCAACAGACATCATTTGCAAAGACTGCATTGGGGCAAATATTCACAAGTGTCAGGAACAGTGTACCTCCTGCCAAGCATTTGATCCATGAGCCAGAATCTTTCATGTGTGAGGACTAAGGGGTCCATCCATCTCAGAACAGAAGATACTGCACAAAATTCAGCTGGGGCTCCGCTAACAGCCCTGGAAGATCACACACATAATCATCAGGATAAGTACTCCACTCATTTCTGCCTCAGGGGTCTTAAAGCAGTTTTAACTTTGGCCTGAAGGAACCAGGATCACGCCAGCATTGGAAGACCTTTGAAGCCCTGCCAGTAGTGAAGACAAGAATCTTGATGTACAACTGAGGACATCTCGTATTGCAGAAAAGAGGGATGCCAATTTCACCCTACTCCTGCAGACAGCTCGGGAGCACCGCAAGTCATGGTGAGGGGGAGGGGCTTATGAACGTGAGATTTGAACAGAAGAGTGCAGCCTCTGATCAGCAGACAAAAAAGCTCCGGGCTCTGACCAGGAGTAAAGGTTAGTACCCTGAGTGAGGACTTGAGAGGACCTTGGATGTCTGAACTGAGGGGCCTTCCACCCTATTCTGTGCCTACTATGAATCATGGGAAATGTGGTAGCCTCTGACTTCCGCTGAGGCATACTGTGTATCAGGGAGAAATTTCACCAGAAGGGACCAGAAACGGATTAGGAAAAGACTCAGGACCCAGGATCAAAGTGACAATCCTTAAGGATAGTCAAGGGGACCTCAGAGACTGGAAGAGAAACCTACCCGTGATGTCAGCTCTGGGAGACCCCAGGACAGCCTGGCCGGATGTGGTGCACCCTGACTTCCGCCCTGGAGTATTGAGGAATTGGAGGTTCCGCGTGAGGCGTCCTCTCAAGTCAACCGACACAGAAGATGTGAAGCTAAGGATCCTTACATCACATCAGCCCTGGGAGGTTTCCGAAGAGCTTTCTGAATCAGGCTAAGCCTCAGTTTGCTCTCCGGAATCTGAAAGGTGAAGTCTTGGTCTGAGGGGTGTGTCGTCGGTTCAATAGAGGGGGTATGTAGAGAGCTGCGGTCTAGGCTCAGCCATGATAGTACGTGAGGGGCCCAAGGGAGAAGTTCGGGAATTCTGGTTCCGCCCCGCCCTACACAATAGGAAGCCCTGGGTATTCTGCCTGTTGTGACACTCACTGAGTTCGCTTTGGGGATGGGACAGAGATTAGGACCTTTTTTGTTTTTTAATTAATTATATATATAAATATATATATATGTATATATTATGTATATATACACACACATGACAGTAGAGTGTATTTTGACATATTATACATACATGGAGTATAACTTATTCTAATTAGGATCCTATTCTTGTGGTTGAACATGATGTGGAGTTTCACTGTGGTGTATTCATATACATACAAGGAAAGTTGTGTCAGATTCATCCCACTGTTTTTTCTATTCCCATCACCTCCCCATTCCCTTCATTACCCTTCATTATCCTTTGTCTAATCCAATGAACTTCTGTTCTCCCCACCCCCATGCCCCACCGCCACGCTCTCCTATGTATCAGAGAGAACATTCAACGTTTGGATTTTGGGGATTGGCTTATTTTACTTAGCAGGATATTCTTCAGTAGGACCTTGTTTTGATGACTGTGGTAAAGGTTGGTGGAGCACACAGGGCTGGGACTGTGTTGGGGTCAAGGTTCAGGTTGTAGGTATAGCTCAGTGTGAGACAACTTGCCATGCTTGCAAGAAAAAAGAAAAGGACAAACTGAGGTGCTGGGGATGAACTAAGAAAGTCCCACCCCACTTAAAGCATGCCCAAATTATCCAGGTCTGGATGGGGTGGGGGTGCACACCTGGAATCCCAATTACTTGAGAGGCTGAGACTGGAAGATGGCAAGTTCAAGGCCAGCCTAGGCAACTAAGATCCTGTCTCAAAATTTAAAAATAAAATATAAAGGGCCAGAGATGTTGTTCAGTGGTAGAGCATCCCTGAGTTCAAGAAAATTATACTGATTTGGCTGTGTGGTCAGCCCTGCAGCACACAGGGGCACGTTTGGGGAATGAGCCCCTCACTCAGCCTTAAATAACCCTGGTTGGTCTCAAAGGGCACAATCAGATCAACAGAGGATGAGGATCAAAAAACTGACAGAAACCATGTTGAAGAGAGACAGGGAAGAATGAGGGGACCCACTTGATCCTAGTGGAGGAGTTCCACAAAACCCAACTCAGCTTTTGAGATCAGACCTGGGAAAATCTAGGCATGATGGGTAGAGGCGCAGTAGCTTAAGAACCTCAGCTAGGTACCTGACACAAGTGATGGCCTTGTTCTTGGAGGAGGGGCCATAGGCTACAGAATGTCCAGAACACCATAGAAATATGTCCCTGCAGTCAGCCTAGGGAGGCCCCATATAGGGCTAAGAAAAAGGTGATTCCTGACTTTGGCATGCATGTCTGAGTGAAGTTAGGGTTGAGTAGCACGAGCATAGGTTCAGGTGAACAGGAAGAGGTGCCCAGGCCAGCTGGAAGTCAAGGGGAGCACTGAAGAAGGACTGAGATGACCTTGAATAAGGCCCAGCCTGCTCTCAGCCTCGGGAGGACTGGAGCAGGTTTATAGGAACTATGGTTTAAGAAATTTGTATCTGGATCTGAGGAGCTTAGGGACTTGGTAGAAGAAGGAGGGCCTGTTTGTAGTCAAGTTCAGAAAGGAGGGAGGACTGAGTGGCCTAGGACACGGAATGGGTGGCACCGAGGCCTGCCCCTGCTTTCAGACTGAGCCTGTCCTTCATTCTGACTCTGGAATCTGAGGGAGGAGGACTCACTTTAGGAGAGGAGTGGGCTCAGGGAGGAATGAGGGGGCCTCGTCCTCCAGATCAGAGGGGGCCTGCACCCTGACATCAACCCTGGGAGGCCTGGGCAGGGTGGCCAGAGGCAGTGCACCTCCCTTCTGCCTCCAGGGCGTCAGGGAGGGAGTGAGCATGGTTGACGTGGGCGTTCTCAGGTCAGCAGATGGAGGAATCTCAGGGCCTTCTGGGAAGTTCAGTAACAGCCCAGAGCCACACCTGGGAAAACTGCCCCTGCTGGCATGGCAGCCTGGGGTGGCTACAGGCAGGACTTGGGGAAGGCATCCCACTCCTTCTTCCCCCTTTGGGCCTTCAGGGAGATGGTGGCCTTGGCCTGTAAGTTGTGTCTGCAGGTCAGCGGAGGGGAAGGGGCCCAGACCCTGACAGGAGAGAATACGAATAATACCTGAGGACACTCCAGACAAGGGAGGCCCCTGGAACCTGCTCCTTCTGTTCACCTGGGGAAGCCCCTGCACCGTGTCCAAAAGGGCTGTCCTCGCTTCTGTCTCCTCCAAATCAGGGAGGTGAGGCCTGGTGGGAGAGAGTTCATCAGGACTGCAGAGGAGCCACACCTGGTCAGCAGAGGAAGGTTTGCAGCATCTGCTGGGAATCAAGGTGAGGCCCTTTGGTGACAGGGCTGAATGCCACACCTCCAAAAGTAAGGGATCTCACAGGGCCTGGCTTCCCCTGCAGTCTGCCCTGTGGGGCCCCACGCAGGGTCACTGCAAGTAACTCCCTCCCATGTCGGCCTCATGCTTTGGCTGAGAGGTCTTATTTGGGTAAGGACCTTGGTCCAAGAGGTGATGACAGGTGAGCAAAGAGAGCCCCATGTTGTAGCATAGGGATGAATCCCAGGATCAGCTGGACCCAAGGTAGAGACTTTTCACGAGGACTGAAAGCATCTGCAGCTCTGAAAGAAGGAATCCTACATGGTCTACTTATCCCCTGTAGTCAGCTTTGGGAAACCCTAATTGGAATGCTACCATGGGCGTGAAAATGAGGAGTCTTCAGGGAAATGAGGTCTTGGTCTAAAGATGTCAGTTCATCTCAAATGAACTGTGATGGGTGTGACGAAGGGCAGACATGGGCATGAGTAAGGACTTAGGGAATCCCACAGCCCAGAAGACATGGGGTCCAGGTCAAGCCACCAGCCTTGTAAAACCCACACATGGGTGATAAGATGTGACATGTGCTCCTTTCTCCTGAGAGTTGTGGGGATGTCAGTGTGTTGAAAGAGGTGATGTGACAGGATGGTATCACATCGGCACAAGGAACCCCATCTAGTCACCAGAAACAGAGGTTCCAGATTCTCCAAGATTCAAGGTGAGGACCCTAAGGGAGGATCAAGGGAACCCCAGCCCAGAGCAGACAGGTACCCCTCAGAAATCCTCCCTGTGCCTGCTGTCAGCCCAGGAAGCCCAGGCAGGGCTGTTAGGCTGAGGTGCTTCTCTTGCCTGTGTGTGATTGGAGGTGAAGGCCTCTGTAAGTGCTGGCTGGACTCACATCAGCAGAGGGAGGAACCCAGGCACAGCCAGGAGTCAAAGTGAGGATAGAGAGAACCCCCTCATCTGAATACATAGGACCCCAGTCCCAAACTTTCCCTTCTGTCAGCCATGGGAAGACCAAGGGACCATTGGCAGAATGACTTCCCCTTAACTTCTCCTCTGGTGGCTCACAGAGATAGGGCTTTGGTTTAAGGAACGTGGCCTCAGGTCATCAGAGGGAAAGTCTTGGATATTTTCTTGCATGAAGGTAAGGACCAAGCAGATCCCCCATCCCAGGACACACAGATCCATGGAATTTGGCCAGCTCTTGCTGTCACCATTGAAAGGTGTGTGGCCAAATGTGAGGTCCCTCACTGCCTTGTGTTCCTTCCCAGGGAGGTGGGCAGTTCTTCACAAAGTGTGCTTCAGGCCAGCACAATGGTGGCATCCAGGTCCTGCCAGGGGAAAGGTGAGGGCCCAGAGTTAGCAGAGGGGACCATCCACCTCAGAACAGTGGGGACCTCACAGAAGGCAGCCCGTCCTTCCTATCAGGGCTGGTGAGCCAGGTTGTGCCTGGAGTCTGCAACCTGTGGGGCCCTTCAGTGCCTCTTACAAGAACTTCCGGAACCAGAAGATGAAGGTCTTGGTATGAGGCAGTGTCCTCAGGTCATGGGGCAGAGGAGGCCCAGGCCGTGTTTGGAGTCATGGTGAGGTGCACTCTGGGAATATGTATCAAGGACCCCACCCTCCCCAGGACAGAGGGAGCCCCACAGAGCTCAGGCCCCAGAAGCCCTACTGTCAGCCCTGGCCCTTGTGTTCTGTGGACCTGCTGTACCCACAGAAGCTGCCTCCCTTCCTCCCTCAGGTGTTCAGGAACTAGGCCCACCAGGAGAGGAGCCTGAATAGCCCTAGAGCATCACCCAAGGAGAAGACCTGTAGTGGGCCTTTGTGAGGGGTAAGAAGGGTTCAGTTCTCAGCTAAGGCCTGACATGTACCCTCTCTCCCCCAGGCTGGTGAGTCTTCACCACCAAGCTCCTGTCCATCCTCCTGCTTGCTGTCTCAGATCAGAGTCATCATGCCTCGAGTCCCAAAGCGTCGGCGCTACATGCTTGAGGAAGACCTTCAGGCCCAAATGGAGAAACAGGCCCTTATGGATGCACAGGTTTCTACAGATGAGGATGAGGAGGATACTTCCTCTTCCTCCTCCACTTACTCCTCCTCTTTTTCCTGCTCCTCTTCCTCCACTTCCTCCTCTTACTACCCTTTATTGTCGAGTACCCCAGAGGAAGATTTTGGTTATGATGAGTTACTAAGTCCTTCCCAGAGTCCTCAAACAGCCTGGCCCTCCCCCACTGCCATGACCTGTACTCCGTGCAGCCAATCTGATGAGGTCTTCAGTCTAGGCGAAGAGGGTCCAAGTACCTCACAAGGCCTGACAGGTAGTATGTCCTTATCCAGAAGTGAGATAGATGAAAAGGTGAATGATTTGGTACAATTCCTGCTCCTCAAGTATCAAATGAAAGAGCTGACCACAAAGGCAGAAATGCTAAATAGTGTCATCAAAAATTACCAGGAGCATTTCCCTGTGATCTTCAGTGAGGCCTCTGAGTGCATGCAGCTAGTCTTTGGCATTGACATGAAGGAAGTGGACCCCTCCAGTCACTCTTATGTCCTTGTGACTACCCTTGGCCTCACCTATGATGGAATGCTGAGTGAAGTCCAGGGCATGCCCAAGGCTGGCCTCCTGGTATTTATACTGAGCATTATATTCATGGAGGGCAACTGTGCCCCTGAGGAGGTTGTCTGGGAAGCAGTGAGTGTTATGGGGGTGTGTGCTGGGAGGGAACATTTCATCTATGGGGATCCCAGGAAGCTTATCACCCACGATTGGGTGCAGGAAGAATACCTGGAGTATCGGCAGGTGCCCAACAGTGATCCTGCTCACTATGAGTTCCTGTGGGGTCCAAGGGCCCACATTGAAACCAGTAAAATGAGTGTATTAGAATTTTTAGCTAAGGTCAATGGGAGTGATCCCAGATCCTTCCCGGTGTGGTATGAGGAGGCTTTGAGAGATGAGGAAGAGAAAGCCCAGGCCAGAATTGCCGCACCAGATGATGCTACTGCCATGGCCAGTGCAAGTTTTAGTGCCACTAGCAGTTTTTTTCTGCCCAAAGTAAAGTCCTGCACAGTCAATAATCAAAGTGGTGGAGAGTCAGACTGGATTTGGGGAGAATACATTATAAAACATCCTTGTTTTATATTCTGTTTAGGTGACTTGCAAATTTACTTTCCTTTTGGTGTTCCAAAATGTTAATTTTACAAGAAGGTATATGAGATACAGAATGTAAGCTTACAAATTACATTCCTCACACCTTCATCTTGTTACCCACTTTAATAAACTGTTGCTCTTTGTACAACAAATTGGAAGGCTTTTCCTCTTTTCTGTAATCTGTAACAACATACCATAGCATTGGGATTGGAATGTGGATGAATTTAGCAGTAAAGGAAAAAATTTAGAGTGTTGATTTTTGTTATTGTATTAATTTTAGTCTTTCATTCTGTAAAATTAAAAGATATATACCTGGATTTGTTCACATTACTTAAAATCAAAATTAAATCATAATAAATGAAACCTCTGCTCACTGGCTCTTTTCTTCCCCAAGCTTTCACTGAGCATTCACTATTTTCAAGGGCTTGGATTGGCACCCTTATCTGTAGAATAGTAATCTAAGTTCAGCAATCACATCATGAAGATAGTGAAATGTCCTCTAAGACCTAAGAACAAGTAAAGGAGGTATGAGAAGATGGGACTCCAGTTAAGAGCAATCTGGTTTTGTCCTGAACCAAGGTATTTTGAGGCATTGAGAAATTTCAGTTCTGTTTATAGGACTTCATTGTGATGAAAGCATGGTGGCTGAGGCCAGACACTCAGATACCATCTCTTAGGGGTTAGAGAGTGGAAATCTGCTCTGACTAGCTCCTTTTGGATGGTGAGTGGATAAAGCAGTTAAGAATATCTACCTGGAACAGGTATAAAAGGTGTCTTGAGCTCTCATCTTGATACTTTATAATATAGTACACATAGTAGGTATTTTAGACCCATCATCTGAAAGGTTTTCTGAAAATAAGGATTTCCTGATAAGTAAGTCTGTGACATGTTGCCTCCATGTCAGCCAACTCCATTAGAACAACATTTTAATTAGGTTACCTTTAGTGTAATTTGACCAACTAAGCAAGGTGTGATGAGTTGAAATGAATGAAAATAGTGTTTTGGATGAAAAACATGAAGGAAGGAGCTGTTCCTTAACTCAGATTTTAAGAGTTTCCTAGAAGGGAATGAGTCCTCCACACCCAGATTTTGCAGTATGTCCTCTGAGGGAATATTTACTGAGTTTTAATCATGTAAGTTCAAATTTGGCTGATTAGCTATTCCATGTACTTTTGAATTGCATATTATTTAATATGTGCTTGAGAACAATGATGATATGAACACTCACTGCAGTTCCAGTAGAGGCCAGGCACTGTTCCAGGGGCTTTAAATATAGTACACACATCCCAACAGTTGTACTGGACAGACTTTCTCAGGCCCACCTCATAGGTGAAGAGTTCAGGCCTCACAGGGTTGTGACATTCCCATGATCCCTGGCTAGTAAATGATAGGACTGGGAGGGCACACTGTTCTCACTCCTAGCCTGAGCCCAATCTTCTGACTCATTATTTATTTCTCTTCTCAGCACTGCATTATGTCTCTCTGGTGACAAAAGAACCCTGGAGGAGGCCAACATGCTAAAATCAGTCCTAAAGAAGGTGGCAGTGGGGATCAACCACAATTTGGGGGGGTTGCCTGTGAATGTTTTTAACCTCAGGTCTTTTTGTTCCAATCCCCAGGGTTCTGTAACTCTACATAGGAGTTGATATTTCTGCAGAGCCAGACCTTTACAACATTAACAGCATCCTTCCCCATCATCCCCATCATCCCTTCCTATCCAAATCAGGGATCTTGTCACTGTGGCCTCTTATGAAGACTGTTCTCCCTGTCAAACAGCCCAAAATTACCTGAAAGCTCTGTGACATGAAATATTCCTATTCCCTCTAGAAGTAACCTGGCCCTCCTGTGTGCCATCCCTGGGAATCCTTCTTATAGCTCTGTTTGTTTCAATATGAAATTTACATTTGGACAGTAATGTTTAGACTGCTGGTCATTTCCCCCCAACAAACTTTGTTTTTAAGTGAGCTGAGGAGTAGAGTGATTTGGCCCATAATCTACTAGTTCTTCAAATCTAACCTTGAAGTTAGTAAGAGTTTTTGGAATAATCTTGATAATTGCAGGAGAGTTTTAATAGGATGCCTAATATGAAACTGGCTAGTGAACACATGTACAGATAAATAAGCTTGCCTATGTGGCCAAATCCTCCCTCACAGCAGTATATAAAGAAAGACCACAGAAATCACTGTCATTAATATGGAATCTGAATTCCTAAAATCTCTGGAGCCTCCAAGAGGTGAAAATAGTTTCTTGGTGAAAAATAAAATCATCCCCAACCCCCCAATATTTATTTCCCCTTTGCCTGGAGAATGATACTGGCTAATTAGCTATCGTTATATTTATATATATATATATATATATATATATATATATATATATATATATATATATATGTGTGTGTGTGTGTGTGTGTGTGTGTGTGTGCACGTGCACATACACAAATATGTAACAATGAATCTCACCATTATGGAAAACTATAAGGCACCAATAAAATATAAGGGGGGAAAAGAAAAAAGAAACACTAGTCTGCAAGAAAATCCTGGTTTTCAGTGTGTCTAACAGCACCTTTATTACTGTTCAAATATATTCAGTCAAAAGGAATAAGAAATTCTCAGCCTACTGACATTATAGATGATATTGCAAAGGGTACTGCAGAACAATGCCATTGCATGGAGAAGGCAAACCTGAGATTTACAAGTTTCTTGGAAAATTACATGTGATGCTATATTTGAAAGCACCTATCACATAGTAGGACCTGTTTGCATATATCTGTGATTTGTGTATACATATGTATATGTATATACATATTTATGAAGCATTCTGTTTGGATTTCTGGAAGGGTTTCTCTCTCTCTCTCTCTCTCTCTCTCTCTCTCTCTCTCTCTCTCATACCAGGGATTTTACTCAGGGACACTTAATCACTGAACCACATCCCCTGCCCTATTTCGTATTTTATTGAGAGACAGGGTCTCACTAAGTTGCTTAGGACCTCAATAAATTACTGAGGCTGGCTTTGAACTCATAATCATCATGTCTCAGCCTCTTGAGCTGCTGGGATTACAGGCAAGTGCCACCACACCCATCTTCTTTCTCTTTTTAAAGACTTCCCCTACCTTTCCTACCTTTATTTAAATCTGTTTGATTTTTTTTTTCATAGACCACTTTATGCTGCTGTAATATAATACTGAGACTGGCTAATTTGTAAACTATAGAGATTTATCCCCTATAGTTCTTCAGGCTGGGAAATCCAAGATTGAGGGCCATGTTTGGTGAGAGCCTTCTTGCTGCGTCAAAACATGAGAGAAGACATGGGGAGTGACTGATGTTCAGATTATCTCATCTTAACTAAAATCTTTTTTTTTTTTTTTTAAACTATGGATTGAACCCAGGTATGTATAACCTCTCACCCACATCCCCAGCCTTTTTGTAAAAATTATTTAGAGATAGGGCCTTTTTAAGTTGCTTATGGCCTTGCTAAGTTGCTGAGGCTAGCTTTGAACTTGTGATCCTCCTGAGTCAGCCTTCCCTAGTCGCTGGAATTACATGCATGTGCCACCACACCTGACTTCAATCAAAAAAATTTAAAAATGTGTACTTAATTCTCTGTAAAAACAAAAGGCAAAGTGTTTCTCATATGAGTATCTTATTCAACAAAAAAGCAAGAGTAGTTTTGTATATGGAGTTTTCAGCCTGCCAAAAAGCCACACTGTGCTCATATCTTAAATTATATGTGCTATTTAAATGCTTAATATGTGTGTGGGTTCACCTAGTCATTGTACTAGATCTGTGGGTACAGAAAGAAAAATAGCTAGCCATACCCATTGGAAGTCAGAATAGTCAAATACATGAAAAACAGCAGTATATATTTCCATTTCTCCCCTCTTAGCTTATCATCTGTTTTTGGCATACATTTCATTCCTATATGTTATGTACTCCTCTGTACATTGTTATTATTGTACTTTTTATGGTGTTGGAATTAAACATGCTAGTATATGCCAAGCAAACACTCTACCACTGATCTACATCCCAACCCACATTGTTATTGTTTTTACTTCAATTATCTGTAAAAAAAAATATATTTTAAAGAAATAATGTTCAAATTTACTCATGAAGTTGCAATGAGTAATGCTCCTCATTCATTTATTTAGATCCTAATTTCTATCTAGTGGACTTCCTTTAATATTTTTGTAGTACACATATGTTAGTGATTAATTAAGATTTTGCATTTCCTAAAAAACATTTATTTAATCAGTGTATTTCCATGATGTACAGAATTCTAAATTGACAGTTATATTTTTGTTTCAGTAATTTGCAGGTTTTTCTCCACTCTCCTCCTGCATTCATTGTTTTTGACAAGAAATCTATTCTTGCTCCTCTGTAGGTAAAGTGTCTTTTTCTGAGTTTTCTGTTTATCACTGGTTTCAACTAATTTGATTTGGATGAACCTGGGCTTAGTTTTTTTTTTTTTTTTTTTTTTTTTTTTTTTGTTTGTTTGTGTTCTTGGAATTCTTTTAGGCTTTTGAATTTGGAGTTTATAGTTTTCATCAGATTTGGAGATTTTTCTTTGTTTCTTCAAATATCTTTTTCTATACCTCTTTTTCCTCTGTCATTGTCTCCAAATTCATGTTCATTAGGCCTCTTGAACTTGCCTTATAGCTCAGTAATGTTCTAATAGTTGATTTTTAGTGTTTTTTCCCTGTATGTTTCATTCTGTTACATGTTATTGCTGTATCTCCAAGTTCATTAATCCTTTCTTTTTACAAATCCAATCTGCTGTTAATCCAAGTCAGTTTATTTTTTTCAACTCAAACATTGTAGCTTCCATGTTGCAAAGTTTGTTTAGAGTCTTTTTTTATATTTCCAGGCCCCTATTTAACATGTTTAACCTTTTCTCTTATTTATTTAACATATGGAATACAGTATACTGTTTTAATGTCCTTGTGTACTAACTCTGTTGTCTCTGTCATTTCTAAATTGGTTTTTTTTGTTGTTGTTGTTGTTTTTTTGAACTCGTAATTTTTTTTTAATTTATAATTCTTAATGGTCTAAATTGGTTTTTATTTATTTATTTTGCTTCTCATTATTGATCCTACTTTCTCATTTCTTTGAATGCCTAGTAAGTGGACATTGGATGTCAGACATTGTGAATTTTACCTTGTTGAGTGCTGGTTATTTTTGTGTTGCTATAATTAAATAATATTCTTGAGTTTCATCGTGATATACAGTTAAATTACTTGGAAATGGATAACAATATTGGGTCTTGGTTTTAAACTTTGTTAAGTAGGATAAAAACAGTGTTTAGTCTACGGCTAATATTTCCTCGCTTCTAAGGCAAAACAAGCTCTGTATACTCCAACCAATGCACCACAAATTACAAGGTTCTAATGGAAGTAGGAATAATTCCCAGACTTGCATGATTTCTGGATATTTCTGTCTGTGGTTCTGTCTCTTTACTGGCATTTTGTCCTGCAAGCCCTAGGCCCCTTGGTTGGCATCCCTAGACTCCCAGATCCATGTTCTTAACTCAAGGAGATAATCAGTTTTCCCCTCTGTGCACTGTGATCTGCATTGTCTCTCTAGATAGTAAGCTTGGACAACCATAGGCCTTGCCTCACTAATTCTTTGCTTGATGTCCAATAAATTGAAAATCACTGTTTCATATATTTTGTCTGTTTTTTAGCTGCTTCAGGTAGATATATAAATTTGGTCTTTATTACTCCATCTTGGCCAGAATCAGGATTCCTATACTCCAGATTTAAAACCTAAATTATCCATGAATGACACATGCCCCAACATTTCAATTTATTCGAATTAAAATCATATTGAAAGACTGTGTATATGTATGTATTGAATGACTATGCATATGTTCATAGAGATACACATACACACAGTTGGGAATATATACAGCAAAACACCAAGAATGTTTTTCTCTTACAGAAATTTATGTGATTTTTAATTCTCTTATTAGTACTTTCAATATTTCTAACACTTCTGAAGTACACATGAGTTATCATTATAACTATAAAACATTGTAATTTTATTGTAAATATTTTAAAATGTGATTTGGACTACTGAAAATAAGTGCAAATTCCCTAGATGGTTTGTTTGCAATATTGATTAACTAAGAAGTTAATGTTGGATTCTATTCAGCCTCCACCATATTTGCCACTTGCATAAGTATAAATAATAAACAAACAAAAAGCTTTGAAAAGTAATTAGTAGACTATGTGTAGTCATTCAATTTCTCTCAGACTTTCAAATACAATGCTTCACAGTTAAGAATCTGTTTTGTTGAAAACCCTAGAAAAGTAATAACTTTTACTTTAAAAAAGAAAATTATATTCATATTTAAGCCATATTTTACATGACATGATATGATTTGATATTTATAGGAAAGACTGTATATAGGCAATATTGGAAGAAGGAATTATCATGATCACTTTCATTATGAGGGCTGTTTATATATCTCTTGCCAAAAGCCTCTGTCTTTTGTCTTTTCGTTTTGACAAAGCATAGATTTATTGAATGAGCAAATAACAGCTGTAAAGTAAAAGAAGTGTACTCTGTGTAGTGGAATGGGTTTGAGAGCAAAAGAGCAGCTTCAGGCCTATATGTCTCTTGCAATAAATCATAATAAACAAATTATGTTATTTAAATTTTTTCAATCTTAATTCCAAGTCATTATTGAACATTGTTGTACTTTTTAAATCTGATTTTTATAAGATGGATGCAATATTTTTCATAACAATGACCTGCATTATCCCTAATGTGTTTTCAACACATCTTTTAAAGTTAACACATAATTATCTTTCACAAAGAAAACACCACATAAAAATGAACAATGATTCATCCTTTTATTTATACTTCACTACTAAGGATGTTACACACTTGGTTTTGCAGTAAATCTCACTTTTTTTGCATTAATAACTCCTCAATTTTAATATTTTCATTCACACACTGTCCTAATAAAGTCGTGAATAGCTTTTCTGATACTGATAGGATTTCATATTTTTCTTGTGCATTGGGAATTTTCTCACTATTGTATAATTTGTTCTTTGTTCTTTCCCTTCCAAAAGAACCACTCATCCTCTTCCCTCCTTTGAGTACTTTCTCTTTAAAATGTGTGCATAATTTATTTCTTTTAAATGAAATAATTTCATAATATTTTTCTTTTTCTCTTTGTAAAATGCCATCTCACATTCTCTAAAATAGAAAATAATGAAATTAAAAAACACAATTATTTTTTACCAGTATCTTTTGGCCAAAACATATTATATTAAGCAAAAATTTTCCCCTTTCAACATTAAAACTGTTCTTAACATTTAAACAAGTTCATACTACTACTAGATCATAAGACATTTATTCAATTTTATAATTATAATATATATTCTGTCATTTTTACACTTTCTCTAAATTCATATATATCTCTTGCTTTTCATCTCCAGATTTTTATACTTCAACTGTGTTCAAAGCCATTGCTTCTGAACAAGATTTTTAATATTATTGGATATTTCACTTACCCTGATCTTTTTCATAAACAAGTTTTGTGGCCATTGGTTTTATTGTTTTCCTTATTTCAATTTATTGATTTTTCTCTCTTATCTATATACTTCTAATTGTATTTTGCCTAGGATTTAATTTACTCTTTTGTTATTTGTTAAGGTGGAAACTTAGATTACTGATTGTTTTTTTAGGCTGAGATACTGGGGATTGAACTCAGGGGCATTTGCGCACTGAAGCACATCCCCAGCACTATTTTGTATTTTACCTAGACACAAGGTCTCACTGAGTTGCTTAGCACCTCTCTTTTGCTGAGACTGGCTTTGAACTTGTGATCCTCCTGCCTCAACCTCCTGAGCCACTTGGATTACAGGTGTGCAACACTGCACCCAGCTTATTTTTTCCTTTTTAAGATATGAATTTAATGACATGAATTTCACTCTACTGCTTAACTAAATCTCATGAATTCTAATAAGTAATTTTATTTTCATCCATTTCTAAATGTTTTCTAATCCCCCCTTAGAATTTCTTTTGAAACACAAGCTAGTAAAAATGAGTTGTTCTATTTTCAAATATTTGGGGAATTCATAGTTATCATATTCTTTAGTTTGGTTTTGAGTACAGAATATACTTTGTATGATTTCAATTCTTTTAAATTTGTTAAATACTGTGTTATGGTCTATCTTTGTGACTATCCTAAGTATAGTTCAATATAACATATATTTCACTGCTGTTGTGTGGATTGTTCTGTAACGGCAAATTAGATGAATTTGGCCTGTAGTGCTATTTGGGTTCTTCTATATTTCTGCAGATTTTCCATCTACTTTCTATCATTTACTCAGAAAGGAGTGTTACAGACTTCCATATAATTGTAGATTTGACTCTGTCTTCTCAGTTCTATGTTTTTGTTTCATGTATTGTGAAGCTCTGCTTTTTCAGTGCATACACATTTAGAATTGTTATATTTTCTTATTGAAATGCCTCTTCAATCATTATGTAACATTCCAATTTATCCTTGAAATTTTTCCTTCTAAATCAATTTTTATATCAATATAGTCATTCCATCTTTTTATTACTTATTTTATTATTTTGAAATTATTAACCAGTAAAGCTCTTCTTCAGAAAAAATGTTGGTATACAGTAAAAATTCACATGTAGATTCATTATATCCATAACCACATTCAGTTCTATAATTTCCCTCAAAGGTAAACAAAAACCCCTCTTTTGTGTTATTTCTTTATAGAATTACTATCCCCGAACATCTAATTTTATTAGCCACTCAACTGTTGTTTATTGTGCTAGTTCTGTCTGTTCATGAATGTCATATAAATGGAAGAATAAATATTTATTGATATTGGCTTCTTTCATTCAACAAAATGCCTTTAAGATTCATCCAGGTTGTTGTGAGCATCAGCAGTTCACTCCTTATTACACAGCATATTCTACTGTATAGATGTACCACAATTCATCCATTTACCTATGGAAGGATACTATGACTTGGTTCTAGGATTTGGCAAATATGAATGAAGCTGATATAAGCATTTATGTGTAGGTTCTAGGTTTGAGTTTAAACATAAGTTTATGTTTCTTCCAGAAGTGGCGCTGTTGAATCATATTCTTTGTATTTTTATAAGAAATTACTCAGTTATTTTCCATAGAGGTTGTATCATTTTGTATTCCCAACACTTAAGTGTGAGGTTTTAAGTTGTCCCTCACCCCTAGTAGTACTTAGTAATATCAGTGTTTTCTTTTTATTTCAATCTTTCTCAAATGTGTATTGTAATATCTTATCATGATTTTATGTTAAAATTACTTAATGACTTATGATGTAGAATAACATTCCATTTTGTATTTTACCAGTAATATTTCCCTTTGCTGAAGTGAAAGCTCTTTACATATTCTATACATGTCATTTTTTGGATATATTATAATCAAATACTTACAGCTTGAATTTTAATTTGGAGGAAGTCCAAGTTATCATTTTTAATCTTATAAATTATTTTTGGTGTCATGTTTAAGACCTCTTTGCATAAATTTAGGTCATAAAGATTTTCTCCTATGAGTTCTTTTAACACTATTGATTATGTTTAATTTATACTTTAATTATATCTATTTGTATGAAGTAGTGCTTTAAGTTAGAGATTTTTTAAAGATATGTGATTATCTAGTAATTCCAGTACAATTTATTGGAATGACCAATGTTTCTCAATTGAATAAGAGAGAATAAAATAATGGCATTTGCAGGTAAATGGATGAAGTTGGAGAATATAATGCTAAGTGAAATTAGTCAATCTCAAAAATCCAAACACCAAATGTTTTCTCTGATATAAGGAGGTTAGTTCACAGTGTGATTGGATGGGGGTACATAGGATTAGAGGAACACTAGAATGGTCAAAGGAAAGGGAGGGTAAGGGAGGGAGCAGGGGGGGAGAAGGGGGGAAAAATGGTGGTTGAATGAGATGGATATCACTATCCTAAATGCATGATTAAAGATCTGAATGGTACTTATATACTTTGTATACAAGCAGTTGTATGTAAAAAGATGATATACTTGTGCATTATGAATAAGTAAATAAACAATCTAAAAAAAAGACTCTATGGATTAAATTTTTGTGGAACTATTACTGGACTCTCTATTCAGTTTGCGTGATCTATGTATCTACCCCCTAGCCAATATTATACTGTATTGATTACTATAACCTTTGAGTAAATCTTAAAATCTCGTAATATGATTCTACCAACTTTATTCTACCATTTCAGGACTATTGTGGCTATTCTGGTTTATTGTGCCCTTCCATAAATTTTTGAATACCTTGTCTGTATCATAAGAATTTCTGCTGGGATTTTGTTTGGCATTGTTTTTAATCTATATAGCAATTTGATGAGAAGTGACCTTTTTAATATGTTGAATCTTTAAGTTCACAGCAAACTATGCCTCTATCTTTTTTTAGGTGTTCTTTTATTTCTTTCATCAGCTAGTTTTCAGCATGCAGATCTTATGCATTTTTATTGGTGCATTACAATTATACATAATAGTATACAAAATAGTGGGATTCATTATGCCTTTGCATGTTCTGTTATATTTCTACATATATTTTTGGGATGCTATTGAAATGGTATTTAAAATTTTTGGTTTACATATTTTGGTATTTTGGTTTACATATTTTGGAAAATGATTCATTTCTGTATATTGAATTTGTGTCCTGCCACCTTGCCAAACTCATTTATTGGTTCTAGGATTCTTTTTGGAGTTTCTTGGAATTTTGCATATAGACAATTATGTGTCAGAATGGGGATAACACCATGTATTTCATTCCAATCTATTTATTTATAATTTATTATTATTATTATTTCTATATTGCAATGCTAAGTATGCTAAGTATTCCACCAAAATCTTCAGTGTAAGTGGTGAAAGTGTATATCCTTGCCAATTCTTTGGTCTTAGGCAGAATGCATTCCATCTTTCATGATAGCATTTGATAGTATTTTGTAGATGCCCTTTATCAGGTTAAATTCTAATCTAGTTTTCATTTTCTAAGTGTTTTTCCCACAAATGGGAGTTGTATAATGTCAAATGCTTTTTCTTTTTCAAGTGAGATCATCATGAAATTATTTACTTTTATTATGGTGTTTATATTGATTGTGAAATATTGCTATCTTCAGATAAGCTTCTTGATCATGGTATATTATCCTTTTTATATTATGTATTGCATTTGCTAATATTTTGGAGGAGAAAATTTTATTGTGTACACAAAAATTGTTGTTCTGCAATTTTTCTTTCTTTGTAGTGGCTTGACTAGCTTTCATAGAAGGGTAATACTAACCTCATAAAATAAGTTGGAAAATATTCCTTCTGCTTCTATTTTCTTAAAAGAGATTTTATACAATTGATATTAATTCTATTTAAACATTTGTGAGAGAGATCTCCAGTTGGCATAGATTTAATAGTTTCAGTACATATGAGATTTTTCATTCTGTTTGGGGTGAGATTTGGTAGCATCTAATTTTTGCAGAATTGTTCAACTTAATATAAGTTCTTGGATTTATATAAATAAACCTGTTCTTCCTATTTATTTCCCCCTTCTTATTTTATAGTATCTGCAATGATATACTCTGTTTAATTCCTGATATTGGTGAGTTTTGTCTTTTTTCTTACATTTTTTCTCTAAAATTTTATTAATTTTATTGATCTTTCAAATAACCAGCTTTTGGGTTCCTTTGTTTTTCTCTCTATTTTGGGGGGTACCAGGGATTGAACTCAGGGGCACTCGACCACTGAGCCACATCCTCAGCCCTATTTTATATTTTATTTAGAGACAGGGTCTCCCTGAGTTGCTTAGCACCTCATTTTCGCTGAGGGTGGCTTTGAACTCTCGATCCTCCTGCCTCAGCCTCCTGAGCCACTAGGGTTACAGGCATGTGCCACTATGCCTGGATGTTTTCTCTATTTTCTAATTCCATTTATTTATTTTTAAAAAATTGTCATTTACTTTGCCTTATATTTATAGAATAGTGAAGTTCATTTTGACATAATCATGGATGCATATAACAAAATTTGCTCCATTTCAGACCCTCATACTTCCTCTTTCCCTCACTTCCTCCCTCCCATAATCAATCCCTTCCTCTGACTTCTTTCCATTAATTTATTTACTGCTTTTTAAAATTGATGCATTATAGTAGTACATACAAGTGGAATTCATTGTGATATATTCATATACACACATAGTATAATTTGGCCAATTTTACTCCAAAGTTTCTTCCCCTTTCCAATTCCTCCTCCTTCCCACTTGACCCCTTTCCTCTACTCCGGACTCAAAGTCAAGAGTGCAATGTTTTCTCTCCTACGCAGAAGCTAGAGAAAAATAAAGAATTAAAAAGCGGGATCCCATGAAAATAGAAGGGAAATCATTTCATTATTTCCATTCTTATCTTTTTTATTTCCTTTTTTCTGTCTGCTTTGGGTTAATTTTTTCACGATTCTTTATTCCATCAAAGTGGAAACTTAGACTATTGAATTGAGAGTTGTATTCGTTTTTTTTCCTTTCTTTTTTATTTATAATAGTAGTATGTATTACAATTCACAATGCACATATATAGCATCTTTTTACATACAACTGTTTGTATACAAAGTATATAAGTACCATTCAGATCTTCAATCATGCATTTAGGATAATGATATCAATCTCATTCAATCACCAATTTTTTTCCTTTCCCCCCACTCCCTCCCCCTTGCTCCCTCCCTTACCCTCCCTTTCCTTTGACCACTCTAGTGTTCCTCTAATCCTCCTATTTACCCCCATCCAACAACAGTCTAAGCACTAAATGCTCTAATTTTCCTTTAAACATGACTGTAGTTGCATCCCTAGATTCTGATATATTACATTTTAAAATTTCCTTAGTTCACTGAATTTTTTATTTCCGCAAAATATTCCCTTTGACTCATTACTGGGATCACTAATATGAAATAATTTGGGGTGGGGGTTACTGCGGATTGAACCCAGAGGTACTTTGCTATTGAGCTGTATCCTCAATCCTTTTTTTTAAAAATTATTTTTATTTTGAGACAGGGTCTCACTATAGCAGTTGCTGAAGCTGGTCTCAAACTTGTGATCCTCCTGCCTGGGCCTCCCAAATCGCTGGGATTACATGTATGTGCCACCACTTCTTGAAAAGGATTTTGTAAAATATATTGTTAAATTTCCATATGTTTTGAATTTTGCCTTTTGTCTTGTTATTGTTTAATTTCTAGTTGGATTACACTATGTTCGGAAAATATACTCTGGATGATTTCAATTTTAAAATAATTTTATGATGTTTGCTTTGTGATTTAGGATATGTGTTGGTGAATTCCAATATGTACATGAAAAATATATATGTATTTTTCTGTTGTTAGGTGCAGTGATATTTGGATCATCAAATTTTATGAATCATCCAGAGTTCTGAAACATCTCATCATAGTGATCTTAATTTCAGTTCTGAATCTCTTTAACAGTTCTCCTGCTGTCATTTACTTTTTAATAAACTTTTTAATTGGAAGAATTTTATGTTTACAGATAAGTTGTGAAGGTAGTATAGTTCCCTTATATCCACACGAGCTTTCTTTATTATTAAATTTTATATTCTGATGATGCATTCACCACAAATAATAAACTAATATTTCCTTAATTTTTACCTAATTCACTCTTTATGTTTCAGGACCTTATTTGAGATGCCATATTACATTTAGTTGCCGTGTTCTCTTTAGTTTTTCCTATTGTGAAATTTTCTGAGACTTTTGAAACTTTCCTTTTTTTTTTTTTTTTAGAAAAAAATACTTTGGAAGTGTGAGGAGTACTGGTCAGATATGTTATAGACTGTCCCTCAATTAGGATTTATATGATTTAGGAGAGGGGGTGTTTATCCCAGGCCCTTGAGCCTGTTAAACAAGTGCTATGCCAGGGAGCTATATCCCCCAACTTATTTTTTTTTGGACTGAAACTATGAGCATGGGTTAGGAAGATCAGAAAGGTGAAGTTGTCATTCTTATTGTATTATATCAAGCCTACGTGGTACTTACACAAGGAAATGACGAGTGCCAGATATAAATTCTGAATTGCAATTTTCCCCTTCTTTCAATAATTAATATATATCACTCTTTTGTCTTATGCTGCTTTTCATAAAAAAGCTAAGTTCAAAGGTCACCTACTACATGTAAATCTGCTACAATTCTTACCTTTGTTTCATTTATATGTAATTTTTTTATTATTATTGTCTTCAAGATTTTGTAATTATCTTATTTTTTCAGTTTTAGTACTGTGTTCTTTTTTCCTGTTTATTGTTCCCTGAGCTAAATGGATCTTCTAATTTTTGTATTTTATTAATTTTGGAAATTTTGTGATCATCATCTTTTCAAATATATCTTCTACTCTGAACTTTTTTCATTCTCAGACTCTTCTACAAGTCCAAAACCCATTTGTCTAGAACATTTGTTGTTGTCCTACCATTCTTTAATACTCTATTTTGATTCTTTCACTCCCTTTTCCTTCTTGTGATTCATTCTGAAAAATTTTCATTAATTGATCTAAGATTTATTTTTTTCTTCTACTGTATTAAGAATTTTGATAATCCTGTTGACTGATACTTGATATAAAACATTTATATTACCCTAAGAATTTCCCTCATGTTGCTTTGCAATTAGTCTGTCCCCACCTTAGGCAACTACTTATCTACTGTTACAATAGATTAGTTTTTGCCTTTTCCAGAATTTCATATAAATGGAGTCATGATATTTAAACTATTTTGTTTCAGGATTTTTTTTCATCACAGTATTTTTATGATTCAACAATATTGGTCCATATATCAGAAGTTTGTTCTTTTTTCTGCTACATTATATTCTAGTTTTGCTTATTTTTGAGTTTGTATAAATGGAATTATATATGTATATATGTACATATATACACATACATATGTATACGCATATATATTCTTTTACATATAATTTCTTTCTGTAATTCAAATTTATATTTGTGAGATCATCCATATTGGTAATTGGTATTTGCTTGTTCATTTGTGTTGCAGTATAATATTCTGTTATATAAATAGTCTACCAGTTTAATATCCATTTTACTAATGGTAGATGTTTAGGAGTTTTTCCAATTTAGAGCTTGCTATTGTCTGAATGTATCCCTAAAACATCTTGTATTGGAAAATTAATCCTCAATGCAATGATGTTAAGTAATTAAGCCTAATGGGAGGTGTTTAGGTTATAAGGGTTACAGCCTCATGAATAGATTAGTGTTAGTTATTAAAGGGCTGAGGGTGAAAGTTTAATCTCCTGTTATCTCTCTTCTCAACTTCTGCCATGGGATGATGCAGCAAGAAGGCCCCCACTAAAGGCCATAACTTTCATACTGGACTTCACAACCTCTAGAACAATGAGAAATAAATTTATTTTCATTGTAACTTACCCAGTCTCAGGTATATGGTTTTAGCAGCATGAAACAGACTAAGACAGGGCAATTATGCATAATTCTATCATGAAAATTCATGCACATTTACCTCAGAAATTGTGATATAGTATAATCATTTATTCAAATACAATGAATTATGCCTTATTGGTTTTCCCAGGTGGTTATAGAAATTTACACTCCCACCAGGGGAACGGAAGTATTGAGTATTCCTATCACTTTATATTCTAATCAATGGTTGATTTAAATAATTATTTTAATTTTATCAGCTCTAGTATATATGTTGTAGTGTCTCCCAGGGGTAAAAATTTATACTCGTATGCTTAACAAATATGTTGCATTATATGCTTGTTGACTATTTATATATCTTCCTTTATGAAATAACTGCTTAGTCTCTAGCCTACTTTTATATCATACTGTCATTTTATTGTTGATTTTTAAGAGTTAATTATATATCCTAGATGGAATCTTTGGTTCATTTGATGTGTTACAAATATGTTCTGACATTGTGTGACCTGCTTATTTCCTATTTTTAAAATAATAACTAAAACACTTCATTGTAAGTAGTCTTATCTATCAATATTTTTATTTATTATTAGTGCTTTACTGTTCATTTTGTTTAGTAATTACCTATTTTACAACCACAAAAATATTCATGTCTATTATCTTCTAGAAGTTTTATTGATTTGCTTTTCTCATTTAGACTTAAGATCTATATTGAAATGGATTTTTGTGTAGGTTGTGGGATAAAGGACAATTTTTTTTTCCATATGCCTTTTCATTTTTTTGAAAATGAAAATATGTCTTCATAAGGTTTGTTGAATGAATCATCTATTCACTACTGCTCAGCAATGCCCACCTTGGCCATAAAACATATATCAAAAATATATGGGTCTGTTTCTGTGGTCTCCATTGGGATCTATTGTTTTATTTTACTTGAAATGGCACCATAACATATTCATTCTAATTTTATAAGTCTCCAAGTATCCTTTGCTTTGGCAATGAGATTTTAGATTAAACATCAGTAACATTATCCATGAAGGAAAAGATGACGAGTTGTGTTTTTTATTAAAATTAAAATATTCTGCTATGAAATACATTGTTAGGAGAACACAAATGTGATAAATAACTTGTATCCAAAATGTCAGAATATTTAAGGTTTAGATATAAGAAAACATACAACCTGTAAGAGCCTTAATGAGGAGGTAGCTAAGATGGTGGCTGGCTGAGAGTCAAAGAGGAGGCGTTTAATTGTTTTCTCCTGACCTTATTGTAATCAACTAAGAATCTTTCTTTGCCCGTGAACACTGTGTGACGCACCTGTAAGTTGAGCTTGTGACATGTGTAACTTGTTAAGGTGAAGGGTATTTAACCAGGTAGGGTTGGAGTTGTGTAGGGGTTGTTGTTGGAGTTTGAGAGAGAAGTCAGAAGAGAAAGCAGAATAAAGAACCTACTCATTCCCAGTATGCGTCCGAATTCTTTCCCGTAGTATCATTGCTGCAGGCGGCAGCAGCTGCAGGCGGCAACAACAACCCAATAAAAATAGACAAAAAAAATATGAGTACACACTCCACCAAAGAAGAAACACAGATGTGAAAGCACATGAAAAGATGTTCAACATATCAAAAGATGTTTATTTTTCATTAAGGAACTGAAAATTAGAACAATGTGATATGTCTGCATACCTAGTAAAATGTTTACAATCCCAAAATTAATAATAATAATAAATGCTGACAAAAATTAAAACTAAACAGAAATTTCCATCATTGTTTATACAAATGTAAAATGGTGCAGCCTCTTTGGAAAATAGTTTAATAGTTTCTTAAATAGCTAAAATAGTCTTACACAGCTAAATATATATGACTCAACAATCATGTTCTTAAATATTTATCCCACTTATCTGAAAACTTATGTTCACACATAAATATGCACATGAATGTATATAGCAGTTTTATTCATAATAACAATATGAAACAACCAATATGCCTTTCAGTGTATGAAACACTGTAGTATATCCATACATTGGAAGTTATTTAGCTATAAAAAGAAATTAACTCCTAACCTATGAAGAGACCTGGATGTAAAATATTTATTGCTACGTGAAAGAACCCAGTATGAAAAAGATGAAAAAACTTATGATTTCCATTACATGACATTATACAAAAGACATGACTATTGCAAGAGTAAAGGGATCAGTGATTGTCAGGATTTTGGAGGATGGAAGGAGGGTTGAATAGTAAATGCATAAGAGATTTTTTTTAGGGAGACAAAACTGTTTGGCATGGTACCTTAATGGTAAATGCACGTTAATGCATTTGTGACAGATAATAAAACTTTATAGTACATAGATTAAGCCCCAATATTTGAAAAAAAATTAAAAATATTTAAGTAGCCATGACACAGGAAGGAATGCATATTTGCAGGTAAATGGATGCAGTTGGAAAATATCATGCTAAGTGAAATAAGGCAATTTCAAAAAACCACGGCCGAATGTTTTCTCTGATAAGTGGATACTAATCTATATGGGGGTGCATGGGATACGTGGAGGAACTTTGGATAGGGCAAAGGGGAGGAGGAGAGGGGGCAAAGGGGTAGGAAAGATGGTGGAATGAGACGGACATCATTACCCTAGGTACATGTATGATTGCACAAATGGTGTGACTCTACTTCATGTACAACCAGAGAAATAAAAAATCCTGCTCTATTTGTGTATAATGAATCAAAGAGCTTTCTACTGTCATGTATAACTGAGTAGAACTCATAAATAAAAATGATAATTAAAAAAAGAAGGAATGCATACCATGACCATAGAATCTGTTTACAAATGTTTGAAAACATCTTAGGGAAAGGATTGGGGGTAAAGATGAAGACCAAAGTTTGGAAACGAATAGAGTCTGTGAGATTTAAGGCAAAATGAACTGCACATTATCATAATACTCTAGTTGACAAAGTTGTTTCCTCTTAGGGTACAGATTCACGGTTCTGATATTGCTATACTTATATGCTGGAATTGAACAATTAAGTAAATCAATGGCAGATGGAAGAGCCAGGTTTTAACTTATTGAGTTGGATAATCAAAGTAAGAAGATTAACATGATACTAGGGGTAATGAATTAGAATTGCAGACAATTGGTTCAAAATTATATTTGGCTTAATATGTAGATTATATCATGTATTAAATGTTTATAGATGCTGTTTAGTAAACACATAGATCTACTTATTCTGTCAGCTGAGAAGGCCTGCAAGCAATGAATCCCCTCTAGCAAAGATCACACCTAGCAGTCAGATTTAAGTTTGTAAAACCATAAATTAGCCAAGAGTCCTTGGAGACATGATTCTAGGACTGAGGGAATAAATATACACAGTAAGCTAGAGCATCTTTTAGTGCAAGAAAACAATGAAGGGATCAAAATGCAACCCTACCTTGATGGGGTGTGTTAAAGGAACAAAGTTGTTAGCCAAGTAAAAGAGCTCCTAATGGCCAAAAGTGCATTGATTTGGGGAAAAAAATAAAGTAGTATGGATTATAACCTAAAGTACAAAATAACTTTCCATAAGTTCATGTTGATGTAAATAAATGTTAAATAAATAAATGAGAGAGAAGAGACAAAATCTTGAAGAACTCCAAATAATTTTTATAGATAACTTTCATTTCAAGGAGGGAGTATAAATCCCCATTCTTCAAGTATGGAAGAGAAGTCACTGTGCATAGTAGATTCTGAGAGTCCCAGATCATTGCTTCCTCTGATCCTAGCCCCTGAACATCCTCATAATGTAGGTCTTGTCATTCCTCTTGCTTCAGAAAATAGCTATTTATCTAACACGTTTTAAACTTTATTGTATCTGTGCTGTGTCAGAGGGGATATATGTAGCACAATGGACAGTCTCCCTCCTTTTATTTTTCTCTATTTGAGCAGAAACAAATATGCCCACCATCCAAACAGTTTTTTTAAATATATTTATTTATGCATTTAATTTATTATTTTATTAATATTGTTCACTTACTACAGTTTTCCCTATTTTTGCCAGTGAGTTGGAAAGCCCTCATCCACATGAGAACTTCAGATCTGATGAGCAGGCTATAACTCAATGGCCACTCACAAGAGAGTCTCCTTCATCTTGTGGCCTGTCTCCACAGAGTGAATTCATAGCCTACTCTCTCTCTGCACTTCATTTCATCTACCAACTCAAAATCTTCTTTGTACTTCTCTTAAAATTTCTTTTAGTGAAGTATAACCTACTTACAAAAATTGCATACCCATTATTCAATTATATTACAGAGTGAATATACAAGTGTAACATCCTCTTAGATTAAGAAACAGCATTTCCAAGATCCCCAAATCCTCTTATCTTCCTTTATAATTGTTGCTTCTTCTTTCTTCTCAAGAAAAACTGCTATTGTGTCATATAACACTACTGATTGCCTTTTCTTGTTTTTAAGCAAAATGTAAATAGAACCATAGATACGTATCATTCACACTTGGCTTTTCTTACTAATGTTTATGTTTTGAGATCCACCTATGTTGTTGGTTATAGCTGAGGATCATTAATTTTCATTGCTGTTCCATATTACATATTCCATTACACTCCCAATTGAATTTATCCTATTATTCATAATGGACATGGGGGTTAGTTTTTGTCTTCAGCTTTAATAAATAGTGCTTCCTTGAACATTTGTGTGCAAGTCTTTCAGTGCACATGTGCATGCGTGTCTGTTAAATATAAGCCTAAGAATGATGGTACTATTCACAATAAGCATATTTTAACTGAAAAATTACTGCCAAACAATTTTTTAAAGTGCTTGAGCCAACTTACACTCTACCAGCAGTTTATGAGAGTTCTTTCAACTACACATACATTTGTTGTCTGTATTTTTATTTTTAGTCACTGTGGTGGGTGTGAAGTGGTATCTCATTATGATTTAATTTGCATTTCCCTGATGACTAATAAGGTTAAGCACCTTTTTATGTGCATGTTGGCTGTTTTGATATCCTCCTTTGGGTAGTGCTTATTAGAATTTTTTGTCCATTTTTCTTTTGAGTTTTCTGCTTATATTCATAATATTTTGTATCATTTATTATATTCTGAATAAGATTATTTCCATTATTAATTTCTGTATAACAAATGACCCCAAATATAGCAGTGTAAAACAAAACCCAATTTATTATAGTCACCAATTCCATGGATCATGGATTTGGTTAAGGCACAATGAGGATGACTTATCTCCATTCCTCAATGTGTGAAACCTTTGCTGGGAGTACTGGAATGGTTGGCAGTGTGTTGAATATCTGGAATCATCTGAAGTCTTATTAGCTCACATGTCTGTTACAAAGGATTGGATGACTAAAGGCTTGGCTTGGCTGACTTTGTTATCAGTCATACTTACAGATGGCCCCCTCCATGTGATTTGGACTTCTTTACAACAGAACTTCCTTAGAAATGTTTGATTTCTTACATGGTGTAAGAATGAATTTCAAAATGAATATTCTGAATATTCCAGTAGCAAGGCAGAAGCTTGCCATTCCTTCTATGACCTGGCATTAAAGTAACAGCAGTACCTCCACTTTATTGTTCAAAGCAATCCTGAGTTTCTCAGATTCATGTGGAGGGAAGTTATCCTCTATTCATAGGGGAAGTGTCGCAAGATTCGCTGCTGTGTTTTTTAAGATAACATAATCCACCATCTAGTGACATATTTACATTCTTCCCCAGGCAAACATACTATGACTCTCCAATGATCCCCATCTATACTCCTCACACCTTCCCTGTTATGGCATTAAGTCCAACATATTGTCATTTAAATCAAATCTACCTGTAAATATGACTGTGTTTAATTTCTTGAGTATAGTTCTTCTTGAACTAAAGGCCTAGAAACTAAAGTAACAATTTCTATAACCCACATGATATATTTTAAGGGAAGGCATAGGATATCCTTAGTAGACAGTCCTGTTCAAAAATGGGATAATTGGGAGGTACGTAAATTTCACTGCTCCATACTAATCCTCAATCCACTTGGAGACATGTTGCCAGATTTTTTTTTTTATTAGTGCCACATCCTGCTCTCTAGAAGTGATTTTTCCCTTCCTCTTGGCTCTGTCATCCTTGCTCTTTATTATATTCTCTGAATTTTCCTTTCCCATCAAAAGTTGTCTGGATTTTCAGCACAGTCATTTTTCATTCTGCTTCTTGACTGTACATATTTGAGTACAGTCTAAAATTTTTCTTTATTTTATATTGTCTATATTTCAGTGTATGCTGATACAGTTCATTTAAATTGCAGATATTTATATATCAATTTATAATCAGTTAGACAAAGGCCAAACCCACACATGTCTTCAAGAGATAAGCCCTTCCTTGGACTCACTGTTAGGGAGTCAGGTCAATATAATATCCTCAAAGTTCTTAAAAATTCTATGTTCAAGAGACATCCTATTACTTAAATGAATTAAGATCCCCAGAAAGCATTTTTTTTTTTCCTGTCTGAGAGTTTTTTATGAAACTTCACCTTAAATTTTCTGGTATCTTAAGAAAGAATTTTACAGTCACACATTTGGCTTCTTCTTCATGTTTTCCTGATAACATTCTGGATTGTTTTGAGAACACATTAATGTCTAGAAAAACATTCCTAGATTCTGTTATATTTTCTTCAAATTCATCTTTTAAAACACAGTTGTTACTGCCTCCTTGTCTAATTATGTTATAGCTTAAGTCCAGACAGAAATGCTGACTTGTTCTACACTATCAGCTGTATTTATGGATTTACACAAAAATATTTATTCTCACAAATTGTTTGCTGATTGGGAAGCTGAGATGTAAGAAGTACCAATGAAGACTGTGGATCTGCTACCAAATGGTAGTGTATATTCTGAGGGAGCACACAAGGAAATGGGAATTGAGCTAACACTCCCTATAGAAACTTCATGATGAAAACATTGTACCTGTCTCCAATCCCTTCCTCACACCTTAAATTTCTATTCTTTCACAAGTGGGAGGTGTCAGCTGGCACTGTACCTGAAAGAAAACATTCCTTTCTTTGTCACTCTCCAAGGGTTCTCATATCCAGCACAAGGTTTTCAGAAAAGTTCAACAGCTGGATTCTCTCACCAACTGTGCCACTATAAGGGGACATATGTCAAAGATCATGCAGGTGATTCAGCAGTGTCTGTTAGACAGTTCTGAATAGTTTTACCTATAGCAGGAACCTGTAGTTTGTGCTTATGTTCTCTTAATACTCTCTTTTGGTGGAAAAAAAGCCCTGATTTTTTGGTGTAGTTCAAATTACAAAACTTTCCTTTATGGCTATGAAATTTTCACCTACTACAAGACCATGGCATTATTTTCCTATGTACCCTCATAACAGGTTTACTGTTTTATTCTTCTCATTTAAATTGACAAGATGCCTAGGATTATTTTTTGAGTTAAGGGTAAAATTTTATTTTTTAGACACAGATATTTCCAGTGTAGGCAGACTAATACACTGAAAATATTACTTTTTCATTGTCAAAAATAAACTCTCCACATATGCATGGGTCTGCTTTCAGATTATTTCTTTTACGTTATGTATTTGTCTGTTCTATGCCAACATTATTGTCTAAATTTATATCACTTTTGTAAGTTGTTTTAATAAGCCAGTCTACTGATATATGATTTATATCCAATAAAGTTTATCTATTTTAAGTATGTAAATTGATGAGTTCTGACAAATGCATACAGTTATCTAACCTCCCATGATTAAAATACAAGCAACAAGCCCATGTCCCTCCACAAAGTCTCCTATGATTCCTTGTACAAGTTTTATAAGTTAGTGTTTTACATTTAGGTCTATGATCCATTTTGCATTAGTCTTTCTCAGAATATAAGACTTGTGTCTAGATTCATGGCATTTATTTTGCACGCTGATGTCTAGATGTTCCAGCATCATTTATTGAAAAGACTATCATTTCTTACATCAAATTGCTTTTGTTCCTTTGTCAAGGATAAATTGTCTACATTGTGTGGGTCTATATATGGGTTCCCTATTATGTTATTTTAACCTACTTGTCTATTCTCTCATGAGTACCCCAATGTCTTGATTATTTCTAGTAAGACTTGAAGTCAAATATTGTTAGTCTCTGACTTTGCTCCTCTTCAATGTGTTGTTTACTCTGGGTTTTTATTTTTCCATATGAACTTTGGATTCAGTTTTTTAATATTAATATCTAGTAGATAACTTTCTGGGACTTTGAAGTTGCACCAAATGTGTATAATGTTTGGAAGAACTGAAAACATAACTGTTTTGAATCTATGAACTTGTACTATTTATTTAGTTCTCATTTCACTCCTATTTTCAAAGTTGTTTAGTTTTCCTAATATAGCTGTTGTCCATATTTTGTTAGATTTATCCCTAAAATATTTTGATTTGTTTGGTTCTAATGTAAATAGTGTGGTGTTTTAAATTTCAGAATCCTATTGCTTATTGCTGACATATAGGAAATCAGTGAACTCTTGTATATTAACCTTGCACCCCACAACCTTGCAATAAGCATTTGTTAGTTTCAGGAAATAATTTGTTGATTCTTTGATATTTTCTTCATAAACTGTCATGTTATTTGTATGTCTTTTATTTCCTTTTCTTGTTTTACTGCATTAGCTTGGACTTTCACTATGTTATAGAGTTAAGAGTGGTGAGAAGGGGTATCCTTGCCTTTTTCCTGATCTTAGGCAGAAAGCTTGTTATTTCTCACCACTAAGTCTGATGTCAATTGCTTATAGAAGATGTTTTTAACATTTTCACAACAAATATATGATAGCTGGTGAAGTGATTCATACATTAATTAGTTTAATTTATTCTTTCTATAATGTATATATAGATCAATATTTTACCCCTTAAATATACACAACTATTATTTGTTAATTAAAACATATGTTGCTTTTATTTTTATTGGTTCATTTTAGATATACATAACAGTAGAATCTATTTTGACACAATTATAAAAGCGTGGAATATATCTTGTTCTAATTCAGTCCCCCGTACCTACCATTCCCTTCCCCTCCCCCACCCCCTGTTGCCTTTCCTTTATTCTACTGATCCTTCTGCCATTAAAATATATTTTGAATATCTGATAGTAGCTATACTGATTTTGCAGAAGTGTTTAACAAGTTGAAAGACTTCCCCTGTATTTCTAGTTTGCTAAAAATTTTAATTGTGAATAGCTATTACATCTTGTATAATACTTTTACTTCATCTTTTTTCTTTTGTACTGGGGATTGAACCCAGGGGTGCTTAACCACTGAGCAACATGACCAGCCAGTTTTGTTTTTTATTTTGAGACAATATTGTTAAATTGCTGAGGCTGGCCTCAAACTTGTGATCCTTCAGCCTTAGCTTCCCAAATTGCTGGGGTTCCAGGCATGACCACTGTGCCTGGCTTTTTCTTCATCTATTGATGTGATCTCAGGACTTTTCTTCTTTAGCTTATTGTTGTGATTTACTACTTAATTAAATTGTGAATTGGAATGAGCATTGCATGTCTAAAATAAATCCCATATACTCTTTTTATATCCTGTCAGATTTGATTTGCTAATATTTTGAGTAATTTTTTACATCTATGCTTATGAAAGATATTGATCTATAGTGTCCTTTCTTCAGAAGTATTATTCTGATTGGGGTATTAAGGTAATGCTGATCTCATAGAATCAAGGAGTATTCTCTGTGCTTCTGTTTTGTGGAAGACATGGTAAAAAAAATTGACATCATTTCTTCCTTAAATGTTTGTTGAAATTCAACAGTGACACCATCTGGGGCTGATGCTTTCTATTTGAAAGATTATCAATTTTTGACTGAATGTTTACATAGATAGAAACTTATTCAAATTAAGTATTTCTACTTATGAGTTTTTGTAGACGGTTTTTCAAGCAATAAGTCCATTTCATCTAATTTATAAATTTGTAGACATAGTGTTGTTCTTTATATTCTTTTTCTTTTTTCTTTTTTATACCAGGGATTGAATCCAGGGTTACTTAACCACCAAGCCACATCCCCACTCCTTTTTTTTTTTTTAAATTTTGAGACAGGGTCTTGCTAAGTTGTTGAGGGCCTCACTAAATTGCTGAGGCTGACTTTGAACTTGTGATTCTCCTGAGATAGCATCCTGAGCTCCTGGGATGACAGGCATGTAACACTGTGCCTAGCCTTTATTATCTTTCTAATACTGATGGGATAATTAATGATGTTTTCTTTTTTATTTCTAATATGTTTAATTTGTGTCTCCTCTTTGATTTCTTAGTTAGCTTAACTAGAGTTTTATCAATTTTATTGATTAATATTATCAATCTTTTCTAAACTTTTGGCTTTGTTGATTTTTCTCTATTCCTTTCTGTTTTTCAATATAATTGATTTCGAATTTCATTTAGTTACTTCTTTTCTTCTACTTGCTTTGAATTTAATTTGCTCTTCTTTTTCTACTTTTCTATGATAAAAAGTAGGATTATTGGTTTTAAGTCCTTCTTAAATGACATTTGTAGAGCAATATACCCACCAACAGCAAAATATGCCTTCCTCTCAAGCATACATAGAATATTTGTCATGATATATCTTATTATGAGGAAAAGCACATATAACAATAAATGTAATATAATTCACAACATACAGAGTATGTTATCTAGCAAAGTGAGATTGAATTAGAAAATCATAACAAAAATCTGTGTGGAAAATTGCCAAGCCCTTGGAAACTAAAAGCATACTACTAAAGAATTCATGATTCACAGAAGAAATAAAAAGGGAAATTAAAAACTTTAACAGAATGAAAATGCAAACGTGACGTATCAAAATTTATAAGCTGTAGCTTAAGCAGTACTGAGAAACTCATCCACTAAATACCTATAGGAGAAACTTATTCTCAAATTAATGCCCCAAGGTTTTACTTTAGGAGAATGGAGAAGAACAAATAAAACAATAATAACAAGAAGGATAAAAATAATAAATACAAATATAAGAGCAAAAATCAATGAAATAGAAACACGAACAGTAGAGAAATACAATGACAACAAAGTCTGGTTCTTTAAGAAGTTTAATAAAATCAATAAACCAGAAACAAAAGATAAGATGTAAATTGCCAACATTATAAATAAGAGAGAAAACATGACTACAGATTCTCCATATATTAGAAAGAAAATAATTAGATATTATGGAGATTTTATGGCCATAAAATTGAGAGTTTAGGTGAAATGGACAAATTGTCAGAAAAACATAAACTACCAAAGTTCACTCAAAAGGACAAAAAATATCTAATAGCCCTTTTTCTATTAAAATAATTGAATTTGTAGTGTAAACTCTCCCACAAAGAAACCTCCAGGCACAGATGACTTTACCAGTGAATTTTATCAAATATTTATTGAAGAAATAATATCAATTCCATCTAAACTATTACATAAAATTGAAGATGAAAGAGTACTACTCTCCACCTCATTCTATGAGGGTATCCTTGTCCCATAAAGAAAAGTACATTACAGGAAAAGAAAGCTATAGGCATATATCCCTTATTAATATAGATGCAACAATTCTGAACAGTGTTTTAGCAAATTGCAGCCAACAACATAAAAATTATAATACATATGACCAAACTTAGTTTATGTCAACAATGCAAGGTTGATATGTTGTGTATTCAAAAATCAATAATTAATTATCCATATTTACAAACTAAAAAATAATCCTCTCAATGAGAAGAAAAATCATTTGAGAAATCTTACAATCTTTCATGATGAATATACTCTACAAACTAAGAATAGAAGGAAACACATAATCTGATAAAGGCCACATATGAAAAATTTACATCCATACTTCATGGTGGAAGACTGACTGTTTTCCCCTATGCATAGGAGCAAAGCAAGGAGGTCTACACACTCACTGCTTCTATTCAGTATTGTTATGGAGGTTCTAGCAAGGTCAATTAGGCAAAAAAAGTCATATGTTGCTTTAAAAATTACAAAACCATCTTCATTTACAGAAAACATAATTATCTATTCATAAAACCTGATGAAATCTATTTGGAGGGAGGTGGGGTACCAGGGATTGAACTCAGGAGTACTAAACCACTGAGGGGCATTCCCAACCCTTTTTTATATTTTATTAGAGACAGGGTCTCACTGAGTTGCTTGCAGCCTTGCTTTTACTGAGGCTGGCTTTGAACTTGTGATCCTCCTGCCACAGCCTCTCAAGCTGCTGGGATTACATGTGCCCCACTCTGATGAAATCTTTAATTCACAAGTTTGGAATTTTACAGTATACAGATCAACATAAAAATAATTTTTATTTCTATGTGCTAGCAATGAACAATCAGAAATTGAAATACTTAAAACAATATCAATTAAAATGGTATCAAATTACAAAATATTTAGGGATAAATCACACACAACATTGACAAAATATGCACAGTGAAAACTGTAAAACTTTATTAGAAGTTACAGAAAATCTAAATAATGGAGATATGTACTTTCTTTGGTCTAAGACAACATATTGTTAAGAAATAAATTATCCCCAATTTTTTTCTATAATTTTACTGCAATCCCAATAAAAATAAACTGCAGCCATTTTGTATACTATATAAGTTAATTTTAAAATTTATTTAGAAATATAAATTACCTAGAATTGCCAAAACAAATCATTTTCAGTCTCAATCCTTATTATAAAACCACATAATCAATCATAATCAATGTGTATGTTAGCATCAAGATTGACAAACATGTCAATGCAACCACACAGAATCCCAAAATTGACCCTCACATATATGAACAACTGATTTTCAATGAAGGTACAAAGGCAAGTTTCTAGAAAAAACAATCATTTTTTCAAAAAGTCTTGCTTTGACACTTGGCTACGTACGTACCAATCATACTTCTATGAGGTCTGAACTTTGATTTATAACTCATACCATTTATAAAAGTTATCTACATATAAGTAAGGGATCAATATATAAAATCCAGAACTATGGAATTTCTAGAAGAAAACAAAAAATGCTTATGACCTGGACTCCTTAAATATGACACAAAAAGCATGATCCATAAAAGAAAAAATTGCTATAATTATTAATTAGACTTCATTAAATTTAAAATTTCTGTTCTCCAAAAGACACTGTGAAGAGAATCAAAGACATGGCATGGATCAGGAGAAAATGATTGTAAATCATATATTTCACAAAACAGTTTATTGAGATTATATAAGTAATTCCCCAAACTCCACAATAGTAAATGAAATATTCCATTAAAAATGAGTAAAATATTTGAACACTTTACAAAAAGATACACAGGTCACACAAAAGCTTATAAAAACATACACATCAGGGGCTGTGGTTGTGGCTCGGCGGTGGCCTGGCGCGTGTGCGGCCCGGGTTCGATCCTCATCACCACGTAAACATAAATGCATTGCATTGTGTACAACTAAAGCAAATAAATAGATATTTTGAAAAAAAAAATACACATCATTAGTCATCAAGAAAATGCCAAATAAATCACAATAATATGCCATTACACACCTATTACCATGGATAGAAGTCCCACATTCTTGGACTTTAAATATGCTGCTTTAAGTTCTAGGTATTTTTATACTTCTATTTTAATTTCCAATTTAAATCATAAACCATTTACAAGTATGTGTTTATATTACTGAATATGTGATCATTTCTATTTATCTTTTTGTTCTTAGTTTATTACCAAAACATGTTGTGATGAATAAATAATCATTCAGTATGATAATCAATTATTTCAAATCATTTGAGGCTTTTGTTACAGCCTACACACCATGTTCACTGGTTTTGGGTAAATATTCCATGGATGAGAAAAATTTGTACTTTTATAATTATTGGCTTAGACTTTACCTGTATCCATTAGATCAAGTTAATATATCTTTCCCACCTTTCATGAAACCAATTCTTCTCAATCTATTTGGACTTAATAACTCTCTTTACTCCACACCCACTAGCATATTTACTATCACTATTGTAACATTTATTAAAATATGACTTTTGTTGGGTTTTGTACAGCACATTTTGTTGGGACAAGAGAGGATTTCTTTCTTGCTTAGAATTAAAAGTAGCTATTATGAAAAGCTCATGCCTGCAACCCCTCAACAGGAGTAGTGTTTGTGATACACACACACACACACACACACACATATATATGCACACATACCATACATACATACATGCACACACACATACACACACACACATATCCTATGGAGGTAACCAGGGGGCATTTCCATCTGAATAAAGAAGGAAAGAAGGAAAACAGTCTCATAAGGGACATCAAGGCTGGGTAGGCTGGAACTCAGGATTGTGGTGAAGTGGGATTTAATATGATTTGGAGAGATATCCTTTAACCGAGCAAGACATAATGCTGCTTCTCTTCTCCCTCCACTCAAATTCTGACATACTTAAAGAACCGTGATAAGTGTGGATACTACATACTTAACTTGCCAACAAAAAATACACAGGATGAAGGATCATGAGATGGGAATCCTGCCTAATGGAAGCCATGGATCACAGAAGATATTTCTTCCTGAAAAGAAGTATTCTATTTATGAAGTCTGCTTTACATGTGTTTGAGTCTGGTTCTTATCCCCCAGAACCAGGACCAGCTCACCAGTTGTGAGCTTACCATCTAGCAAAAACTCAGGTAAGCTCAGACCAAGGGATTGTTACTTCTAAAAATACACTCAGCTGCACTTGCCAGCCTTTTGGCTGACCTCTTTGCACAGTTTCCTTTGGCTGGCATTAACAAGAATCCACCCTCTAATTGGACTTGACAAGCCAAATCCCCAGATGCACTATTTCTGCATGTTTAAATTGTTCTAGGTAACCTTTCCTCCTGCCTTTCTAGATCCAACAAAGCTCTGTGAACAGAGCTTCTCCAGCATTACAGGCTCCTAGGAACTTAATTACAATCGTGAATATTGTGATGGGAAATTCTACTGACATTTTTCATAGTGAGTCTTTATATTGCTTAGTGATAGTAACAATTTTTAACAAAGATCATAGCCACGAAAACTCAAAATCACATTTATGGCAATCAATGAATAATAAAAAGGATTAAAAAGGAGAGGAGTTCTATAAGAACAGGTAAAAGATTGAGTGACAGACATATTCCATTGCCCTGGTGAGCAGTGATGAATATAAGACCCAGCTATCCCACTCCTTGGTCTTTACCCCAAAGACATGAAAACAGCATACTACAGGGACACAGCCACATCAATGTTTATAGCAGCACAGTTCACAATAGCTAAACTGTGGAACCAACCTAGATGCCCTTCAGTAGATGAATGGATAAAGAAACTGTGGTATATATACACAATGAAACATTACTCAGCAATAAAAGAGAATAAAATCATGGCATTTGCAGGCAAATGGATGGAGTTGGAGAATATTATGCTAAGTGAAGTAAGTCAATCCCCAAAAAACAAAGGCCAAATGTTTTCCCAGAAATGAGGATGCTTATCCATAATGGGGGTGGGGGGGTATGGGAGGGATGGAGGAACTTTAGATAGGGAAAAGGGGAGGGAGGGAAAAGGGTATGGGGGTAGGAAAGATGGTGAAATGAGATGGACATAAGTACATGAATGGTATGACTCTACTTTGTGTACAACCAGAGATATGAAAAATTGTGCTCTATATGTGTACTATGAATTGAAATGCATTCTGCTGTGATTTATAACAAATTAGAATAAATAAAGAAAGCAAAATAAAAAAAAAGAGTTGTAAGACTCAGTGCCCATCACTGAGGTGTCAATTCAGTGGAAGGGGCAAACATACCCACCAAAAATCATTCAGTCTTTGATGTAGATAGAGGATAGATTTCTGTGTTATTGAGTACCTCCCCCAGAATGCTGAAAGGAAATCCCTACACCAGTAGAGGGTTTTTGTGGTCATTCACTAGTAGTAAGCACTCTTCCTTTCTATGTTCTCCTCCTTGCTTCTGCCTATCCATCTCTGGCTTCCAGATGCACTAGTACTTCATCCATATTTATATTTTCTTCTAGATCCCATTCAGCCATGAAAAGATTAGCCTCAATTCTCATACACCTAAAGATGGTCTCTGGCAAGATGCTATTGTAGGTAAGGGGAACCCCTAGAGAAAATCGAAAGGCCTTACAATCACATGCCAGTACCCTGCCTAAGGCCAGGCTCTGGCAAAGGAAAGAGACAGGAAGACTATGCTCTTCAAATGCTGGTGGCTGAAAAAAAAAAAAACAGGAATGTAAGGAGATATGGAATGAGAGTTTAATAGTTTCTTAAGTTAACTTCAAAGACCCAGTAAATGGAGTTCCTTAGATGCCTGCCTTTGATATTATGCATGAGATTAGCTTCTGCTTTACCACTGTCAGAACAGGTCTTTACAAAGTTTCTGGTCACTGTGTTCAGTTAGTAAAATCTGTTTGGTATAAGGTCTAAGAGTTTGCTGGAGTTATCCTGCCCAGGTTCAGGTTTTATTTCTGCCACTTACTAAGAGAATTATCTTGTATAACTTATGTAATCAGTCTTCACCTAAGTTTCTTCATTTGTGAGAAAAGATGATGACAACAGCACCTACATCCTAGGGATATAAGAATAAGTAACAAATAAATGAATGTGTGTAAGTTGCTCATGATAAGCACTTAGTAACTGTTAGCAACGACTTTTACAGAAGACCAGGATGTAAGGGAAAGTAAGGAAGCAGGAGAGGACACATGCATGGGAGAATGCCTGTGAATCAAACTAGAAGTTGTGCAGTTTAGAATTCTTTGTTGATTGCTTTCTCCTGAGCATTTCTCTTTTCATTGGCATATGTTATTTTGAAAAATATAATTTTCTTTTTCTTTTGCCTCAGACCACTTAAAATGATAAAAATTCTTCATGTACCACTCAAGCTTCTCCTGATAGCCCCACTCTACTCCTGGTTTTGTCAACTTTTGTGTCATGCCAACTTGCTGCTTTTGCATTCTCCATCCTCTCTGCCCCTCTTTGTTCCTTGGTTCAAACTTCTACACTTCCAAAAAACATCCTACCATCCTCAGAGTTCTCCTGGAGCATTCATACGAGGAAGCACATTCCAAGAGAGTGGAGAAGAGGGAATGCTTACTGCACTTGGCTGGATCTACTATGCACAAAATTGTTGGAGGGATTAAGGGCTGTCCAGAAGCTGGTTCTTAACTACATTGCCAGTTCAGACAATGTTGATACACTTTAATCCATTGTTCATTTTCCTACTTCAGGCAATATTCACCTTCCTCTGCCAGGCTCTATGCTGACTTTGGGGGTTATGTGTCAGCACATGTTCACATGTGAGCATATGTGTACATAAACATGTACAAGTATGCATGTAGGAGATGGGCTGACTTAGCTGATGATAGATGCCTACTTTTTTTTTTCTAGTGAGAAGGATAATAGTCTCGAAATTTTCATAAACCCTTCCCTTCTGGTAAGTCCACTTGGGACCCACATCAGCCCTGGGAGGGCAACTATCTCCCCAAACCAAGTTCTCTCTTGGCAAATTTCATTCCAGTTGCCATAGTGTTCATTATAACCAACTTTCATCCTTCCAGATGAGATGTACTTTGCTAGCATTCTATTCTTTCTTCACATAGGATACACACTTTCTTTTCATCAGTTATCACAACTACTTGCTGAGATTGAAGCAGCAGAACACTCCTGGGGAAGGCGATATGCTCACCAATCATCCCATCAGCAACATGACACAAAAATGAAAGCCCAAACATGTAAACTCTATGAATTTTAATATCTAAATTAAATTTGACCCTATTCTTAGATTCAGTTGTTCTCCAGTCAAACCCTCACAGCCAAATTAATGAGAAAAGAGGTTGAGTAGGGGTGATAGATTGATCAGCTACTTCAATCTCATCATTGGACAAATGGGAACTAGAAGTTTCAGAGTAATTAAGTAACCTAGCAAGGGTCAGAGAGTAAATGACTGACGATGCCAAACCAGAACTATATCTCCTTCTGCAACCCCAACCACACCTTCCATACCAGGACTCTCCATACCTCTTTCTGCCCTACTCTGAATATGACTGGAAACTGAAATTTTTAATTCTGGGCTCCTTCTTTGAATACATGAGCTTTAAGACTCACCCAGGGTATCTGATAAGATTATAAAGTTCAGACAAACCATCATTATGGAGCCTTTCATGGGATTTAGATAGAGGACTGTACCCTGTGTTTTATAGCTTGGAAGCCACTAGATGAATTGGCTGCACATGTGTGACTCTGAGACCTGCAAGGGAGATACAGGAACTCATATCCCAAGGTATAAATGGAACTTCAGACTGAAATAGAAAGCCCAGTTAACCCTTCTCTTAGCCTTCTGAGCCTATGGCATTTACTTGTGATCTGTTGAATAGCAAGCACTTAGAGAACAGACTAGCAGAGAATAGAAATATATAATTCATGGTTCTTAGTTGCAAATGATAGAATTTCACTCAGGCTTATATAAACACAAAGGAAATTGGTTAAATTTCTAGCTGTTATTCTAATAAAAGATTAATACACCAAATATATAAATATCTCAAAAAATTTATCACCATTAAAAACCCAATTACTAAATGGGAAAATGAATTAAATGGACATTTCTCAAAAGAAGAAATACAAATGCCCAACAAGTATATGAAATAAATGTTCAGCATCTTTAGCAATTAGGGAAATGCAAATAAAAATTGCATTGAGATTTCATCTCACACCAGTTAGAATGGCAGCCATCAAAAATACAAATTACTAAATGACAGAGAAGCTCTGGAGAAAAAGGAACACTTACAATTGATGAGACACTCAGGCCCACCCCCAAGAAAGCATAAATTCAAAGGCATGCATTTATATACCCAGTTCCAAGACTAAGATTTCTGGGTGATATCCATTTCTCTCTTACTCCGATTAGAATCCTGCATTAATATGTAGTCTTATATCACTTTACAATGTGGATATGTTCTGAGAAGCTTTGACAAGAGAGACCATCACAGAGTGTACTTACACAGGACTGTTGTCTAACATGGCTTATTAATGTAATCAAGAGATGTGGTAAATACAATAATTATGAGGGTGCTGTTGACTAATATATATATATATATATATATATATATATATATATGTCATGTCTAATTACAAGACAGGAATTAAATCAATTTTTACAAAGAGAATGATACCTAATAAACCTAATTAGGTAGCTGAAAGGGTAAAAAGAAATTATAAGCTATTATGGAGGTAGTAACTAGAGGATGGAAGAGTGGTAGAAAAAAAGAAAAGGTTAAAATTATTAAAACTTAGAAACTTTCAGAAGTTTCCCCCTTGTTGCTTAAATGCAGACTTCTGAAAAGTGATCTCCATCTGGTTGATTCTGCCCAGGACTAGGACTTAAACTTCTACAAATGTGTACTAACAGCTAGTGCTCTTGTCCTTGAGCTCAAAAGAGGGGATTGTGGGGACAGAGCCCAGACATATCAGGAAGACCGATTATGATGCCTTTAAGAGGGCAGGATAACGGTGGTTCTGCAAATGCTTGAAACACTGAAATCTGGATTTAGCTATTGCTACAGAAAAGAACAGTTGCTGCCCAGTGAAGAAGTGTTGCTAGGGTGATGTTCACGGAAGGAAGCAGCGGAACAAAAATCCATACGAAGCAGGCAAGAAGGAGCAAGTCCCATCTCCCACTTTCAGACTTGTGAGCTTCATTTAGCAAACTTTATTAACAAAGCGGAAATATTATTTGCAATGTCTCAGGCTCAGAATTATGCAGCAGAAGTGAAGGTTTCTTGTTTGGGATCAAAAAAAATTTGTATGTGTCTGCCTGATAATATACAACTATGCTTTATACAAAAGAAGATGTCCACACCAATTTCAAAGTAAAGAGGTGGGACGATTCCCAAATCATTGCATTTATTTATTGGAAAGGATCGCATGAGCCATCTTTTAAATTCATTCACAATATTCAATATTATTTTGTAGAAGGCATGTTAAAGTGAATCCCCAACTAAACATACTAAATAATACAGGGAAGGAGAAGAGAAATGAAAAAAATGAATACCTGTGTAATCCACGTTTTCCATACCTGGCCATGCGACTAGAGACATTTTTTATTTCTTTTTTCCTCTTATCATTCCATATTCCCTTGTTCTCAGTTATGACCTCAATTGGAGATATAGATATAGATATAGATATAGATATAGATATAGATATAGAGTAATTTGACCTAGATCTTCATTCCTGAAGGATCTGAAGAATTAATGGTCCTTCTGTATTTTGGTTGCTATCACTACCCATGAAGTTTCATTTGGAGGCATGAAAGTATTTTTAAATAGTACCAGAGAACATCCTGGGTTCCAGAAATACTGCTTCTGGCCTTCATGCTATAGCAGCAGCCCAATCCCCCCTGGTAATATGAATTGATCACTATAGCCAATATAATAATCTTCTTCTTGTCCTCATTTGGGGGGTGAGTACTGGGGATTGAACTCAGGGGCACTCGACCACTGAGCCACATCCCCAGCCCTATTTTGTATTTTATTAAGAGACAGGGACTTACTGAGTTGCTAATGCCTCACTGTTGCTGAGGCTGGCTTTGAACTCAGGATCCTCCTGCCTCAGCCTCCTGAGCTGCTTGGATTACAGATGTGCACCACTGCACTTGGCTTCTTCTTTGCCTATTTATTCATTAGAATGAAGAGCCCCAAAAGGTCAGATAGATGTCTCACATTATAATTCAATGGAATTATTGAATTTATTTTTGTTGTTGTTGTTGTTATTGCAAACCTCATGATACATTCTTCTTTCAGGAATCAATACATCCAAACCAGAATGCTCTTAGTTATAGAGGCCAATAAAGAAAAATTCCACAAATAGGTTATAGGTATAATAGAAACAGGGGAACCTCTCTTCCACCCTTTGATTTACACACACACACACACACACACACACACACACACACACACACACACATATCTGCCTGTAAGATAGCCAGTGGCATACCCTAGTGCCATGAACTAAAATATATCATCCTAAAACACACGTGCTAGACCCCTAATCCCCCATGTAACTATATTAGAGATAAGGCCTTTAAAGACATGATCAATGTTAAATGAGGTCATAAGGATGGAGCCCCAAGCTGCTACAACTGGTGTTAACTATAATGCACTGATAAAAAAAAAAGTTTTTGAACGAAAGGACAGGCTAACACCATTATCAACCCAAAGAAGAGCAGGTGGCAATTTCTTGCAAACCCATGTGATGAAGTACATGTCACATATTCTACTCAACTTGTATGATTACTTGAACAAAAACTATTTACCCTTGTTTCTCAAAAAAGAAAATCAAGAAATGATAGTGGCTTGCCCATCATAACAGAATAAGTAAATGATGGTACAAGTACTTAAACTCCAAGTTAAACTTTTGTTTCCAAAGCTCAAGCATATTCTCCAGTTCACAAAATATGAATTTTTTCATATCTCAGTTTTGTTGTTATTGTTTGCTTTAATTAAATCAGTATGAATTCAGGAAAAAAAAAAGAAAAATACAAGAAATTTCTCTCTTTGCCATCTAAGGACACTGTACCAAGGTAGGCTTCTGCAAGCCAGTAAGTAGGTCTTCACCAGAGGCTAAACCCTGCTAGAGCCTTGGTATTAGATGTTTTGGCATCTATCACTATGAGAAAATAAACTTTGGTTGTTTTAGTCACCACTCTTTGGTATTTTATCATGGCAGCCCAAGCAAACTAACACAACTGGTCTCTTATTCAAAGTATATATCATGTCCTGAAAAATAGAACCCCATCATGTCAGGTTGTTTTATCCCAATAGTATGTAGACAGAGAGTAAGAGGATCCAATATGGTAGGTATCATTCTGAGCCATCTGCTCATGCAAATTACCTGTGTTTTCTAGACCTGCTCCAACTTTACATGTTATACATCATTCTACCTGATAACTTTGCATGCCCAAATTCATGGCTTGCCAGGGCAAATAACATCTAGTCCATGATAGAAAGTGAGATGAATGATCATTTGATCTGGAATTCATTCTATGCTAAGCCCCACAAGAAATCCAGAAAATGTTTCTCAAAAGAAAAGTCACCCTCAGGAAAACAAAACAAAACAAAACAAAACAAAACAAAAAAACCTGTAGAATTACTCCAAAACCCTAGAGAGCTGGTATGTGATTTTCCTATTGTTGTTTCCCAAATGTTCCATAAAACATATCTGTATTATAAGGTCAGATGAATGAACAATTTGGAACTGTTGCAGAGTCTTTTCTTCCTCTGGCCCTCATTCAGTACTGGTAACATTATGTGATGCTTAGTAAACGGTATAATCACTATTCTCAAGTGTAGTATATATTGCCTGAGAAAAGGATAGGAAATAAAACTACACCTCTTTCATTTCTTGGTGGTTAAAAAAAAAAAACGCATTGATTTGCTTTTTTCCCTTGGAGAGATTCTCAAGATGCTACAGATCATTGGACTCTCCAAAACTTCCCTCAAGTGGTAGGCCTCTGAATCGTCATGTTTTTTTTTTTTTTTTTTTTTTTTTTCTCTAACCCTCTGGTTCACTTGTGTCTTACTAAGATATCTAAAGTACATAATATTCCCCATATTTCCTGATCATAATATATAATCATGATTTTGTCAATATAGTAGAACACTGGGTAGCATGGAATTCAAGGCAATCAAAATTTTTAGTTTCTATATTCTGGAAGAGCAGAATTGATGTAGTCCCAAGGAAAGATTTTGAAAACATACTATTGACCCTTTCAAGTAGAGCAAACTTTTTACATGTTAGCACGGAGAGAAAGCATTGTAAAGGTCAGTAGATGAATATAAAATGCTAGAAGCTGGGTCGATTTGCTCCAGTAAAGAAACTATATCTGGAATAGCAATTAAAATTGGAGTCATCACCTAAATAAGATAATAATAATTGACATTCTCCAAGATATTCATCTTAGTCACAAGGGGAAAAATAGTTAAATGAAGATTTAAAAAGTATTATTAGCCTGAAATCATGGAGAGGTTGTTAAACTTAACTTATATTGTAATTATACAACCTGCACAATTAAATTTTGTGCTTTATTTTCAGAAGTTTTGGGCCTATGGTTATAAAAATAAATTAGTTTAAGGCCTGGTTCTTTGAATAATTTGAGATGAAAGTTTATAGATCTGAATTTGCCATTTTCATTCTGGACAAGCGCCTTTGTATTCAAGAGTTCATCCAACCCCACGGTCTTTGTAGTCATAATTACTCTCATAACAGTCAGTATAGAAGCAGTTTAGGCTCCAGAGTGCACACGTCAGCAAGCATCTCATCACAATTAACCAAAAGCAATATGTGCATTACTAACATCCTATGTTCCATGGTCTTGGAGCTCAGCAGCATATGCTATCTCAAGGATATAATCAAACCAGTCCTTAAAACCTTTTTGGCTATTTTCAGGAACCACTCCCATTGCCAGTTTCTTTATAAATCAAGGGACAGATATGACACAGAAAAAAAAAAGTTTCATATAATGAATTTTTTACTCATATAATGAATTTTTCACCACTCATCCACAGTTTCACACTCCACAGTTTCAGTTACCTGTGTTTAATCACAGTCCAAACATCTAGTACAATACAATATTTTGAGAGAGAGAGAGAAAAAAACCTTTATTACAGCATTTTTAGTATTGTTCTATTTTATTAGTTATTGTTGTTAATCTATTTCTGTGACTGCTTTATAAATTAAAATTTATCATTGGTACATATCTACAGTGAATAACAGTGACCCTGCAGAAATTGCAGGAATTAGTATTAGTACGCTGATGGAACAAAGGGAAAAGGTTGGAAGTATTAAAATAGTAAAAATACTAGATAGCAAATTAAAATAGGAATAAAAAGGAGGACCCTTGTAGTGAAACTTAGATTTCCAATGAAAGAAACTTCTCAGAAGGTGGTGGTGTCCCTGAGTTGAAAGTAGTGACCTTTGAGTATGAGAGCCAGCCTTCTGAAGAATGGGTGCCGCTTAGCTAGTTTATCTAAAGAGAGATGAATGAAACAAGTCCTGCAAGCATTGGAAAAACTGAAATCGGATTCAGTCATTTCTAATGGAAGAAATTTCACCATCTGATAGAAGCATCAATAGGATGTTGCTCAAAGGAATTGAAAGAAGACCAACTTCTACTCACAGAACTAAACAGGGAATCAACAAACAATGTGGAAATATGGTTTACAAAGTCCCACACTCAGCATCTCAAAGTAGACTATAGAAAGAGAATAAAAGAGATATATATCAAGTTGATCAATATATTGAAATATATATATGTGTCAATATATATATATATATACATACATACATATATATATATATATGATTTAGCAAGGAAAAATATGAGCAGATAGTCTTTATTTCTGAAACTAGTCATGAGACATGGGTGATATTTGTGATTTATTTTCTTCACTACCATTTCATTTTACCATTTAAAAGTATTTGCATTTAACTTCTGGACATATACAAAAATGTAAATTAGATGTGTGCATAAATATCTGGAAATTATTATACTTTTATTATACCAAAAATCAGTCAAGAAGTAGAATATGATGGGATGAAGATGGCACTTTTCCTCAGTAATTCTTCTCCTAAAAAATATAGCCCCAGTCTCATAATGAGAAAAATTTCAAACAAATCCAAAATGAGAGACAATCTACAACATACCTGACCCATCTTCCTCAAGAATGTCAAGATCATAAAAGAATATGAAAAGTCTGAGAAGTTATCATAGCCAGAAACCACTTATGGAGACATGAATAGAGATAATCATTACTTGGATTTTTAATGTCATATTTTTGCCTAGTTTGAACTTTTATAGTGGAATCACAGCATACATTCTTTTTTTTTTCATTCATAGCATGATTTTATTTATATGAAATACCTAGAATAGGCAAATCCATAGAGAGAGAAGGCAGATGAGTGGCCCTATACTCCTCACAGCATACATTCTTTTTTTTTTTTTTTTCATCATGCACAAGTATAGTATCTTTTTACATACAACTGCTTGTATACAAAGTATATAAGTACCATTCAGATCTTCAATCATGCATTTAGGATAATGATATCCATCTCATTCAACCACCAATTTTTTTCCAACCCCCCCCTTACTCCCTCCCTCCCCTCCCTTTCCGTTGACCATTCTAGTGTTCCTCTGATCCTATGTACCCCCTTCCAACAACTCTGTGAACCAGCCTCCTTATATCAGAGAAAACATTCGGTACTTGGATTTTTGAGATTGACTAATTTCACTTAGCATTATATTCTCCAACTTCATCCATTTACCTGCAAATGCCATTATTTTATTCTCTCTTATTGCTGAGAAATAACCCAATCAATAAATGGGCTAAGGAATTGAAAAGACACTTCTCAGAAGAAGATACACGATTAATCAACAAATACATGAAAAAATGTTCAACATCACTGGCAATTAGAGAAATACAAATCAAAACTACTCTAAGATTTCATTTCACTCCAGTCAGAATGGTAGCTATCAAGAACACAAACAACAATAAATGTTGGAGAGGATGTGGGGAAAAAGGCACACTCATACATTGCTGGTGGGACTGCAAAATGGTGCAACCGCTATAGAAAGCAGTATGGAGATTTCTTGGGAAAATGGGAATGGAACCACCCTATGACCCAGCCATCCCACTCCTGGGTCTATTCCCAAAAGACTTAAAAACAGCATATTACAGTGACACAGCCACTTCAATGTTTATAGCAGCACAATTCACAATAGCTAGGTTATGGAACCAACCTAGATGCCCCTCAGTAGATGAGTGGATAAAGAAAATATGGTATATATACAGCATACATTCTTATAACATAATTTGTTCTTGTTATGTTTCTGAGATTCATTTATGCTATTGCATTTTATAAGTTTATTCATTTTCATTGATACATAGTATCCTATTGTATATAAATATATAACAATTTATTTTTCCATTATACTATTGCAAGACATATGGGTTGATTCTATATTTGGACTAACAAAAGATGTTACTAGGAACATCCTTGTGTGTGAACTTTGGTTCCTATCCCTATTATGTAGATATTGAGGAGTAGTATTGGGATTGCATAAGATATGCATATATCTAGTTTTAGCAGTTAATTACCAGGCTTTTCAAAAGTTTTTATACAAAATTCCATTTCTACCATCTTTATAGAAGCTACAAAAATCATTCCTTCAATTTTAATATCAAGAATAATAAGCTAGAGTACAAAATTTTAATATTTCTCATTACAATCAGAGACCTAAGGTCTCAGGGAAAGAGAGAGAACAGGGCGTTTGCACTCACTCCTGAATTCATACAGACATGCAGGAAGGTGGTGGATACCAATGAACAAAAATTAAGAAGTCTAAAAACCCTCTTTAAAATCTTCTCTCTCATATGAAGCAAAAGCCCTTAAGTTATTGGAGAAACATGAAGCTAATTATGTTATGCACAGATAAATTCCTGCTTCAGGATGGCTAAAACTCCTACCTGCCCTCCTAAAAACAAAAAAATCTCACTAATTATGAAAGAGTAGTAGAAAGAGTTCTGAGCTAAAGAAGTCTACCAACAAAATAAAATTCTACTGTGACTAATAAAGGGAAAAATTGTCTCTGCCACAAATGCAAGGCAGAATTTGACTATAATAAGCAGGAGGAAAACCCATCTTGGAGAGTTAGACACAGATCCTGTCTAAAATCAAGGTTGACCCAAAATAGCCACAAGTGTCCCTCATTCTTCAGATTAACAAGCACTATGCTTCCTTAAGAAAATAAATGGACAAAGTAAATGGAAAACAAGCAGCAGGAACGTAATACTAAAGTTGTTAAAAATACAGAATAATAAAGATTAAGAAATCAATGACATTGAGAACATGGAAATAATACAGAAAAAAACAGTGAAATTATAATTTTTTTCTAAGACAGGGCCTTGCTAAATTGCTGAGGCTGGCCTCAAACTTGCAATCCTTCTGCTTCAGCCTTCTGTGTCATTGGGATTACAGGCATGTGCCACCACACCCAACTTATCCTTTTTTTGAGAATTTTAAAAAAAATAGTAAACCTCTTGCTAGACAGAGATAAATACACTATGTGTTAAATTTCCATTACTATAACAAATGCATGAGATAATAAGCTTATGAAGATAAAGGTTTATTTTAGCTTGTGGTTTCAGAGGTTCAATCAAGGTTGCTTGATCATGCTGCATTTGGGCCTATGCTAGGGCAGTACATCATGGTGGGATAACATGGCAGAAGCTCCAACATCATGTCCTGGAAGCAAAAGAGAAAGAAGAAGAGAAAGGTCCAGGGACTCAGTACATGCCTGCAAGGGTATGCCTTTATATTATGAGAAGACTTCTAACTGGGCCCCACATCTTAAAGGTTCCGCCACCTCCCAGTAGCACCATAGGTTGGAGACAAGGCCTTTAACACATGCTTTTGAGGGAAATTGATATTCAAGCTATAGCACACAATTTATCAACATGAGGGAAAAAAAGAACTATTAATACATTCAGATCATATGAAATTTAAAAAGATAATAAAGGAGGGATACTATTGAATTATAAAATGGGTAAAACTAAAGAAATTTTTGGTAGGTGATCGAAGCCAGACAAACAGAAACTACATATTGTATAATTTCATCTATGAAATTTAATATCCAAAAAAGATAAATTAATTGAAACAAAAAATAGACTAGTATTTGCCTGAGGCTGGAAATGGGATTGGATATTGACTGCAAACAGGCATGAAGATTTTTGCAGGGTTTTGTAAATGTTCTAAAGTAGATGATTGTACAACTTCGTAAGTTTACTAAAAAAAACATTGGATTGTACATTTGAAATAGGTGAAATTTGTGGTATGTAAATCATCAATAAAAGGAATGATAAGTGCTTCATATAACCAAATTTATACAAGTAAATTTGGTAAATGAGGAAAAAAGATAAATTATTTGAAGGACATAAACTGTTAAAGCTCTTTCAAGAAGAAATAGATAATCTGAATGGCTCTAAATCTATTCATGATGGATAAACAAGAAAAACAATAATGATAATTTCAATAAATGTAGAAAAGTAGTTGACAAAATCAGCATCAATTCATGGTAAAATTCTCAATAAATTAAGAATTGAAGGCAAATTATTCAACTTAAAATCCATATGTGAAAAAACTACAGTTAACTTTATACATAATAGTGCAAAATGCTATATTTTCCATCTAACATTAGGGAAAAGACAAAAATGTGCACTCTTGCCACTTTTATTTAACATTGTCATAGTGGTACTAGCCAGAGCACTAACAAAATACAGATTGGAAATAAATAAATAAAAATATGATTTTTATGGTTAACAGATTTTTTTTCATGCAGAATTCCAAAGAAGCCACAAAGAAATTATTAGAACTGAGTTTGGGAAAATAGCAGTACATGATGTTAATAGACAAAAATCAATCATATTTTTATTTCCGTTAATGAACCACTGGAAACTGAAATTTGTAAACAATTACATAAATAATTTCATAAGTGAAATTATAAACCACTTACAACAGAACCAAATTATGCGAAATATTTAGGAATAAATTTAATAAAATATAAGCAATATTGAATGCAAAAACTCAACAAAATACTGATATGAGAAATCGAAGAAAACCTAAGTAACTGGAGAGCTATATGTAGTTCATATATTTGAAGACTGTGCTGTTAATTGTTTAATTCCCTCAAATGTATTTATTTATTTATTTATATGTGTTAATTTTATATGTTTTTTTAGTTCATTATAATTATACATAACATTGGGGTTCATTGTGACATATCCATAGATGCATATAATTTGCTCCATTTTATTCCCTAGTACTTCCCCTTTCTCTCTCCACCTCCATCTCCTTGACCACTTCCTCTATGCTTTTGGTCTTCCATGTTTTTTTTTTTTCTTCATTGCTGCATTATAATTATATATAAAAGTGGGATTCATTGTGATGTATTCATGCATACAGATATCATAATTTAATCAATTTTATTCTTCAGTTATTCCCCTTTCCCTCACCTCCTCCTTCCCTTTTAATCCCCTACCTCTACTCTACTGATATTTATTTTCATGAGATCCTTTTTTTTAAAAATTTATTTTTCTTCTCTAGCTCCCTCATATGAGAACACTGGACCCTTGTCTTTTCAAGTCTGGCTTATTTCATTTAGCAGAACGTTCTCCAATTCCATCTATTTGCCAGAAATTGCCATAATTTCATTCTTCTTAAAGGCTGAGTAATATTCCATTGTGTATATGTAGCACAATTTCTTTATCCATTCATCTTTTGAAGGGCATCTAGTTTGGTTCCACAATTTAGCAATTGTTAATTGTGCTGCTATAAACATCATTGATGCGGCTGCATCTCTATAGTATGTGGATTGCAATTCTTTTGGATAAATATCAAGGAGTGGGATACTTGGGTCATATGGTGGTTCCATTCCTATTCTTTTGAGGAATCTTCATACTGCTGTACAAAGTGGTTATACACATTAACAGTGCCACCAAAAAAGCACGAGCATACCCTTTTCCCTAACATCCTCACCAGCATTTATTATTATTTAAATTCTTGATGATTGTTATTCTAACTTGAGTGAAATGAAATCTCAATGTAGTTTTGATGTGCATTTCCCTGATTGCTAGGGATGTTGAACATTTTTTCCATAGATACTTTTTGCTCATTTGTAGTTGTTCTTTTGAGAAACATCTATTTAATTCTTTTTTAAAATATTTTATTTATTTTTATTTATAATATTAGTATGTATTACAATTCATAATGCACATATATAGCATTTTTTTACATACAACTGTTTGTATACAAACTATATTCGTACCATTCAGGTCTTCAATTATGCATTTAGGATAATGATATCCGTCCCATTAAAACCACCTTTTCTTTTTCTTCTTTTTTCTTTTCTCCCCCTCCCTCCCCCCTTGCTCCATACCTTCCCCTCCCTTCCCTTTGACCATTCTAGTGTTCCTCTAATCCTCCTGTGTACCCCTATCCAACAACACTGTGAACTAGCCTCCTTATATCAGAGAAAACATTCGGTATTTGGATTTTTGAGATTGACTAATTTCACTTAGCATTATATTCTCCATTTAATTCTTTTGCCCATTTATTTATTGTTTTCTTTTGGGGGAGTTTTTTGTTTGGTTTTTGGTGGAGGGTATTAAGTACTCAAGGAATACAAAAAGAACTCATACTTTGAATCCATCCCATTTTAGTGATTCTTGATTTTAATTCTTGTGCTATAGGAGTCTTATTAAGGAAGTTAGGGCCTAATCCAACACGATGGAGATTTGGGGCTACTTTTTCTTCTACTAAGCACAGGGTCTCTGGATAAATTTCTAGGTCCTTGATCCACTTTGAGTTGAGTTTTCTGCATGGTGAAAGATAGGGCCTTAGTTTCATTTTGCTTCACATGGATTTCCAGGTTTCCCAGCACCATTTGTTGAAGAGGCTATCCTTTCTCCAATATATGTTGTTGGCACCTTTGTCTAATATGAGATAACTGTATTTATATGGGTTTGTCTCTATGTCTTCTATTCTGTACCATTGGTCTACCAGTCTACTTTTGTGCCAATACCTTGTCATTTTTATTACTATTGCTCTGTAGTATAGTTTAAGGCCTGGTATAGTGATGCCACCTGCTTCACTCTTCTTGCTAAAGGATTGCTTTAGCTATTCTGGGTCTCTTATTTTTCCAGATGAATTTCATGACTGATTTTTATATTTCTATGAGGAATGTCAATGGGATTTTGATGGGAATTGCATTAAATCTGTATACTGCTTTTCATCATTTTGACAATATTACATCAGATAGAACACTAATCTCTAGAATATATAAAGAACTCAAAAATCTTAACACACATACACACACAAAAAAAAAATAAATAAACCAATCAATAAATGGGCCGAGGAATTGAACAGACACTTCTCAGAAGATGATATACAATCAATCAACAAATATATGGAAAAATGTTGAACATCTCCAGCAGTTAGAGAAATGCAAATCAAAACTAATCTAAGATTTTATCTCACTCCAGTCAGAATATCAGCTATTAAGAATACAAACAACAATAAGTGCTGGAGAGGATGTGGGGAAAAAGGCACACTATACATTGCTGGTGGGACTGCAAATTGGTGCAGCCAATATGGAAAGCAGTATGGAGATTCCTTGGAAAACTAGGAATGGAACCACCATTTGACCCAGCTATCCCACTCCTCAGTCTATACACAAAGGACTTAAAAACAGCATACTACAGGGACACAGCCACATCAATGTTTTATAGCAGCATAATTTACAATAACTAAATTGTGGAACCATCCTAGATGCCCCTCGGTAGATAAATGGATAAAGAAAATGTGGTATATATACACAATACAATATTACTCAGCATTAAAAGAATAAAATCATGGCATTTGGAGGTAGATGAATGGAGTTGGAGACTAGCATGCTAAGTGAAGTAAACCAATCCCAAAAAACCAAATGCTGAATGTTTTCTCTGATATAAGGATGTTGATTCATATGGGGATGGTGGTGGGGAGCATGGGAGGAATAGACAAACTTTAGATAGGGCAAAGGGAAAGGAGGGCAACGGAGTGGGCATGGGGTTATGAAAGATGGTGGAATGAGATGAACATTATTACCTTAAGTACATGTATGAAGACACGAATGGTTTGACTCTACTTTGTGTACAACCAGAGACATGAAAAATTGTGGTGTATATGTGTAATATGAATTGAATTGCATTCTGCTGTCATATATCACAAATTAGAATAAATTTAAAAGTTCAAAGTTATTTATATATTTTATATAATCTTGATTAAAAAAAAACACCAGAAGGGTTTTGTATATTATAACAAGAGAGTTGTAAGCTGATTTTGGAAAAGTAAAACAAAGCAAAACAAACAGTAACTAGAAAATCAGAGTAATTTTGGAAAACAATACAGAAGACTGACAGTACTTGATTTCAAGACTTACCATAAAGCTAACCTAATCAGAATCCTGTGGTATTTTTTTTTATTTAGAAATTTTAAAAGGTAAAATTAAATACTTAAAGATGAGTTATAACAACAGATTACACAAAAATAAAAATTTAAAAATGAGTTAAAAGATCAGATTAGACATAGTTCAATATAAAATAATCTGGGAGATAGGTTGGAGAAAATAGCTAGATTAAAGTAAAAATGATAGAATTTATAAAAAATAATGTAAGATATGTAGAATGAAAGAACCATGATTTCAAATATGTCAAAGTATGTTCTATCCAAACAAATCTCCCACCAAGGAAAATAGAAACATAAAACCTGATGCATTAGGTTCCTACTTGTATTTTTATAAATTAAAACAAACATAATGATTTAAAACAACACATTTTGCTCTTACATTTCTGAAAGTCATAAATTAATCTTAAAGAAATAAAACAAAATGAAAAGTAAAATAACATATCATCAGCTAAGAATAAAAGTACCTGTTAATTCAATCCTATTAATTTTAATAATTTTAAAGTTGCCAGTATAATGGGAAATGTATTCATTATTTCTAAGGATGAGCTTTCTTTTATATGATCATTGGTTTTTTGTCTTTTGTCATTTGTAAGTGACTGATACATCTCCTTTCACAATGGATTGTTATTTTGCATGATATGTAGCAATTGATTTAAGTCAAGATACTATTCTTTTGTCTGCAATATGAATATATTGCATATTCTCTTGGTTTGAAAAAAACAAAATCCAGGTGTTGGCAGGACTGGCTCCTTTTTGAGACTTTGGGGGAAAATACATTCATTTCTTTTCCAGATTTTAGAGCTGCTATCATGCCTTAGATAGTGTCCATATCATTCCAATCTCCAAGCTCTTATTTCCATCATCACATCTCCTACTACTTATTTTTGCATTCATTCTTGAATGATATGTTCAATGGGCATAGAATTATGGATTGGCATTTTCCCTCACTATTTAGATGATATAATTTCATTGTTTTCTGCCTCCCATTGTTGCTGTTGTGAAGTTAGCTGTTAATATACCCTTTGAAAGATATGGGCCATTTTATCAGGCACTGTTAAGTTATTCCTTTTGTTTTAGAGTTCTGTGATAATATTTCTGATTTTTATTTCCTGTTTTTTTATCACTGGGATTGAGGGTGGGCAAGGGGCTTGCTCAAACAGTGGATTGGCACATTTCTTCAGTTCTGGAAATTTATCTGCCACTGTCCCCTCAAATACTGCTTCTGCCCAGTGTTCTCTCTCCTTCCCACACCCAGGAGATTTGAATTAAATGTAGGTTAAAGCTCTTTATTTTATCCATTTTGTCTCTTTATCTCTTATCTGTGCTTTCTAAATTTTCATAACTACTTGTTGCATTCTGGATAATTTCTTCTCTATTTCCTATTTTAACAATTATTTCTTCATGTAAGTATAATCTACTCTTAAACTTATACATTGAGTTCCTCACTTATATATATGTAAGTATAAATAGATAAATATATACTATATATTATAATTGGTAATTGATATATAAAATTTCTTTAATTTTCACTTATTTACATTTTTTATTTTAGTATGTTTTATTATTTAATAATCTATGTCTGACCATTGAGGATTTTTTCCTTTTTTTATTTATAATAGTAGTATGTATTACAATTCATAATGCACATATATAGCATCTTTTTACATACAGCTGTTTGTATACAAAGTATATAAGTACCATTCAGATCTTCAATCATGCATTTAAGATAATGATATCCATCTCATTCAACCACCAATTTTTTTTCCTCTTTTCCCCCCCTCCCTCCTCCCTTGTTCCCTCCCTTCCCCTCCCTTCCCTTTGACCATTCTAGTGTTCCTCTAATCCTCCTATGTGCCCCCATCCAACAACACTGTGAACTAGCCTCCTTATATCAGAGAAAACATTTGGTATTTGGATTTTTGAGATTGACTGATTTCACTTAGCATTATATTCTCCAACTTCATCCATTTACCTGCAAATGCCATTATTTTATTCTCTTTTCTTGTTGAGTAAAATTACATTGTGTATATATACCACATTTTCTTTATCCACTCATCTACTGAGGGACATCTAGGTTGGTTCCACAACCTACCTATTGTGAATTGTGCTGCTATAAACATTGAAGTGGCTGTGTCACTGTAATATGCTGTTTTGAAGTCCTTTGGGAATAGACCCCGGAGTGGGATGGCTGGGTCATAGGGTGGTTCCATTCCCAGTTTTCCAAGAAATCTCCATACTGCTTTCCATAATGGTTGCACCATTTTGCAGTCCCACCAACAATGTATGAGTGTGCCTTTTTCCCCACATCCTCTCCAACATTTATTGTTCTTGATAGCTGCCATTCTGACTGGGGTGAAATGAAATCTTAGAGTAGTTTTGATGTGCATTTCTCTAATTGCCAGAGAGGTTGAGCATTTTTTCATGTATTTGTTGATTGATTGTATATCTTCTTCTGAGAAGTGTCTTTTCAGTTCCTTAGCCCATTTATTGATTGGGTTATTTGCTTTTTTGGTGTAAAGTTTTTTGAGTTCTTTATATATTCTAGAAATTAGTGCTCTATATGATGTGCACATATTAAATATTTGTTCCCAATTAGTTTTTGAAGTCTGTGTCTATTGCAATTTTTCATAGTTTTTGTATTTGTTGTTTTTGTTCTTACTGATGGTGCTGAGTTTACCTGCATGCCCAGTTATGTGTGCCTGGTTATCTTTAATTGTAATATTAACAAAACCTAAGATTAATGTGATTTTTCTTCACAAAATATTAGCATTTGCTTCTGTGGGACTACCAGGGATTCTTCTAATCTGGAACAACCTTCATCCAATTTCAAGGTCATATTTCTTTGACTACCTTGGCTTTATTATTACCATGGCTTCAAGATCCAAACTGGTTTCATTTACTATGAGTTTGTCTTTATTAAATACTATAATTCTTTGGTGGTCCCAAGTCGTTGTTTGAAGTTGTCTCTTTTTACAGTTTGCATTGTGTTCAGACTCTGAGATTTGTTTCCCATTTTTTTCAACTCAGGAGACCCAAAAACCTAGTGAATTCTCAAATCTGGGGTTTTGAAATACAACTGGTAAAAAGTAGCTTCCATGCTTGCTTAACTTTAGGTTCCCACCTCAATTTTCATCTATTAAATTATTTACTATGTTATTAGTTCTTTTGTTTATAATAAATTTTAATAATTATGAAAAAAAGCATTTTAATTGTCTTTAAAGGGAATTTTCACCCAAGTAGTCTCAGCTGCTATTACTGTGAGCCATTAGTCTTTTTCATTTTACTAAGAAGAGCAAAATACATTGTCAAAACAATGTATATAAATAATACTATTAATATCTAACTTGTAACCTATAACATACTATTCACCGTTGTCAGGGAAAATAACTATTGGTAGCTAAAGCCCTGATTGTGGGCATGATGGCACCATTCAGGAGTCCCCAAATGGGGACTCAGATAAAGAAACATAGCAAGGGTAGGAGAAGTCATCACTGCCAGTTAGATCACTGTGCAGCAATGGGAGTGTGAGAGAACTAGCTCAATGAAACTGTCGGGAGTCTTAGAAATAGGGCAGCACTTGGCACAAACACTTCTCTCCCTTATACTACTCACTTGGTGTTTGAATGAGGTACATACGAGCTTCCATGGCATCTGAGGTCAAGCCATTTGCTTTGGAAGTTGAAGCCAATTATCACAACCTTTGAATACAGCCTTTTATCCACAGTAAACTGACTTTTAAGTGACACTGAGAGCCTTATGCAGGTTATGTAGCAGAAATAGAGCAGTGCTTTGGAAAGAAGCTTGGGAAACATTCCAGGGAATGTTCAAGGTAACACTGCTGAAACTGGCTTATCGCCCCCATGTCCATTGCACATGTGATGATATTAAGACAAAAACAGGGGCAGGAACTTTCCAAAATCACGTGGATAGTTGGCAACAACAAACAAAGTGGCAACTATAATGCAGTCATCTTGTTTTCTGGACCAGGGCAAATTTTTCTACACCTTATTGTTTCTACAATATGAACAAAAGAACAGCCTGGCAGCAGTGTCACTAGGGAGGGAACAGATATAGAAGTATTCACTCATGTTACAAAAGAGGTGGTGGTTTGGACTGGGCTCTGAGTATTAAAGACAGAGAAAAATGGATGGATGTGATAGAATCTTTGGAGACAGATAACTGCATTTGCTGATGGCTGAAGTATGAGAAGTGAGGGAGATATGAGAGATATGAGAAAGGGGATATGAAGGATAACTTGCAGGTTTCTGTTTGCATTCACCGAAAGAGGGAAGTTATTCTCAACATGTATCACAAACTAAAACAGAAATGATCATAGTCACATAGTATACTGTGGTAAACAGAAGGGCCAAATGGAAGGAAGAGAAGGGCGACCTACCAAGGAGCTCCAGATGCACAAAGCTCTAGTCAGCTGCTTTAGAGATGAAGTAGAAACATTATCTGGGCGCACCTTCCCACTTGAGACATATTGCTGTTGAATACTGGATAGTCCCTCATGAAGAGAACTCATTTTGGTGCAGGAAGATGAGATGACAGGGGTGGTAGGGAATGAAAAGTTTGGTTTTGGCCTTGTTGAGTCTCAAGACCTCATGAGATATCCAAGAAATGCAGCTAGAGACAAAAGAGTAGACCTGGAGGATAAACACTGCCTATAAACAAACTATTTGATCTTGTGCAAACAATTTTCTCTCTGTCTGGCCTTGGGGACTGTCAGTGTATAGGGGCCAGCACATGATGAATGAAATCCTCATGTAGTCACTATTTCCCAGGTAAGAGATGTAATTCAGGGCAGGTCTCCTCGGACCAATAGTAGAAAAATTTGGCAAGGAGTGTTAGTCCACTTGGGATGCTATAACTAGTTCTGGGTAATTCATAAACAATAGAAATTTATTGGTCACAGTTCTGGAGGCTTTAAGGTACGAGATAAAGGCACCAGATGGTTCAGTATCTATATGCCTTTTTGCTATGTCCTCACATGGCAGAAGGGTAAACAAACTTTTTTGTGCCCTCATTATAAAGACACTAATATCAATAACCTCCTAAAGGCTGTCACACCATTGTAGTGGTAAGAAACCAGGGAAGGGTGACTAGGGCTTGAATAGGTCCAGTAAACCTGTAGAGAGACTGATAAATGTGGCAACAAGTGGTTTCACCTCCTAGGGGGAGTTGTCTGTAAGATTTGTAGTTGAATTTTAACAGGCAGAAGAGAATTTGCAATGATAAGTGCAATCAACAAAGGAAAGTGGGAATAAAGGTCATGAAGGAAAGTGGTATTTGGGGGAGTGTGCACATGGCAGTTTGAGAGTTTGACACTTGAGCCGAGACCTGAGTGTAGGTGAGGAGGCCCACGTAGCTGGAGTGTAGTGAGCCAAGGCCAGACCACACGTGGCTTACACACCCCGTGGAGATGCAGGTGTCATTGCATCTGTAGAGGGAAGCCTCTGGAAGTTCTTGAGCAGAGCTCTGACAGGATCTGATCGGATTAGTAAGACCACCCACCGTGGCCACTGTAGGGTGAGCAGACTGCACATGGGCAGGGCAGAGCCAGGGAAAGGGTGACGGGAAGGCTGCGGCTCCTCCAGCTTGCATTCAACCTGGGTTGGCACGAGTGTAGCCCCAACCCTCTGTCCTGGACTTCATGGTAGCATGGCAAGGGCCTTGAGAGGTGGTACTCGCAGCCATGCTCCCCCGCCCTCCACTTCTCTTCCCCAAGCAGAGAGGGCTTAAGAGGAGGAGCCGAGCCTGCTCCTCTCTCTGGTGCACACCCTCTTCCCTCTCTGTTCTGAGGCCTCCTTGCCTGACCACAGGATGCAGGGAACGTATGATCTGCTGTTGGCCAAGCAGAAAGGGGCCTGGCCCTCAGGAGAAACCCCAAAGCCACTGGAGACTGACTGCCCAGCTGCACTAATGCTTGGCTGGGCTCATCTGCTGGAATCAGGAGAGGAGAGGGGAAGAGCCAGTCAGGCAAGCCCACTGTGGTGCTCGACGAGGCCAAACTCCTCTCATCAGGGCTTGTCAGTAATGGAGCTGGGACTTCCATCTTCATCTGCCCAACTCAGAACCCTCTGGTCCAGAACTCTCTAAGGGAAGAGAGGTGCTATAGATGTGCCCCTGGAATCCCCACTCTGAGCTGTGACCATGACTGTGAACATCATTTACCTGGGGCTCTGGGCTGGGGTGTTTCCCATCAGGAATCTGGCTACCACCCTGGCCTGGCCCATTTACGATTTGGCTTGAGCCTTGTCCCTTGCTGCTCTGGGTGCAGCCCAAGGACTAGCACTAGTGGCATCACCTGGGAGCTTTCTTAGACATGTGGGTTGGCCCAAAACCTTCTGAATTAGAATATGCATATTAGCAACATCCTAGGGGACTCACAGATAATTCACAATGTAAGATGCACTGTAAATCTACTGTTCCACTGTTAAGAACTTATTAAACTAACCGGTTCATTTTGGAAACCTTGAAACTATTTTTTTTTAAATGTTTGGGAGTGAATTGCTGGACGAATGTCTTAGGCAGCATAGGCCCCCACCTGAGATTTGGCTTGAGGCTCCGATGTGTGGTTGTCGGCAAAGGCCGGATGACTGTCACCTGATGGAGTGGCCCCATGCTGACTTGCCTATTGGCCTGTCTGCATCAGGCTTCCTGTGCTACTTGGTCCCTGGAACCTGACTGGATAACTACTATCTCAGTTTGCAAGGCAGGCAATCCCCCTAGAGTTACCAAAATCCTGAGAACAGACAGCACAGTGCCACCAGGGGATGTTTGAGGAGTGGTGCAAACTACAAGCCAGGGACAACCTCAAGTCAGAAACTGGGGGCACCTCAGATATTCGCTTGTTCACTCACCACAGATGGCTTCTATTTTATCTTATTCTTAAAATTTATTTTTATTGTTTTTTATACATAATAATGCAATTTATTATACATATTTGTTCATGCACATAACACAATTCGATTAATCTCATTTCCTTGGGGGCTTCCTGATACTACTCAAACTGGTGCCACCTTGGCACAAATCCTTCTGAAATAGGGTTATAGTCACAGCCATTTTATTGAGGGGACAAAGTGAGCTCAAAGCGACTAAGAGGCTAGATCAGGGCCATTCAGTTGGTGAAAGAGTAAGACTAAAACATAGAAGCTTGTGATTGATGATCTTATTGTCCTCCCACTGGGCCATATTACAGATCACTTCCTGTCTTGCCCTTCATTTACAGAGAAGTGCACTTTCCAACATGTGAATTCCAACATTATCAAGGTTGAGGTGCTTTGAGAATTCAGTCTGCACATAGTTTCTTTTTTTTTCTTTTTTAATTGGTTCTTTTTAGTTATATATGACATTAGAATCCATTTTGACATAATTATACAAGCATGGAATATATCTTGTTAGCATGCAGAATGTTTGCCTCCTCCAGTGAAAAACTCAGCCTGATAGAGAATTCAGGGATGCAGATTCCTGTTTTTGGACACTCCCTTCCCCCCTCCAAACAAAACACAGCACATTCCCGTGAATCTAGTTGCTACCCACAGGGGTTGACTTCCTTGTCCCTGGTTGTGGATGCTGTATTTGTGATAATGCCAGAAAACAAGTTAGGATTTTTCAAAGCTGCATCACTCACAATGAAGTTTACAAAATATTTCTGTTAGCTTACTCCATATCCCCAGTTCTGACCTTCCCAAATGTTTCCTCTGTGTCTGAAATCAAGGGGGCTGGAGGCAGCAATTTTTCTCCTTGTAAGGTCATTGCATTTATCACCTGTAGCTTTAGTAATTGTGCTTTGTCACCTGCCCATGGTGGGTGCCTCACAGGGATTAAAAATCCATCCAAAAACTATTAATTGGTCTGATCTAATAATGATTCAGTAAATAAGTAGATTCGGCATCTTAGACTGTGATTAACCCACTGTTAATTGGATCCCTGGCCTAGCCAAGTATAAAGTCCCAACCTGGCTTTGGAAACCTGCCAATGCCTTGTTGTACCAGGTGGCCAGGAGCCAGGGCCTCATCAGAGTAGAAGGCCACAGGCACAGTCTCAGTTTCAGCTGCTATTGGTGGAGGTAGGGCACAAGGAGCCCTCAGATACAAGCCAGCCAAAGCCTCACATTTTGTAGATGGAAAACAGATCCTGACATGGGAATTACTTGTTCAGAGCATGTAAACCATCAGGAGTCAGGCAAAAGGTTCAACAGTTCCCCCAGTGCATTTTGGGATAGAGGTAGGGAGAGCCAAAATTTGACTCAGGCCTCCAGGCCTTAGGGACTGACTGGGGGGACTGAGATTCTTAAGTAAATTATTTATAGCCAAAGGAAGCCTGCTCTTTCTTGCTCTCTCTCTCTCTCTCTCTCTCTCTCTCTCTCTCTCTCTCTCTCTTGCTCACTTTCACTGTTCTCTGTGCCTATAACCTTCAAACCAGGATTTCTAGGCCCAGATGCTCAGGCTTGAGGGCTCATTCCAGATCCACCAAGTGGGAACATATGTGAAGGGTCATTTCAGATTTCTAACCACCTGGTAGCACATGTTGACATATTCCTGAAGACCAGGTCTGAGCATCCAATCCTTCACCCACTAGAGTCCTATAAAGTACATTACAAAAATGGTAAATTCTCAGGAGAAGGAAAGAACTCAACTCTGAGGAGTCCACTTCTTTGATAGTCTCCCTGGCCCCTGTTGTGAACCCAGAAGGGAAGGCTCTTCATATCTGTCGCCCATGAGAATGAACCTTGTACACGGATGCCCCACTACTCCTAGAAATAAACCTGATGTCACTATGTCCTAACTTCTGCTTCCCTCTATCTGAGCTGCCTTCTCTTTAGGGAATAGGGTTTGCTCCATCAAGGTCTCTTTGCTATCCCTAACATGTTGTGGAGACCCTCTTGACCAAGAGAGGAGAGACCAGGGAGAACAAAATATAATCAGGAAAGGAAGCATAAGGAGCTGACTTTATAAAGTACAACTTTAAGTGATGAGTGAGAGTACAGTTGAGGCGATGAGAAGGCAGTCACATGGCCGAAATGGCTATAGCAAAGCCATGGTGACAAGAAAGTTAAAGGTATGCTCAGAGGACAGCTAGAAGTCCTGAATGGCATTAGCACAGGATGAGACTGCTGGGAGGACAAGACTAAGTGTTTGACTCCTAGATCTGTGTTTTAGTTAGGTATTCACTGCACAACAAATAACCCCAAAATTAGTTGGTTAAAACAGCAGCCATCTTATTATATCCCAAAATTCTGTGGGTTAGGAATTCAGTTGAGCTCAATTGGGTGATTCTCCTGCCCAACCTGCCTGTGAAGGTATCACTCAGCAATACTGAGCCAGCTCATGGGCTGCTCTACTCAGACTCCAGCCAGCCTCACGTACATGTCTATATCTGGTACCTTGGCAGGGATATCTGGAAGGCCAGACTCAGCTGGTCCTGTTATCTAGAGTGCATACACATAGCCCCAGCAGCAATATGGTCTCAGGGCAGTCAAATTTCTTACATGGCATCTCAGGACTCCAACAGCTTGTGCTCTAGCAACCTAGGTAGAAGCTGCACAGCCTTTTGTGATCCAGTTTCTTAAAATCACCCAGAAACATTTCCCCTATATTTTGTTGATTAAGGAAGTCACAAGCCTACTGAGATTGAAGTGGGGCAGAGATATGTAAACCCCAATCCAAATGAAAGGAGAGTTGAAGAATTTACCGTATTTTAAAATCTCCACAACTGCTCCACCAGAATCAACCAGCCACAAAATGGTTCAAGCCTTTCTTGACTGTTGGTTCTCTACTTTATGGATCAAAAGTCAAGTGATCTGAATCAGAAATTGGTTCCTTCAAAGAGCCTGCTTTTAGAGAGGGCATTACTTTATTTTTATAATATTTTTCCACATCTCATTTCCTGTAGCCAGAAAATAAATGAAAGTGGTGAATAACTTTTATGGCAGTATTCAAAAACCACTGGAGAGGATACAACAGAGGTGGCCCACTGTAGGGAAAATGTCTGGCTCTGTGAATCTGACATTGGCTCTCTGCGAAAGGTTGGACAAGTCTATTTCCTCTCTCAGCTTTACTTCTTTATCTACATAGTAGTGAGGATTGCTGTAATACATTTAGAGCAGCAAATAGAATGTGCAGTACATAGCTCAGAGTGTGTAATACCCATTTACTGTAATACAGGCTCTGAAGGTGTAAGGCTTGCTCCTGTTCAAAATGTTCATAATTTAGTATGCTGTTTGCATTCTCATGACTAATGCTACAGTTTTCCTGCCTCTTTGTTCTCTCTCTCCAGTGCTTTTCAGGCACCCTCTGAAAATATTACTTCCCTATGGCTCTCTGAAATGCAATCTGGGGTTACTTTCTCACATCTCATGTGCCTAGAAATGGCATTCGTGTGGGTTTTTCCTCCAGATCCTGACTCGTCTGTGTTATTATAAATCAAAACAAAGAAATACAATACAAAGATTTCCATTTATTCAAATGCCATGTCATTTAGTCATATCACATTCTTCCCTCTCGTTACTTTTCTAATCTACAGGTCTTTTTCTAATCTGTTAACCAAATCATCCCCATTTATTGAGCCCAGAGTTTTCTTCTGCACCATTAGCCCTGCCATCATCACGGATGCCTTTAGTATCCACGTATGTGATTAATTCCTCCAACTAACTTCCAAATTACTAAATCTCCTTATTTACAAAGACCTTCCTTCCATTTCCTCTCAGCCACCCACTCCTGTAATCACACCATAGCTCTTGTCATTCCAGAACCAGTGTTTCAAGCATTCCACTCTCTGACTACGAACTCTTCTCTTTCTGGGTTATATTCTTCACGGGGATAATTCCTCACAATCTTGGGGCTCACCAAACATTGACTCCTTTGTCTCTCTCTTTCTGTCAGCACTATCTTGTCTCTTCCCAAACCGTTATCCTAGTTGGGTTACATCAGTTCAGGTACGCTCTTGCCAATGCCTTGACTAAACTCCCTTGCTTCTCATATTTTGTCACCTCAACTCTGCATAAACTGAGCTTCAGCAGTTGAATAATGCTGGAGAAAGTTGCAGTTAAGGGAAGACAATTCCATTCTAAATGCATGATTATCAACTTCAGTCTTACAACACTGCCTGGCAATTCTACTACATGCCTCTGGTCAACTTTCCCTTCCTATTAATCCACAACTCTTTCAAATTTTATCTACCATCCCCAAACCTCTAACTTTCTCACAGAATCCCCCCTCACTTTCAGTATATGGCTTTACTTCATAGTTTACCCAAATACACAAAACTGAAGCCAGCAGAAGAAAATGTCCCTATGTTATGGCTATTTAATCTATAAAACTATTTATGTCAGCACCCATCTTTACTTATTCCCTTCATTCTTTTGTCTTGGTTAAATTGCTCCCACCTTGCTTTGGATCACACTTGGTCCCAATTTCTTATAGTCTTAGTCTATCCATTATCCATTTTCTTTCTTGTATGTTCAATTGATAACTGTTCTCTGGAATCAGAGTAGTGGTGGAGCAGGGACTTCGATGATTTGGCCAGGCCATTGTGTGTGACTGGCTTTTACTGGAAACAAATGCAGTGGGCCATAGGAGTCATTCATTGCAGTGTGAGGAAGAAAATGACACGCCTTGATTCTTTGTCTTTAGACTTAAAATTTTACCTTAGTAATATGGGGTATGCATATTGACCTGTTGACCTGTCTCATATTTTAAATCCATATAACAGACAGTTCTGAATCTTGTGCTGTGAGAGAGATGGCCTGAGATAAGAGGAAAGAGTCACAGTGTCCTAGCATTGACAGTGGGGCCACCATGACTGCATGTCAATATTTTGAGAAGCTCATAGGTGCTGAGTTAAATAAATTTATTGACCAATTCTTTTCCATAACAGCTTTAGTGAGATGTAGCTCATCATATGAAATTTATCCCTTTAAAATATACAATTTAGTGAGCTTTCTTATGCTCACAGATTTGACCTACCATCACTACTATACAATTTCAGAACATTTTTCTCATCCCCCAAATGAGCACCATGCCCATTAGCAGTGACTCCCCTTTTCTCCCCAGCTATCCTTTCAAACCGTATGCAACCAATAAACTGCTTTCCATCTGTATGGATTTGCCTATTTGGGGCATGTCATATAAACACAATTATTTAGTATGTCAACTTTCTTTTCTTTGGCATCATGTTTGCAAAGCTCATTCATGTTGTAGCATGTATCAATATTTTGTTCCTTTTCTTACTTAAATAATATTCTATTATGGTTATATCAAATTTTGTTTATCCATTAATCACTTCATGTGTATTTGGGTTAGTTCCACCTTTTTACCATTATCAATAACAGTGATATAACATTCATATATGTTTTTGTATGGGCATATATTTTCATTATTCTTGAGCAAATACCTAGGAGAGGAATTGCTGGTCATTATGTCAAACTATGTTTAGTTCTTTGATTAACAGTTAAACAGTTTTCCAAAGCAACTCTAACATTTGATGATCCAGCTGTAACACATGAGGACTCCAATTTCTTCATGTCCTGGCCAACACATAGTATGAGGGAATATATTTGTAAATTATATATCTGATAATCTTACCTAGCTAAATATGATTAAAGTACTTGTGTGGAAATTTCTCCAAATATTAAAATGTTCCACAAAATGTGAAAATGCTTATTGTCATTAATTTTAGGGAAATACAAATTAAAACCACAACGAGATACCATGGTATACCTACTAAAATTATTAAAATCAAAAACTTATACAATTTTAACCACACTCATCTTCACAAACTAGACAACTACCTTAAAAATCTTCCTTCAAAGATTCAGCAGATTTAAGATAACACAATTGAAGCATAAATGAATGACAAGAAAATGGCACCACTGACACTTCAACTAATCTGGGAACAAACCCTTTGTAAGCTACATGACAAGGAAATCAGATGTGACAAAAATTGCAAAAATTTGAAATCATCAAGACAATATGAAATGTGATATTCCATCAGTATTGTTAATGTTTAACCTTGAATTAAATGTGCATTTTCCATTGCGAAATTAGCAAATTTCAAGGTAAAGCTATCAGGATTTATAAAATATTAACAGATTTAATTTAGTTCATCTTCAGATTATCCCTTTTGAAATTCAAGCCTTAAATATGCTATATAATTTACTAATAGTATAGGGATTATACTATCACACAAGTATATATACATACATGTATATATATGTGTATATATATGTATACACACATATATAAAATCTATAAATAAATATTTGTCTATTTAGGTGGATGATCAAAAAAATTTAAACAATGGGATGGGTAATCACAGAAGTATAAATATTACTGTTTCACAGTGCAGACCCAAACTTACGTTCTTCCTGAAACTCCTACTAGTTACTTGATTTTGAACAAATTACTTAGCCACTCTGTACTTGGTTCCTTATCTGATGAATGAGATAATTGATAACATCTACTTCATAGAGCTATTGTGAGGATTAAAAAATATAATGTACTATATACATATATACATATATGTGTGTGTATTATATATATTACATGCTCAATAAATATGATGATTATGATGGTGATGAATTCTTGGGAGTGGGTACAACAGAGGGATTATAGTCTAATACATTAACAAACTAGATTTATATATGAGATCTGACTGTCTTCTGGCCCCAGGGAAATGTACAATATCACTGCCACCCTCACTCTATGGAACTGTATGCTATTTTGTTTCCATCTTCTCTAAAAGTTCTTTCTCCTCCCTTCTAGGTTTCCCATCACTTCTACAGTTTCCAAACTTCATTCTTTCAGGATCACCAGAGGATAGGGAAAAACACCTGTTACTTTATTTTGCCAAGGAATTTAATTTTTGTTGATTTTCACTTTTTTTTTTTTTTTTTTTTTTTTTTTTTTTTTTTACCTCTCCTGTGCCCCCGGCTTTGTTTCTCATTGCCACATGGCACTAATAAGATGATTTTATAAACAAAGGATCTTTCTTTCCAATAAAATTCAGCTTTCCTCCAGGGCCAACACGCTCAAACGATAGCCATCTCTTAAAATAACAATTGTTTTCCTCCCACTGTAAATGAACAAATGAATAATTGAATGAATGAGCCATGTCTCTCCCCAGCTGAAAGACCTCAGGGCCTCCTTTCCAATCATATAAGCAGTCTCACTCTGTTACCTCCCACATCCCCTAGGAGCTGCCCTTCATTTTGCCACTCCGGGCTAATTTGACTTCCTTCAACTCTCCTCACGTCACTCAGGGCATTGGCACCAGCTGGGTGCCAGGAAGTTGGGGAAGGTGGCAATGGGGATTGTTCAGTTAATAGAGGAGGAAGTAGCTGAGGATCTAATGATATGAGCTATGTTTTAAGGAATAGGAAACCTGTGTGTTAGACTGAATTCTTCATGGACAAGAAACTAACTTCGCTGTGTTTTAGTTTTTGTCTGTAAAATAAGGGAATAGAAGTTTAGAGAGAAAAGCTTGTAAACAATATATGAGAGTCCTTTACAACCTCTTAGTATTGAGGGACAGGAAAAGGGCTAAACATTACTGAATTCAATTATCTAAGAATAAACCAGACACAGGAAGTTTCAGCCAATTCAAATTGGCCACCCACAGTGGTTATCCTTGGATGAGATTAGTGTCATTTTCATCTGTCATACTTTTCAAATGTACATAATTGTCCGTGTGCTGATTTTCTAATCAGTCACCATTTAATGTCAAGTGAAAAACTCAGGTTGCAACTTTATATATACAGTCTGATTCCACTTTCAAACAAACATTTGTATGCATATATAAAAAATGTCTGAAGGAAAAAAGAGTCGAAAAAGCAACTCTGTACTTTTTGATATGTTGTAAGTTTTAAGTGATAAACACAATTTTTACCTAGAGAAATATATAACATTTAAAATTGAATGTAAAAGTCTCTGTTTTGCTCCAAGAAGATAATAAAATGGAGCCCAGCTCTGTCCTACCCCACCTCAGCAATGAGCCTAGAGCCAGTGGTATCCTCCTAGGGGGATCTAGAACAAATAGAGCTTTTCAGGCCCATATTTTACCACATGTCTATAGAGTCCTAGAGAAAAAACTCAGGTTACAACTAGAGAAGTCCCCTGAGTGCACATTCACGCCCTCATTGCCTTTCTTTCTTTTTTATTTTCTTTCTTTCTTTTTTTATACTAGAGATTGAACCCAGGCCATTCACCACCAAGCTACATCCCCAGTCCTTTTCATGTTTGATTTTTGAGACAGGGTCTCACTAAGTTGCTGAGGTTGGCCTCCAACTTGTGATCCTCCTGCATCAGCTTCCTGATTCACTGGGCTTACAGTTGTGTGCCACCATACCTGGCCCTCACTGCCTTTTCTATGAGCTCACCTCAGGTGAACCACAGGGCCAAAATGATACTTAGTATAGATACGCTTGGCCTGGATATTTGGGGCCCATGGTGAGCCCTGAAGCTACTATAAGCCATCCAAGTGGGCTTCTGGCTGGCAAGACTCTACCTTAGCAAATTCTGTAGCAGCTGTATCAACAAAGGAGGCAGATGTTCTAGCACTTACATAATGCCCCATGCTCAGCAATATATCCCACCTTTTGAGTGGGTACTAAGCTACTTGCAGAGCCATATGGAACTGGAAAAGTGAGAACCTCAGACACTGGCACAGTCCCTGAGGCCCTGAAATACCCCTCATTTTCTCCTTTGGCTATCTGGGCTGATGTTAATGTTGATACAAGCTTATAGGGAGATTGGGTTGCCACTGTGGGCTTCAACTCACTGTGGCTCACATGTAGCCTGCCATCCTACTTGTTCATAGCTTCACTCAGTTCATGACTATACTTGCTAGTTAACTCAGAAAAAAAAAAAATGACAGAACCTCCCTGAAGCTATGGTGCTACCCTCACCACACCTACTCCCTACAGCAAACTATACCCATACACTCTGTCTTATGCCTAGTGCTATAAAACAGCTCCCTTCCTAAGGCCTCCCTAAAATCTCTTTCTACTTGCACATCAGATCAATTTCTTTCTCTTATTCATCATTAATTCTTCATTCTGCATTAGTTGTTTTCTAACAGTATACAAACACATGGTTATTTTCTGCAGATCAACAAAATGCTCTGTTAGCCCACCTCCCCTGTCAAGTACTGCCTTATTTCTATACTGCCTATACTTTCATCTATACTGCCTGTCTATACCATCTAAAACTCCTCATTTCCAATTTTCTCTTGAATCTACTCGAATAGGTCCTTACTCCTTTCCCACCACAACACACACACACACACACATACAAACAAACCATGGGAACTGCTCTTGACAAGGTCAACAATGACCTTTATATCACTAAACCTATTGAGTAAGTCACAGTATTTATTTTACACAACTTATTAGCAGCGTTTGTCATTGTTAACTATGGCCTTATCCTACTTTTCTATCTCAATTTCTTAACTGCTCATGCAAGCTTGATTTCCCTACTACTTTACTGGTGGATCCATTTCCTCTGTTTATCCTTATTTTCCAGCATGAACCTTTGTTGTTAGGATGATTCAGGAAATAGCTTCCAAACCACTTCTTTCTCCTATCTACACTTATTTCTAGTATCTTGGCTTTAAATATCATTTATAATTATTTTTAACATTATTATTTTATTTGTTTATTTATATGTGGTGCTGAGAATCGAACTCATGGCCTTACACATGCTAGGCAAGTGCTTTGCCACTGAGCTATAACTGCAGCCCCTAAATATCATCTTTATACCACTAACTCCCATATATCTCCAGTTCACTGTTTTTATCCAAATTATATACCCATATATCCAATTGCTTATTCAACATCTACACTTGGAGGCTTAAAGGACATCTCAAACTCAACATGTCAAAACTAAAATCCTGATGAACTCCCACAAATTTTTTATCCATGCCCTTTCCTATTTCTTTCCATGGGAATTTCACAGTCCAAGTTGCTCAAGCCTAAAACCTTGGAGTTATATTCAATTCCTCTTTTTCTTTCACAATAATCTGTAATTCATTACGATGCTGTTTCATATAACTTTAAAATATAGCCAGAATTCAACGACTTCCTAACATCTACATTGCTACCACCCTGGTCACCATAATTCTTTGCCTATACTGATACACTGTCCTTCTGAATGTTTTTGAAGATGCAAGTATGTCCTCTTATACTCTGAATTCTTTACAGTAACCATAGTGGTCATTTTTTAAAAACTAAGTCATAGTTTTCAGCTATGAGAGAGTTACTAGTACTAACCAAGCAATTCAGTTTTTTTTTTTTCATTTTTTAAAAGTATTTATTTATTTACTTTAGTTGTACACTCAAGTTCCATCCACTTTCCGGTAAATGACATAATTTCATTCTTTTTTATGGCCAAATAAAACTCTGCTGCATATATATATATATATATATATATATATATATATCACATTTTCTTTATCCATTCATCCATTGACAGACACCTATGCTGGTTCCAGAATTTGGCTATTATGAATTGTACCATGTACTATTTTTAAGACTACAACCAATATTGTATAGACTTTAACAAAATGTAATTAATCTATACATAAATGGTTTTGTGCTTTTTTTCCTAACCTGAATTTATTGTTGTGTCCATATGACTATTAAAAACTGTACAAAATAGACAATCATTTTCTAATACTAGAAAACAAGGAAGCACATGACTGACAACTAAGACAAAGAAAGCCCTCAAGGTAAGCCTTACATTTCCCTAAAACTCTGCCTACAGAAAGTTTCCTTAGTGCATGCAGTGAGCTAGAATATAGGCAAAACCTGACAGTCCTATAGAGTGAGAAAACAGAATACAGAGGATAGTTATATGAAGTAGTTGGGATCTGTGGAACAGTCTGATAGAAAAGAGAGATCCATAATAAGTATATAGCCCAGAAGCCCCCATGGAAGTCCACTGTGAGCCCTTAGATAAAAGCTGGGCTGAACATAAAAGAGGAAAATTACCTGAGACTCACAAGTAAGCAGCTAGGGGTTGAGAATGGAACAAAGATATCAGAGTTTGGGCATTTCTAGGAGACATTAGATTTTTTACCCAGTCAGCAATAATAAGAATATCTTGTTAAGAACTAGGTGTTGACACCCATGAGTGTCTAGGTATAATACAATATATATTGTATAATGAATGAATCCCTGCCTTAAATGAGGCTCACTGTAGAGCCCCACCAAAAACAAGTTTGAAACCAAGCTTTGACAAGTTCCACTGAGTAGAAAGTATTTGAAGACTGAGTAGCAAGTTAAAGGGTCATTTAAAACAAACTGGGCTTTCTCAGATGAAACTAAACAAAACATAAAGCCTGACCGAACAAGCTAAAAGTTATCAACCAGATCATCTGAACCAAAATTATCTCTAACAGAATTTAGAGGGGCCACAATGTATCATTCACAATGTCTCTAATACAACTGAAACTGACTAGATATGCAAAAACAAACAAGCAAAAAATTGGGTAAATGTGACCCATAGTGAAGAAATCAACCAACAGTACAGAATGATCCAGAAATGTTTTTTTTTTTTTTTTTTTTTGTGTGGTACCGGGGATTGAACTCAGGGGCACTCGACCTCTGGGCCACATCCCCAGCCCAGGGTCTCACTGAGTTGCTAAGTGCCTCGCCATTGCTGAGGCTGGCTTTGAACTCGCGATCCTCCTGCCTCAGCCTCCCAAAGTGCTGGGATTAAGGCGTGCGCCACCGCGTCCGGCTCAGAAATGGTTTTAGCAGACAAAATTAAGGCTATTCAAATAATTAAATAGGTTCAAATAATTAAACAACAAATAGAAAAATTTTGCATAAAAAATGGACTGAAGCCAATGGAAATTCTAGAACTGAAAAGTGAAATGACAGAAATCTATATAATACATTGTGTGTGTATATATATATATGTAACATATTAAGAATAGGTGTATGTGGGTGTATAAAGGTAAGCTTACTGGCAGCATAGAAATAGCAGAAGAAAGAATCAGTAATCATGAAGGCAGAGTAATAGAAGTTATGCAATATGAATAAGAAGGAAAAAAGTGATTGAAGAAAAATAAACAGGGATCTTAGGACAACAACAAGTGGTCTAAAATATTTGTAAATAGAGTTCCACTAGAAAAAAAGACAGTAATTATTGGACAGAAAATCATTTCAAGCATGATAAATACAAATAAATAAACAAATGGTCAATTTTCCAGGAATAAATAATAAATATATAGATAGATATGGATGTAGGTGTGTGTATACACACATCTTGAAAGAAAAGAAAAAGAGAGAGAGGAGATTCAAAATGCATGAAGTAGAAGGCATCAGGCAAAACTCAAGTTAAAGAAACAAGTAAATACACATTGAAACAAAGATTGTAAAATTATTTCCCCCAGTAGTTGATAACACAAATAAACAAGAAAAATTCAAAGATGATCTGTACAACTGCATTTACAAAACATTACTGCCATCAGCTGCATACTTTATATTAATTTCTATTACAATAGAAGATTCACAAAATGAACCATATGCTGAAATGTAAAATTCAATGAATTTTAAATATTGAGATCTTACAGAAATATTCTCTAAATATAACATAATTAAATTTGAAAATAATCAACAAAGTAACTAATATGTTAATAAATATTTGGAATTTAAATAACATACTTTTAAATAAGATGTGTCAAAAAGGAAATTTTGAAATGGATGGAGACACAGACATTCATACATGAATGTAAATTTTGAAAGGAAAATTTTAAATTTTAAAATGACAACGCAAACAGTATATATCAAATTTTTGAGATACAGGTAAAACAATACTTTGAGGCAAATTTAGAGATTTAAAAGAATATGTCAAAATGTAAATATTTAAAAACATGCTCTATGTTCTCACCTAAATAAGCCAGAAATAAAAGTGGAAAAAAGCAAAGAAACAAAAAGAAATGGTAATGATGGGAGCATAAATAAATAAAACAGAAAACGGACAAAAAAAATAAATTAACAAAGGAAAAATGGTTCTACATAAACATTAATAAAATTGAAAAACCTGACGTAAGACAAATCAAGAAAAAGAGAAAATTCAAATAATTAATATCAAGAATGAAAGGATGTCAATCACTAAGATTTACATTTTAAAATGATAAGAAGAAAATTTCATGAGCAACTTTTTGCCAATTGATTTTATAATATAGATCAAATGGATACATTTCTTTATTTTATTAGTGTTTTTAGTTATACATGACAGTAGAATGTATTTTGATATAATTATACAATGATGGAATATATCTTATTCAAATCAGGACCCCAGTCTTGTGGATTTCTTGAAAACATAATTTAGCAAAACTGATTTAAGACAGGAACTAAACAGACACTTCTCAGAAGATGATATACAAAAAATCTACAAATATATGAAAAAATGTTCAACATCTCTAGCGATTCGAGAAATGCAAATCAAAACAACTCTAAGATTTCATCTAACTCCAGTCAGAATGGCAGCTATCAAAAAAAAAATACAACAATAAATGCTGGCGAGGATGTGGAGAAAAATGCACACTCTCACATTGCTGGTGGAATTGCAAATTGGTGAAGCCAATCTGGAAAGTAGTATGGAGATTCCTAGGAAAATTTGGAATGGAACCACCATTTGACCCAGCTATCCCACTCCTTGGTCTATTCCCAAAGGACTTAAAAACAGCTTCCTACAGGGACACAGCCACATCAATGTTTATAGCAGCACAATTCACAATAGCTAGACTGTGCAACCAACCCGGATGCCCATCAGCAGATGAATGGATAGGGAAACTTTGGTATATATACACAATGGAACACTACTCAGCACTAAAAGAGAATAAAATCATGGCATTTGCAGGTAAATGGATGGAGTTGGAGAAAATAATGCTAAGTGAAGTTAGCCAATCCCAAAAAAACAAAGGTTGAATGATCTCTTTGATATGAAGATACTAACTTATAAAGGCAAGAGAGAGGGGATGAGAAGAATGAAAGAGCTTTAAATAGAACAAAGAGGGGAGAGGGTTGGAAGGGGACAAGGGGATAGGAATAATGGCAGACTGAGTTATCCATGATTACCCTAAATACATGTATGAAGACACAATTGTTGTAAAAAATTCTTTAAAAAACCAGCAGCGTGAAAAATTGTGCTCTTTATATGTAATATGAAATGAAATGTACTCTGCAAACATGTATAACAAATTAGAATAATAAAATTTAAAAAAAGACATTATATACGATCTGAATAACCCAAATCTCTGTAACAGTTTTATTTTATAACTAAAAATAACTTTCTGCAAGTAAAGCTATAGTCCAGCCAAACCTTTCCAAAATTGAAAACTATAGGCTAAAATTTTTGAATATGAATTCAAAACCCTCAATGGAATATTAGCAAATAGAATCTAAAAATATATAAATGTAATAATGCTTCATGCCCAGGTAGAATTTATACCACTAATACAAGGTTGACTTAACATAAAATGTTAGTCATATTTCACCCCACTAAATGAATAAAGAAATAAAATCTCATTAGAATTTGTAAGCACAAATTACAGAGGTGGAATTAGGAAACATATTTGACAAAAGTCAGCACTCATTCATTATAAAAGCTTTCAGGAAACATGGAATAGACAGAAATACCTTAAATATCATAAAACATATGGATGCTTTCCCCAATCACCATGAAAAGGCAAGATATTCTTTTATACACTTCCAGTCAATATTGTACTAGAAGTCAGACAGTGGAATGAAACAAATAGAAGAAATTAAAAGCATACACGTTTGGAAGAAAGATGGAACATTTTCATCATTTGCAGACATCTTATTAAAAAGAACATTCTAAAGAATGTCACTCATGAACACACACACACACACACACACACACACACGAACACAAACACACCTACCAGAATTAATAAATACATTTAACAAAACTCCATATTTTAATCAAAATTCCAGTAGATTTTCTTTTGCAACAGATATATTTTTCAGTTGATTCCAAAATCTTTATGGAAATACAAGGGAGCAGAATAGAGAAAACCATTTTGAATTCATATAACTGAGCAAAGGATTTCCACTGCCTGATTTCAAAATTTAAAATAAAGTCGCAGCAATGCAGGCAGTGTGGTAGTAATGTAATACTCAGGTAGGAAAATCACTGAAACAGAGGAGACAGTTCAGAAATAGCCTTGTGCAAAATACATGTAATTAGCATTGGAACAATGTCTTAGTCCATTAGGGCTGCTGTAGCAAAATATCACAAAATGGGAAGCTTATAAACAACAGAAATTTATTTTTCACAGGAGGCTAGGAAATCCAGGATCGTGGAGCAGGCAGGTTCAGTGTCTGAGTCTGGTAAGGGTCTGTCCCTCTTGCTGGATTCTCATGTGGCAGAAAGAGCAAGGCAATTCTCGGGGGTTTCTTTCATAAGGGCTTAGCCGTCAGGATCAAACCCCCCCCCCAGAGGCCCCACCTACTAACACCACCACTTCGGGGGTGTGTTTGCAACACATGCATTTGATGGAGACACAGATATTATACCCAAGGTATGAAGCCAATTCAATGAAGAAAGAAGGTTTTTAACAAATGGTGCTCAAACTTGATATTTGTTTTGGGAAAAATGGACCTTAATCCCTAGTTCACACTGTACACGACATTTTAATTTAAAATTGAGCATTGACCTAAATGTAAAAGCTGAATCTATTAAACTTCCAGATAGAAACCTTCTAGAATATCTGCATAAACTTGGGATAGGCAACGATTTTTTAGCCAGGGCACTGAAGTCACTAATCATAAAAGAATAACAATGATAATTTGTGCTTAATCAAAATTAAAATCCTCCACAAAAACAGAACAGGTTAGGAGGTCTTGTCCTACCAGATCTCAAGTTCTACTATAAGCCTACATTAATCAAGACAACATAGAAATGTTATAAGGATTAACATAGAGATCAATGGAACAGAATTCAGAGCCCAGATATAGACCTACACTTACACAATCATTTGATTTTCACAAAAGTTTCAAAGTATTCCAAGGGAGCAATAAAATACTTTTGAACATGTAGTGCTGGAACAAACAGATATCTGTTTTGGAAAATTCAACATCAATTCCTTCCACACACCATAAGCAGAAATTAATTCAAAACGGAATTTTGTAAAAATATAAAGAGTAAATTCCTACAGCTTTTAACAGAAAATGAAGAAGAGAACTGAAGATAAGCCAAGGTTTGTTACACTACAGGAGGTGATAATATAAATGAAAAAATAATAAAATAGACTTAAAATTAAAGTTACTGTTCATAATAAGACACAACTATGGTGGCACACTCCTGTAATCCCAGCACTTGGGAGGCTGAGGCAGAAGGATCGCGAGTTCAAAGCCAGCCTCAGCAATGGCGAGGCACTTAGCAACTCAGTGAGACCCTGTCTCTAATAAAAATACAAAAAGGGCTGGGGATGTGGCCCAGTGGTCGAGTGCCTCTGAGTTCAATCCCTGGTACCAAAAAAAAAAAAAAAAAAAAAAAAAAAAAAAAAAAAAAAAAAAAAAAAAAAAAGACAGAACTAGTAAAATGAATACCGAATACCAAGACACAGATAAGAAGAAAGTATTCCTCAAATATGTTTCTGACAAAATACCATTTTCAGAATACATATGTAAAAAGACAAAAATTTTACTTTAAATGAGGACAAAATATTTTAATAAAATATATCAAAAAGACTAGGTGAGAGAGCTGGGGTTGTAGCTCAGTGGTGGAGTGCTCAACTCGAATGTGGAGGGCACTGGGTTTGATCTTCAGTACCACATAGAAATAAAGGTATTTTGTCCATCTACAACTAAAAAAATATTTTAAAAAAGACTAGGTGAGAAATTGGTGCTATTATATACATTGTTGGTTAGAATGTAAATGCTACTACCACTTTAGAAAATCTCTAGAAGTTTCTTATAACTACAAAGTATATGACAGAAGCACTCAAAGATTTGTTTAGGAATGTTCATAGCAGTGATTAAAAGGAAGGCACTATTGATATACCCATAAAAATTAATAAATCTCTCAAAAGTAGAGCAAAAAAGAGAAAGCTAGAACTGAGTGAAAGGAAGTGTACACCCCAAAATACATAGAGTTTGACTCCATTTATATGAGGTTCTAATACAAGTAAGATAAAATGGTACAATGTGTGTGAAATATATGTATATGTACATATACACATGTATATATGTGAATGGTTAATATAAATTTAAAAGGTGCTTGAACTGTTTTATTCATCTGAAATTTTTAAATTAAAATCCAAATGAGATACTACTATATACCATAAGAAAGGCTAAAATTAAAATTTAAAAGACTAGCCATAGCAAGTGGTGGCAAGAACAGGAGCAACTGAAATTCCCCTACACTACTTGGGGAAGTGTAAAATGGTCCAACCAATATGTAAAAAGCTTGGCAGTTTCTTCTAAATTAAAATCCATTTATCATATATGTTGGCCATTCCACTTTTAAGTATTTTTCTAAGAGAATTGAACATATATATGCACATAAAGACTTGTACCCAAATTTTCATAGTGTATTTATTCATGTTTTCCCAAACTGAAAATGATATGAACTTCTGTCAATAAGTGAATGGATCAACACATTGTGATATATGTATACAATGGAGTACTACTTAGCAGTAAAAAGGAACATACAGCATAGACAAATTTCATAGACATAATGCTTAGCAAAAGAAGGCAGTTATAAAAGGAGTCCATGTGCATGACTTCACTTAGGTATATTCTAGAATAGAAAAAGTTAGTGCAAGGAGTCAAGGGAAGAGGGGTTGACTTCCTGATACCACTCAGAAGCTTTGGGGAGTGTTGCACATGTTTTTTTGTCAACAACAATCAAGCCCGATTATGGTACTCCTCTGTCAGACAGTGGTTTTCCATTTTATCTCATGGTAACAGTTAAAATACTTCCAGTGGCCTAAAAGTTCCTAAAGATATGCTCAGTGTATTATCTTTTTTTTTTTGTGTGTGTGTGTGGTACTGGGATTGAACTCAGGGGCACTCGACCACTGGGCCACATCCTCAGCCCTTTTTTGTATTTTATTTAGAGACAGGGTCTCACTGAGTTGCTAAGTGCCTCGCCATTTCTGAGGCTGGCTTTGAACTCGTGATCCTCCTGCCTCAGCCTCCCAAAGTGCTGGGATTACAGGCGTGTGCCACCGCGCCTGGCTCAGTGTATTATCTTTGTCTCCTGCCCCAGCCTCTCTTTCCTCAACTCTTCTTTTTCCCTCAACTCTTTTTTTTTAATATTTTTATTTATTTGCTTTTAGTTGTACACAATGCGTTTTATTCAATGCGTTTTATTTGTACGTGGTGCTGAGGATCGAACCCGGGTCGCCCACGTGGTAGACGAGCACTCTACCGCTGAGCCACAATCCCAGCCCTCCCTCAACTCTTAATACACTTGGCCTTACTCACTCAGCTTCTGCCATATCTGGTCCCATGTTTTTCCTGGAACACACCAAGCACATAATCACTTTTGGGACATTGTGCTGACCCTTCCCTATGTCTGCAGAACCGTTTTTCCAGATATCCACAATCTGGCTGATGTATTGCTTTTATGGGTGTTTGTTAAATGTGACTTTGTAGTCAGGCCTTAACTAATGATTTAGTGAAAATTTTTATTGTGCATGTGCACACATACACACACCCACACACACTTATTCCTAACATTCACAATACACCCTACCACCTTCTGAGAGTTGGCATTTGCTCCACAATTATCACCATCAACACTTCTGAATATAACCTTTTAAAGGCTTTTTTCATTTACTTGAATACATGGCTAAAATCAGAAGCTCTTGATGGAGCAGTTTAGAGGTTGAAGGAACCAGACCTTTGTGAGCCAGAAGCTGAAGATTAGGGTTTGAAACACAACTCAGCAACAGTGCCTTGAAGGTTTGGGCAAGTCACTTTCTTTTACAGAATCCCAATTTCCTCATCTGTAAAATGGAATACTCATCTCAAATCATTAGCCCCACCCCAGGACTAATGTGAGAATCAAATGCAAATGTGGCTGGGAGTCATTTTAGAAACTGTGAAGATCTGTACATGGACCAGAAGCTATTGTTGGCAGATTATTTCAAGTATTCCCTAGGGGTTAACTGGAATATTTAAAGATGGAAAAAAGAACCATCCAGCTTACTCTTCCCTGGCTCAGGTGAGTTGCTGGTAAAATTGAGATGAATCATCAACATGTAGATATCTCTTGAATCACCTCAACAGATGTTACCAAAATGTCCATGGCAGGGCCCAGGAGTCTGCATTTAACAAGGTTCCAGAGTGGTTCTGATGACCATGGAAACTGAAGACTGCTTTTGTCTCCCTGACTATACATGAAATTCCCCTAGCCTTTGGGTTTTTTCCTCTCCAATACTTCACTCTGCAGATGGTTTTACTCAGTGAAGAGAATACTGGTTTCTGTAGGGATTGAACTGTCACACGGATCATCTTGCCACGCTATTAATCATAAAAAATTCTGATTGATTGCTACCCAATCTGTTTACCAGGTCACAGCTGTAGGCAAAGCTATTTACCAGGAGTTGTTGAGTCACCTGAATGATCTTTGTCATATATCTCCTTAGAAAGACACAGTCGTTAAGAGAGTTAAACCTATGGAATTTGTTAAGGTCTACTGGGGGTGGGTCAGAGATAAACAAGAAATGTTCTCTGTCTTTCAAATACAGTGCCAGCTCATACCTCTCATATGTACAGATTTAAGGCCAATATGACTGGGGGAGTAGGAGGGGATGGGATGGAATGAGGCCCTTAGGTACAGAGCTTTTATAATGCTTTTGTAGGAGGATGGCTGGCAATTTTGACTTAGAGGGTTAGTGGAATGAAGCCAAGCCCATTATCCTATATGCCCCCTCAGTACGGGCCTCATTGGTTAGAAGGAGTTCCTTGGTCTTTGCTTAGCAATTGCTCTGAGCTTCCCATGCAGCAAGAATTTGATGGATGGAAAAATTTGTACAAAATTTACAGACATAACAAATAATTTCCAGAAAGTTAGATTTTCTGTTTGGGTCTGGACAAGGACAGTAATTAGACAAGCATGTCAACATTAATTCTTATCCAACTACACCACTCACTTGTTAGGTGATCCCAGCCAAGTCCTTTACCCTCTCTGGGAATTAGTGTTACATCAATGAGTTTTAGATTCTGAGCACCATATATCAGTAGTGGGATTCTAGAATTTTCTCATGAGCCACTGGCTCAGGAGCAAGTCTGTTCTAGTCTTCAAAAGTAGCTCTCTAAAAATATTGAGTAACCCTCATCAATTGACCTCATTTCCCCCCTAAGAAAGCTCAAGGATAATTGTTCAGTTTCTCTCTCTCTCTCTCTCTCTCTCTCTCTCTCTCTCTCTCTCTCTCTCTCTCTCTCTCAATGTCCTGAAATGAAGTGTGATTTTCTTGGAAAATTTAAAGCATTCTAATAATTAGGTGATAGCTATTACCAGTGGGCCTTCTCACCACCAAAATGTTCTTTTCATTTAAGTAAAAGAGGGTGCTTTCCCCACTTCAAAGGCTGAGCCAAACTGAACATAGACAATGGAGGATATAAAGATTTGCAACCAGCTGGGCACGGTGGCACACACCTGTAATCCCAGCACTTGGGAGGCCGAGGGAGAAGGATCGCGAGTTCAAAGCCAGCCTCAGCAATGGCGAGGCACTTAGCAACTCAGTGAGACCCTGTCTCTAATAAAATACAAAAAAAGGGCTGAGGATGTGGCCCAGTGGTCGAGTGCCCCTGAGTTCAATCCCTGGTACCAAAAAAAAAAAAAAAAAAAAAAAAAGATTTGCAACCTAGTGAGTGCCATAATCTCTGAGTTAGGTTTGAATCTCTTCAGCCTGTTTTTTTTTTTTTTTTTTTTTTTCCTCCTGGGGCCCTCCTGAAGGAGTGACTTCTCTTGAAGCCCATTTGCCAATTATTGGCATGAAAAGAAATGCCCTACAATGGTTCTTCTAAGTGAGGTCAGATAACAATGTGATGAGCTTAAATCTTGAGGTATTTGGTGGCTTCTTCCTTGGGACTGGTTAAACATGAACTTCCTAATTCCAGATTAGGAATGAGATATATCAGCTGATGAGATATGTCTTTCATGTGGTAGTCTTTATGTGAATGGTACAGTTCTGCATCACGAGGATCACAAGATCATTCTGGAACCCAGTTTCTTTCCTACCACGTAATTCCTAGCCTGTTACTTTTATCCTTTGGGGCATGTCATCTTCTACACAATTCAAATTCTGTGCATGCCTCAATAGAATTTCAGTCAGAGAGGATGGAAGAGATCATATCTTTAGGCCCTAGTCCAGAAGCAGGCCACATTATGTCTGCCTGTAATTATTGGCAAGAATGTAGTTATATAGTCATACCTAACTCCAGAATGAGTAAGAAACAGCAATGGGTTTTCTTATGATTTTATTATAATGGAAGAAAAGGAGAGTGGCTTTTGCTGGGCAATTAACAATATTAATTACAACTCACTTTTCTGTCCACCTCAATATTTGCATACACCCTTCTTTGCACACACCCATTCTCCAAAATCTCTAGTTGACACAAAATTGAAGAATGTATCTGTCATGAGAGCTGATTTAGGGCTCCAACAATGAAGACATTTGCAAACAAGGGTACTGGTGTGTGTACATATGTGTAGCAGTTTTAACGAGATATAATTTATATAGCATACAATCACCTGCTTAACACTTACATTTAAATCTTTTTTATATATTCAGTGAGTGGTGCAATTATTGCCACAAGAAATTTAGAACAGTCTATCACCCCCAGAGAAATTCCATATCCTTTATCTATCACTGACCCTTAATTACACCATCCCAACTGGCTCTAAGCAATCACTATCTACTTTCTGTCTCTATAAACAATTTTGGACATCTCATATAAACAATATCATACAATATGGTATCTTTTGTGTCTGGCTTCTTTCACAATAACATAATGTTTACAAAGTTCATGTATGTGGTAGCATAAAACAATATTCCATTGCTTTTTATGGCCTAATAATATTCCATTGCATAAAATAGTACATTTGTTTATTCATTTGTTTGTTGATAAAAAATTTGCATGTTTGTTATTTTTTTAGTCATAAATTTCCTTCAAAAATGTAACTATGTCTAAGGATTTGAAAATTCAATATTTTAATAATAACAACTTTTTCAAAACTGATTTATAGATTCAACACAATTCCCAGCCAAATTTTACGCTCAATAGACACAAGGTTACTAGTATAAGCCAGCCACAAACTTTCAGCAGGATTCAGTGTGTGTGTGTGTGTGTGTGTGTGTGTGTGTGTGTGTTTGTGTGTATAAATTGACGATATGATTCTAACATGGAAATGGATATTCAAAGGTCCAAGAATAGCCAAGGCAATGCTGAATAAAAAAGTTGGAGATTAACACTGCCAGACATGATACCTATTATAAAGCAATATTAATTCAGACCAATGAACCAGAATAGAAAGACCTGAAACAAATCCACACAAATATTGATTTATGACAATACTGCCATTTTAAATACTGGATCAATTTGATATCCATCTGGAAAAAATGAATTGATGTCTATATCACACTATATTTATAGATCAGTTCTAAAGGGTTTATACATCTAAATATGAAATAAATCAATTCTAGAGTTACATACGTAAATGTGAGAGATACTGAAGTTTTTTTGAAGACAGCATAGAAGAACACATTTTTATAGCATTGGGATGGTAAAAAATATTTCAAAGGATATAAAAATTCTGTAGAGTGAAAGAAGATATTTATATACTATATTAAAGCATGGGCTCATATACAGAATATTTAAAGAACTTTTAAAAACCAGGAAGAAAGATATAGAAAACTTAGGAGAAAAATGGGCAAAAGGAACTTGTCATAAAGAAAATATCCTAAAAGTTACTCAGCAGTATCAGAGAAGTGCAAATTAAATTCCATTCCACTATACACCCAACATAAATGCTAAAAGGGAAAGTTTGACTATACAAAGCCTTGGAAAGAATGTGGAGCAACAGGAACTCATACACTCCTGGCAAGAATAGTAATTGGTACAGACATTTCAGAAAACTGTTAGGCTGCATCAGTCAAAGCTGAATGTACAGACACCTGTGACCAAACAATTATACTTCTTGGAGTATAACTAAAAGAAATGCATGTGTGTATCAATATATACAAGAATTTTCAGAGCAGATTTATTCACAAGAGCCTCACAAATTGGAATCATTCCAAATTTCCAGTAAAAGTAGAATCAATTATTTATTTACTTATTTATTTTGGTACTAGGATTGAACACAGGGGTACTTTGCTGCTGAGCTACAACCCCAGCCCTTTTTATTTTGTATTCTGAGACAAGGTCTCACTAAGTTGCCCAGGCTGGCCTGGAGACTGAAATCCTCCTGTCTCATCCTCCTTAGTTGCTGGGATTACAGGTATGCACCTCTGCACCTAGCAGTAAAATCATGTTTTTAAAACTATATTTATTACACTGGGGTTGTGGCTCTGTTGTAGAGTGCTTGCCTAGCATGGATGAGGCATTGGGTTTGATCCTCAGCACCACAGAAAAATAAAATAAAGATATTGTGTTCATATAAAACAACAAAAAATTAAAACTCCTGTATTTATAAAATGGAACATTACACAACAATAAAAAAGAAGTAACCACTATCAGGGCATGGTGGTATATGCCTGAATTCGCAGCTACTTGGGAGGATGAGGCAGGAGGATTGCTTGAGCCTAGGAGTTAAGGTCAACATGGGCAACATAGTGAAAACTTGCCAAAAAAAAAAAAAAAAAAAAGAAGAAGGAGGAGGAAGGGGAGAGCAAAGAGAAGAGAAAAGGGAAGAAGAAGAAACTACTGTTACTACAACAACATGAGAGTAATTCAATAGACATTATGATTTGCAATATAAACCAGACTAAAAGAACATATGCCACATATATATGTGTGTATATATGCTAGGCAAACACTCTACAACAGAGCCACAACCCCAGTGTATATATATATATATATATATATATATATATATATATATATATATAATGTGTTTATATTATATATATATATTTATATATGTATATATACTATACATATATATAATACACAAACATACACACACACAAACACACACACACACACACACACACACATATATATGCACAGCTTTTGGTGGTGATTGAAATCACTATACTTTGGTTACTTACTTGGGATATGCAATTACTAGAAGGAAGCACAAGAGTTTCTCTGGAGAGTGGATCATGTTCAGTTTATGAAGAAAGGTGCTGATTACAAAGAATATGTCACTGTGTTGGACCTTTAGGCTATGTTCACTTTTCTGTGCATGTAGTTCTTTAATAAAAATTCTAAGAATTCTTTATTTTGTGCTTTAGGAGAATTGTTAAGGTAGTAGGTGCCTGCACCAATATGTTAGAGTATTGTGCTTATATTTCTTTGTAGCAATTGTAAATTTCCTGGTCTACTTCTTAGATCTTTGTTCAATTTTGACTGGACTTTTGTGTATAGTGAGAGATAGGCATTAAATTTCATTCTTCTACATATGGATAACCAGTTTTACCAGCACCATTTGTTAAAAAAGGCTATTTTTCATCCAACATGTTTTTGGCAACTTTGTACAATATCAGATAACTATACATGTGTGTGATTGACTTTGTGTCTTCTTTTATATTCCATTGGTCTCAGTCTGTTTTGGTGCTAGTACCATGCTGATTTTGTTGCTATAGCTCTATAGTATAATTTAAGGTCTGGCATCATGATATTTCCTGCACCACTCTTCTGGCTCAAGATTGCTTTTGGTAGAGAGTATTTTCTTCTTATAAATAAATTTTAGGGCTTTTTTTTTAGTTCTATGAAGAATGTCATTGGTATTTGATGGGAATTATCTTGGATCTGTATAATGATTTTGACAGTGTGGCCATTTTAATATTAATTCTGCCTATCCATGAACATGGGGGGGTCTTTCCATATTTTGAGGCCTTCTTCAATTTCTTTCTTCAATGTTCTATGATTTTCATTGTAGAGGTCTTTCACTTCATTGGTTAGATTTATTCCCACATTTTTTATTTTATTTTTAAGTGACTGTGAATGAGATATTTTCCTGATTTATTTCTCAGCAGATTCATTATTGTAGTATAGTAAAGCGATTGATTTGTGAATATTGATCTTGTATCCTGATACTCTGCTGAATTTGTTTCCCAGTTCTAGAATCCTTCTGGTGGTGTTTTTTATTGGGGGAGTCTTCTAGGTGGTGGATCATGTCATCAGTAAACAGAGATGATCATGTCATCAGTAAACAGAGATAATTCAACTTCTTCTTTTCCTTTTTATATGCCTTTAATTTCCTTCTCTTACCTGATTGCCCTGGCTACAGTTTCAAGAATTCTATTGACTAGGAGTGGTAGGAGTGGACATCCTTGTCTTGTTACTGATTTTAAAAGAAACATTTTCAGTTTTTCTCCACTCAGTATGATGTTGGCATTGGGTGTGTCATATATAGCCTTTACTATGTCAAGTTCTTTTATCCTTAATTTCTTGAGCATTTTTAACATGAATGGGTGCTGGGTTTTGTTGAAATTTTTTTTTAATTTGTGGATGTGATCATGTGATTCTTGTCCTTAATTCTACTTTTATGGTGGGTTACATTTATTGATTTCTGTAAGTGGAATCAACCTTCATTCCTTGGGATGAAACCCACTTGATCATGGTGCAGGTTGCTAGTTCCAGAGTGAGCATTATAAATATTATTATCAAAGAATTGTGGTTGAGTATTTCAACCTGAATGGTGATCCTGTAAGGACTGATGCAATGACTTCCATTTGCTTCATCCAACTTGGCACATTCTCAGTTAAAGTCATCTTACCCCTTGGTGTATATTCAAAAGAACTAAAATCAGCATACTACAGTGATGCAGCCACATCAATGTTTATAGCAGCTAAACTTACAATAACAAAGTTATGGAACCAGCCCAAGTGCCCACCAACAGATGAATGGATAAAGAAAACATTCTATGTATGCACAGTGGAGTTTTACTCAGCTATAAAGAATTAAATTATAACATTTTATGATAAATGGATAGAGCCAGAGAACATTACACCAAGTGAAATAAGCCAGACTCAGAAAGTCAAGAGTCAAATGTTTTCTCCCATATGCTGAAGCTAGACCAAAATAAAGAGAAAAAAGAAAGTGGGTAATCTCATGAAAATAGAAGGGATATCAATGGAAAAGAGGAAGGGGATTGAGAGGAATGGAGGATGAATGGAAAAAGGGAACGAAATTGACCAAATTGTGCTATGTACATATATAAATATGCCACAGTGAATTCCACATTTATGTATATCTTAATGCACTAATTTTAAAAATTAAATAGAAGGAATACCAGTAAAGTAGAGAAAGAGGAATGGGGAAGAGAATAGGAGACAGAAAGGGGAAGTACTAGGGTTTAGTAGAGCAAATAATAATGTGCTTGTATGATTATGTCAAAATGAATTCCAGTATTGTGTAAAACTATAATTCACTAATAAAAATGTTTTTAAAATAGGATTTATTATTAATCCCAAGGAAGTAGGGGGAATAGGTGAGGCATGGATGAATCTAAGTTCACATGAGTTAATGATTATTAAAGTTCAGCTAAAAAAATACGGTACTTGGGAATTGATTGTATTATTCCCTCCACATTTGACCCAACTGAACATATCCATAACTTGTTTTTAAACACAAAATTTGATAGGCCTGGGTTCATTCACTTCCAGCTCTACACTTTAGTTATAGACTACATGCATGTTAATTGTAGACTATTGATGGGTCTCTGTTATAACAGCATAGCTTTACCATACCAAAAATGGAATTGTGTCTTGAAGTAGGGTACAACGAATCTCCAGCAGGCAAGAGTCAGGGATAAAAATACTGATATTTTTATCAATATTATCAGTTTCAAAGCTAGTAACTCTTTCATCTCATGGCAAAGCATGATAAAATGATCGCCTAAAATAACTGACTGCAGTCTAATGCCTACTAAGTCTATAGCTCTGAAGAAAGTGATTGGAAAATGTTAGAAAGATGTTGTTGGCTGCTCCTAATGCTTTCAGAAGAACATAAAACAGAAGTGATCTCCAACAAGAATTTCCTTGACTTGAAATCTGAGATGGAAGGGAATAAAGACATTTCAGAGATGTGAGGCCCCCAGGTTTAGAAACAGTAACTAATTATGTAATTCCAAATGACCAAAAAGAAGACAGGTATTCTGAAACTTCCAATAGAATGTCTAGCCAATCTAAGGGAGTTAAGACTATGGCCAAGATTAAACTAAGAGAACTGTCTAAACATTCAACTTACTGTTTATAGATTACCTCGAGTAGCTACCATCATAATGGTGCAAAGAATCAAAAACCAAGCATAGAAGAAAAAATGCAAAACACATTTCAGGATTTGATCCTTCTTACCTCCCTGACTTCTTCTCCTGCCAATATTTTATTTGCCCAGTCTACTTAGCCACACTGACCCTATTGCCATTTCTCCAAAGTACCAGTCACACACTCAGCCCCCTCAGGGCCTTTGTATTTCTCCTTCCTGGAATATTTTCCCCTCAGATATCCATGTGGCTCATTCCCTCCACTCAGTTCCCTTGTGAATCATGACACCTTATTAAAAATAACAACCTGCATCCTAAACACAATATTATTCTCCTCCCCTGTTTCATTTATCTTCATAGCATTTTTGTCTTCTCATACATCATGTAAAGTGTCTCTGCCCACCCAATGAAAGCTTCATGAGGCCAAGGACCTTTTCTGATTTGCTTAATTCTATATCCCCAGGCTCCAGATGAGTCCCTGACATTTAATAAGTGGTCAGAAAATATTTGCTGAAAGAATGAATAAGCTGTGCTTAATGAGAAAATAACACAGAGAAATAGAGATAGAGAGAGGGAGGGGAAAGCATTCAGAGCTGTTGAAATTATGATCATGAAGCACAACTTCCCCATTGCATCCACTTTGTTTCATAGTGGGGGTCAATGGGGATTTTATGCATTGCTTACAAGCTTTGGTTTACATAGAATTCTATGAAACATATGCATCTATATTCCAATCTTAAAGCAAATGAAAAATCCCAAGAAAGAGTGGATTCATGCAAGAAGCAGGCTCTTTGACAATCATGAGAAGTAGTTGTTGAGAGATTAACAAGGAAATGTATGGAACTCTATGAGATATACACACTCACAAAGTACATCCATTTGGAGCCATTTTACATAGGAGTAAAGTAAATAATAGAAGTAGCAACTGAGAAAACTATGGTCATGTCCAAGGAGAGGAAGTGAAATTTGCAAGAAAAATTGGGAGTCATTAGAAAGAGGTTACACATATTGGGTGTGTTTGGTTTCACTAAGGTAGAAAAATGAGTTGTATCTGGGAGATGTGTTTCCCTCCTAATATGGTTTGAATAACCCCTTTCAAAGTCTTGGTGTTAAAAGTAATGAATGTTAAATGCCCTCATGCAGATCTTTTGATCCCCAGGCTGGGAATGAAGCATGGTTATCCTCAACACAGTTCTGCTCACCTCCTCCTGCTCTGAGGACCCAATGACATGGCTTCCCATCTACTTGAGAGCAGGAGCCAGATCTTTCATTCTATTCCTTGGTACCTGCCTTCCTCCAACTCACCCTTGTTACTTATCTTTTAGATTTTCCTCACTGCCACCCCCAAAAAATGTCATCTGGAAAATTATCCTCTAATCTACAAAGCATTCATTTCTGTTTAACATGTTGTATGAACTTTTACTGGGTTTTGTTTGCCAATCAAGCAAATCAGTCATTCCCTCAAGACCTACTAGGCAAGAAAGCAGGTCTGAGAGGGAATGAAAAATAGGATAAAATTCATTCCTCCCCTGTTTACTCATGAGGCACTGGCACCCAGAACCCAAAGTCCAGCTAGTCCATGCTGCAGACAGTCCAAGACCCAAAGAGGGAGGCCTGGGTTGAGTCAGGGAATTTAAGGATATAAAGATGGAGCTAGACGGCAGAACCACAAGGCAGAATTTTCAAAGCCATGAGTCAAACTATAAGACAGATCTGAGTGACTTCAATAGGAACACAGGGAGAAGAAGGCTGGAGTAGGTATAGGCATGGGAGGAGAGCTGGGAAAAGCAAAGTTGTAGCATCCTCAGGACCAAGAGCCTAGACAAGGTGCAGAGGCAAATGGAATAATTAATCCCATCCGTGCATCCTAATTCTACAAGCCCAGCTGCAAGCACCTGGGAAGTGGGAAAAATAAGGACTCCTTCATAGAACTAGGGTAAGGATTAAACAAAATCATGAAGACTAAGGTACTTTGTAAAACGCATAGTGTTATACAATAGTATCTCTGATATTAATGAGTCAACCTCTAACCTAGACTTCTGTCCTAAACTCTACCCCAATATATTTGCTTCCTGGAAATTTCCACTTGGACTTAGGGTAAACATAGCTAAAATTGCAAAAACCTTTATGTGCTATCACGTGGCTTCCTGACTTTTCTGCAGAGCCCATCTCAGTGAAGTACACCAGAGTCACTTGGAGGCCAAGTGTGAAACCTGAAGGTGCCCACCAGCTGAACACTCCCTCACCAAGAACAATCAACTATCACCAGCTACCAGGTTGAGACTATCTTAATGAATTTTCAGCCCTTTCTCTCCTTCCTCTGTGCATTGACCTGACATTGTCAATATTTCTGTCCTAGAATATTGCAACAGAGAATATTGCTGGATGCTAAGAGATCCAGCAACCTCTGGTCTCGCACTCATCTCCTCAAATCCATGCTTGCCATCACAGCCAGATTAGCCATTCAAAACCACAAATCTGATCATGTTCATCTTCACTCCTTAAATTATTGAAGGGCCCTTGTGCACCTAGTGGAGAAAACCCAGTCTCAGTACCTGGGCACTAAAGAAATACACCAGTTTCAGTTCCCACCTAATACTTCTAACTATCCAATGTTCTTACCACTCCTGAACATAAGTATCCTGAACAGACCTTATCATAGAATCAGGTTCTTCCCAGAATTATGGGACTTCACAGCCTATTTGACATCAGAGCCCCTTTGAAATCAGATAGCTCTCTTCAACTTTCAGTGATATTTTCCCCCCAACATGGCCTCACACAGAAGGCAATTGCTCACTTTGGAACATCCATAGTCCTAAGGAAACACAGGCAGTAGACAGAAGTAAGAGTTGATTTTTAGATGACTTTAAGTCCAGTTTTAGGTCTTCAGTTCTGCCACTTGAGAAGGGAAGCAACTACAATGCAATGTCTGTGAGATGGTCCTCAATGACATTGTTGAGCTGTTGAATTACACAACCCAGCAGCCCACATATGTCTGAACTTCCTGTTGTAAATGTTTTTGTTGTCTGAGTCAGTCTGAGTAAGGGTTTTCATTATTTGCAGCTAAAAGCACCATAAATGATCCAACACAATAGCTGATTAGAGCAATAACAAAGCCTAAATATGCAAGGGAACTATCATCTTTCTCACATCAAATAAATAAACAGAAATAGAAACTGAGGCTCAGAAAAGGAAAGTGACTTTCCTTTCCAAGAAACCCCTGAAAATTATAAGGCTAATTGCACTTATTTTAACAATACTAATAACTATTTGTAGTCTGGATTATCAGATGAATAAGCCCTCTTCCCTTCTATTTTGCTATTAAATTGCTGTGGGATGGGAAATCAGCTTTCCACAGGATAGTTAGAACTGTGTGTAGACTAAATGTAAACAGCCTTTTTGCTGAAGATTTAGTGTTGACTTAGGACTTTTGAGTGTGATGCCTCTATATGCTTGTCTAATCTTTAGTTCACAAATATCAGAATTATTAGGATAATGTGTCACTTGCTTATTTTTCTTGTGAAAATGAATACCAAAAGATGCAAAGTCATGCACAGAGCACAAGAGTGGTATATATTTTCAAGTTTAAATGTTTGTCCCTAGCCAATTTACAATTGAAAAGTAAGGGGAAATCTGTCAGAAAATTCTTCACCTATCATGTTGAAGGACTTCTTTGCTGCAGAGCTTCTCTGAAAGTTATGTCAGCAGTCCTGGGGAGGCAGTGGATTTCCCATTTCTGGTTCAGACCAACTTTCAATGTTCTGCTGGTTAGGGAGACTATAGAAAGGCTCCTATGTCAGAAAAAGTCACTAGCTTCATAAAACGATTTCTGGTCCTTTCCAAATCCTGATTCTGCCTATAGTCCATCATATGAGGCTCTTGGAGAGGGAAACATTCTCTGTTTGGGTTTTCCTGTCAAAGTTCCCTATAGAAACAGGTCTTACCACTGAGCCCTTTCTATTTCATACGGCAGTACTGGTCCTAATAATTTTGGAACTGTGGCCCTACAGGTGATGCTATTGATGGCCCATCAGAAAAGAGAGTACACCTGCCACCTGCTTTCTACAAAGACCTCTTTACACTGAAATGGCATACTTCCCTGGCGAGTTCACCTCCCAATCAGTTGGAACAAATCCCTTTTGTAGAACAGGCTGCTACACGCTGAAAATCTGCTAGCAGAGGTTCCTTTGGAGGAGCCTCTCAGAGCACTTGATCAGGCTCAACCCTTCCAATTGTTATGACTGAGCATCAGCTGGGCCCAGCAAGCATTATGAACTGGGAAATTGATTTTCCAGAGCTTTGGGAGGAGAACTGCTTTTCACTAAGTCCTGTATGTTTGACCAAGGCACCAAGGAAAAGATGCTCCTTTTGGCAATGCCTTTCCTCCTTCACCTTCAAGGAAAGGAAGTGTGGCTAGTGAAGGGGAAAAAAAACACAGGCTAACAACCTAACTCCATCTGCTCTGGGAAACACCCTGCTCCTAGCCATTGTTGATGCATCTGTTTGTTCCTGTAAGATGTTTTGGGAAAGTCTTTCTTGGGCGGGGGTGAAGAAATACAGCTTCTCAGAGTTAATCAAACTCAGAAGCCCTGTCCCCTGAACTTCAGGCTCTGGAAAATAGGCAAGCCAGTAAACCATCCAGAATGTCTGGTGCAAAGTCCTGCAGCTCTGAAGGATGAGTCATCTGCTTTTACCACCACTTGAAATAAACGATAATGGCTTGGCAGCCTCTCGTATATTAATAGCCTTGTCATTTTACCTTCCTCCAGCTCCCTTTATTCCACATTGGAATTAGAGACGGCAAAAATGGTTTCAGAGCTGATTGTCCTGAGTTTCCTAGCTGCCCCCCCCCCCAAAAAAAAAAAAAACCCATTACCAACTTTAGCTTCTTCACGACATTCAGTACTGAAAACAATCAGATTTATTTTCTTGTCTGTGTACTTCATGTTCCCCTGCATAAGAAATGTAAACTTCATGAAGGCAGGGACTTCGGCTTGTCACCATATCCCCATCACCCAGAACAGTACCTGTGAGAAAGGGGAGAAGCTGAATGTGTCACAAAGCAGAAGGGTGAGGTTGGTATTGCAGGAGGGGCTTCATGAAGATGGGAATCATCCCTGTGCCCAGAGGCTTTGAGATGTACTGACCCATTCCTCTCAACCTCTGTGACAAACATGAGGGTCTCAGCCCCACCTCTGATACCTCAGACTTACTCATTAAGCTTAAAAGGAACAGAACATGGATATTTGCAATGAAAGGATTCCTCCTCCATTTGGTGTTTCCACTTTGCCCATACAATAGGAACATCTGTTGCATGCCCTAGGAGGGCAACATTTCTGCTCCTTGACTTCCTTCTCTCTGAGGAGATGCCGGGTTTACTTGACAGGTAAGGTAAGGCAAAGGAAACATAGCCATCACTACTCTCCTTTTCTAGTGCCAAAGCCTCTGAGACATATGGGAGGATCATCTGCTTTGCACAGCAGTCTGTCCTCAGGAAGGATAGCTAAGTTTGATTTGAGGCAGGGGTGAGGGATGAGGTAGCATTTCTAGAAGTTTGCTTGGCTACAGATCTAAGTTAGAGCCTCTATTGTCTTTTATTAGGGGATGGGGGAAGTATCCGTGCTTCCGTATCTATTGCACCCTATATCTTCTTTTTAAATTACTCTGAAATGGGAGGGAGGAGATAGGAGTGTGGTTAATTGTTTCCCTGAAACCTCACCCAAACCACACCACCCATCCCCACACTGCTCTTGCTTCAGCGACTTCCCTGGCACCCCTGACCATTCCTGCACCTCTCCACATCTTCAAAAGCCCCCACTGGCTCCCTTGCTGTAGGACACAAGTGCCTCCACCTTCCTACCTCATCTCTGAACACTACCTCCACCTCTTTATCTGAATCCATATCTAGCTCCTCTCAGTCATGTACGCAGCCATTAATCCAGTGATAACACGGCAATCAGGCACCAGCTCTGGCGGTCACTTCAAGGAATTTATAGTCCCACAATCTGTACCCCTCAGAGTTTGGAGGTAGAGTTGTTAACTTCCCTAATGCTGTTTCAAAATTCTTACCTCTCACCTTCTTTTGCTCACTCAATGACATCGCAGCTCTCCCCTCCTTCCCCTGTAGCAGAAAGCCCGTCCATCAGCATGCACAGGTTTTTTATTGCTCCTGGATAACCTGCTTCAGTAACTGCCCCCATTTTCTGCTTTTCTCTGCATGAAACCTCCAAGGAGCTGTCTGTGCTCCTCGTCTCCAATTTCTAGACTTCAGTCTTTTGCCTCCCCTCCCCACCCTTCCCAACACATTCATAAACCCTTAAGAAATTTTCTTGTCAAGGACCCTAAAGATTTCTATTTATAGCCCAATGATCAGTACTTCGTTTTAGCCATCTCTCCTCTCTCACTGACATTTCATGTTCTCAAGTCTGTGGGAACAGACTCTGCCCACTGCTGCACTGTAACTGTGCATACCAAGCTCACCAAAGACCACCCTGCTTACTGAACCAATGTATGCCACGAGTTCATGTCTCACTGGCAAATGGTTGAAGTCACCAGCCCACTAAAAATGGCCTTTGTTTCTGTTGGCCTCTGTGACACCCTCTTAGGACTCAAGTTGAAGCTGTATTTTTTCTCTTGGGTGACGACATCCAATTCCATGGCTTTGAATACCACCCACATGCTGGTGAGACTTAATCGCCGACTCATTTATGCCTCTTTTCCCTTATAGACTGGATACCACCAGCTACATACTATTTTTACCTTCTTGGGACGTGAGCCCTTTCTCTGCAGTGTATTCTGGGGCTGGGGTCTTACTCCTTGGGCAGATACTTCCAGGGTGCTTTCAAGAATTCAGGGATATAAGATGTGCCTGATCTGCCATTTGTCAGTTATCAGCTAATAATAACAGTGGTAAGAATGGGAGGGACGTTTTGTCGAGAACTGACCATATGCTAGATGCTGAAAAATGCTTTAGATGGCCTGTTCCATTGAGTGCACATGAGGTGTGAAGCATTATAATTCCCATTTTTACACAGAAGTAACATGAGGCTCAGGGGCCTTTAAAGAATTTATTGGTGGTCCTCTAGTGAGCATCTTGCCAGAGAATGCAATGGAGCACCAAGCCCTGAGCACTATTCCAAGCTGCCTGTGCTCTACTGTCAGTCTATCTGCTCTGACGTCTGGCTGTTTCCTGACTGGCCCTTCATCCACCCCAGCACCTGGCTTAACCCTACAGATAGTTGTTTATTCAGCTTGGTACCTGAAATGTCCCCAGCATCTTGGCCTTGAGTAAGCCCAGGTACTTAAGAAGCTAAGAGTCTTGCACGACTTGTCTGGGCTGGCATTTTCTACTTGGTCTAATAGGAAAAGCATGTCATGCATGTTGTACAGTTGGGGCCAAGCTGGAGTAGCAGCACGCAGACTTTATGACCAGCAGCTCCAATTTTATCCCTAAACCACACACATAGCAGGACACATAGTGGTTTGATGTTGGTTATTAAATTGGATAATTCACCACTGACAAGGGGACTGCTCACTGCTATTGTGACCAATGCGTAATTTGGTTTCATCATGAAAATACAGCTGCTAGGTTAACATTTTTTTAATAGCCAGCCTGAACATCAAGTTTCAGAGAGGCATATTTGAAGTACACATAACTGGGCATCAGTAAGTACATTTCCCACACATGCACATATGTGTATGTACACAAAACTAGACAATAAATGTGAATATTTATAATGGGACATCAGAAAGCAAAATGAAAAAATGCAGGGAACTATTCTCATGACAGTAACTCAAAGCTCTGCCTGTACCTTCTGCTTTAATTTCTCTTTTGCCATTTGAGTCCCCTGGGAGGACCCTGTGAATCTTCTCCAGCGACTCTCTCTCCTTTGCCCCCTCCCTTACTCCATCTAATGAGCTGCCAATCCTGTCAATTAGATATCCCTGGTGTTGCTCTCTCCCGTGGTCCCTCACAGCCTCTGCTTCTTGCAAATGTTCTTTCCTGCCCCACCAGGGGGATTTTCTTGAAGCACAGTTCTGACATGCAATCTCCCTGTTCAATACTCTTCTGAAATTCCCCATTGCCCACAGGATAACCTGTAGTCTCAGCTTGATGTTCAAGACTCGGCAGTAGCCTGTCATGCTTCGCACTCCAGCTTTACCTCTCACAATTCCTCTTCACACTAACACTTCTGGTAAACTCCTCCTGGTTCTTTGTCCAACACCACACGTTTTGGCCTTCAACACTCTGGGATTGCCCATCTTTGTGACTCTGCTACCTCTAAGCCCCTCCTCTTGTTGCAAGAGGCTCAGGTTCATGGGAGACATCTTCTGAGAGCTCTGGTGCCCTCGTTAGTATTTTTTCTTGTACTAGTGGTTTCCATGACAAGTTCCCTCTCCTCCCTTAAAATATATGAGGACCAAGACAGTACCTGAGTCCGTGTTTATTCCTCTATCACAAAGTCCAGGGCCAGGTGCAGACAGGGGTGCAACAAATACTTGCATAACTACAGAACAATAACATTCAGTAGTTCCTCCAAGTCTTCATAGATACCCCATGGGTGAGGTTAATAAGGAAGAGAGCAAAGTAAGTGTGATTAATCTTAAGCTGAACAGAGAAGGTGCATGTGATCCTCTCATGAGGGGTTGTAAGTACTTCCTAGTCTGGCTGCCTAGGATTCAGTCTCTAGTTCAGCAAATGTTACTAATGCCTAGTGGTCATTGGGCACTGGGCTGGTTCCAGGGGAATACAGGCAAATCAGACAAGCCATGATCGGCTCTAATGCCAGTGGAGGAAGAGACTTGCATAGAAGACCCTCCAAATCCACGGCTGGACACAGTCAGTGGAGGCTTACCCTTCTCCATAGCAGCCTGGTGCTGATGAGATGCCAGCTTTTTCTTTCTCATAGGCTCAGGAAGCTCTGTTTGCCTGTTGACTACTCTATTCCATTTTCTGTCTATGGAAAACCAGCTACACTATTTGCAGGGCTGAGGGAAACAAAAAAACACAGGGCCACTCATTCAAACATTATTGAGAAATTCAAGAAGGCAATAGCCAATCATTATAAAAGGCCTGGGGCTCCTCTGTGTGTAGGGAGGCCCTGTGAAATCACAGGAGTCACATGCCAGTCAAGATGGCTCTGACTCAGGTCTAGGAAGTGTACACAAACAGGCCTCAATGTGTCTTGTTCCAGACCTAAAGGGAGCCCCAACTCCTGGTGGACTGGATGGTTATGCAGCTGCACGCAGGCCAGTTACATAACAATATGTTATGAGTAACTATGTGTTCCTAGAACTCTTATAAGTGTCAGGCATACAGTGGAGAACTACACAGACGAACTTTTTGTGTGTGCATGTGCATGTGTATGTTTGTCACTGAATTATGTCAGTGAGGGAGACCCATTGTAAATAAGCTCACAAAGAAATGCCCAAGAATATAATCAGTTAGAAATCAGTGTTGTGAAGATTACAAAGCAGAGAGATGCGATGGGGGAGGGCAGTGGAGATGGTGTGTTATATTAGCATGGTACAGCAAAGCCTTTCTGAGCCCCCATGCAAGCTGGGGTGCACACAGCCCTTTCTAGAGCAACAGGTGAAGCTGTTGCTAGTATGGGGCATCAACTTGCAATGCCTTCCTCTCCCAACAGAATCAGGATGGTCTAGGCAAGAAAGATGAAGTCCACGGATGCTGGAGATTCTTGACATATTTTCCCTGAATAGGGGCACTTTGCCCTCTCTGAGCCTTCTGACTTCTGATAGCATCTGGAGCTAAGTCTCCAGAAAGATTTGACCACAGTGTCTTGGAGAGGCCGTTTCCAAGACCTCTTCATCCCAGGTAGTCCCTCTGGCACACAGGCCACAGTGGTCAGTGGACTGAACTAGGGGTCACATTGAGTCAGTGTCTCTGTGGGGTTCAAAACAAGTCTTGTAGTGAATGTCTCTGCCTAGGTCTCTGTTGGCAGGTACTCCATTGCCCCCAAATGCCTTTTAAATTGTCCTGTGGAGTAGCTCAGACCAGAACTTACTGGGAGACCCTAAGTCTTCCCTGAGCCAAGGAAGGTGACCAGTTGCCCAGTTACCTTTGGATGCTAGCAGATGTGCTCTAAAGAACTGTGGGGTGTGGAGTGAGACCAGGGAAAATTCATGACGCCAGGGAAGGAAGGGGTGCAACAGGTGGTGGAGAGGAAGCTCAAGGCCTGAGAGCTTAGTTGGAGCCTGCAGCATGCCAGTGGGCTGGAGGGGGTCGCAGAGGAGGCAAAAGCCCACCCAATCTCCCATCTTGCCCCTGCCTGGTCCTGCTGCAGCCGCCTTCCTGGCTACAGCCACGGGCCGCCTTTTTCCCCCGCCTGGGCCAGAGCGCCACAGGCTCGCCTTCTCCTCTCTCCTCCCGCCCCCCGCCCCTGGCTGTCTGGCAGCGCCGCAGTGGTGGCGGTGGGGGGCGGGGGGCCTCTGGCGACAGGGCTCCCTCCTATTCCCCGCCCGCTCCAGCCTCCCCTTGCCACCCCTCCCCGCTCTCGCTGCGGCAGCGATCACGTCGTCGGAGATTTCCATCGGGGCTGGGGGCGGGCCCAGGGTGGGGAGCGCGGGGTGGGGCGAAGCGAGTGGGAGGAGTGAAAGTTGGAGCGCAACAAAACCCTCCACGCCGCTGTCGGTGCGGCCAGACTGCGCGCTGCGACCTCCACACAGGTGGTCGCCCCGGTCCCAGACACGATGTTGCCCAAAGTTCTCGTGATCCTCCTGAACGTATTCCTGTTCCTCCAGTCGAGGTGAGTCTCCATCCCGGGACCCAAGACCCCTCCGCGCCCGGCTCCCTCTCCCCGTGAGCCCAGCGGGCTCCCGGGACCCCTGCAGCCGGCGTTCCTCGAGCCTGCGGCCGCTTTGCCCGGCTCCTCGCGCAGGCTAGCCAGGTCCCACGTCCTCTCGACGCGCACCAGCCTCCGCCCAGCTCCCTCTAGGACGGCCGTCCCGGGCTGCTGAGGGGGAGCCCGGAGGGAAGACAGTACCCCTTTCCCCGGCCACTCGGTTCCTAGACTCCCGCCCTCCAGTGCACTGTGGCGGCCCGGGAGCGAGCGCTCCTTTCCCTCGCTGAACCTTGCGCAGGGTTAGGGGAAACGGGCCGGCCAGGCCAGGCTCTCACCACCTGGGGGAAGGTGGCTCGCGGCTCTGGGGGTGCGCGTAAGTGCGCCGAAAATGTTCGAGTGTTGCTTAGTTGTTCTCTTTGGCTCACGTTTTTGTTCGGAGCGCCTACCGAGCATAGGCACGGCGCCAGGCAACTCTGACTTTACTTGCTTCACATCCCGCCACTCCTCTTGGTGCCAGTCCCAGGCACGAGCCTTGGTTCAGGCTGAGGGTTCCCGCCGCAGCTGTCCTCTATGCTGCTCCGCTGCAGCCCCCACCCCTTCCTTCCTCCCCCGAGCACCCTGCTGAGTCGTGGACAGACTGGAGCCTGAGGCCAGGAACGTTGCTCCCTGAGGTCTGCGGTTGAGGTCCTGTTCCTTCCCTCCCCTCTTGAGGTTTCCCCTAAGCAGCCTGCTTCCCTCACACCTTCTCCCGGCCCTGGGACTTTTCTAGAAGCTTGTCCCCAGATTTCTGGCTTTTAGGGGTGAAACATGACTGCTTCGTGTTTTTGAGACGGTTTCCTGCTGAGTGTGAACTGTCACAAGTTCCTGAGCTTCCTGATATGTGGAGCTTTCTCGAAGTCTCCATGGTGCTGGGCTTGTGTCTTGTTTATCTCTACTGGGAAGAGGGGGTATGGCTTCTCTCCCTAACCCAGGCTGCGTTAGCTCCTGGAGGACGGACTGTGATTCCTGCTGGCTCACTGGTGCCCTAGGGTGGGGTTGGCCTCAGCAGGGGCTTGGTAAATATTTCTGAATGCGTACTAGGAATTTCCAGTCATCCACATCCCTCTAGATGGGATTTGGACTAGTTGAGACAGCTAACATGGTGACTGGCTGGGGCAAAAGATGGCTGAATGGGGGAGGGCAAAAGGAGGGAGGGGGATAAGAGGAAAGCAGCAGAGAGATTGAAACTACCCTTCCAAGGGGGAGGGCTGCAGCAACTGATGTGCAGACACTGTCAGCATGGCAACCTGTGATGTCAGGAAAGAGGAGGTGACAGTGGTTTGTGCTGGGACATATTGAACCAGGCAACATTGCTCTGATCCATAGATTAATTGTGTAACTTTGGGTACAGCCTTTCCTCCATCTGGGCCTCAGTTTCTCCATCAATAACAGGAAAATGAGATCTGATTTGAAAAAAAAATCCAGGACTGTTTCTCATAACCCCCTCCCCAACAACTAGCTTTGGGGGAAGGGGCTTGCAGAGATTTGACTCCATTTTGGAGAGATGTGGATGCTTGATGGATGAGCTCCCATGGAAAATCCCACTAGTCCAGTGTATGAGTGTTTTTCAAGTTTTTGTTCTTTCTAGCTGTGAAAGTGAGCTTAATGGTTGGTTGGAGAGAGGTATGCATTATCAGGTGTTCCTTAACCCCCAAAGATCCCAGGATGATGTTGTTTATTTATTTGTTGGTTTTAACTGGCAAAAGCTAATTATAGGATTGAAGCAACCTCAGGCCCCTCAAATATCATTTTCCTTGCAGATGTAGTCTAGGGGCAGGAGGGTTTTGGTGATCCCAGTGATAGCATTTTTGTCTGCCTCTGCACTGTTAGACCTAGGGGGTGGGGTTCCTGTTGATGGATTTCAGACATCTGGGAGGATTGCGCCATGTTCCCAGCCACGCAGCTCATTTTACAGGGTCTCAGGCTTCCATTTTCCCTCCACACTCTGAGAGGGAGGGTAGGAGAGAGAGAGAAAGAACACTGACCCTTATCTCTTCAGAGGAATGAGGGGTCAGCCTTCAGGCGCCCATCCCAAGGGAATTGAAAAGCCTCAGGGAAGAAGACATCTTCTGAATATTGCAATTGAAAATGGAAACTGCTTTTCCCAAGCCCAGTTCTTCCCTAGCCCGCAATAGGAATTAGCCACTTCAGACATAAAAAAAAAAAAAAAAATGGCACTGGCTTAGCACATCTGTATGCCAGTTAAGCAATTCAGAGAGCTTGAAATACTGCAGAAAAATGCATCTGGCAACCCAAGTTGGCAGTCCTTTGGTCTGCAATACAGGGGACCAAATCTCCTGTTCTGTTTACCCCTTATTTTAGGTAGAAAGTTACCTGATGCCTTTTTAAAAAAAAATCATTTTGGAAGTGTAACATGCAAATACAGAAGTACTGAAATCATGAGTGAACAGCTCAGTGGATTTCCACAAAGTAAACATGCTCATGTAATGAGCACCTAGATGATGAAATAGAACATTAGCAGCAACCCCCCCATTTGCAGTGCCCCCTCCCTGTAAAATCTCATCCCCAAAAGAAAACACTCTCCTGCTTTCCAACATCACACATTAATTTGGACTGATGGCTTTTTAAAAAAGCTTTTAATTATAATTTTCAAAGATATACACAAGTAGAGAGAATACTAGACTGAATATCCACATACCCATTATTAGCCTCGTCATTTTTGAACTCACAGTCACTTATTTTCTCTGCCCCCCCAACACCATTTCTGGCTTAGATTATTTTGAAACAAATCTCAGACATCATATCAGTTCATATGTAATTGTTTTAGTCATTAAAAACTTCAAAAACATAAGAAAAGACTATTATTAAGCCAAAATGTTAGAATGATTTATGCCTCAACTACACAGTGTTCAAACCTCTCCTATTGTGACACAAACAGGTTTTTTTTTTTTTTAATACTCTGCTTTTAAAAATCAGGATCCAAATAAGGTCCATATATTAGCATATAGGACATTTTAATTTTAGGGTTTTTTTTAAATTGAATTAGAACCTATATACAGAAAAGTGCTCAAATTAAAAGTGTATAGTTGATGAACTCTCAGAAAATGACCACAGTGGTATATGGAAAGCCAGGTCAAGGACTGGAATATGACCAAAACCTCAGCATCTCCCTGGGACCATTTATCACTACCTCCTAGCAAAGTTAGCAGTACCCTCACTTCCAACAAAACACCATAGGTATTTCATACTTTAGCAGATGGCTTTTTAATTTTTTTAAAGATAATGATCATTATTTGCAGTAGTATTGTCATTATTATTGTTGTGCTGCTGTCTGTGGCCCTCAGGACAGACTCCTGTTGGCCATCCATTTCCTGGATAACATCTGTTCTTGAGTATTCCTTCCTCTACTTCCTGCCCCCATCACAGTGAGTATCACAAGCCCACAAAACTGTAGAATATTACCACAATTTTCTGGTCCTCTCTGGGAGAGGCTGTTCTGACTTTTGCTAGCATTCCTCAATAGCCCTGGCCCTGAGCCTGCCCCTCCCTCCCAGGGGGTGCTGCTCAGACAACCAGGAAACCCAGGCCAGAACTTGTACAAGAATGCCCCCCTACCTCATTTTACACCAAATTCCCTTTTTAAAAAAGTAAAATGCTATAAAAGAGGAATAGCATAGAAAGTCCCCAGAGAGTAACAAGATTTAAATGGAATTAACCAGTATAATCTGTTAGTGCCTCATAATTTTCCATTACCAGTTACTAATTAAGCCTTGCATTACAAATATTTCGTTTGCTTCTGTCTCACCAGCTGGGGCCCATACACAGTGGAAGGCAGAGCTTCATTTATTGTTTGTATATTCTAGGGTTGAAGGACCTCAGACTGCACTGGAGAATGAAGAAACTACACATGATGTTGACACCACACACGATGTTGTCGTCTATGGCCCCCAGCCCCAACCTCCTAGCAGGAAGCTCCTCTCTGAAGAAACAAAGCCTACTGCCTCTGTGATTGGGCGCCCATCTGGCAAACTTCCAGAAGCCTCTCGCATCCTGAACACCATCCTGAGTAACTATGACCACAAACTGCGCCCTGGCATTGGTGGTAAGTAGCAGAACAAATTCTTTTCCTTCTGGAGGAATGGAGGGTTGTGGGCATAGTAGTGGAGCATGGGCCTGGAGTGTAGATTAGGGTGCCACGTGCATGACCAGAAACATCTGCTGCTGACCCATTAGGTAAGAAATACTAACTCTAGTGTCAGAAGGCCGTTGACCTTGATCAAATCTCTTTCCTTCTCTCACCCCCTCAGATTTTCCAACTATAAAATGACTGATCTTCAAGATGTGTGTTCAACCCTTAACACTATATGAGCTGACTCATGGCATGAAAAAACAAATAAGAACTAGAACTGGTTATCTTTCCTCCTTTCTGACTACTGCTCCCCTGCCCCATGCTACTATTTATCACTTATTGTCTTCCACTTCTGTTTCCCTTATAGAGAAGCCCACCGTGGTCACTGTTGAGGTCTCTGTCAATAGCCTTGGCCCTCTTTCCATCCTGGACATGGTGAGTACCGAGCTTGGGTTTTAGTATTTTCTAGCCAAGGGGATGATCTATGGGGCCTGCCACTTGACCTTCCTGCTGTATGTTTCTGTAACAAGTCTAAGAGTTTTGTTTGTTTGGGGAGGGAGGGGGAGATTTTAACTATTGCTAACTTGAGAATGAGGTTGGAAAAGGTAAGTCCCTTGCTGCCTGAAGAGGACCTTTGGAGACTACATCTTCCAGTCTTCTGTTCAAAAATAAAATAAAAAAATACCACAACAGAATGGCTCTTTTTTTCCGATACATATTTGTATTGACTTACATTTGTAGTCACTGGTTTTTGTTCTATACCTGTCTCTCTAAATTTGCTCTAGTTCCTTCTCTCCTTCCTTTTCCTCTGGTATCATCCTAGTGTCAGTACTGTTGTCACTTAGCTTTCATCATCTCCCACCTAAAACATGCAAAGGTGTCCACCTACCCCAATCCTCCTGTCAAGCCACCCTCCCTATTGATGTGCATCTTGAAGGCCTGACCCTACTTAGAGCAGTCCAACCCCTCAGTGCAGCAATCAAGGCCCTCTGTGGCTCTTTCCCTGTTCACCCCTTCGGAGACCACATGATCTGATCACACTAGAGAATATAGACATTCCCAGACTACCTTGCACCTCTGATCTGAGCCTCTGTCACAGCAATTTCCAGTTTGAGATGTGGTTGCTCTTCTTTCTTGTCAAAAACCTTCTCCTTTAGGGTACTCCTCAGTTGACATCTTGTTTATGGCAACTTCCCTGACTCTCACAACTATTAATTGCTCCCTTCATATACTACATTCCTCTCTGGATACTCACATATTTCTAGCTTATACTTAGCTTGATCTTTTCTACCCAATTTCATGGTAATTATTTGCTTTATATCTGCCTTGCTGTCTCCATTATGGACTTTATGCCAAGGACTCAGTATATATTAGCTGACCAAAAGAGTTATAATGAATGCTCTGCAAAAGTCATTTACATCTGCAGAGCCTGACAATGAGGAAGGCTGCAGTAACCAAATCCATCATAAGCATAGATTTGGCTTAGGCAAGTGTGTGCACTGTTTCAACATACCCACTAGTAGCCAGCAAGCCCCATGTGTCTGAGTTTAGAGCCTTGACTTTCAGATGGGTCTTGGAAATAGACACCCAAAGGTAAGTAACCTTCATGGAAGATTAAAATGTTTACAAAGGTAAGTGGAATAAGATTTCCCTGTGATACTGTGTTTGGCTACCTGGTTCTTAAAGCACAGTGTTTTTATGCATTGCTATGTAACAAATTATCCCCAAAACATAGTGTGTTAAAATGACAAATAGTCATTATCTTATAGCCTGCATGTTCTAGGAATTCAGGCATGGCCTAGCTGAGTTTTCTGTTTCAGGGTCTTACAAGGCTACAGTCAAGGTGTCAGTTGGAGCTTGGGTGTCAGTTGAAGGATCAGTTGAGGGAGTGTCCATTTCCAAGCATACTCCCATAGTTGATGGATTCAGTTCCTTTCTAGCTATGTTCCAGAAGCTTTCTTCAGTCAGTGCTATTTGGGTCTTTCCATAGGGTTGATCACAATATGGCAGCTGATTTCCCTCTGAGTGAGAAAGAGTATGAGAAGAGGTTCTCAAAATGGAGGATGCAAATGTTTTGTAATCTAACTTTGTGAGTGATATCCCATTGTATTCTGTTCATTAGAAGCAAGTCATTAATTACAGCCCATAGTCATGTGGTAGGCACTGCACAAGAGCATGAACACCAAGAGGTAAATCATTGGCATCCATCTTGAAGTCTGCTTACAACCCATGGTCATTATGTTCCTGTTAGAGTTTTTTAGGTCTTTTGGTCCCACCATTTTAGCCACTGTACTCTTAATAGGAAATGGACTTTTGAGGTTATTGGTTGAGGTTGGGGAAAGTGTCCCAGTATATTTTCTTGTACCAGTCTTCTACCCCTACCCTTTAGTGTGCCAGTCTAAATACCAGCAAGCTGGCTTGTTCCTTCCTTCTTAAGTTGTCCACCTCTACCCAGTTAGTGGCTAGATTCTTTGACTAAGTGCAGAGAACACAAACACTGATAAATGTAGCAAATGCTCCTAAGTTGCTTTGTTCTGTTTTCTGAATGAGCATCCTGTAAAACAGATGAGTACTAGAAAAATTGTGGCTAAAATCTTTACAAATTGTTTAAGATATAATTTGGGGAAATCAAAATCTATCATTCACAAGAGTTCTTGTGGCAGCAGAGCAGCAGTAGCCCTACTCATGGTAGCTGAATGTCCCATCTCTCTTTGTTCCACACCTATTAATACTGCCAGCACCAGATTCACCTGAGGTGCCAGGAAATGCTGATACCTGGCAAGCTCGGAGGATACAGTCTAATAATCCAGTAGTCACCAAACTTGATGTGGGACACAGAACTGATCCAAAATGGAACCAACAGCTTGGTTTTCTTTGGCCAGTAAGGTGGTGCTTTAGGCTAGGCCAAGTGCCTTTTGAAAATTCCAAGCCCTCAAGTGGTATTAAATTTCCCTTAGAAGTCTCAGTTTCTACAGAGTTCCAAATTATTCTTTAAAGCTGTGGGAGGTTCCTGTTCTTATATAGTTTACTTTCCCTTGTGCACTTAGTGAATGTCTCTGTCATAGAACTTGCCAGCACTCAAAGCATTCTTGTCTCTGAATCCTCATGACAGCCTGTGTGGCAACCAAAGCTACCATTAAGGAGCCCATCTTAATATTTGTGGCAACTGAGCCTATCAGTAATATTGTGAGTCCCAGTGTTAATTATCCTGTCAGTATAGTTGTTTATGGGGAGTTTCAGCACCCTTTGGTCAATCATGTATAGAGTATAAGCCTTGTCCTCAGGGAAAGAAACCTGGGCCCATGGCGGGTGGGTTTTTATAAATTGCTGCTGCCAATCTCCTAGCTAAACTTTTGAAAACACCCACTATGAGCTTAAAAGGCAGTGACCAATCTGGGACTGACTGTTGCTGACACTGTTTCTTGCTGTGGAAATTATTGCAGGTGATTCTAATTAAGCCAATTCTTAAACACTAAATTTCTAGTTTCAGCTGAGCTAAAAGAAATGTACATCCCAAACTCACTTGTCAAACTGGGGAAAAAAACGGAACCATTAGTTACTGATTGATGTTGTAAAGAACTTAAAATTAGTGTCTTGTTAAATTGAAATTAAATGCCCATTCGAAACACTTTCTAACAGACTATGAGCTCAGCGTGGATATGGAGGGGAAGGCTTCCCACCAGTTACCAAGCAGCTTACGTGGCCTGGGTTTGAAGGAGACCCTGCTGGCCAAGTTGGAAGTGCCAGCCACTAGAAACATGGAAATACTTTGCAGGCCATTTGAAGGCAGGCAGGGTAGAATGGCATGGGACAGGGTCAAAGTCTCCAGCATTAATGGTAGCCAGGCTCTGCCACCTCTTTTCTGTATGCTTCCCTGACATAGTCCAGAGAACATTCTCAGTTTTTCCTTCCTTTTCTGGCTTCCATCAATTTGGCAGCAGGAATTTCTTTGATCTCTTTCCTCAGGGATCTACTGGCTTCCAGTTTTGTGGGATTCTAGCTGGTATTCATTGTGTGATACATATGTAACTCAAAGAAAGGATCTGGGGACTCTGCAGAAGAAAATTGGACCTCGATACTCAAAGGGATTGGGGACAAGTAAAGGCCATCCCAGGGCAAGGTCATGGTAATGGTGCTTGAGTGGCAGAGCCATTGTGATTCATTGACTGTGTGACTTTGGACAGCTCTCCATCTCTCCTAGCCTGTTTCTCTACCTGTAAAATAAACAAGATAGGCTAGCCCTTAAGAGTTCTGCCATGATGTACTTCTGGTACTTGCTGTTCACGTTGCATGCAGTTCTATTGCAATCTATTTCCATACCAGAGGTGCGAATGTCTGGCTACTCATACTTTGTCCTATTAAACATCCTTCTTGATGTTTAACAGACACTTTATGAGACCAACAGTATCTGGAGACCAAATAATCATGGGTATATATATGCATATGCACACACGCATTCAAAGGTTACAGGCACTTGTTTGATATGAAACACAAAGCAAAGCAAAGCAAAAAAAAAAAAAAAAAAGATTCTCGTTTAAAAACATGAGACTAGACAGACATTTCTCTTGTGACTGAAAGCACTTCGTTTTTTAATATAATTCAGGGGAATGAAGGATTGAGGTTAATTAACATCTGTGCTCCCAAAATAAAAGCTGAAAAGGGAAACTTTACTGTATACAACCAAAGGTGTGTGTACTTTTAAAATTTTTAAATGGTTTTGTGCTGGGATCATTGCTTTGCTGTAGAAATGTAGGTATTGAGAGTGTGCTGTCTTGGATGGAGTCACAGCTCCACAGCCCTGTGCACGATGAGGTCATCAGCCCATGCAATTAAACTACCAGCACCTGCCCATTTCTAGATGAAGTATGTCTTCCCACACTGTTAGTGATTTGGGAATATTACTTTCTTCTGGGAATTAGAAAACTCCTGCAGTCAAACTTTATGCTGCTTTTCTCTGTGCAAGCTTAGGAGGATGCCAGAGGGTCTATCAATGACACGGGACCTATGTCCACTGGTAGAGGAAGGGTCACAATGTCAGCTCTGGACACATGGCAGTTTGAGACATTTACAAATTATTTGAGCCTCCTCCCACCACTTAATAAAGGAGATGGAGGGTAAATATGCAAGGCCACATGAACATTTATTTAAAATTTTGGTTAGATGTGAAAATAGTTTTACAGGAAAAAAATAAAGTGGGAATAATTACCACTAGAGACTAACAGGTCTCCTTCCATATTTTCTTGGAACACTTTTTAGGGCACATTTAGTTGTCTGTAATGTTGCTCAGTGGAAAAAACAAAAAAACAAAAACTAATTACCATGACACACATCTTATCCCATAAAGCATGTTCTGATATGGATCCCCAGAATCGAGAACATCAGAGATTATAATAGACCTTCAAAGATTACTGAATCTCACCTACCCCATTGTTACATTGATGTTGATTTTTCTATACACGTAGAAACCATTATCTTCCTTAATGGCATTCATTTAGTAGTCTTTACTATGATATGACCAGGAGAATACATTTCATTTTTATCCAGCTGTGCTTATCACTGTGCTGTATGGTATGGACCACAGTCATGTTCACCATTCTAGTGGGCAGCACATACTTTCTAAATGGCAGAAGCATTCCAGAATAAATGCTTGATCTTGTAAATGCAGTGCAAAGTGAGCAGTAGTGCGGTGGACCAAGTTCTACAAGACACCTATAGACCCGTGAAAGCTTGAGAATATTATCACATTTTGGCAAAAAGAGTCACCTATAAGTAAACTCGGTTGATCTGATGGTAAAATAACTGCTTAGGTTGAAGAAGTTGAAAGATTTCAGTCATGAATGTCTATTCTAAAAAACAAGACAACTCAGGAGGACATGATTGCAATCTTCAAGTGCCTTTCCTTGATTCAAAGTTGCCTTTGATTTAAGATGTACAGACAGTTTAAATCACGGTTTGTCAAACCAAGGAGAAATGCTGCATTACAAATATGTATCAATTATAAGATGTGTCCTAGTTTCCAAAATGTGGGTAAAGGGCATCTTAGGCCCAATGAAATGCCATTTCTGGAGATGAGTTCTTTGGAGCAGGAATAAGACTTGGGCTGTCTGCTTCTAGAAGGCAGAAAGGGGATTGATAAGAGAAAGTAGAGAGCTCCATTTTAATGCAAGCCTTTCTGTTGTTCTGCCTCATGATGTGGGGGCCTAGATCTCCTTGTTAGGGTAATCAAGCAGGGCATGACTCACTTGACTGGGATTGTTTGAATTGGTACCATACGAGTCTGTTCTGGCTGTGACATTGGAAGTGTTCCTGGGTAGAGAGAAAGGACCTTATTCCACTCCTGCTTCCTGGTCCAGTGCTCTCTCTACATCATCACATTGCCTTTAGGATTCCAGGTTAGGAAGTGAAACACAATGTACTTACATGTGGATGTCCTTTGTGTGCTCAGCCCCAAGTGTGTGGTTTTCTGTCCTTCCTGCCAGGAATACACCATTGACATCATCTTCTACCAGACATGGTATGATGAACGCCTTCGTTACAATGACACCTTTGAGACCCTTGTTCTGAATGGCAATCTGGTGAGCCAGCTGTGGATCCCGGACACCTTTTTTAGGAATTCTAAGAGGACCCAAGAGCATGAGATCACCATGCCCAACCAGATGGTCCGCATCCACAAGGATGGCAAGGTGTTGTACACAATTAGGTATGTCAAGCCTCTGGCATCACACCTCATGGGATTCTCCCTCCCCTTCTGGAAATTTTAGCCAAAGAAACATGGGCAAAGATTTCATCCTGAATGATATTCCAAAGGGACTGTACAGCTTTCCTAAACCATGTGCACCACCTCTTCATTTACAGAAATAGATACCAAGGCCTCAAAACAAAAAGATGTTGCTTAAAGCTACACATCAAGTTTTTTGCAGAGCTGGGACTGGTACCCAGTTACTTGGCTCCAAGTCTAGAACTTCTTCAACTAGAATGTACCAGTATGACTGCACTGCCTGGACAATTCCATTCCAAGTGGGCACTGGATGTAAAGACACGTCCACGGTGGTGGAATTGTCCAGGCGGAGCAACAACACAGCGATTGAAAAGGTAACTGAGACCAGGCTAGATACTAAAATGCCTGGAAGAAGGTTATTTGTCATGGGTGTGGGGGTGGGGAGGTGATATAGAATATGAAAATGTTTCCAGGTCCTGGGAACTGAATTGAGCAAGAAATGGAAGTTCGTCTATGTTGGTCCATACACTTTTCTGATGATGGAGCCCAAAGTAATCAGATACACCCAAGCCACTCTTCCTCTTTTTTTCTCTACTTTGAGCTTTTTTTCTTAAATTCTACTGTTGCCAATCATGTTGGTGGTCCCAAAATCGAAGTTGTGTGGATACCTAAGTGCTCAGAGCCTGCCTAATGAGGCTCCTTTCTCCCTTCCAGGATGACCATTGAGGCGGGATGTTCACTCCAAATGTTCAAATTCCCAATGGATTCTCACTCTTGCCCTCTGTCTTTCTCTAGCTGTGAGTACCTTCTTAGGTTTCTGGGGACCCAGAGATATTTTGGGCCCTTCTTTTTCTCATCTTTGCCCTTTGCATTTTTTCCGCTTTTGCTTTTCTGCTGAGATGGTGCCAAGGTTGTGCGGGGTCTCCATCCTCCATTTGCCATCTTCATCTCCTTTCCTGCCTACAATACTGTGTTGCTCTACCTGGGCCTCATGTTGTGTTCCTCCTTCTCCCACGCACCCACCTCAAGTCCGTCATCTGCTTTTGAAGTGTATCTCAAGTATGTCTGCTTCTCTCCACCTTCCATTGTCACTACCTGGGTTTAGGCCTTTGTCATCTTCCACTTGGACTTTTGCATCATCTTCATGTTAAAATTGAACATGTCTAAACTAAATTGTCTCCTCGCAAACCCTACCTCCAAAACAAATGCGCTGCTTCTGTGTTTCTGTCTGTCTCATTAAAGGGCACCATCACCCACCCAAGTTGTCCAAACCAACAACAATGATGCTTCCCTCTCCCTAACTTCCTACATCTAATCAATCAATACACCCGATTGGTGTCCCCTCCCAAATATCTATTGATTGCTTCTATTTCTCTGCATCCTGGCTGTCACAGCTTTGACTCCTGCCTTCATTCATTTTGCTGTGCTTGGATTACTGCACTGGCCTCTCATAACTGGCCAACTTGCTAACATGCTCTGCTCACATAGGAACCAGAGTGACCTAGTGGAAGTCTTATCTAGGCCAGGTCACTTCTTCATTTTGAATCATTTCTTAACTCTCATGGACCTTAAAACAACCCTCAAGGCTCTTGCTGAACTGGCTTCTACTACCTCCTCCTGTACAACTCATCCTCTTTAAGCTAGCCTTCCTGAAGTTTTGCTATTTTTGCAACAAACTAAGCATTTCATCTTTCTGTGCTTCCCCTCACCCCCTCAGCCTCATCCATGTAGCTAATGTTTACTTGACTTTCAAGACTTAACAGAATGTTACCTGTTCTATGACATCTTTTCTGAGTGTGTACCAAAGTGATCCTTCCCAACTTTGTTTTCTCCCTGCTCCATGGGGAGAGGTTTTCCAGAGCAGTCCAAAAATCACAGCTGTTTTACTCAATGAGATGTGAACACTTGAGCAGGGTTCATGCCTTGTTCATCTCTGTATTTCCAGCCCAGTGCTTGGTTCTAAGGAATGCTCGGTAAATGTACTTATGGAATGGACCTCACCAACCAGGTAAGAGAGGCAAAGTCCAAGAGCTGTTGAGGCCAGAATCAGGACTCTGAGGCATTACTCAGGCTAACTCCATACTGGTGGGGTGCTCTGCTGGGCTTCCCAGTCTCACGTGAACCTCCTTCCCATGTTGCTTTCCAGTTTCCTATCCTAAAAGTGAGATGATCTACAAGTGGGACAATTTCAAGCTTGAGATCAATGAGAAGAACTCCTGGAAGCTGTTCCAGTTTGATTTTACAGGAGTGAGCAACAAAACGGAAATCATCTCAACCCCAGCTGGTAAGTGTCCCATGGGAGCCAGGGCTAGGTAGAGGCCCAGGAGGGTGGTAGGGCTGACTGGATGCTGTCAGTACAAATGTTGTAAAAATGCTAAGCACTTACAACTGTTTGCAGAGGAAACTGAGACTTTGTCACTATGTCTCAGTCTCATCTGCAAAGAAGTAAGTGCTTTGCCAAGTCCGCTGAGAGGTTTGGTAAGTAGATAAAGTTTTGTTGCTGTCATAATTTGCAATTAGTTTTGTCATGCAGACCCCTCAGTTTCAAGGGCTTTGTTGAAACACTGACCTCCTTGGATGACTTTGGGGAATGGTGCTCATGTGAATTCTCCATATCTAGAACCAGTGTGAGCTGATTAAATGGGAAGCAAGGTCTAACCTAATGGGGGGTAGAGGATAGAGGTCTAATGACATCTAGGTGAAAGATGAGGTAGTCTGGAGGAAGTTACAGCAGCTATGACGGCTTCCGCGTTGACATTAATCTTAAAGGAGAAGTTATGGAAAGTACAATTTGCTGTCAAAGGCTTCATAGCAGATTCAGTGCAGACTTGTAAACCATTGGTTTTCTGATCTTGTCCCTAAGAAGGATGGAAGGGGAGGGTTCGGGGTCTCCTAACTTTCAGCTCCCAATTAGGTATGAGCATCTTTGCTTGTGTTCCTAGGTGATCTGAATGAGGAGCCAAGGGACCTCCCCAGGGTAGCTCCCAGAGCATCCCTGGAAACCCTCTTCACACGCACTGACCGAGTTCAGAGCACGGAGGCACTGCCCTCATCGTTTCCAGAATGTTGACGGAGCAAGTCATCAAGCAGCCATTTGTCATGGGAAGCATTTTGTGTTGCTTCCTTGTGGCTAGACAGAACATCTGCTTTTGCTTCACTTACTGAGTTGGTCACTGAGAGAAAGACAGCTCTTGCTCACCTGGCTGGAGCTTTGCTTGCACAGTAGTAGGCAGGGGCCAAGGGCTACCTTATTTTCCTTTTTCCTGTGGGTTCTGGGGAAGCAATTTTACTGTCTTTGACTTGAGATCCCTGCTCTTCTTCCAGCTAACCATGGGCCTGCCTCTTAGCTTTCTGCATCTCAGTTTCTCCAGGTAGGTGGAGACCCATCATCAAAAGTGGCAGAGGAAACAAGGCCCAGGGGCTTTCAAGTCACTAGTGGTTCCGTTTAGTAGATGGTTGTACAGTGTTTCAAAATGGTGCCCTAGTGACTACAAAGCCCCCGAGCCAGCATCATCACCCAAGCAATAACAATAGGTAAGCACCAACTCTCCTTGGGAGGAGAGGACAGTTCTTGGGGAGAAAAGTATAGGTCTTCTTTCTTTTCTGCTAAAGAGTGTTCTTGAGCCACAGTTTCTCTAGTGTCAGAGTTATCTTTGGAATTTGTCTCAAACTCTTCTGGTTAGCCCCTAGGGCAATTCGCTCTGTCTGGAGCAGATTTATGTGCTCATCTCCTCAGGGTTCAGAACACAGCGATAGCATGCTATTTAGGCCATGTTGGGCCTTGAGCCAGAGAATTTCTACTTCAGGAGGGTCTCAAAACCTCATGAGCAAATCATCCTCCACTGATGGTTGTTGAGTCTCTACTGGAATCTTTCAGTGATCAGGAGTTCAGTATCTTCAAAGGAGGTTTCTTCCTTTTGTACATAGCTCTGCCCATCAGAAACCCTCCCTGTTAATCTGAAATTGGAGTCTCTGGAATTTAAGACTATCAGACCTAGTTCTTTTCCCCTAGAACCATCTGACTTACATTATGTCCAGACACTCTTTAATAGGTCAAGATTAAAGGACCAGTAATATCATTGCAGCCCTGTATCACATTTTCCTGTAGTCCATACAGACCTCATTGCCTTTTCTACCTTGTTCTTCAAAGCTTGGGATTGGCATAGTCTTTTTAATTGTGTCTCTCTGATAGCAGGTAAGAGAGCAGAAAGCATCTTTAATTTTGTTTTGCTTTGGGTCTTCAACTCCAAATATCTTTCTTCACTTACCCATGTTTCTGTGTTTCTTGTGAAGTAGACAGTGTATGTTAGTATCCTCCTCTTGACCTTCAAAATGAAATTTCCATCTCTTGACAAGTAGAGAAGGTTCTTCTCTGACCAAAGTAAATAAAATTGACAAGTGCAATATAAACTCAACTATTTTTCAGGGGGCAGGGTTATATCCAATTAGAGGAGTCTTAAATTGCAGTCAAGACCCCAAGGCAAGAGAATGATCAATAAATACTTGCCAGTAGGCTAGAATTAGAATGGTCCTTGGTACCATACTGGAGTTCTGACCCAAAAGCTAGTGCTCTGGAAACAGGTCTCTCACTGACTGCAGGCCACTTCCTTGCCTTTTTCCAGAGAATCTGAGAAGTCTTGCTCCTTGAGTGTTGGTGCTGCCAAGGTTAGTAGGAAAGGCTACTCTCATAGGGCTCCAACTCACCCAGACCTGCTGGGCAGGGGGCCTCCCTTTCATTGACAGGCTAATGTTCTAGTTTGCTTTCCAAATCTGTTGCCTGGCAGTAGCAAGGGTCACTGAGCATCCACTGGCTGTTCTAGGCTTGGATGGGTAGGGGCTAAGCTGCAGGGCCCATATGAGTCCTGCCTTGAAGGAATTTAAAAGCCTACTTAATTCAAGGACAAGGAATTCTATTGCATTACTGAGGTAGGAGTTTGAAGATCAGCTTCATAAAGGAGCCAGGATTGGACCTATTACACATCCAATTCAATGTTAAGAGTGAAAAGTGATGTTCTGGGCTCAGAGAAAAACCCAAACAGGTGGTGGAGTTATGATAGCTTTCAGAGTGTTTGGGACATTTGTTTCAAAGCATGAGGTAGCACGAAGAGTGTAGCAGAAGATGACAACTGGAGATGTAGTTTCTCATCTGGTTGTATAGGAGCGATTGTCGTCAGAGGTGAGAGCAACAGCAGGGATGTGATACCCAAGTGAGTGTGACAACCTCAGTCCACCTTGTAGATGTGTCCTCTGCAGACATGACATCAAAAGGGCTGACAATAGGCTCTTAATGTCAGATTATAGAGTCTTGATTCTGTAGCTCATGGAATAGAGTGCCACCAGAAGTTTGGGAGGAAGGAGAACACTTGCTTTGGGCTGCCAGTAGAGTAGCAAATGTGGATTCTCTGCTTTTGCCAAAAGTAGTCTGCACTTTCTCCATTACAGCACACACTATCCTCAGCTTGTTTCTTGAGAAAACGTGTTGTGAGGGCCATCAGTGCAGGTGTCATGCTGTGGTACTGCAGACTACACATGGGCGTACTCAGCCAGTGGGTATGAAGGCCTTGGCCAGCCAGCTGGACATTAGCTCCTTGGCCCTGATATCAAGAGCACTGATTTTTTTCACTTTCATACACCCTGGAAAGACAGATTTAGGGAGTGAGACAGTGAACTAACAAGTGGTTAATGTTCTTGCTTTGACTTAATTCTCAAGTGATCATGGGTATTGCACAAAGTCTGCCCTCTAGTCCTATGAGTGTTGCACTGAAATGGTGAGCCTCTGGCCTAGGACAGTAGTAAGGAATCCCATAAGAATAATGGAAACTTTAGTGTGCATATCTTACTGTACATCATATTAATACTGTAATAAAGTGGATTTTTTATGTCTTTCAGGCGAATTCATGGTCATGACGTTTTTCTTTAATGTGAGCAGACGTTTTGGTTTTGTTGCCTTTCATAACTACGTCCCGTCTTCTGTGACCACGATGCTTTCCTGGGTTTCCTTTTGGATCAAGAAGGAGTCTGCCCCAGCCAGGACCTCTTTAGGTAAGAGGGTAAGGGGGGCATAAGCATAGGCTATGTAGCTGTGACTTACCTTGACCAGCACAAAGAATTGTCTTTTTCTGGTGTCCTTTATGTGTGTGATATATGGGTCAGGAGCTTAGCCTCCCTTTACTCCTTGCTCTTGCAGGCATCACCTCTGTGCTCACCATGACCACCTTGGGCACCTTTTCTCGTAAGAATTTCCCACGTGTCTCCTATATCACAGCCTTGGATTTCTATATTGCAATCTGCTTTGTCTTCTGCTTCTGTGCTCTGATGGAGTTTGCTGTGCTCAACTTCCTGACCTACAACCAGACGAAAGCCCATGCTTCTCCGAAACTCCGCCATGTATGACCTGGGTATGGGAGTGGTGGCAAGGCTTTGGAGTGTGGAATCATAGCAGTAAGGGCACTAGGGTTATGACACATGGGTGACCAGCTTCCCAGGTGATGGGGGTTACAGGGGTGGTGAGGGAAATCAAACCACTACTGTGATGTTGGGTGTCCTGGGGGGGCCAAGAAACAGAGTGCCAAGGAAAGAGTTTCCATCAAATCCTTTGGCAGCTCTTAAGCTTGACATGCCTTCTCTTAACTGTCACCTACTTTCCCCCCTGTCCATTGCAGCCTCCTCTTGGTAGCCGTGCCCGTGCCCGCACCCGTGCTCGTGCCCGCGCCCGTGCCCGCCAGCAGCAGGAAGTGTTTGTGTGTGAGATTGTCACCTCTGAGGGAAGTGATGGAGAGGAAGGTCCGTCTAGCTCAGCCCAGCAGTCCCCCAGCCCAGGTATCCCCCAGGATCCCCACAACCTGTGCTCCAGGCGCTGCAGTGAGTGCAAGAAAGGTTTCAGGAAGTATTTCTGCACGATCCCTGATTGTGAGGGCAGCACCTGGCAGCAGGGCCGCCTCTGCATCCACGTCTACCGCCTGGATGACTACTCTCGAGTTCTTTTCCCAGCAGCCTTCTTCTTCTTCAATGTGCTCTACTGGCTTGTCTGCCTTAACATGTAGGTGCCAGCTGGTACGCTGTGGGGCAGCCTCCCCATTTCCCCAGGAGGTCCTAAGCCCCTTGCCAAGGGAGATGAGAGACAGTAGCAGCAGCAGTAGGAGCACCTCTCTCTTTTCTTCCCTGTTCCCCAAATATAAGCCTGTGGAGAGTTTGTCTTTGCTGGCCCTCTTCACACCGGCCCCTTCACTCAGTCTCCTCAGCAGCCCCTTTCAGGTAACCTAGCCCACGTCTCTATTTTTCAAAGAGCATTCATGATGCTCAATCTTAAAAATCACACACTCTCAGTAATCAGCTCCCTAAAACCATGCCCATGTATGAGCAGATTAGCTATCTCCCAACTGTGCTGAGAACCGTTGCCTTTTTTCAGAAACCCATTATTGCCTTTGTGGTGCTACGGGCCCACCTCCGGCCTCCGCCTCAAAGTGCACAGACAAGCTGCTCACCTATTCCTAACAATTTGAAAAGATGCTGGGGAGCAGTACATCAGGAGGAGGGGATGCCCAATCTTAAAGCAGATTATGATGTTCTTGTTTTAATCTCCCTGCCCTCCCTTCCTGTGCAGATAGACAGACACTGGAATTAACTCTTTAGGAGGAGGGAAGCCAGCAAGTGGGCCTGTTTTGTGACAGTATCCCTTCCTTTGCTGCTGTGACACCTCCCTCTCCCCCCAAGCACCATCTGCACTACCAATCCAATGCCCTGCATCCAGTGGGTATCTATTTTTGTGTGTGATAATAGTAATTTAATTCCCTGCTTTTATGCCACCCTCCTCCTCCTCCTTTGACCCTTGTGACTCTTTCTGTAACTTCCCCAGTGACTTTCCCAGCCCTGATCCAGGTGCTAGGCCTTGGTGACTTCCTGGGGCCAGGAAAGTAAGGAAGCTCTTTCTTTTTTTGCAGCAGCAGGTGCCCATCTTAGGCACAGTTTACAAGTTTGACTGTTTCCTTGGTCCCTGGACCCATGAGCCAGTCCACTTTTATCCCTGGGGCACTCACACAATCACAATCAATTGAATTCCCTTAAATTTTATGGCACCTTACCTTGACAAAGCACTTTTAACAAATCATTTTTGACAAATCGTTTCTATTTGGAGCCTCATTTATAGCCAGCCCTGTGACATCTTTAGGGCAGGATTTTTATCCCCACCATGCAGATGGGAACCCTGAGGCACAGATTTCTATGGGACTGTGGATCTCACTGGAAGCCACTCAGGAGCCCACTGTCACCTTCTAGATCACTTGACAGGGCTAGGCAGCTCTGTTCACCATGATTCAATTCTATCGCCTCTGCTGGCACCCCAGTGGCAGGGTCCAAAATGGCAGGATCCCTTCAGCATTGGCCTGCTCAATTCTTGGGCCTGAGGTGCTCAGACTGCCCCCCCATGATCGAACTTCTCCTGGCTCTAGTCACCCAGTGAGATGAATTTGGACACGCCCCAATGCTTGTATATGCTGAATGAAATCTGTGTCTGTATTTTATGGGGGGTGGGTAGGGTAGGGGATCCATCTGCTTTTTGTCACCATCATCTGAAAAGGGGAAATATATAAATAAAGATATCAGCAAAGCATTCAAGGTGTGGTTGGTTCCTTTGGTGTTCAAGTTTGCTCTCAGCTCAGGTTTTAAAGTCCATGACCCAAGTTTTGTCTGTTCCCCTGTCTTAGCCGTAACTCCCTGACCTGCCAGGCATGTGCCAAGTACCCTTTCCTCAGTAAGTAGTGGAATACAAAAGAAAGAGCACCTTTACTGATTCCCTGACTTATTCCTATGCCTCTGTTTCCTCCTGTTCCTTTTGCTTTGCCCATCAGTGTAGTCCACAACTTGGGCTGGAAGGTTGCTAGCTACACCAAATAAAAATGGAGATGCTATATCACAAAGTTAAGGATATTTGTCTCCTGGAATACTATCAATCAATAGTGGAGTGGGATCCGATTCCAGAAATCCTAATGCCCTGGCTTGGTGGACAGCAGTTCTAGTTAATTCACCTTTCAAAAGGAGACTCTCTAAAAGAATGTTGGGAAGGTTTGGCTCTGACATCCTGTGACACTTCAAACTCTAAGGAAACTCAAACAATAACAAGAACCAAAGAGGAGACTAAAATGGTGTCTGAACAGCTGTCATAAAGTTCTTAGAATGATGCTCAACCACTTTCCATATAAAAATATTCACATCTTTACTAGTGTATTCTGATATAATAACTCTCAACAAATAACAACAGTTATGGAAAAGGGGAAAGTTTTTGTTGACTCACTTTTATTTACATTAGAAAGATGAAGGAGAAAAATGATAGCCTGCTTCTTGAACAAAGTAGGCATACAAATTCGTGAGCACTCACACTTAAGTTCATTTTAAAAAATAAATAGTGCAAACCAGATTCTTTAATCATATTGCAATAAAGTTTAGAAATACAAAAAAAAACTATACCATTTTGAAATTTTAGAAAGCTCACATAATGAGTTCTTTAAAAATGAGGAAATTGAAACCATAATTGGGTACAGATCTACAAAATAAAATTAATGAAGAAAACACTACTATTAAAACCTGTGGGATGCAGCCAACATTGCCCTTACAGAAAAATTCATAATTTAAACATTTCAATACAACTGAAGACAAATGAGTTAAGCATTGAAGACTAGAAACTGGAAAAAAGATAAAAACGTTGCAGTTGCACTTTAGAAAAGTTTGGGGGGAAGAATAATTTTAACATAAAAAATATATTGCGAATTGGTTAAGCATTTGAAAAACAAATCTGTGTCACTACTTCTCTTTTAATATCTAACCTACAGATGAATCAATTAAAAGCTTTATAGGAAACGTAAATGTTACTCTACAATAACATGGGTCAATATGTTCATATTCTTGGGATGAGAAAAGTCTTCCCAAGTGTGACATAAAACACAAGAAACTATAAAGGAAAGATTGAAAAATGTGTCCATACTAAGAAATGATAACAAAAGTCAAAAAAGTATCTAGCAAAACAATGTAACAGGTCAGTTTTGGTGGCTAGTGGGGGGCAATCTCAGATCAAGATTAAGATGCAGGAAGTTGATAGGGAAGTGTGATCAGCACCTTTGGGGGAAGTGTAGGAAGCAGTCAGGTGAAGGAAAAATGTGCTACCATGCATTCATAAGGACCTCAGCGGGACACAGGGTAACTCAGGAGTCATAGGGTTGGTTCTTCCAAATTGTCACATATCAGGGCAAAGGCATAGGCCCATAAACCCCCTATTTGGCTATGAGCATGAACTTGGAAGGGACATGAAACAGGGTATGACTGAGAGACTCAGCTGGAGGCTGTATGCCTCTTGACCATCTCAGCAGCTGGAGAAACAAACTGTGCTGAAGAGGGAAAAGTATAGGTGGTGCACCACAGCATCCACTGTAGGTCATCCTCACCTTGCTCAGGCTCATGTGCTTCACAGAAACAAATTCTAGAGCAACTCTCCCATGCCTATGTTATGATATATAAGACTAGTGAAACATACCACACCCCTCCCACTGTAGCTGATCTTGAAACCTGTGTTGGTCAGCTTTTCACCATCATGACAAAATACCTGAAAAAGAACTTAAAGGAGTAAGATTTATCTTGGCTCATGATTTCAGAGGTTTCAGTCTATGGTCATCTGGCTCCATTGCCTTTGGCCTGAGTCAAGGCAGAATATCATGGCAGCAAGAGCATGTGGTGGAGGGAAGAGCTCACCTCACAGCAACCAAGAAGCAAAGAAAGGAGGGAGAGAGGGAGGATGGGAGGGAAAGAGAAAGAGAAAGGGGCCAGGGACAAGATATATACACTTCTAGGACGTGCCTCCCAGTGACCTACTTCCTCCAAATAGGCCTCATCTACTACAGTTTGCATCACCTTTTAGAAAAATAGTCCATTCAATTATCCAATCACTTACCCAAATCCCTATCTCTGGATATTGCTGAATTGGGAACAAGCCCTCAACACATTAGCATTTGGGAGACACTCAGATCGAAACGATAACAAGAACTTAATTGTTATGCATCATTGTTATTCTCCACTGAAACCTTCATTCTAGGAGGACCTGAGTCTCTGGACAACTTGCCCATTCTTCTCAAGCTATGGCTGGTTGATTTGTCATTTCCAAAGTCTACTTAATTGGACACCAATCGTATTCTTGCCTCCCCTGTTGTATAGCCTTCCTGAGGAATAAGACCAATTGCTTCTGTCAGGATGGTGATTTGTTTTCTTTTGACTGGTAGAACACAACCAGGAAGTGGCCAAGGATAAAAATTTGATAGGACTCTTGTGTTGCCCCCTGGTAAAGGCACTGGGGGCTAAGAGCTCTAAAACTGGGACCCAGAATTATTAGAATGGGAAGCATAAATTTTCGAAGTGGGTCACCAAGAGTTATATAAGCAAAGAAACTCCTACTTATACTCTTTTGTTTCTAGACCTGTGTATTCTACCTTATATGGTCATTCATTTAGGGTGCATAATGCTTTCCGATAGTGGCATTCTACTCTCTCAGAGTATCATCTCCAAGCTGGTACCTCAGCTGTGCCTCCATCACATCGTTTCATCATTCTGTCTGGCCAGCAGTTTCTGTGTGGGGTGTTAGTAATAAGACCCCAGGTCCTATGTCCAATGTTGTATGTCTTTGGCTGGAACGTGGATATATGTATCCAACCCAATGCGCATAAAATCATATCTCAGTGGATCAAACCCTATGGCACTACTGTATATTCTAGCTGAGGGCCTTTAGTAAGGAAAAGAAACCCCACATCCAGAATTTGTGTTGACTCCAGTCAAGATGAATCATTGCCCCATCCAGTTTTGAAGAGGCTCAATGCAGTCATTATGCCCCCAAGTGGCTTATGGGTATACTACTGGTCTCTTTTGTGGTCCAGGACAATAGCTAAATCAGTCTTGAGAGTAGACTATTGTGCCAACTTATAACCTTCAACCCTGCCGTTATAGTAGGATTGCTAAAAATGGCAAGTACAGGACTTCCAGTTACATTTGAATTTCAGATAAATTACAAATAAATTTTAGCATAAGTATGCTTCATTCGAGGTCACACTGTCCTTGGGCTGTTCCTAACCCAGGACTGAGCACAGCAAAGGGACTAGAGTATGGACATTCTGTCAAATGTAGGACTCTCCAACAAATACTCTTTGTACCAGAGCCCTCATAGACCTGGCTGACTGTTTTGCCAGATCTACTCTGCAGTCTGAGGTTTTACCTTCAATTCCTCTTTGCTTCTCTCTCCTTTCAGGTGTCAGAACTCATTCCCACGTAAAAGTTCTTCCTACCTACTTCTGCTCCTTCTTCCATTATCCTTCATAGACACTTTCCCCCAGTAATTCCCCTGCTCTTCTAGCCCCATCCTGGCATGTTTCCAAGATGACCTTAACTTTAATCAGAGTTGAATCCAGTCATTATAATTGGGGAAGTCCTAGGTTTGATAAAGGAAGAAAGAGATTATACCCTGGATAAGTTATAAAAGTTAGCTGTCCTACATTAATAGAAGTCAGGGAAGTAGTACTGGAACTTGAATTTGAGAACTCTTTATAAAGAGGGCTAGAACATAAAATATATAACCAGAAATCTACTGACATGGGGATAGTTTCTCAAGACATGAGATTTAATCCTGGCAAGAAACCCACAGGATGGGAAAAAATATCTGTTAGGGTGGCTCTTTCTTGCAACACAATGGTGAGAATATACTATGATTATACCCCCACTCTTTCCCCAAAGGGTTTTCCAGCTGCTTACTTATGTGACTGTTCACTTGAGAGACAGAAGGATACCCAGAAATTTCAAGAACTATTGAACACAAAAATTTGATTTAAATTGATACCATAAGACCAAAGTACCATTAGACTTCTCTGTTAGAGTGAGAACTTATGTAGACCAAGTAATAAATAATTCCTGACTAGAATACCATTGTAAGTGTGTTCATCGTGTCCACAGATCAATTTAGTAGTTACCTTTCCAGTCTTGGGGTACGTACTTGAACTTGATATACCTAGAAGTTGAAGTAACTTCCACATTGAGCTCCTGATATGTGGATAACAGCTATCATGCTGGAAAGACCAGGTAGGTGGAAACCTCTAAAAATGCCCTCCCCCAGTGAAGATAGTAAATTAAAAACAATATTGTAAACCAGGTAAGGAAAATTAGTCTTAACATTAAAGATATTATCATGATATTTCCACTTAATTAATCAATATGATGATTAATTGTTGTCCCTGAAAAAAATTAGACTGATACTAGATACTAACTATAGTTGCCAAGGTTTTCATAGAATTCCAGGTCACAGCTGCTGTTCAATATTGTTTCTCGAGTAGGTTAATAAAGCCTCAGGTACATGGGATACAGCAATTGATTTTGCAAATGTCTGTTTTTCCTTTCCAATTAGAAAAAAGGATTGAAAACAGTGGACAGGATATGAATATTTATTTATAATTTTCCCAAAAGCTATGTTAATTCTCACACCCCTAGTCATTATATAGTCACAAAAGATCTAGGCTGTCAGTATATTATTTTAAAAAAACACTGTTATTTGTTATACTGTCAGCATAATACCAGACAGTAAAGAATGTTTTAGTCAGCCTTTTGTTGCTGTGACCTAAGGACATGATAAGTTCAATGTAGAGGAGAGGAATTTTATTTGGGGCTCCTGTTTCAGAGGTCTCAGTCCATAGATGACTGTTGCTGCCTGAAGCACTTGGAGCAACGGAGCCGCGGGAAGAAGTTCAGAGGCAAACTGGAGACAAACAGCTTTTTATTCTGATAACTTTTCTCTCTGGTTCTAACAACGACTAACACACGCCACACACACACACCACCAAAATGGCGCTGACCCGATCAGCAATTTCGGCCAAGTCACTCGAGATCCTGGGACAAGTCCCGTGAGACTACGGAAGGCGACAATGCCCAAATCTCCACGGCTCATAGTCAACCGCATTTCAAGTCATCTCCCCAAACAGGGCTCCTGCAGATGACCTACTCCATAGCCCTGTGCTGGAGGTGAGGCAGAACATTGTGGGAAAAGGGAAGGCAGAGGAAAGCAGCTCAGAACATGGCACCAGGAAAGCAGAGAGAGAGAGAGAGAGAGAGAGAGAGAGAGAGAGAGAGAGAGAGAAAGAGAGAGAGAGAGAGAGCTTCACTCACTAGGGATGAAATATAAACCCAAAGACGTGCTCCCAGTGACCTACCTCCTCCAGTCACACTCTATCTCTCTATCGGCCTCCAGTTACCACCCAATTAATCCATGCAAGTGGATTAATGCAATAATCAGGTTACAACTCTTATAATTGAATCATTTCACCTCTTAATATTCTTGCATGGTCTCACGCATGGGCTTTTGGTATGTACCATATATCCAAAACATAACAAAGAATAAGAGGCAGCCAGCACACTGGAGACCTCAGTAGGACACAGTTACTTCAGAGAGTATGAGATAAACCCTAAGAAGATCCAGGGACCTGATAATTCAGTGAGGTTCTTAAGGGATCAGTAGTCAGAGGCATGCCAGGATGTCTCCTCCAAAGTAAAAGACAAATCTCTACATCTTTAGTTCCTTTGTGTGATAGGGACCACACAAAGGAATTGATGCATCTGATAGGCCTCTTTGGGTTCTGTGTTAAAAATGTCCCATCCCTAGGATAACTGTTCTGTCCCTTACATTCAGTGACACAGGAGGCTGAGAGATTTGAGAGAGCCCCAGAGCAAGAGAGAGAAGTGTAGCAGGGCCAGGCTGCATTGCTAGCAGCTCTTGGACCATCATGTCCAACAGACCCTGTGCTGTCAGAGGTGTCAATGGTAAGAAAGGGTGCAGGGTAGGGTTTAAGGTCAGCCCCCATGGGAGAATGCCATGCAGACCCAGGGGTTCTGGAGTACAGCTATGCCCTCTGCATCAAAAAAAGTATATGACTTTCTAGATACAGCATATGGTAAGCTCCTGGGTCCTGGTAGAGATAACACTTGACCATGGAATACCAAGTAACTATGTGTATGGAAGCTGGTTGCTATCAGATACACCAACTCTTAAAGACAGAGCCAATAATTGTCCTTACTAAATTCAGCCTGAGCATCACCAGAGAGCAAGAGTAAACACCAGAGAAGTAGTCCAAACACCTATATTATACGTATGCTAGCTCTCCTCCATCAGCTTGCACCAATAGTTAACTAGAAAATCCTATACAAATAGCTAAAGAAAGAGGAAAAAAGCCTAGGCTTTGTAGACAGTCAAGTTCAACAGTAGGTGTGGAGATGGCAAATTTTTCTGTGTGGGTGGAGCTGCTGTGTGCAGTGGGTACCTCATCATTAACTTTGTGTGAAAGAAGTAAAAAAAATACATATGACTTTCTAGATATAGCTTATGGTATGCTCAATACATATATATCGAAAACTAGTCAAGGGAACATGCCTTTTTAAAAATTTTTTGATTTATTGAAATTGTTGTATATATAACAGTAGCATGCATTACAATTCATAATACACATATAGGGCACATTTTTACATATCACAGATTGTATACAAAGTATATTCATATTATTCATGTCTTTAATCATGCAAGGGAACATGCCTTTTTATTGAGCTGTCCCTAATCCTCCTGACCATCCATACTTGGTTTATTTTAGTTGTACAGATGAAGCAGAAACCTTTGAATGTTCTACTATAAAGTCCTCTTTTTATTTATTTATTTATTTATTTGTTTGTTTGTTTATTCATTATTTTGGTACTGGGAATTAAACTGAAGGGTGGTTTTCCACTGAGCCATATCCCAGTTCTGTCTATCTATTTAAAATTTAGAAACAGCATCTCATTGTGTTGCTGAGGTTGGCTTTGAACTTGTGATCTTTCTGCCTCAGCCTCCCACGGAGCTGTAATTACAACCATGTGCCACCATGCCCAGTGGAAATCTTCCTTTCATTAACTATCTCCATAGCCTTCTTCATGTCATAACCCTGGCTGCTATGCTGACCTCATTGTTCATTCTGATAGTTATACCCCTTTTGCTTATGATTATTTCATCACCTGATCTCTATTATTATGGGGGTCCTATTGTTGCTAATAGGAAACTGTATTTTAATAGCCACCCCAACTTTCAGATAGCCATAACTGAACTTTTTAAAAGTTGCTGGTAATTCTCTCATGAGTTCATTTCTTATTATTTTCATAAACAGAGCAGTGTGCTCCTGGCTCTCACATAGTCATTTGGGTGAATTTTCTGGCCTGTGATAAAGGATATCTAACTTTTTATGTCAATTTGCCTCAGTTTTTTAATCCCTCCTTCCACTGTCTGTATTGACAGGTCTGGCATTTCAAGTTGACTTTTTGTATGGGCCATCGCTTTTACCATGGTTTTAAAATCCATGCTAGCCGGGCGCGGTGGCGCACGCCTGTAATCCCAGCACTTGGGAGGCTGAGGCAGGACGATCGCGAGTTCAAAGCCAGCCTCAGCAATGGCGAGGCACTTAGCAACTCAGTGAGACCCTGTCTCTAAATAAAAACACAAAAAATGGCTGGGGATGTGGCCCAGCGGTGAAGTGCCCCTGAGTTCAATCCCCGGTACCAAAAAAATAAATAAAAATAATGTTAGTGAAATAAAAGGGTTTATTGGGGTGCCACATGGGCAAGGGTAGGGAAAGGAAGGGAAGGGAAGTGGGGTTAGGGAAGGGATGGAGGGGAATAGGGACAGGCAGGAACGGAGAGCAGGAACAAAAGGCGGCAGGAACAAGGAGAAAGGGACTGCAAGAACAGGGGGCTGGCTTAAATAGAGTAGGGGCCATAAAACCCCCTTGGAGTGAATCCTTGTCCTATAGGCCAGCAGAGGTCATGGGGGGAGGTAGTGGTAGTGGACAAGGGACTTGCTGGTCAGGTTTTTGGTCACGCTGAGGATCCTGGGAGCTGTAGTTTTTCACAAGGCACCTGGGGAGGTGTGGCCTTCTGCCTGGGAGGTGCAGCCTCTGCCTAGAATCCAACAAATAAAATCCATGCTAACAGCATGTTAACACTCTTTCCTAGGGACCTTGCCACACTGTTATATATTGTATAGCTTGATAGTACCCCCATGCCTATAAAGTCTCCCTTACCCAGTGTTATGCTTTGCCTCTAGTGATCCAATGCTGTCAGAATCCAGTCCCATGAATACTTCTCATAGCTTTTGGTAGCATATGTTAGCTAAATCTTGTGGCACCTTTGGACTATAGTTTTTTTCATCTATTAGCAGATTCATCACTTCCCTGACCAGGATTACTATGTCTTACCCATAGTTACTGCTATAATATGTTTTTATCACCCCAGGATAATTTGTTTACCCCCCTCATTTCTCAAACTCCTAATATTGTGCCTACCATGCACTCCCTTTCATTGTTATACTACCTCAATTTACTCCTAGTATATGTTACCCATTGCACTGCTATCCTACCACGTGTTCTACTCACTAGCAGTGATGATGTTCCCTTTTCAAGCCCCCATGTAGGTTATGTGAGGTGATCCAACCAAAATTTTGTTTTTGACTTGGATTTATAAAACTATTCCTGGCACTTCCTTGCTGGTTGGATTCTCCAGAAAGCACTCTGAGTTGAAGAACTGCATGTGAGAAGTGCATTGGAAACTACTCTCCAGATCAACATTTGGGTGGGTAAGTAAAGAAGCAGAATTAGAAAAAGAACTTGAACTGTGATGTATTGATTATAAAAGCCTCAGAAAATCCCATAAAGAGCATTGAAGTTCAGAAAAACCTTCACTGAGACAAAGGAATCAGGCCTTTATATCCCCACATTGAACAGTATTAGCTGCAAGATACCCCAGAAAGGAAGTATGGTTTGGGAAATTTGACTATTTAACTCTGGGTAATCTCTGGAGAGGAGCTCAGGTAAGACCCTTCATCCACATTCTTGGCATCTGGGAGAAGGAATGTTTCAGTCATGAGGGGGTGGAGACCAGTGCATTCACATCCACTTAACGCACGGTTAGAATGTTAGAAACACAAAAACAAATTGTGAGTTATTTGCACTAAGGGTTAATGACTAAACTATCAGTGATTTAATGAAATTACAAACAAAAGGCAAAAGCCACAAATAGAATATTGGGCAAAGGACATGAAAAGGACATTCATGGGCTGTGGGTGTAGCTCAGTGGTAGAGCTCTTACCTAGTGTGTGAGTGACCCTGAGATCAGTTCTCAGCAGCAGCACACACACACACACACATACACTAGAGAGAGAGAGAGAGAGAGAGAGAGAGAGAGAGAGAGAGAGAGAGAGAGAGAGAGATGTATTTAGTGAGGATAAAAGAAATAAATAGTACCCAGTATTAGGAGACGTGTCATGAAATGGGCACTCTAATGGTTGTATAAATTGATGCAAACTTTCTGGAAGACTATATAGCAATATGTATCAAAATGCAAAATATGCACAACTTTGAACCTAGTGTATTACACTTCTAATAAATCAACTCATGGAGATTATAGGACAAATGAGAGAAGATATACATATATGAACTATACATCACAGCCTTCTGTTTAAGAGGGGGCATTAGAATGACTTAATTTTCCATCAAGAGACTAGTAATTTGAATCCATTTATGGTACATCCACACAAGGTAATTCAGGTAATTCTCTGTAGTTATTTAAAAAGTCTAAAATACATTTATATTGACATGAAAGATAGTCACAGAATTATTAATTGAAAGAGTCAGATTGCAGTGTTCTCAGTTTAGTATTATATCATTGAAATAAAGTGTTACTATGAATAAATTCTATATTTATATATTTTAACTTGGTTATTTATAATTTTCTATATTATTTTTATTTTCTACAGGAGGTATGCATTTTCTTTAGAACCAGAAATAAATTAACTTCATGATTATCATAACCATAAAACAAAGTAGAAAATGTATCAAAGGACAACTTCAAACTATCGGCACAGTGAGAAAAGCAAGAAACAAGTATATATAGAGAGGAAATTTTTTTAAATCTAGAAAAAGGAAATGATTCAAAATGTATAGTATTCTGCACCAGATTATTTATTGTAAGGGCAAATATAGTATAGAATTATGAAGAATAATATAAGTGATGTTCATAAGACAACTTTGAGTTACAAAGAAAATATTAAAACCCATTTAACAATGTCTGATAAGGAAGACAAAGAATGTATACTTTTCAAGTAAAGTTTCTGCCCAGATAGTTAAAACAGAAGCAAGCTTAAGTTTTGTCACAAATACCCTGTTGTGCAACTTCTCTTTCCCATAAGTGTTAGAAATATTTGGGGTGGGGCTGCAGAACTTTTAAAAGTATATAATTTGGCAATAAGAAACTCTTGATGAATGCGATTCAATGATATCCCGGAGTATCATGCATCATGGCCAATTTAATAATATTGGATGTTAAGTTTATTTTTCTTTTACATATTTGCATGTAGCAGATATAAATAAAGACTAACACAACTGAGTTATATCACTAGACTGAATACCAAAAAGCTCCATTGCTTTCACTGTTATGATTTCTAAAATAGTGAGCAGTAGAAATATTAATAAGTAGCCACCTCTTGAATAAAATATTAAGTTAACTCCTGATTTTTCATGTGTGTAGAAACCAAAAACATTTAAATCACTAAATATTTTCAGGTTCCAAATGCTGATCAACTGGCATGAAGTTGCTTTGGAATTATTATTATTGTTATTATTTTTCATGGAGAACAAGTAAAGAAATTCTGCATGCTGGTGGTAAAATAAAGGAAAAGTCAAGACAAAAAGATAACAACCTCAGAGAAAGTTCTCCATCTGAAGAATCAGGATCTGATTTGAGAGCTAAATGAATAACATCTTGGTTGTCTGAGAGGGTAGAACTATGAGAAAAGCCAGCCTAACCACGTCATAGTAGGTTAGATCAGGAAATCTCAGGGAAGGTCCATGTTTGCTCCTCTTGGTAAAAGGCTAAGAGTCATTGAGAAGTGCTTCCCATGGTATCTCTCTCACTTGTGATTTTATAAGGTTAATATCCTCTATTTTTCCCTGAACCTGGCAACTTGCAACCTCCAAAACTAACTGGAGACGGGGGAAGATCCATGAAACTAGGCTGAGAAGATCAAGACATCTTCAGTACTCCAGGCAGGTTTCAATGAAGACAGCTATGGATTCATGCCAGTCTTGTATGATTTCTGGAACCAATACCTATAAGATTCTAGAAATGTAAACAGTAGGAAGAATTGAGCCTCCTTGGAAAAGTTGAGATTGGCACAGAACTGTGCAGAGGGAAGTCTTGACAACCTCAACAGCATTATGAATATGTTACATACTGACTTTTGCATTTCATACAACAAAATGACATCTGCCTTTGTACTTTGAGAAAAAGACAACTCGTTAATGCTCTCTATAAGTCATGCATATTAGTTTGAAAGGGCTTCTATAACAGAGTACCATGGCCTACAGGGATTAAACCACAGAAACGTATTGTTTCACAGTTCTGAGAACCAGAAATCCAAGATCAAGGTATCAGCAGGAATGTTTTTTTGAAGCCTTTCTCACTGGCTTGTAGATCACTGTCTTCTCCCTGGGTCTTCACATTATTTTTTTATGTCATCTCGCCTTTTCCTAAAGACACCAGTTGTATTGGATTAGAGTCCACCCTAAAGAAGTATTTTAATTGATCACCTCTTTAAAAGACCTATCTCATATTATACTTGTAGAGCACATTTTTACATCTCTCTGATTATATACAAAATTGTGCTGTCATTTCTAACAACTTAGAATAAAAAATAAATTAAAATAACAACAACAACAATAAATGCTGGCGAGGATGTGGGGGAAAAGGCACACTATTACATTGCTGGTGGAACTGCAAATTGGTGCAGCCAATTTGGAAAGCAGTATGGAGATTCCTAGGAAAACTGGGAATGGAACCACGATTTGACCCAGCTATCCCACTCCTTGGCCTATTCCCAAAGGACTTAAAAACAGCTTACTACAGGGACACAGCCACATCAATGTTTATAGCAGCACAATTCACAATAGCTAGATTGTGGAACCAACCCTGATGCCCATCAGCTGATGAATGGATAAGGAAACTTTGGTATATATACACAATGGAACACTACTCAGCACTAAAAGAGAATAAAATCATGGAATTTGCAGGCAAATGGATGGAGTTGAAGAAATTAATGCTAAGTGAAGTTAACCAATCCCAAAAAACCAAAGGTTGAATGATCTCTTTGATAGGAAGATACTAACTTATAAAGGCAAGAGAGAGGGGATGAGAGGAATGAAAGAACTTTAAATAGAACAAAGAGGGGGGAGGGAGAAGAGGGGGCAAGGGGATAGGAATAATGGCAGACTGAGTTATCCATGATTACCCTAAATACATGTATGAAGACACAATTGTTGTAAAAATACTTTATCTTAAACCAGCAACATGAAAAATTGTGCTCTTTATATGTAATATGAAATGAAATGTACTCTGAAAACGTGTATAACAAATTAGAATAATAAAAAAATTTTTTTAAATAAAAAAATAAAAGACCTATCTCCAAAGATAATCACATTATAAGGTTCTGGGGATTAGGATTTCAATGTATGAATTTCAGGAAAGACAAAATTGACCCTATTATATTATCTATCTATGAAGCTTCAACTATATGTGTGAACCAAATGTATGAGGCACACTTTCCCTTAAGCCCAGGTCTAAACTACATAGGAAAGCAATGAGGGGACACAGGGAAACATTTACACTTCTCCCCACTCAGACTACTCATTCCTTCTCTGTGTGAGGACCTTTAGTACACTCCAGGCTATCACAAAGACCCCGAAAATTAGTTATCTCTGTTTAATAACTTTCCAGAATTGTGAGAACACAATGACAAAAATTACCTTATAGCAGCCCTCAAGTTGTTCATTGTCATATAGATTTCTAAAACAAAGAAAAGCAATGGAAGAGGGGAATGGACAGAAACAAATATTCAGGCCTTTCAAAACGGGGAGAATCCAGTGCCTTCCAGGACAAATGCTTCCCCTGAAGCTGAGGAACCCAGGCCCTAAGAATGATGTATTTGAAGAACTTGACTAACTGAGATATAGATGACTTTATCAGCTCAACATTGTTATCATTACAATTGGAGTCCATCAAAAGTCCTTTAGTAACTCACTCTCAGAGAAAGAGGCTTTTGCAAAGATTTTATTTTATTTATTTATTTATTTATTTTATTTTTTTGTGGTACTGGGGATTGAACTCAGGGGCACTCGACCACTGGGCCACATCCCCAGCCCTTTTTTGTAATTTTATTTAGAGACAGGGTTTCACTGAGTTGCTAAGTGCTTCGCCATTGCTGAGGCTGGCTTTGAACTCGCGATCCTCCTGCCTCAGCCTCCCAAAGTGCTAGGATTACAGGCGTGCGCCACCGCGCCTGGCTTTTTGCAAAGATTTTACAAGCTCCAAAATTAAGATTATTTTCAATGTTCTTGTCAATACTTCCACCCTCCTAGGATAACAGCCACTCATAAGCTATGGGAGGGGGCTGGGATTGTAACTCGGTGGTGGAGCGCTTGCCTAGCATGCATTTGTTCCTTAGCACCACATAAAAATAAACAAAATAAAGGCATTCTGTCAATCTACAACTACAAAAAAATTAAAAAACAAAATAAGCTATGGGAGGAGGGCAGCTGGCTGCTGGCTGAATTATGAGGTCTGCTGTTGCAATTTTTGCCCTTTTGCCCTCTTCTAATTTTGTGAATGGACCATGACCAGATTTCTGTGTGCCTCATGCTAAATTACCATAATCTTCAACGCTCCTATCAAATAAATAGAAATACATATATTCTTCCACTTCCCCACATATAGTCTTTTTATAGGGAATGGGATGTATGAATGTACCCAAGATCTGGGGACAAGTTGAATTACTCAAGGCATCCTGACTTAACTAGCTGGGAAGGCTAGCTACAGAAAGTCAGAAAGGAGAAGCCTGACACTCTTTGGCTATCGTACCTTGAAGAGTTTGGAGACAAGGTGTCATATTTGGAGTTTTGAGTCTGAGTAAATTTTCAATTTCATTTAGATATTAGAAGTCTATATAATTAGTAATAATACATCTGTAAAGGAGAAAAACTATCATGTGATTTCAGGAAGGGTATCCTGGAACTGGTTGGTGAAGAGCAAAACCAGGGCCAGACCAATGGTCCCAAATGTAGTTTTCATGGCCAGAGTATATTAAGTGTTAGAGGCTAGTTTAGCCTCTTGACATCCTTGTCACAGATAAGCCTAATTTCTGTGACATGGCTTTGTTTTCAAATAAGATCATAAATTTTGTCATTCAAGAGATAAACATTGAGCTCCTACTGTGTGTCAGAACTTATGTATAAATGATATGGGGTAGAGCAATGGAATTAAGGATTTTCTGGGAGCTGGGCAGGTCCCTTTTATACTGAGAGTTCATTGAAGAGGCCATTGGAGAAGTGTCTGAAAGTGAGGAAGTATGTTATATAGGGTATCCCAGACACAGGAAACAGGAAGTGCAAAAGCCCTGAGGCAGGGTCATACCTACTGTAGAAGATGTGTAGCATAGATACCAGGGTGGTTGGACTGACTGAACTGAACCATAGGATGAGTAATTAAAGGGATCATAAAGGTAGAGGGAAGTCTGATAATTATACAGAGATTTTATACAGACATTCCCAGAGAAACAGAATCAATAGGAGATTATATATATATAGGGGGGGATATGGTTGGGGAGGAAGGTAAGAGGGGTGGAGAGAGGAAAAGATGAGAGAAAGTCAGATAAATGTACTTATGTGATTATGGAAGTTCAGCAGTCCCACAATATGCCATCAACAAGCAGAAAGCCCAGGGAAGCTAGTGGTATAGTTTCAGTCTAAGCTGTTGAAGGACTAAGAATCATTGGAGCCAATGATGTAAGTCCTGGTCCAAACATAAAGCATGAAACAAAGAGCACCAAGTTCAGAAAGCAAAAGAAGATTTAAGTCTCAGATCAAGGAGAGAGAGAAAATTCACCATTCTTCTAGCTTTTGTTCTATTTGGACCCTCAAGGATTTGATGATGCTTACAAACATTGGTGCAGGAAGTGTGCTTTATTCAATTTACTGATTCAAGCACTAATCTCTTCTGGAAACAGTCTCACAGACATACCCAGAAATAATATTTAACCAGCTATTTTGGCATACCTTAGCCCAATCAAATTAACTCATAGGATTAACCACCATAATCTGCTTGTCATTTGTAAGGAAGTTGGCTAGTCTTCTGAGTGTGAGGGCACTTGAAAAGAGAAAAGACCTGATCTGACTTAGTTTTTTTAAAGGACACCCTAATCCAGTGTTAAAATTAATCTGTGATATCATTTAGGAGACTAATGCACTATTCCAGGCAAGAGTTCATGGTGGCTGGGGCTAGGATAAAGTAGACCCATTATAGGAATATTGTTAAGGTTATATTATTGTAAATATTACAATAATATTTGTGGATAGATTGGATAAGATTGAACAGGATTCTGCAGGAGACACTTTTGCCTTCCTTCACTGACTCAATTAGATTCTATTTTCACAAAGAAGCACATCTGAGTTCCAAGTCAGAAACAGAACTCAAGGACTCCTATATTTCTCAATTTATACCCTTGGAAATGTAAGATCTGAGAATAGATACTGGAACTCTGATGGTTGCCTTTTCCCACAGTGCAAATTCAGTAGAGTTCAACTTATACACTCTAAGTTTGAGCTTAATAGCCATATGGCATGCTTAATTCTTTGATAAATGTAGTTTTTCATGGACTCCAGTAAAGCCGATAGGGAAGTGAATTAAAAGCAGAGAAGTAAAACCCTCAGACAGATAATTCCAACTATGTAAGTATGAACTCATGTGGAGAATGTAGCTTTATAGTTTCTGCAAGGTTAATTTAAGGAAAAGACTTGAAATTTGAAGGAAATTATATTAAATGGACAAGGAGGTAGCTCAAAGGACATGATAGTCCCATGTAGCACTTCCCAAAAGGTGGAATTAGTTCTTCAAGGACTCAGGCACAGTAAGAGTAACACAGTAGGTGTATTATTTATCAGAAATGAACTTGTAAAAATTTAGGAGCTCCTATAAAAATAATATGATTGCCTGAAAAGTGGAGACCCAGTTTTGATGTGGATTTTAAATCTGTCTCATGGTTTAATAACTGAGTAACAGCATGCTGCAATGATGTCAGTTAGGTGTCTCTTATTTTAATATCACCAAGTCTGACTCACTGCAAGGGAAATATTAACAGTAAGCTATGTGGTGTTCAAAATACAAATCCTGGGCTGGGGTCATAGCTCAGTGGTAGAACATTTGCCTAGCACATGTGAGTCGCTGGGCTCTATCCTTAACACCACATAAAAATAAATTAAGTTACTTTGTCCATCTACAACTAATTTTTTAAAAATTCAAACCCAGCCTGTTAGAGCAAAGTGGTATTAACTCCATGCCAGGAAACACTGGATCTTTATGAGGTAAGTAATCGTGTTATGCTTTTATACCTTGATTTGATACCTATATAAGAAAAGAGGCAAACATTTTAGGTGGTTTCCAAATTAAAAGCAGACTTCGTGTCAAAAACCCACAGAAAGAAAATCATTCAAGCACTTAATCTTTGAAGAAGAATGGGAAAAGAATACTGACTTTTGGCCCTGTAAAACTCTACTAAATAAAAAATGAAGAGAAAAGATCATCTTCCTGCATGACAGTATATACAACTCTACTGACCTGTTCCCTGGTAAAATTGGTGAAAAGTATGAAAAAAGAACCAGTTGAAGTGTCCATAAATTGTCTTAGGATGAAGAGAATATGAATATACATTTATTCAAGAACATATAAAATATAATGTATGAAAGATGAGAGTCTATGATATTTAAATCTTCATTTGCACCCCTTTGAACTCCCAATTCAGGGAGACAGAAACTTGAGACATAGAAGATAACAATAATGACAACAACAGAGAATAAGAAAGGGCAATTAAAACAGACTCAGAGTTCTCAGGTTTAGTAGTTATTAGCTACACATTTAAAACAGACATGTTTAATATGGTCAAGGAACTTATGTTAATCAGCTTTCTAATACTGTAACAAAATACCTGAGAAAATCTTCTCGGAAAGAGGAAAGATTTGTTTTGGCTCACAAATTTTAGAGGTTTCAGTTTGCAGTTAGTTGGCTCCAGACCTTTTGGACCTGGAGAAAGGCAGTATATCATTGCAAAATCATGTGGCAGAAGAAGCTTTTCAATTCATGGCAGCTAGGAAGTGAGAGAGAAAATGGATAAGTCAGGGTCCTAAGCTCCCAGCACCCCTTCTAAGGGCATGCTCCTAATGACCTAGATTCTTCCCATGAGGGTCCACCTCTTAAAGTTTCCACTACATTTTCAACAGTGCAACAGGCTGAGGAGCAAGCCTTTATCACATGGGCCTATCTAGAATGAAGTAGAGATAAAATGATGAAAAAAATACCCAAGATAGGCCAAGAAACATAAAGAATATTTGGGGAAGATATAACAGTGTAAAAATAATTCAGTACAAGAAGATAAAGAGGATAGGGCAGATATAATATCTAAAGAGATGCTATATAACAACTTTTCCACAATAACCAAGGACATTAATCCTCAGATTTGAAAAATTCTATGAACACAACAAGATAAAATGCATTAAATTTATTCTGAGAATATTATAATTAAACTGCTGCAGAAGCAACTCAAAAGAAATAATTTGAGGTACACAGAAGAAGTAAAGCAGATTATTTTCAGGTATTACTTTTCTGTGGCTATTGTAACAAATTGTCACAAACTGGGTAGCTCAAAACAAAACAACTATATTCTCATAATTCTTGAGGTTAGAAGTATCACTGGGTGAAATCTAACAGGGCTGCGCTCTCTATATGAGACTCCTAGGAGAGAATCTGTTCTTGTCTCTTTCAGGTTTGGGTGGCAACTAGTATTCTTTGGCTTATAGCTGCATCACTAAAGCCTATCAGTCTGTGGTCACACTGACCTCTTTTCTTTTATCTGTATCAAATCTCTGTCTCAGACACTTGCAAACTTTTAGGATCCACGTGGATAATCTGGTAAAATCTCCCCATAACAAAATTCCAAAATTTCCATATAAGATAAAATTCACAGATTACAGCAATTAGGAAGTAGATATCTTTGGGAGAGACCATTATTTAGCCTATGATACTTTAAATGAGTAATAATTAGATTGAGAGTCAAAATCCCAATATAAACTACAAAAGGCACAATATAATGAAATGTCATGTTCAAAGGACACAAGAAACATAGCTGCCACTTTAGAATTCTATATCCAGAACAAAATAGACTTCATGACTGAAGATGAATGATATTCCATTGTGTCTATACATACATATATACATATATAAATACGTGTGTGTGTATGTGTGTGTAATAGCATTTTGTACACTTTGATACCTGAAGATTCAGTTGTTGGGGGGTTATAGACTACTGAAGGCATTTTATCTCCTTATTTTCTCATGTATTCTCATGTAATACTAAGTTGAACATTTGCCAACATGCTCTAATAGATCCTTTTCTCCCACAGTTGTCTGGAGAACTCTTAGTAGGCTGCTTTCACTTTACTTTATATTCCAAGCCAGGGGAATATCTCCATGTCAAAGGGCCCAGTTAATGTGTTCCAGTGTTTTAATAAATGTCTGACATTCCTTTAACGAATGCTGATGCTCACCTGCAACTGAAAACATTTAAGAGCAAGCCATATACCAATAAGTCTTAAAACCTGCTAAAAATGTTTTCTACAACTGCAATAAATCTGAAGTGAAACAGGATAATACACTAAAATAGGCTGAAAGTTTGGTATTAAATAAGTGAACCTGTTAATATACTACATAGGCCATGAAAATCAAGAATGTTTAGGTCTAATAAATTTAAAGTTTTGCATAAATTTTTTTAAAAAGCTAGGGTAAAGGCACCCATTTGGAATGCCAGCTTGCTTGGAAGACAAAGGCAGTAGGATCAAAACAGTTTGAAATTAAACAACATATGCCTTAATAATCAATAGGCCAATGATAAAGTATCAAGAAATAAAATAATAGATGGAACTGAAGTAAAATTAAAATGTAGCATATCTCAATTTAGGGATTCAATTAAATCAACATTCAGAAGGAAAATTATAGCATTTGATATTTTGATATTTAGAATAAGAGCAAAGAAAGTTCTTAGTTCAAAAATCTAAACTTCCACCTTAATTAACTAGGAATACATTTAAGAAAACAGGAGAAAGTAAATAAATGATAGTGACATAAATCAATAAAATTAAAATAAGAAAACAAATAGAGAAAATCAAGGAAACCACAAGATGGTGACTATATATACATAAATATATAGAGACTCTCCACATATATAAAATAAGTAGATGAAAAAAGAGAGGGTGTAAGTATAAAAATAGAAAGAAGAAAAGATGTAGTGTATAAATCCAATTGATTAAAGTTTTCTGTGTTTGTGTCTCTCTGTGTGTGTGTGTGTTGTGGAAATGAGGTGTCCACTAAAGCTCCTTTGTTAATGTAGGAATATTCAGAGATGACATTATTAGATTAGGAAAATTGTAACTTAACTACTTCATTGTAGTTTGAATGGTATAACTGGGTGGTAACTATAGGCAGGTGGGACATGGGTGGAGGAGATGGGTCACTTGGGACATATCATGGAAGGATTCATCTTGTCTGCTGCCCTTTTCATTTTCTCCTTTTTCTGCTTCCTGGATACATGAATGGAGAAAAATTCCTCCTCTTATGCTCTTTGGCAATGATGTCCTGCCTTACCTTGGGTCAATGGAGTCAGTCCACCATGGACCTAAAGTGATACTATGAGCCAAAATAGACTTTTCCTCCTTTAAATTGTTTTTGTTTGGTATTTTGGTCACAGCAGTGAAAAGCCAACTAACACAGAAAAGAGCAATCAAATCCATAAATTATAAGTATAGGCAAAGCAAGAGATAAAAGAATAATTAAAGTAAAATCAGAAATGAGACAAGGAATATCACTATTGACCCTGCCAAAAACAGGTGGACAATTTTTCAATTCATTTTATAAGGTTACTATTACCCTTATATTAAAACCAAGACAGGATATCATAAAAACTATAGACACACATACAAAAGTTCCTGAGAAGATAATAGCAAATAGAAACAGCAATGTAAAAAATGCACCTTTATCATTGGAGTTTATCTAGGTGATGTAAGGCTGGTTTAATGTCATAATAAATCAATATGATAAATGACACTAACAGACTAATTTCATAATCATCTTAGTTGTAGTGGAAACTGTATTTGACAAAAAAATACACCATCCACTTACGGTTAAGAAAGAAAAATAGAAACTTAAACTGATAAAGGACATCTAAGAAATACCCACAACAACAAACTTTATAGTGAAAGATCAAAAGCCTTCCCCCTAAAATCAGGAACAAGATAAGGAAATCTATTCACTTCACTCCTTTTCAAAATTATAGTAGAATTATTACCAATATAATAAAGAGAGAAATATAAATAAGCAGCACAAATATTGGAATGGAATAACTCTCGTGTTCTCAGAAAACAAAATTGTCTATGCTGAAAAATTCAAGGGAACTTCATAAAACTAGATAAAGGAGTTAAGCAAAATCTCAAGATAGACACAAATACACAAATATAGATTGCATTTCCATTAAAACTATAATCATTGTAAGTCAAATTTAAATACAATTTTCAATAGTTCCAATAAATAAAATACTTATGTATAAACCTCACAAAACATTCACAGTGTCTCTGTGCTGAGAACTACCAAAGGCTGATGAAAGAAATCAAAGAAGACCAAAATAAATGGAGAATCATACTGGTTCATGAACTGAAAGACTCAACATAGTGAAGTAAATTCTTACCAAAATGCTGTATGGGTTCAAAACAATGCCAATCAATGTCCTAGAAGAATTGTTTTTAGATGTAGGTAAGCTCATCCAAGAAATTTATCAAAGGGCAAAGGAACTAGAAGAGCTCAAATATTTGTTTTTAAAAAGGTAAAACAAAGGTAAAGAAATCATACTACCTGATTTTAAAATTTATTACAAATCTAGACTCAGCAAAGTTGTATGGTATTGGCTAAAAGACATATAGATGTATGAAACTAAGTACAGTGCAGAAACAGACTCATGCAAATACAGTTCGTTAAAGTTTTTATAAAGGACTCAGTCAGTTCAATTGAAAAAAAAATGCTAGCTTTTTCAATTAAATGGTATTGAACCAATTACACATCCATATGTTAAAAATTGGATCTTTATAAAACCTCACACTTTGTACAAAAATCAACTCAATTTTATCACAGATGCAAATATTAAATGATAAACATATAAACATATTTCAAAGAATTCCTTTGGTTGTAGATGGGCATAATAACTTACTCCCTCTGTTCCTCCTTCCCTTTCCCTCCCTCCCCCTCTCTTTCTATCTTGCTGAGGATTGAATCCAGTGCCTCACATGTATTTGGCAAGTACTATACCACTGAACCACAAAGCCAGCCCCATATAAATATTTTTTTAAATATTTATTTATTTGCTTTAGTTGTACACAATGCATTTATTTTTACGTGGTGCTGAGGATCGAACCCGGGCCGCGCATGTGCAAGGCGAGCGCTCCACCACTGAGCCACAACCCCAGCCCCTCCATATAAATATATTAAAAGAAAAATGGAGTCACATCTTCCTAAACTTGAGTTACACAAAGAGGTCTTAAACATAACACCAAGAGCAATACCATAAAAGAAATATATGTGAAAAAAATATATAACATAGTTATATATTTTAAATGTATTGTTATAAATAAATATATATATATATATATAAACACATACATATATGAAACTTCCTCAAAGTACAAATAATGCTTTAATAAAGATAGAAGGATAAGTCAAGGTAGAAATGGGGCGAAACTATTTGCAAATCATGCACCCAAAAAAAGCTCCTACATACATAATATATATAAAGAGTTCTCAAAACTCCTATGTTAATAAAGAAATAACACAATTTTAATGCCAAAAGATGTCAACAGACAATTCATCAAAGTGAACATTACATTATGATGAAGTATCAATCCCCAAAGAATACACAATAAACTTAACCTTGTGTACCTAAAAGCAGAGCCTCAATATACATAAAACAAACCTTAATAGGACTCCATGCTCATCTCTGAGTAAATAAACAGAACCTTTGCAAGTACAGAATGTCCTTGAAGATACTATTACACAACGTGATCTAATTAACATTTATAGAATAGGACATACAACACCAGCATATACACTATTTCAAGTTCATATGGTGTATTCAACAAAATGGATCATAAAACAACTCTTAAAATTTTTAAAGAATTGAAATCATACCAAGTATTGATAACGGTTTGAATGTGTTCTCAGAAAAGCACCTATTGGAAAGTCAATCTGCAATACAATGTTATGAGTGGGGTCTCATGAGAGATGCTTATGTATGAGGGCTCCATCCTTATGAATAAATTAATGTCCATTATAAAAGATCTTGAGGCTCTGAGCTTGATCCCTTGCTTTCTCTTGCCCTTTGTCTTTCCACCATGGAATGAGGCAGCAAGAAGATGCTGGCCAGATACCAGGCCCTTGATTTTGGATTTCCTGGCCTCCAGAACGCTAAGCCAATAAATTTCTGTTCAATCCAAATGAGTCACTCTGTGGTATTCTGCAATAGTAACGCCGAATGGACTAAGACAGTATGTCCTCTAACAATAAAGGAATTAAACTAAAGAATAGAACAAAAAAGAGATAAGAGCAATTCCCCAATTATTTGGAAACTATTCAACACCTTTTGACCAATGCTTGTTTCAAAGGAAATAATTCAAGGAAGTTAGATGTATTTCCAACTTGATTAAAATGAAAATATAACATAGCAGAACATGTAGTATACATTCAAAGCCATGCTTAAAGGGAAATTAAAATTGTGTCATTACATGCTTACATTACAAAAAAAAAAAAAAAAAAGAAAGAAAAGATTCAAGTCAATAACCTAAACTTTTATTTTAAGAAATCAAATAAAGAAATATAACCAAGGCAAGGCAAATGATGGAGATTAGTAGAGATAAGAGCAGAAATTCATGAAATTAAAATGAGAAAACAATGAATAATACCAGTGGGACCAAGAACTGGTTCTTGGAAAAGATCAGGGAAGCTGAAATATCCAATGTCAGCCCAGGCGATTTTTAAAAGCATGTGGGTGAGAAGCAATGGCTTTATAATACAGATAAAAGTTTAAGAAACTACATATAGAACAAAGAATATATGATACAGTAGTTTTTAAAAAGGGCAAACATGACAGAGCTTATAATATAACCATAAAATCAATAAATATTTTATGATCTAGTAGTAATGTTTAATTGTTTAAAAGTGTGGAATAGCCAGCAACTCATTTAGGTACACAGCAAATGCACATAAAGAAAATGAAATGAGAACACAGAAAAAAAATAAACAGTTTTTATTTTACAAGTTGAAAATGCTAACTGAATATAAAATGATGTTCAACTCCATGGTTTTAAAGGAGAAAAACAAAAATATTATGATTATTCCATTAAAAAGAAATAAATTATGCTCACAGATTTTGTATCTGAAAATCTATGGAAATTCTTTTGCCTCAAAATAATTTGGGAAAATTCAAGGATTTATGAGTTGTAATATAAAGGCTATGGGGCTGGTGATATAGCTTGGTGGTTGAGCCTTGCCTAACATGCCTGCAGGAGGCCTTGGCTTCAATCCCTAGTTCTGAACAAAGAGAAAAAGAAAAAAGAAAGAAAGAAAGGCTATGGGTCAGAAAATAAAATAAAGTACCCACATTAAGTAAAAGAATGTATAGTTCTTTTATAAAAGAAAGGAAAAAATAATATTGGTCATAAGAAAATTCCCAAGTAACCAGGACAATACAAAATTACAACCATGTGAGACACCATTAATGACTTTGTTAGCACAGAATGGGAATGAAAATGTTAAAATGAAGGAATTGTGACTGTAGACAATGAGAATGTGAGATGAGCGCATAACACTGATAGTATAGAAAAATACTAAGAAGCTGTATAGAAAAATATTAACAAAATCAAATTTATTAACATTATTTCTCTGTACTATCAATGTCCAGAAAATTGCAGTTGTTTTTATATGGTATTGACTTTGTGAAAGATAATCAGGCATTGACTTAAGAGACTGGATTGTATAATCACCCCTGAAGGATCTTGCTGATCATTCTTATGAAAATCAAGGGATGTTTAAATAAAAATACATTTTAATGCATTACATGGAATTAATGGTATTAATTACTGAAGCACATTTAAAAATAATTCATTATAAACTTAGAAAGCATACATAAGTAGCATACATAATGAAGAATATAACCATACAATTTTTCTGCTAAGATTGCCTACATCAGTTCTTAACATAAATACTGGATACAGTCATATCATGTAGACTATGGTTTGAGTATAATTTTTTTTCTTTTAAATATGTCTATTACTTTTTATAGAAGGAGGACTTTAGAAAAGGAGATAGGAATCTCACAGAATTAGAAGGGAGATCAATAGTAGAGTTGAAGAAGGGGATTCAGAGGGAAGAAAGAAAGGAGGGCATGGAGAAGTCCTCAGAAACAAAATCTACCAAATTATGTAATGTTCATATAATATGCCAAAATGAATCCCATATATATATGTGTGTGTGTGTGTGTGTGTGTGTGTGTGTGTGAAAAATGCACAATAATATAGAAGGGAGATCAGTAGACTAGAGCAAGTGGATGGGGACAGAGGAGGGGAGAGAAAGGGAAGGTACTGGGAAATCAGATTGATCAAATTATGTTATGTGCATATATGAACATGGCATAATGAATCCCATTGTTATGTATAATTATAATACACCAATAAAAATAAATTTAAAAAATAAGGTAGAATCTTATCTGGCTAGCACTGTATTTGAAAGTCTGAAAGAAGCTACATTCTTTTCTATGTATTTAAAAATCTTAAAGACATTAGGTGATTATACAAAGCCTACTAATTATATTTCAAAGTACTTGTTTCTTTCTAGTTACACAAATGATAAGCACATCAGAAGCTAAATAGTGTCAAGCACATTGTTCAAAAACAAACCATCCAAACAAAACATGTTAACTTTTATTAGACTAAATTGCATTTTAAAATATAATATTTTATAGCTATGAAAGAAATTCAAATGTGTTTCAAAAGTTTTGGAGAACCCTGAAATCATAAGGAAATTGAGAAATCAATTTTATCTCTAAGAGCAAGAGAAAATCCTGTTGCTCTTTGGCCATATCCCACATCTAAGTAGGTCTATGTGAACATATATATGAATCCCAGTCTTTTGATCCTGCTTTGTTATTGGTGAACTATAATTACATAATAGTTGGACTCATTATTCATACATGTGCATGCACATAATATAATTTGCTCAATATCCTTCCCTAGTACCTCCTTTTTTTCCTTCCCCTCCTCCAGCCCCTTAATCCCCTTGATCAACTCTACTGACAATCCTGGTTTTAATTTAAATAAATTTGAAATTATGGGACAATTGGCATGCATAAAAATTAAATTTTTAAAATTTGGAGTATAGGATTTCTGTTTTCACACTGAAGTAATAAGAACAGAATTTATACACTTACCTTAAACAACAAAAACAACAGGGAAAATACTTGAAACATCACTTTTCAATTTATTGGACATTAGGCAATAAGGACAGTGATTTCTGGTAGATGGAAAGCAAATGAGGATAACCCTACACTTACATTCAGATTATTACCTGAAGACAGATTGCAGCTCACTGTGCTCAGAGGAGGAGTCTGATTTGTCCTTGAGTTGAGGGCATGGATCTGGGAGTCCAGGAATGTTTAGACAGCTGGGGCATGCAGTATAAAATATTGGAAAAAAGGAAGGAGCACACTAAAATCGGCTGAGCTCACAAAGGGCTGGAGATAGTTCCTGTTCCATGAGGTAAAATGCAAAACCTTACAATTGATAGGGCATAAGTTCAGAGTTCTCAAAAGGGTTGTCTCAGTGGTGAAGAAATATTGGCCATAGATCAAACACTGCTCTGATATCACATAACAAAGCTTAAAGCAAGACTCAAAAGGATCACATTGTTTCCAAGTAACTTAACTATGTCCCAGAACAAATATCAAGAATATTTATTTATAAAGTTTAAAAAAAAAAATCCAGCACTCAAAAAGGTAACATTCACGATGTTTGGCATTGGATCAAAATGAGCAGGCATTCAAAGAAATGGGATAGTAGGATAAACAATTGGGAAAATATCACTGAAATACAAATGAGACAGATGATAGTAGGCAAGAATAACCAATTATTAAAGCTAAACGTTGTATGTTCAAGAAATAAGGAGGAAAATTAAACCTATAAATAAGGACAAGGAAGCTATAAAGACAAAATCTTTTGAATATGAAGTTTCAGTTTTAAAGTGGAAAAATACAATACTGCACATTAAAGACAAATTAGATATGTCAGAAAAAAGATTAGTGAACTTAAAGATAAAGTGATAGAAACTTTCCAGAATGTAACACAGAAAGAAAAAAAAAAAAACAACTCTGAAAATCATGAATAATGATTAGTGAGCAATGAAGCAACTTCAAGTAGCCTAATATAGAGACAATTGGAGACTCCTGGAACAGAGAAAATATGAGTGATACATTTTTTTAAGAAATACTGAATGACAATTTTTCAAATTTGATGAAAACTGTAAACCTCCAATTCAAGAATCTAAAAGAATCCCAAGAAAAAAAAAACATTAAAAATGACACCTATTATAGCCGGGTGCGGTGGCTCACGCCTGTAATCCCAGCACTTTGGGAGGCTGAGGCAGGAGGATCGCGAGTTCAAAGCCAGCCTCAGCAGTGGCGAGGCACTTAGCAACTCAGTGAGACCCTGTCTCTAAATAAAATACAAAAAAGGGCTGGGGATGTGACCCAGTGGACGAGTGCCCCTGAGTTCAATCCCTGGTACCACACAAAAAAAAAAAAAAAAAAAAAAAAAAATGACACCTATTATGTTGTTTAAAACCAAAAAGAAAAAAATCTTAAAAGTAACCAGAGGGAAAATAAATACCTGAAAAGGACTAAAAATAAAGTTGACAGTATATTTGCTGCCCAAAATGAGAGCTAGAGGAGAGAGGAGCAATATATTTAAAGAACTGAAAGAAAAATAAATTTTTCAACCAGAACTCTATGCCCAGTGGAAAAAAAAAAGTTGAAATAAAGTATTTTTCTGAATTAAGTACCAGAAGACATGTATTACAGCAAATGTTAAAGGAGTCCTCCAGGTGGACAGAAAATGGTATCAGATAGAAATCTGGATCTATACAAAGTAACGAAGAGCATTGGAAATTACAACTACATGGGTAAGTATAAATATGATTTCTTTCGTATATAGATGTATCTAAAATATAATCGTTTAAGGCAAAAGTAAATAACAATGTATGGTGGAGTACATAACATATAGGAGTAAAATGTATCCTAACAATAGATAAAAAGCTAATTGGACCTTCTAGATATAAAATCATGTCATCAGCAAAGAGTGATAGTTTGAGTTCTTCAATGGAATATTACTCAGCTTTAAAGAAGGGTGAAATTATGTAATTTGCCAGTAAATGGTTGGAGTTGGAGAATACCATGCTAAATGAAATAAGCCAAACTCACAAAACCAAAGGCCGAATATTTTCTCTAATATGTGGATTCTAATTCATAATAAGGTGGGGGGTGGGGCACACAAAATAGTGTTAGATTAGGTAGAAGTGAAGGGGAGGAGGGAGAGGATGGGGGATGGGAAAGATAGTGGAATGAAAAAAAACATTATTACTGTATGTACATATGTGACTACATGGCCAATATGATTCTGCAACGTGTGCACTTTGAAAAATGAGAAATTATATCCCATCTATGTATGATATATCACAGTGAATAAATGCATTCTACTGTCATGTATAACTAATTAAAACAAATTAATTTTTAAAAAAGCTAATGGGAGAAATGGAAATATACTGTTGGTTTTCATGTACATGTGTATTCCAAGGTCCAATGGGTACTTGTTTTCCTTTTTGTAGCTAAGGCCCTAGCTCAGTTATCAGTGGAGCCCACATCTATCAAACATTTATCTGCACTTTTTTTGAGACAGAATCTTTCTATGTTGCCCAGGCTGGTCGTAAAACCCTGGGTTTATGCAATCTTTCCACCTCAGCATCCTGAGCAGTAGTTGGGGCTACACAGGTATGCACCCAGGTCCTGGCATTTAAATAGCACTCATCATTTAAAGTGTGAACACAGTGTGACTTGAGGGGATACTGGAAACTCTAGACCCAAATTCATACAGGAACCATTTTGCCTACATTCTTAAAGGAAATTAAGCCACACATCTTTTGTAGATTGTACTGATTTCCTGTTGTCTCTCTAACAAATTGCTAAAAATGTCCTGGTTTAAAACAGCATAAGTTTGTAAAAATTTTTAACTGACATACAAAAATTGTACCTATTTATGGCATATTACCTGACATTTTAATACATGTATATGTTGTATAATGTTCAAATTAGAATAAAAATTATCTGTCTTCAAACATTTAGCATTTCTTTATGGTGAAAGCTTCAAAATCCTTTCTTCTAGCTTTTTGAAACATACATTATTGTTATCTATAATCACTCTACTGTGCAATAGCACAACAGTATTTATTTCTCTTACCTAACTATAGCTTTGTACCCATTGATCAACCTTTCCCCATCCTTTCCTACCTTTTGCTGTCCCCATCCTCTGGCAACTATCATTCTACCCTCAATTTCTATGAGATTAACTTTTTAAGATTCCATATGAGTAAGATCATGCAATACTTGTCTTTCTGTGTCTGGCTTATTTCACTTAACATGAATGCTCTCCAATTCCATCCATGTTTTCACAAATGACTGGATTTAATTCTTTAACAGGTGAATAGTATTCCATTGTGTGTATAGATCACATTTTCTTTATTCATTCATCAGTTGAAGACACTTAGGTTGTTTCTTTTTCCTGGCTGTGTAAATACTACTGCAATGAGCACAGGGGTGGGGGAGTCTCTTAGACACACTGTTTTCATTTTCTTTGGACACATATATAGTAGTGAAATTGCTATATCATATAGTAATTATATTTTGAAATTTTTGAAGAGCCACAATGGCTGTACTGAGTTATATTCTGACCAACAGTGAGCAAGCTTTCCCTGTCCTCCACTCTATCAGCACTCTAACACAAAGTTATTTTCTTCCAATCCTAAAGTCAGAAGTCCAAATTAATATAATAATGCCAAAATCAGCATGACTGGAACTGGGATGTAGCACAGTGGTGGAGTACTTGCCTAATATGTGCAAGGCCTTGGTTTGATCCTAAGCACCCTCCCCCCCCAAAAAAAAAAATCAGCAGAACTTGTTCCTCCCAGCTTCTAAAGCTGCCATCATTCCTGGGCTTGAGATCTCATGACTCCAATCTTTGTTTTTGTAGTTGTGATGCCTTTTTCTTTTTCTCCTCTGTTTCAAATTTCTTCTACTCTCTTTTTTAACATTTATTTTATATATTTATTTTTATGTGGTGCTGAGAATCGAACCTAGTGCCTCACAGATGCTAGGTAAGCACTCTACCACTACCACTCTACCCAGCACCTCTTTTTCTCTTTTGAGGACCCTTATGATTACATGTAGGGCTTACTAACATAATATAGGAAATTTTCCATATCTCACTATCCTTAATCACATTTGCAAAATCCTTTTTACAGTATAAGTTCACATTCATAGGTTCCTGTAATTAAGATGTGGGTATATTAGGGAAGTCACTAGAAAGAAAGTTTCATTTGCTCATTGAAGATGTGAAGCTTCCCTCCCCCCTAGGTTTCCTGCCTCCATGAAGAAATCTATAGTTCAGTTAATTGTACTCACTTATTTCAAAATTCCCATGGGAAACTATCATAGAGAGAATCCTTGTGGACATCTCTTTCCCAGGCCCAAACACCAACTTGGAGTTGTGAACCCGCCTTTCACAGGAGCTGGTGCATGATGCTTCCTGCATTATCCCCCACTCATCCCTGCCAGTTGAACAAGGAAGTGTATGCTATCTTCATGGGGTTTCCAAACACTGTGCAAGTGTCCACATTTTGGGCCAACCCTCTATCCCAGTGTACAATGTAGGCCAGAAATCCTAGCCACAGGACACCCACCCTCTTGTGTGCCAAGGACTCCAGAAACCACAGGAGGTAGTTTGAAGCATTTTTAATGCCTGTCTGTAGCCACTCCTTCATCTGCAGAGGCCAAAGTCATTCGTCCCTGCCATTCCTTCTCTAGCACCCCACTTTGCAGCTGACCACTATCTTCCACTATTCATTGGTATTACTTAGCTCAGCTGTCAATCATCCATCACCAACCCACTCTTTCACATAGTGGGGATCAGAGGGATTCCATTGAACACAAGGGATAAAACACCAGACCTCAACAGGCATCTCCCAGTCCTGGGACTCTGGTCAGGGTGCTCTGGATCCCTAGAGTGGTCAAGAGATATTGCTCACCCAGAATGATACAGAGGGCCAGCCATGCTCTTCCTGACACAAGTAGAGGAATCCTAAGGGTGGAGTGTCTGGTGTGCTGCTCATACATTCATCCAACAGACCTGCCCCTTAGAAGTCACTGCAACGTCCAGCTGCTGGTAATGGCTCACAGATTTCCCAAAGCCTAGTCATGTGTTCTCCCTCCTCCACTCCCCTTCTCTCCATCTGCTCCCTTCCCCTCTGCTGAACTAAGGATCCAAAGTTTTGAGAAGCTCTCTGAATTGGTTTTGCATGTGAACTCTCTCATGTATGCTGGCCATTGCTCTCCCCTGGATACTGCCAAACCCCCTCTTTCTTTTCAAATTTATTTATTTTTTATTCTAAGTTGTTAGAAATGACAGCAGAATGTTTTACATTTCATATTATGCTTATAGAGCACATTTTTACATCTCTCTGGTTGTGTACAAAGTATATTCACACCATTCGTGACTTCATACGTGCACTTAGGCTAATGATATCCATCTCATTCTACCATCTCTTTTCTTTTTCTTCACCTTTTTGTCCCGTGTTTTCCCCTCCCTCCCCATTGGCCATTCTAGTGTTCCCCTAATCCTCCTATGCTCCCCATCCCAACCCCACTGTGAATTGGCCTTCTTATATCAAAGAAAACCTTCGGCATTTGGATTTTTGGGATTGGCTAACTTCACTTAGCACTATATTTTCCAACTTCATCCATTTGCCTGCGAATGCCATGATTTTATTCTCTTTTATTGCTGAGTAATATTCCATTGTGTATATATACCACATTTTCTTTATCCATTCATCTACTAAAGGGCATCTAGGTTGGTTCCACAGTTTAGCTATTGTGAATTGTGCTGCTATAAACATTGACGTGGCTGTGTCCCTGTAGTATGCTGTTTTTAAGTCCTTTGGGTATAGACCAAGGAGTGGGATAGCTGGGTCATAAGGTGGTTCCATTCCCAGTTTTCCAAGGAATCTACATACTGCTTTCCATATTGGCTGCACAATTTTGCAGTCCCACCAACAATGTATAAGCATTCCTTTTTCTCCACATCCTCACCAACATTTATTGTTGTTTGTGTTCTTAATAGCTGCCGTTCTGACTGGTGTGAGATGAAATCTTAGAGTGGTTTTGATTTGCATTTCTCTAATTGCCAGAGATGTTGAACATTTTTTCATGTACTTGTTTATTGATTATATGTCTTCTTCTGAGAAGTGTCTGTTCAGTTCCTTGGCCCATTTATTGATTGGGTTATTTGTTTTTTTGGTGTTAAGATTTTTGAGTTCTTTATACATTCTAGAGATTAGTGCTCTATCTGACGTGTGTGTGGTAAAAATTTGTTCCCAGTTAGTAGGCTCTCTGTTCACCTCACTGATTGTTTCTTTTGCTGAGAAGAAGCTTTGTAATTTGAATCCATCCCATTTATTGATTCTTGATATTAATTCTTGTGCTACAGGAGTCTTATTAAGGAACTTGGGGCTTAATCCAACATGTTGGAGATTAGAGTAACTTTTTCTTCTATTAGGTGTAGTATCCCTGGTCTAATTCCTAGATCCTTGATCCACTTTGAGTTGAATCCAAACCCCCTCTTTTACTGAGGGTGTTCTATCTGCTTTCTTCCCCTGGCTCCTGAATATTTTTATAGAATGTTTACTTCTGAAAGCAAAGGGGGAAATGTCCAGTTGACATTCCAGAATTTAAAATAATGTGTGATTTTTTTAAGAAGGCAGATTAGAATGGCATTTTAGAAATAAAATTGTGGTAATATTTATACAAAGTTAAACTATCCATACCATTTTCACATTAACTCACTATCCACACTGTTATCTTCTTAGCCAACAATATTTACATTTGCACAAGAATTCATGTTCAAAAACGTTGATAGTTCTAATAATCATTACAAATGAGTAACTATTTATGCACCCATCAGAGGAGAAACATTTGACTTATTATGGTACATGGATGCTTTACAATTCTACAAAGTGGTTACCAAATCGAGGTATATTCACATGTGCTGTCATGGGAAAATCTTACATTCATTTCATTAAGGCAAGCTGCAAATAAATATGTACATTTTTACCCAGGTATGGTAAAATGACCAATATATTTTATAGCACATCTATGTATGTAAAAGCCTAAAATAGGCTTTAAAATAATACACAGCACATTGTTCGTTAGGATAATCTTTGAGGAGGGGACTAAATTATAAAGGAAGTTTGAAAACAGAGAATTGTGAGATATATATATATATATATATATATATATATATATAATTTTAGATTTGTTTTTGCAACAAGAATAAATGCACTGCTACCTTTGCAACTAAAATATTTAAAAAGCCTAATAGCAAAAATTGCAGCTGTGTATTAGCTAAAGTAACTTCTAGCTGATATAACAGACAAAACCCGGAACTTCAATGGTCAAAGTAAAAGTTTGTGTTTTGTGCCCATGAATTCTGATGCGGTTTGGCAGGGCCCTCTGCTCTCAGGGACCCAGGGATCCACACTGCTTCCACTTTATGGTTTGTTATTGAAAGGAGGAAGAAAGCATGGAAATGTATACTGGCTCTCACATGCCAGGATGTGACCAATGACACTTGTCGGGCCTTCTGGACACTGTTGGCTGAGAGGATGGAAAGCTCTGACTTTCTGGCTGCTTGCCACGCCCTGTTACGGACCTAGGCTAAGCAGGGGGCATGGCTGTGACGTATTGTGAGAACCGAAACCGCCCTACTGATTGGCTTCTTTCTACTATAAAGCATTGTCCACTTTACTCAATAAACGAGTTCCTGCACTGACCGGTGACCGGGCTCCCTGGTATGTTCCTGGGCCTTCTAAAGGTGGAGGAGGGAAATATCAGTTGCCTTCACTTTCCCAATCTAGTCTCCCCATTGAGGTAGGCCCCTCTGGCCTCTTTTGCTGGACAAAAGAGGTCCATCCCGGGTATGGGGGACTAAAGACTTCAACCCTTATAATATTCCGGCAGACACTGTTGCTCTTGTTTTAGTGGCAAGGAAATGTCACATGTCCCTTCCTAACTATGGGCAGGTGGACAGGAGTGTTGCCCCGTGCCCAGGAAGGAGAATGTGTGGCTGGGAACTTGAACTCTCTCCCCAAATCTGTTAGAGAGTAGGAGCTCAACCAGGAGCAAAATGCCACACTCATTTCTTGGAGCAGTTTCTGAGAAGACCAGATTTGCCTTGAAATTTTTGGTGCCTGCTGTGGCCAATTTTTTTGGTCCTAAAGTATCCCATGGAACTGAAGAGGATCATGTCAAAGCTACTAGAGAGGTTCCCCTTCTTCACTCCACAGGACATTTCTGTACTTGCCTCTGCAATACCACCCTCTCAGTAGACTGAGAGTTATGCCTTTTGTTGGATACAGGGTAAAATCTGAACCACTGAGCCTCTGCCACCCTCCACATGGCCATTCTTGCCTAAACACCTGGACAGGTGCATTAGTCACACTGAAAGCCAGCATTTTCCTGTGAAGCAAGTGCCAGACAGGTGGCAAATGAAGGATGGTTAATTATTATTTTATTGTTAGAGCTAGCATGTGTTCCTAGGACTGACTTTTACCTCCTGGGGGACTCCAGACATTTATGAATTCAACCTCAATAGATGTTTTCTCCACAGTGATTTTCAAAGCATTTCTTCATCTAATACTCATGAGGAAGGCTTTGGTGTTTAGCCATTCACTTGTGTATGTGTTCAGAGGTGAGTGACAAAAAACATACCCATTTAAAATCTGATTTAAAATATCAAGGTGGTTTTAAAAACCATGTAATGTCAGGGTTATATCCCAAGTACCAATAATGAATATGTCAAATCCTACTTTACTCACAGTCCATTGTAAAACACTTGGTGGATGTGTTGAAGTCAACTGGATTAGTAACTATGTGTCTAAAAGTCCATGTCTGTTATGTGAATTTTTATTTCAAAGAGTCTGTTCATATCATACAGTAAAGGATGGGAGATCCAGATGAGTTTAGGGGGTAGGAATGCTCACATCACATGGAGGACAGGCAATTCCACACAGCCACCAGAGAAGGCAGCAGGGAAAGGATGGGCAGTGGAGCAGGTTCCAGAATTTAAAAGGAGGGTACATGGGGGAAGACCAAGGGAAGGGTTCTACAGAGAGAAAGAGTCCTGGGACTGGACGTAACGCTGGAAATAAGGCAGTCACTTCTCAAGGAACCAACCTCAGACAATCCCGAAATTGTTTTTGGCCTGTCACCTACTTTAGGACTGCTTTTGTATGCTGACCTACCCCAGGGTCCTTCTTTTTGTCACCAGAGAGACATTTACAATGCTGAGAAGAGAAACAGATTGCAAGTAAGAAGGTTGTGCTTCGGCTGGGACAAGGTGTCTGACCTCAGCCCTGTCATTTACTAGCCAATGATCCTGGGAAGTCCCCAACCTTATGAGCCTTGGGCTCTTCATCTATGAGGCAGGGCTTTAGAGGAGTATGGAGGATTGTTAGGATGAGTAGACTGTATGTAAAACACCTGGCACAGTGCCTGATCTGTACTGACACTGTAGCGAGAGGCATGAGGCTGTTATTTCTTGTAGTATTTGATACTAGCCCCTACCATTGTGGAATGTCATTTCCATTGGCATTGCTCTCCATGACCCACTGGAGAATATATAACTCAATAGCACGTGGAACACTAATTGGCCAAAAAGGAAATTTTATGAATTAAGGTTGGTAAATATTCCCTCTTTGGAGGACATATTATAAAATCTAGGTGTGGAGGAGTCTCTACCACTGGATGCAGTTCAATGGTCCTAGAATTTAACTCAAGAACCAGATCCATCCATCCCTTCCAGTTACATTTCCATCCAAGCCACTATTTTCATTCATTTCACCTCCACTGAGAATCTATTCTTTGCTTAGAGTTGTCTAAGTTATATTTCAGATAACTAATTAGAATGTTCACATTGAGTCTACTTTGGCTCTCCCAGACCAAGAAAATGTCAGTATAGAGGTTTCTAGGCACCTCTTCAAAGAAATATCACTGTAGTTTCCCTGGAAATCCTTACATATTATAGATATAAATCACCTAGTTCTTGTGCTGTTCAAGTGCACTGGGACAATGGCTCAGGACACTTCCCATGCTTGACACTACATAGATTCCTCTCTGCTCTATTCATGAACTAAAAAGAACTGCTTAGAGCAACTTTTCAGTCCTCCAACCCTCAGACACACCATCTGAGGTTCTGGCACTGGCCACCAGAAAGCCTCATTAATATCACTACCAGAGATGGCAACAAACTCCTTGGCTTGACATTGGACATTGACACTTGGTTGATCTGCCCTGGAGTGCAACCTACTCACCCACCTTCAAATGTTCTTTTTAAAAATATTTATTTATTTATTTGTTTTAGTTGTACACAATGCCTTTATTCTTACATGGTGCTGAGGATCGAACCTGGTCCACACACATGCTAGGTTAGTGCTCTATCACTAAGCCACAACCCCAGTTCTTCAAATGTTCTTTTAAGTCTCAGAATACATCTTTTTTTTTTTTTTTTTTAACATGTTGGATTAGGCCCCAAGTTCCTTAACAAGACTCCTATAGCACAAAAATTAATATCAAGAATCAATAAATAGTATAGATTCAAATTATAAAGCTTCATCTCAGCAAAACAATCAATGAGATAAATAGAGAACCAACTAATTGGGAACAAATTTTTACCACATGCACTTCAGACAGAGCAATAATCTCTAGAATATATAAAGAACTCAAAAATCTTAACACCAAAAAAAAAAAATAACCCAATCAATAAATGGGCCAAGGAACTGAACAGACACTTCTCAGAAGAAGATATACAATCAATCAACAAGTACATGAAAAAATGTTCAACATTTCTGGCAATTAGAGAAATGCAAATCAAAACTACTGTAAGATTTCATTTCACTCCAGTCAGAATGGCAGCTATCAAGAATACAAACAATAATAAATGTTGGAGAGGATGTGGGGAAATAGGCACACTCATACATTGCTGGTGGGACTGCAAAATGATGCAGCCATTATAGAAAGCAGTATGGAGATTCCTTGGAAAACTGGGAATGGATCCACCTTATGACCCAGCCATCCCACTCCTGGGTCTATTCCCAAAGGACTTAAAAGCAGCATACTACAGGGACACAGCCACATCAATGTTTATAGCAGCACAATTCACAAGAGCTAGGTTGTGGAACCAACCTAGATGCCCCTCAGTAGATGAGTGGATAAAGAAAATGTGGTATATATACACAATGGAATATTACTCAGCAGTAAAAGAGAATAAAATCATGTCATTCGCAGGTAAATGGATGATGAAGTTGGAGAACATAATGCTAAGTGAAGTTAGACAATCTCAAAAATCCAAATGCCGAATGTTTTTTCTGATATAAGTAGGCTGATTCATAGTGGGGTTGGGTTAGGAACATAGGAGGATTAGAAGAACTCTAGAAAGGTCAATGGGGAGGTAGGGGAAGGGAGGGAACAAGGGGGTATGTAGGGAAAAAAGAAGATGGTAGAATGAGATGGATATAAGTATCTTAAACGCATGATTGAAGACGTGAATGGTATGAATATTCTTTGCATTCAGTGTTATGTTAAAAGGTGCTCTATATTGTAATATGAAATATAATTAATTCGATTGTTATATATACAACGTTGAATTAAAAAAAAAGAATACATCTTACCATCTTCCTGATACAGTTGCTGTTCTTAGACCTTACCATTCCACAGGTTAGGATGAGTCTGGCTTATCCTGTATCTCTACCACTAACAGAGGGACTTCCAAAAAGCAGATGTTCACTGAAAAATTGGGTAAGAGATAGACGGTGAGCAAGGAGTCTTAGTAAGTTTAAATTTCTCCAACAATTTTTAATGAGCCAAGCATGTACAAATATATATCTTTTTAATTTTGTAGAAACAGAACAACATGCTATAAAGGGCAAGGGCAGGTAAAATTATCTTTTACATGTTTGTCTTTCCTTGACCCCAATCTATTTTAGTGCTGACTTCTTTCACATTTCCAAGGAAGTTTCTATTCTAATGCCATGTTATATTGTTCCAGATCACAAAATAAGATGGAAGATTTTCCAATTTATTTTACAAAACAGCAAGACTCTTATTAAAAACTGTATAAACAGCAAAATGTTTGTGAGCAATGTGTCATTCAGAAACTTAGAACTTGAAGTTAATTAAACCTTCTATTAAAATAAACAGCATTTGAAAAAATATCAAAATTAAAGAAAATATCCAATTCACCAATGCAGAATAGGAAAGCCACATGTTATATATTCAATACATTCAAGCCCCATTCTGCCTTTGCACTACTTTAAAAAGTGATGGCTGCCTTCAAACGCAGAGTAAAGTATCTGCCTCAGACTTCACTAGGGACAGGACAAGTTACTGGCCTTGGAATATGCCTTGGCCCTGACCACTCCACTAACCCTAGGTGCAACTCTGGCTTGAGCTACCTCTTCATCTCTTAAAGCCTCCTCATACCAGATAAAAAGGCACTGGGGGTAGTATCATTGACCTTGGCCCAAAATTCTAGGACTTTCATTGTGCTGGTTTCAGCATGAGCCCTTGGAACCCACTGCTGGGCACCTGGCGATACTCCAGGTATTGTTCCTGTACCAAATCTTCAGTGATGAGCTTTCTAGGCTCACCATAGATAAAGTTGTTCCTCCCAGCATATACCCCCATCACACTCAGCACTTCCTAGACAACCTTCTCAGGGGTGCAGTTGCCATCCAGAAAGATCACAACCAGGCTATTTATCAGGAGACCAGGTTTGGGTATACTCTGTTCATCACTCAGCATCCCATCAAAGGTGAGACCCAGGGCAATGACAAGAACATAGGAGTGACTGGAGGGGTCCACTTCTTCTACATCAATGCCAAAGACCAGCTGCATGCACTCAGAGGCTTTGCTGAAGATCATGAGGAAGTGTTCCTGATAATCTTTGATGACACTCATCAGCATTTCTGCCTTCGTCACAGGCTCCTTCACTGGATACTTGAGGATCAGGAAGTCCACTAAATCAACAACCTTATCATCTATGACATCACTAATCAATAACTCAGTGCCTGGAAGGGCCTGTGGGGTTCTTGGACACTCCTTTTCCTGGTTGCTGAAGCCCTCATGGAATTGGCTCCATGGATTGGAGGCCATGGTAGATAGAAAGGCACAGGTTCTCTGAGGACACTGGAAAGAACCTAGCATTCGGGTAGCAGAAACATCCTTCATGGTGCCCAGGATCTGAGAATAACAGGAAGAGGAGGAAAAGGAGGAGGATGAGCAATAGGAGGGAGAGAAAGAGGTGGCCTCCTGCACAACAACGGGGACTGGTCACACACCAGGCCCAGTGTCTCCCTTTGGACCTTAGGGTGCTTTTGTAGGTGCTTCTGACTATAAGGCATCATGACTTTCTTTGGGAACATCAGGCCAGGATGATGAACAGGAGCTTGGTGGTGAAGACTCACCAGCCTGGGGGAGAGAGGGTACATGTCAGGCCTTAGCTGAGAACTGAACCCTTCTTACCCCTCACAAAGGCCCACTACAGGTCTTCTCCTTGGGTGATGCTCTAGGGCTATTCAGGCTCCTCTCCTGGTGGGCTTAGTTCCTGAACACCTGAGGGAGGAAGGGAGGCAGCTTCTGTGGGTACAGCAGGTCCACAGAACACAAGGGCCAGGGCTGACAGTAGGGCTTCTGGGGCCTGAGCTCTGTGGGGCTCCCTCTGTCCTGGGGAGGGTGGGGTCCTTGATACATATTCCCAGAGTGCACCTCACCATGACTCCAAACACGGCCTGGGCCTCCTCTGCCCCATGACCTGAGGACACTGCCTCATACCAAGACCTTCATCTTCTGGTTCCGGAAGTTCTTGTAAGAGGCACTGAAGGGCCCCACAGGTTGCAGACTCCAGGCACAACCTGGCTCACCAGCCCTGATAGGAAGGACGGGCTGCCTTCTGTGAGGTCCCCACTGTTCTGAGGTGGATGGTCCCCTCTGCTAACTCTGGGCCCTCACCTTTCCCCTGGCAGGACCTGGATGCCACCATTGTGCTGGCCTGAAGCACACTTTGTGAAGAACTGCCCACCTCCCTGGGAAGGAACACAAGGCAGTGAGGGACCTCACATTTGGCCACACCTTTTAAAAGGTGACAGCAAGAGCTGGCCAAATTCAATAGTTTCTTGTGTCCTGGCCATGGAGGATCTGTCTCAGTGACAGTCTCACCTTAGGTATGAGACTCTGTTGACTTAAGGGCATCTTCCTTAAAACTTAACAAATCCTTAAACAAACCCTGTCTATGTGAGACATCCAGAAAGGAAGTGAGGGAAAGGTAAAGCCAATGGAGCTGGGTTTTCCCATGGCTGAGAAGAAAGGGCAGCTGAGGACCGGAGTCCTGTGTGTTCCATTGAAGAAGTTCCCTCTGTCCTTACCTGACTCCTGGCTGTGCCTGAGATCCTCCTTCTTCTTCCCTGAGTCAATCCCCTCTTACCAAGGCTTTCACTTCTCTGAAATCAATGACACACAGATAAGTGAGGGACCTTTACAGCCCTGCTTGGGCTTCCTGTGCTGACAGCAGGAACCAGGAAGATTTCTGAGGGGCACCTACTGTATTCTGAGACCCTTGAGGACCTTCCCCTAGGGTCCTCACTTTACTCTTGGGTAAACTAGGACACCTGTGTCTGATGACCAGATAGTGATCCCTATGCTAATATGAAGTTACCCTGTCACATCAGGTTCCTCACCTCCCCAAGAGCCCTGGTAGTTCCCAAAGAAGTGAACAATTTCCCATTGCCCCTGTGTGGGTTCTCCAGGGCTGGTGGCTGGACTTGGGCCCCATGTATTCTAGGATGGGAGATTAACCAAGTCCTTACTCATGCCCATGCCAGCCCTTCCTCACTACCACCCCATCTGAGATAAACTGACATCTTTAGACTGAGACCCCATCTCCCTGAATACTTCCCATATTTGTGCCCATGGCAGAAGTGACCTTGCCTCTTAGGACCTCCTAGGGCTGACCATAGAGGCCAGGCACACTATGTGGTATTCATTGTGTCAGAGATGGGGATACTTTCAGTCCTCAGGAAGAGTTCATACCTTGGGTCTGACAGGTCCAGGATTCCTCCCTCTGCTGACCTGTCATCACCTCTTGGACCAAGGTCATTACCCAAATAAGACCTCTCAGTCAAACCATGAGGCAGAAATGAGAGGGAGTTACTTCCAGTGACCCTGCATGGGGCCCCACACAGGGCAGAGTCAGAATGAAGGACAGGCTCAGTCTGAAAGCAGGGGTAGGGCTGGGTGCCACCCATTCTGTGTCCTAGGCCACTCAGTCCTCCCTCCTTTATAATCTTTACTGCAAACAGGCCCTGTGAGAACCCTTCCTTTGGGAGGTGTGGCATTCAGCCCTGTCACCAAAGGGCCTCACCTTGATTCCCAGCAGATGCTGGAATCCTCCCTCTGCTGACCAGGTGTGCTCCTCTGCCATCCTGGTGAACTCTCTCACACCAGGCCTCACCTCCCTGATTTGGAGGAGACAGAAGCGAGGACAGCCCTTTTGGACACGGTGCAGGGGCTTCCCCAGGTGAACAGAAGGAGCAGGTTCCAGGGGCCTCCCTGTGTCTGGAGTGTCCTCAGGTATTATTCGTATTCTCTCCTGTGAGGGTCTGGGCCCCTTCCCCTCCGCTGACCTGCAGACACAACTTACAGGCCAAGGCCACCATCTCCCTGAAGGCCCAAAGGGGGAAGAAGGAGTGGGATGCCTTCCCCAAGTCCTGCCTGTAGCCACCCCAGGCTGCCATGCCAGCAGGGGCAGTTTTCCCAGGTGTGGCTCTGGGCTGGTACTGAACTTCCCAGAAGGCCCTGAGATTCCTCCATCTGCTGACCTGAGAAGGCCCACGTCAAGCATGCTCACTCCTCCCTGACGCCCTGGAGGCAGAAGGGAGGTGCACTGCCTCTGGCCACCCTGCCTAGGCCTCCCAGGGTTGATGTCAGGGTGCAGGCCCCCTCTGATCTGGAGGACGAGGCCCCCTCATTCCTCCCTGAGCCCACTCCTCTCCTAAAGTGAGTCCTCCTCCCTCAGATTCCAGAGTCAGAATGAAGGACAGGCTCAGTCTGAAAGCAGGGGCAGGCCTCGGTGCCACCCATTCCGTGTCCTAGGCCACTCAGTCCTCCCTCCTTTCTAAACTTGACTACAAACAGGCCCTCCTTCTTCTATTAAGTCCCTAAGTTCCCTCCAACCCAGACACCAAAGTCAGAAATTATAGTGCCTGTAATCCTGTCCCAGAACTGACAGCAGGCTGGGTTGCATCTATGGTGACCTCAACCCTTCCTCAGTCCTGCTCTTGACTTCCAGTACTTCTGGCCACCTCTTCCTGCTCATTTGAGGCTACACTCCTTCTACCAAACCTTACCTCTCTCAGACACCCATGTTGTAGTCCAGAACCACCTGTCCCTTCACCCTGCATGCGACCTTGTTGGGATTATTCTAGGGGCAGTTTTCTGTGGGGTTCTGGATGTTCTGGAGCTAAGGCTCTTCTTCTCTGACCAAGGAAGTCATCTGTCTCAGTTACCCAACTGTGGCCTGCAATCCACCCATCATACCTAGAGTTTCCCAGGTCTGACAACAGGGACAGAGATGGATTCTGTGGGGATCCCTTTATTGCACCTTTCTATCCTAAACTTGGTTTGTCAGTGCCTGGACCCCCATTCTCTGCCAAACTGATTGTGCCCAGTGAGACCAAGGCTGTGACTTCCAGGATTCCTTAAGGCTGAGTAGGTGGGACTCGATCCCACAATCTGCCAGACCTGGATATGTTTTTTTTTCCTGCAGGGCCCAGGATTGAATTCAGGGGTGCTCTACAATGAGCTATTGTCCTCAGCCCTTTGTTTTGTTTTATACTAACTAGCCTGGAACTTGCCACTCTCCTGCCTGAGTCATGCAGGTAGCTCCCTCTTTCTCTTGTACTAGAGATCAAATCCTGGGCCTCTCGCAGGCCAGGAAAGTTCTCTTCCACTGGGCTACACCCCTAAACCAAACCTTGACTCTCAAACCCCAACAGAGCCTGGGTCCTGCTGACTCTACTGACAAGAAGTGCCTATATTAGAACAAGCTCCTCTCTGTACCTCCAATGACAAACTGAATGAATGTCACATTGAGCCACCTACCCAGGACTTCCCAGGTTGGAAAAACAGGGGTGGGTTGGAATTCTCTTGGGGGCCCAATGTCCTACCTTTGGTTCTTGAGCTTGTTTCCTCCTAAAGCCTGGCACCTTGTCTTCTATGTATCTGTGACTGCCCCTCAGACCAAAGTTTTGATTGCTGCATCCTAAACTCCAGCCAGGGAGGAGGGGGATTTGCCTGGGAATTCTGTACCCCCAACAGGGTGGATGTCTAGATACAGAGACAGCCCAAATATATGGGGAAGCTTCTTCTAAGGTGGGCCTTATCAGTTCCCCATCACCTCTCACTTTGACTTCCAAGATACCCAGGCCCTTTGCACTCTGTGAGCATGACTGAGCAGGTGGACCTCAGACAGCATTTATGAATTCCCAGGATTCCTTATGATGGAAGGGGTTCACCCAGGAATTCTGTTCCCTGGGGTATAGGACTTGTCATAGAGGGAGCCTGGATAGTGTGGGGACTTCTCCTGAGTTTAGGCATCAGTTCACCATCATCTCTCATATTAACCCTGACAGAGGTAGGGCCCTACCCACTCTGTAGACCTGGAACAAGGACTTCAGGCCTTCTGCCCCTGTGGCAGAAGGGATCAACCCTTCTGGAAATTTGCTCCCTGGGGAGCAGGGCTGTCCACAGAGGCAGCCTGATGATTTGGGGGCACTCCCCACAGAGTGGGGCTTCCTCAGGCCACCCCACCTCTCACCTTGACACCCACAGTACCTTGGCCACCTCACCTCACCCAGCCAATGGCTTTACACCCAGCATTCCCTGTGGCAGAGGGGTTCCCTGGAATTCTGCCCCCCACCCCATTAAGGGGTGTCTAAGGGACTAGGGTGAGTTAGGACCATCCCTCCTGGGTGGAACCTTTTCAGTACACCCTCTCCTCACCTTGACACCCAAAGTGTCCTGGGCCTGTCCACTCCCTTGGCCAGAGAAGATACCTCCCAGCTTCCCCTGCAGTGAAAGAAGCTGCCTGGAATTCTGTCCCTCCTACCCGTGAAGTTCTGGTCAAGGACGTTGGGTGGTTTAGGACCCTCCTCACAGTTCCTCAGTTCACCCACCTCTTACCTTGACACCCACAGTGCCCCGGCCCTCTCCACTCACTCAGCCAAGGGCTTTAACTCCCAGCGTCCCTTGCCAATAAAGGAGTTCCTTGGAATTAGGTCCCTTCGAAGCTGAGAAGGTCTGGCCAAGGTACTAGGGTGATTCAAGACCCTCCTCTGGTTGGGTCCCCCTCAGGCCACCCCAGCTCTAATGCTGACACGCAAAGTGGTGCGGCCCTGTCTGCTCACCAGGCCAACTGCAACAAATCCCAGCATCCCTTGTGGTATAAGGCACTCACAGGAATTCTGTTCCCCCACCTTCCCCCACAACCTGAAGGGCTGGCCAAGGTAGTGGTGGGGTTTATATCCCTCCCCTGGTTGAGACCTCCTCAGGCCACCCCAGCTGTAATGCTGACACCCAAAGTGTCCGGGCCCTGTCCACTCACCCAGCCAACCACAATAAATCCCAGCATCCCTTGAGGTATATGGCACTCACAGGAATTATATCCCCCCAGCGTGAGAATTCTGGCCAAGGTAGTGGGGTGGGACCTCCTCATTCCAACCTCTTATGACCTTGACACCTACAGTGGCCAGGCCCTGTCCTCTCCCTCAGCCAAGGACAATAACTCCCAGCTTCCCCTGCATTGAAAGCGACTCCCTGGGATTCTGTACCCCCACTTCGTGAAGGGCTGGCCAAGGTAGTGGGGATTTAGGACCCTCCACACAGGCTGGGAACTCCTCAGTCCACCCCAGCTCTCACCTTGGCACCCATAGCAACCTGGACCTTTCAGCTCCCTGTGCACCTCAGCCAAGGGCTTTAACTCCCAGTGTGCCCTGCGGTGGAAGGGGCTCCCTGGAATTCTGTCCCCCACCCCCGATGTAGTACAGTCCAGAGGGCTTCCCAGAAGAGTTTGGGCACCCTCCCTCTGGGGTAGGGCCTCCTTAGTCCACCTTCAGCTCTCACCCCAATAGAGCCTGGGCCCTGTCCACTCCCTGCTCACCTCAGGCCAAGGCAGTAATTAGTAATTCCTAGCATGCCCTGCTGCGGAAGGTGTCACTAGGAAATCCTCCCCTGCCTGCACCCAGGATGCAGAGCTGACAAAAGATGTCACCAGGAAGTTCTGTGATACTCTATGATGGGAACTCCTCAGTCCACCCCAGCTCTCACCTTGGCCCACAGCGCCCTGGACCTTTCAGCTCCCTGTGCGCCTCAGCCAAGGACTTTAACTCCCAGCGTGCCCTGCGGCGGAAGGGGCACCTGGAATTCTGCCCCCCCACCCCAGTGCAGCCTGGGTCTTTTAGGGACCCTATTCCTGGCGTAGGGACTCCTCAGTCTACCCCAGCTCTCACCTTGACCTCCAAGAGACTCCAGGCCTTGTGTACTCAGGTGACCCTCATTGTGTGGCTCTGGCATCAGGTGTAACTCTAGTTGGGTCCTCTTCTGTGTGCCGGAACAAGGTACTTACCACCATCTGACCCCCTATGATGGAACTAAGTTGATGTCACAGAGGCCTGGGGCCTCCCTGGGAGGACAGCAGGGGCGCAACGTGATTCTTTGGGGACCACCTTCCTCTCTCAGATGCCTCACCTTGGTTCCTAGCAGAAACTGCAGCCATTCCTCGGCCCACCCACAGTACTTTGCGGTGAAAGTGGGGGCGGGAGTTGTCAGATTGACAGCTCAGTGTGCCAGTTGATTTCCTAGGGCTGAGAGCAGCGGTGGAGTTGCTGTTCCCTGTCTGCAATGAGCTTTTCCAGGGAAGCCACTTTCTTTTAGTCTCCTTGCACTCGCCAAGCCTGACTTCCCAGAGATTTACTAACACAAAAATTGTAAGTAGCAGCAAGTGATTTGACCTAGGCTGGCTCCCTCCCTCCACCCGGATTACTAGGGATTGAACACTGAGCCTTGCACTCTATCTCTGAGCTACATCGACAATCCATTTTTTGTTTGTTCATTTGTTTGTTGTTGTTTTTTGGGGTGCTGACAGTGTCTTGCTAAATTGCCCAGGCTGACCTGAAACTTGGGATTCTCTTCTCAGCCCCGTGAGTAGTTGGAATTATAGGGCCTATCTAAGGCTTGCTAATTTTGAAGTAATCTAAATTTTCATAATTCTTTCATAATTTCATAATTCTTTTAGCCATTTTTATTTTTAAACTACCAATTAGTATCCAGAATATAGTTTGCATTTTTACCAAATATAGTGTGATTTATAACTATCTAAAGTATATATGTAGGTTATACTTATATTTATGTATATGTATGCAAACATAGATATATTATCAATGTATAATATGTACATTTTATTTGTGTATCTTGTGTATCTATATGTATTTTATGCATTTATGTGGGTTATATGTAACTACAATATCTCTTTGATTAAAGAATACACTTTATGTTAATGATTCACACTTATACTCACCATATTATTTCTAGTGCATTCATTCTATTCTGTTAAAACAAAATAATGGTTTTAAAACTCCTATCCTTCCCCGCTAAGAAGGTTTCCAGTGCTTATTAGCACACACTCTAGATTCCTACTCCCTCATTTTTTTTCTTTCTGTGTGTGTGTGTGTGTGTGTGTGTGTGTGTACATACCAGGGATTGAACCCAGGGGCGCTTAACCACACTGAACAACATCCCCATCCATTGTTTTATATTTTAATTTGAGACAGGGTCTTGCTAAGTTGCTTAGGGCTTCACTAAATTGCCTTAGCCTCCCAAACCACTGGGACTACACGCATATGCCACTGTGCCTGGCCACTCTCCATTCTCCTGCTGTCCCTGGGGTCCTGGCATCTGTGGTGTGATGTGCTGCCTCAGTTTGTGCAGGGAACTCACAGCAGTAGTTTGAAACTTTTCTGCCCCCTTCCTGTCATCTACCACTTATGCAGGTTACAGGTCCTCTGCAACCTCCCTGCTGCAAGCCCACCTCCAAACACACACATTCTTCAGTCTCCTCCAGGGCTTTCATGTGTTTATTTCTTAAATGTTTTATTAATATCTGTCTACCTGGACTGGGGTTGTGGCTCAGTGATAGAGCGCTTGCCTGACATGTGTGAGGCACTGAGTTTGAGAGTTGATTTTGGAAGCACAAGGCAGTAGCCCATAATTGACTGTCATTTTCGCAACTATAGGTAAGGCACAAAATTGTAAAGGATTTAAGGAAATTCAGGACTTTTACATTATTCTGTTCCCTTCAATGACTATGGCATATTGCTCTATTTCCGACTCCTTTTTGGTTATGTTTTTATTAGTGCATTATAATTATACATAAGAGTGGGGCTCTTTCTGACATAGTCCTACATGCATGTAGATAATTTTCTCCACTTCATTCCCCAGTACTTCCTCTTTCCCTCCCATTCCCTCCAACATTCCCTTCCTCTACAGTCTCCCTTCTATTTGTTTTTAAATGAGCACATTATAATGATGCATAAAGTAGACTTAATTGTGATATATTCATACATTCACCTAGCATAATTTGTCAATTTCATTCCCTAGTACCTCCCCTCCTCCTTCCCCCTGGATTCCATCCCTTTACTGTTTATTCTTCTATTTTGGTGAGATCAGACACTCTTTTCCTGACTCTGTCACTACACATTTATAGTTGTCTCTATAAAGGCCTTATACATTTTTGTTAGGATCCTTTTCAGGTAATTTTTGGACTTTGTTGCTATTGTAAATGGCACATTGTCTATTAATTGTTCTACATAGCACTTTTGTGTGGCAACAATTTTAATTTTGCCATTGTAATCAGCTGTACACCTGGTTCTGATGTCTCATTCACTTGAATAATCAACATGAATGTTCCTTTGAATTTTCGAGATAGATAATGATATTGTCACTCAGCCTTATTTTCCCCCAATATTCATACCTCTATTTGTTCTGATGATCACAGCTCTGGCTTTGTCCCTCAGCCCTGTTTTGAAACACACAGGCAGTACTATACATCTATCCCTTCGTCCTGACTTTAAAGATAATTCTTCTAACATTTTACATCTAAGTATGTTTTCAAGAGATTTTAGCAAATGGAAGCTTTCTTTTAATATTACTTGAATAAATGTTTTACCATGAGCTTAGGGTGAGCGTCTTTCAAAATCATATTTTCAACCATTGACATTATGAAATGTTTTTTGATTTTTGTATGTAAGGAATTAAAATGGAAAAGTTTTTTCCTAATGTTTACATAATATTTTCTAGCCTTAAAAGATGCCTATTTGTTCATTTAATTCATTACTTTATCTGGTATGCTACTAATTTATGTAGGACATTTGATGCTGTATGAGTGAGCTTACCTCAAGGGTTCCTATCATGGGAAGGAGTCCTTGTCTGGTTGGTGACTCCAGGAAAGCTGGCCTGAGACAATGAGTTGAGCTACTGCCAACTTTTGGCATGCTATGTAGGAGTCCAC